>CM074576.1:78572109-79772109 GCA_037305975.1 Chrysolophus pictus
AGTCAGGTTGTGCAGCTTAGTTTTCAGAGGGCCTTAGGTACGTTATTGATTAAATTCTCATTTAGGAAGAAAGTAGGAGCTTTTATCTGCATCTCTAAGTTGGCTGGAATGGTGACTCAAAGGTATCGACTGGCTGCATGATATACGGCGGTCACAGTTGTCTTTTACTAAGAGGAGCACGGTGATGCTGGTTGTCATTCTTACTCTGCTGTGTGGCAGCGTAAATAGTCCCCTTTCTAACCAACCTGGTGGGAAAAGTCAATATCCCATCAGCAAAGGAGGTAAACACATCAGGAGCTGTGTCCTCTCTCATCTTCCCCTGCTCTGTATTACCGCAGTTCTTTAAATCTCCTCTCCCCAGTCATCAGAGGCACTCGTGTCATTCAAATGCACCGTGCGGCCGTGCTGCGGGGACGCTGCCGCCTGCCTCCCGCCGCCGAGATCCGGCTGCCATTGTCTTATAATTGAAACTTAAAGCTGGCCTTGCCACTTCAGCCAGGCCCCTCGTGTGCCTCCCTTCTTCTCAGCCACCCTCCTCAGCTCGCCGGTGCGAAAGTCTAAGGAGTGTATGAAGCAGGCTGGTTATCGTGTGTAATTACGCTTCAGATTGATGGGGGGAAGATGGAAATCTTGCTGGCGTAGAGGCTGGGGGCTGAGCATGGCCTGCGTGGGGGCTCTGTGTGTTGTCGCGTGCTCTCAGCACTGCCCTGTCACATGCCTTGTTCTCACCATTGGCGGCCTTTCCACTCTGGCTGTACATGCCAGCTGCTTCTGTGTATTGACAGCACTCACCTTGGTCCCTCCTGAGCTCCAGGACACTTCAAACTGTCTTAACAGGGTTTTCATAGAGTCAAAAGGGCTCAGGTTGGAAGGAACCTCAAAGCCCACCCAGCCCCAAGCCCTGCCGTGGGCAGGGCTGCCCCCCACCACCTCAGGCTGCTCAACCTGGCCTGGAGCACCTCCAGGGATGGAGCAGCCACAACTCCTGAGCTACAAGGAGGATATTCTCTGCAGTTTGTTGGTAGAAACACTATGGTTTCTGCTGGTGTGTGAGCAGTGGCAAATGAACTCGGTGAGCGCATTATTGATTTTGGAAACACGTGAACTAGATGGTGCTGAATTGGTGGCAATGTGGGTTTGGTGTTTTTATGGATCTGGTTACTGCAATTTTCACGGTTTGTTTAATTAAACCCTACGTTGAAATAATTTCAGGATCATTAAAGGTGTTTATGCCGTAGTGACTTCAGTCTGTTACTGAGCTGGTTCTTGTAATCAGAGTTTTTATTGTATTTGTGGTGCAGTATAGGGGAAACTTAGTTCCACTAATAAGCATCATTCCACTGACATTTGAATAATGGCAAGAACGTGTTTTCAGCTCACTTCCAACTGCCCAAAGTTGTAAATACAAATACCAAAAGCTGAACACAGTAGCATGCAGCACACCTTCCTCACAAGCGTGCATGGAAGCTGTGCACCAAAGTGCTGACCATCAGCGTACTCAGTTACTTCAACTGCCACCTCTAATTGAAATTTTAATTGAATTTTTAGAGGTTTCATAGTATCGCGCAGAGCAGCTGAGTGGAACATTGTGAACAACATGGGAACCAAAGCAGGCACTCATTCCTCAGTAGAACGCTGCCAGTTGTGTTGGCCCCGGTAGCTCGTTGCTGAGCTCTCTTACACCTCTTTGAGGCTCTGCAAAACACCTGCCTGTGCTGGGGGTGGAGGCTGCCACAGGCTGCACAGGCTGCCCCATTGGTTATCCCATGATCCCATCACCTTGGACATGTCATCTGGCCTGCTTGCCCTGGCCCAGCTTAGTCTTCTGTCCCCATTGGGCACAGAAATGCTTTGTTACCTCCCTCACATGGGCAGACCCAGTCAGCATGTCCCTCCTCCCAGCCCTGCACCTTCCCTCAGATGAACCTCACTGGTGTCAAGTTTGGTTTTCCAGCTGACCCTGTGCTGACTCCCTTGGAAAGGGAGTGGAGGTCTCTGTTGCCTGACAACATAACATATAACCAGAACTACTCGCAGTTTTGCTGCTAAGGCGTGTGCATGTGAGCTTGTACACACACAGACACACAAGTAATTAATGTCTTGTGCTTCAGACATTTCTTCACGGGTATTATTGATCATATGTTGTAGGAATTAGCATCTCCATTTGTATATCAGGTAAACCCAATGTATCCCCATTGAGATACCGAGCTTTTTCATTTTAGGGCAGCACAGTGTGGAATTTTCCTGGCCAGGCATCCCATCGTGCTGAGCACCAGAACTCCCATCCTGCACGCCTAGGGGCATGGTAGGGAACCCACTGTGTGCCACTGTGTGAGGGGTGTGTTTGGGGACCGTGGCATCAGTGTTGGGCTCATCCCAGGTGATGCCATGCCAGCAGCAGCATGAGTGTGGGAGTCATGGTTTCCTGGACTGACCTGAAGCCAGGCTTGGCTGTAGGCAGAATTTCACCCGATGTCAGACCCTGAAGGACTCTGTGAAGTTTTCGCCGTGCTAAGGAACCTGGTTCTTCACAGCCAGTTAGTCTCACTAGCCCTCATAGTAGGGAGGCAGCAGAAGAGCTTGCCGTGAATGGTGACTTCAGATGCTAGCTACAACTTTGTCCTCTTTTCTCCTTGTGTTAAAATACCACAATGCACAATATTATTGAATGCAAAAGCACTTTATTTAACTCTCCTCTCTTGTTTTATTTTTGTCCTGTCAGAGTTTGTAAGGAGGAAGTCCCTCAGGAGGGAAGTGTCCGAGGCCTACAGGAAACTGAAGAGCACAGTAGACAAATGCCTGTCCCTGAGCGGCTACTCGGAAGTGAACCTCGGCAAACTCTTCTCCGTCAGCATGGGAAGATCCGTGGGAGAATCCAGCAGTGAAAGACAGTGATGGACAGAACGTGGGGGGAGCAGAGGGACCGACTACTCGCTTAAAAATAAGGATCTCCTGAGCAGTGCTCTGTGTCAGGAAGCACCATAGTGTTTTAATAATCTTTGCTTTGGTGGAGGAAGAATGAAAGATGAAAATGGGATGCATGGTCCACGTGGACGCTGTACGCTCGAGGTGTTTTTATCTCCGATTCTTTTCTCCACCGAAAAGCCAGGGTTATTAAAACATGGAGCAGTTGATTTTCGCAATGTATTTTGTTGTGTGTTCAGACCTATGAGGGAAAAGGGGGTGGGGGAATTGCTGCTTTAATTGGATAATTCCCAGTGAGAGTTGCTGGAATGTAAGTGATCCTAGACTTTGCTCCAGGGTATTTAGTAGAGGTGCTCTCAGGAAGAGAGGTTAGTGGAGGTCTCAGTAGGAGCACTAATGTTTTGCCTTTTCACAGTTTATCTCCTTCCTGATCATAAACATACCAATTAAAAACAATGCTAAACCTAAATGCCTTTAAATGTCCTTCTGAGCGAGGTAGGGATGCTTTCCTTTCAAAACGAGGTAGAGACCGATTGAAGCCTGGAGGCGCAGAGAACAAGAGGACCAACTTGTCTCTGGTATCTTCACGGGGCGTCTCTAAGCACGGTGTTTTGCCAGCTTAGAAATGTTTTGTGTGGATGTATAGATACATACGTGAGTGAAACATGTTTTGTACATAGGCAGAAAATAAATGCACGTCACTTCTTTCCGCATCTGAACGCGAGCTGTCGATAGGGAAATGTGTATTTGGATGGCACTGCAAGCGGTAATGGGGAAGGAAGGAGCATCGTCGTCGTTGTTCTGTAATAGTTACTGTATCGGGGGTTTTAAAGGTTTTATGAACAAATTGTATTTTCCATTTACTTTTAGTAAAGTGACAAACACGCGACAAGAACAAAGAGTAAATTTGGATAGAGCTTTTGTACACCAAATATCGTTGTACTCTTGTTTGCCGTTACGTTTGCAATGCGATGTATTAATGTGAGGTTATTAAAGCGTTCTTTTAAATCGTCGACGGTATAAAATACAAAGTTTTCTTAGCACTTGATGGAAAAAAAAAATAAAATTTTCTAGTGAAAGCATTGGGCTCGGTCTGCCTGACTGTCGGCAGCTCCCCACGGGGGCCGCATCGCTGCAGCCCGGGGCCGATGGAAAGGGCCACTTGCAGCCTTCCGTGTGCCTCACGGAGCGTCAGCGTTGGGCACGGAAAGGCCGTGCGTGCCTGTGCGGCGTCTGCACGGCTTTCGTTCGGCCCCGAGCGAGAGCTGCGAGCTCGCTGGGCGGTGCTGCGGGCCTGGGGGGGCGACGGCGGCTGGAGCGTGTCCGAACGCCCGGAGCGGCTCTGGGGCCAAACCATTCGGACTCCGCTCACGCCCGGTCCTGGCGTGTGAGAAACGGCGCCCGGTCGATCCGTTTGCGTGCCGGTGCCGTGCCCCACGGCCGCAGCCCCTCGAGGTGACACCCGGGCTGTCGGGGAGACTCCCGGGGAGGTTTCTCGGGAACGTGCGGCCCAAAGCGACGCCGGGATGCTGCAGCTCCCTGCCGGACCGCTGCCGTAATTTCACTCGGGTTTGGGTTTTCGTACTTTCGTAGCGCCCGGCCCAATTAGGATCGTGCAGATATCCCTGACGGTAACCGGGCAGAACGGCTCGGAAAAGCAGCCCTGACCCCGTGGCACTTGTGTCTACCGGGATAATTACGGCTGAAGAGCCTGTTAATTTGGGAGTTTAGGGATGTTTAGATTCTACGAGAGCCCGGGGAACGCTCCCGAGGGGAGTAGCGGCCGGGGGGTCGGGCGGGGAAGGGCCCTTTTCCCCCGTCGGGGCGTTTCGGGGTTCCTCGAGCGGCGCCGGGGCCGCGCACCGCCGGCGAGTCCTGGAGCTCCGCGTCCGCTCGGGCCGGGCGGAGGCCGCTGGGGGGCCGGTGGGGGGGGGGGCAGAGCCGCCGCGTCCCGGGCCGGAGCCGTCCGCTCGCTGCGCTGAATGGCGCGGCCCCGCGAGCCCTCCTCATCGCTCTTTAATAGATTAACTCATCTGCGGCGGCCTCGCAGCTCAGATTAAAATTCCTCCATCCCGACGGCAGCATTATGGGGTGGTTGGAGGCTGTTTTCAAACCTCGGCGTTGAATAGCGACGGCTCTGCATTAATTTAACCACTAAGCTAATAAGTAGGTTTCGTTTTGTTATGCTAAGCTTTATTGCTTTTCTTTTGATCGGAATGGTGTTGTTGAGCAAAGCAGCAGACAAGGCGCTCTTTGATGAGGGAATTAGCGCTCTATTCTTCCTCTATTATTCATAGCACAGTGGAATATGTAAGTACCTGAGGGTGTCAAAGGAGAGCAGGCTCTATTGCAAAGTGTTCGCCTTGTTTCTCTCAATAGCTGACTATGAGATGATAAACCGCTTAATACACCGCGCTAATTGGATGAGAGCAGAAAGCGCCGGGGCCGCGGCGGGGCGAGGGGAGCCGCTCCATTCAGCGCTCCGCACTTCGGAGGAGCGCAGCGCTGCGCGGGGCTCCGTGCGCGGCCGCAGCTGTGCGCCAATGACCGCGCGGGGTAAATACGGCCGCCGCCTCTACGGCGCGGGGTAAACTTCTTTTCAGGCGGTGATGGGATTGCTTGGCAGCGCCGCGATCCTAATGAGGGCCCGCCGTAATAACCCCCGGATTAGCGAAATTGTCGCCTGCAGAAGCGCGATTCTGCCGTGAGCGGAGCTTCGGCTCGAGGAGTCCGAGCGGTGAATGGCGTTTCTTACTGCGTGCTGGCTCCGTAACGAACCCCTTTTCCGCATGGCAAAAAAAAAAAAAAAAAAAAAAAAAAACAACCACCACCAACAACAACAACAAAACAAACAATAAAACGATGTTTCGGGCTACGCCGCCAAAAACGCCCACGGAACGAACATGACTTTCCCCATTACATTTTATTGGTATTATCGTTATCGTTATTATTGCGCTCGTGGTGGCTTTTGAGACCCCCAATAGCGCCGGGGTTTGCGGTGCGCGTGTGTGCCCGCGTGCGGGGCTGTGCCCGGGGCTCGCACGGGAGCCGGGAGAACCCAGCGGAGCCGCCCCGGGGTGCGACGGCCGCGGCCGCTTCCGAACGTAACGCCGAAGGAAAGAGAAGTAAAATAGACAGCAAAAATTCAAAGTAAAAACAAAACAAAATGAAAGACGAAAAGGAAATCGTTAAAAGTAAATAATAATTAAAAAAAAAAAAGAGCAATTACTACAAAGTAAACGATACAAAAGCAAATAAGAAAAAGGAGGGATACATAAATACAAAAGAGGAATGAATGAAGGGGGGGAAAGGCGCTCGGAGACGCCCGAACGCGGGGTGCGGCCGCCTCCGGCGCTGTGCGGTTTCATTTTTGGGTTTTTTTCTTTTGTCCTTTTTTTTTTTTTTTGTCCTTTTTTTTTTTTTTTTTCCCTCTTTTTTCCTCTTCGCTGTTCAATACACCCGGTCGCCCCTCGCCGCCCCCCCGCCCGCCGTCGCAACGCCCGCCGCGCACGGAGCGCCCCGCGCCGCCGCCTCCCGGGCCCCCGCGGCCCCGCGCAGCCACAGACGCGCACACCGCGACTCCGAGTGCAACGCCTTTATAACATCGTCATCTCAAATATACAAAGCTCTGCAGTGCGTCGGTTTGCTTTCCGTTTTTTTATAACAACGCTATGTACAGAGTCGCGGCCCCGCGCCCCGGCAGTGCCGTTCCCTTTGGTTCGCCGCGCTCCGGCGCCGCTCTTCGTTCGGCGTTAGCACCGGAGACGGACGGAGGGGGGAAACGCGGCGCACGGCGCTGCCGCCGGGACAACGTTATCGGGGCTCCGCCGCCGGCCCTCCTCTCCTCTCTTTTCCTCTCCTTTCCTCTCCTTTCCTCTCCTCTCCCCGCGATTCTCGTTCTTAATTACGATTACTATTCACACTCCCGTTCGGTCTGGCTCCGCTCGCCCTGGCCGCCCTGGCCGCCCGGCGGCTCAGCACACCTCCTTCCCCGCTCCGCCGCCGGGCAGCACGTTGAGCTGCGTCAGCTGCGCCGCGTGCTCCTTGGCCTTCAGGCGCAGCGCCGCGATGCTGGAGGCGCGCCGGTCGGCGGCGGCGCTGCCCGGCTCCCCCAGCCCCGCGCCCACCGCGCCCTCGGCCGCCGCCGGCGCCGGTTGCCGCAGGAGAGCGGCGGCGCCGGGCGCGCTGCCCAGCGGGGCCACGGTGGAGAAGAGCCTGCAAGGAAGGAAGCACAGAGCGCCGTCAGCGCCGCGCCGACGGCGCGGACGCACCGCGCCGTCCCTCGGCCCCGCGGAGCGCGCGGCCCTCGGCCAATCGGCGGCCGGGCCGGCGGCACGTGACCCGCGCGGCGCCCAATCGGCGGCGCCCCCGATTCGAACGGCGGAGCGGCCCCTCGGAGGGGCTCCGCGGCGCGACCCCGCTCCGCGATCCGCGATCCGCGCTCCGCCCCGCGGAGGGGCGCCGCGGCCGGGCCGGTACCTGCCGAAGGCGGGGCTGATGAAGGCGGGGTGCCGGAACACGGCCGCGCCCAGGAAGGTGCCGAGGCCGAGCGGGGTCCCGGCGGGGGGCAGCGCGGCGGAGCCGGGCGGAGGAGGCGGCAGGCCCGGGAAGGCGGCGGCCGCGGCGGCGGCGGCGGCGGCGGTCCAGGCGGAGTCTAGAGCTGGGTGGTGAGGAGGGAAAGGACTAGCATCAAGGTACGGAGTGAGGGGGTGAGGTGCGGACAGGGGACCAGGGAAAGGCAAACCTGGGGGGTGTGTCTGAGCCCCAGCCTTTTCCCTCTTCCGCCACTTAGCCCTACGGTTCTGGAACCATACCTGCAAGCCAAGAGAGACAGCGGCGTTAGCAGTGCGCCGGGCCCGGGCCGAGCCCCGCTCCGAGCCCCGCGGCTGCGGCGGTATTATCTCCCCACGGAACGAATTGGCGCTGAATGCGTTCCGCTGCAACGAAGCACTCGCGGGCAGCAGCGGCAGCGCGCTCTCCTTCGGTTTAAGGGAGAACGAAATTGTGGCCGCGCAGCGCCGCAACGGAAAGAGAATTCGTGCAGCGCCCGCAGCGCGGACGGAGCTCCCGGGCCGCCCTCGGGGCCGTATTTCACGCAGCTCCGTACGGTACGAAACAGAGCCGTTGTCCAAAACGAGACGATACGGAGCACTGTCGCGGCACTGCCGCCGCTTTCCTCTTTTCTCCCCTTCCCCAGAAGTAAAAGCCCCGAGCGAAGCCGGGCTGCAGCCCAGCGGGGAGAACACACCGCCGGGGAAAGGGAACGAGAGGCTCCCGCACGGTGCAGGAAAGTGCCGCGGCGGCGGCTGGCGGGGTTCCCGGCGCCCCTTCGCGTCCCACCCGCGGCCGCTTCCCTCGGGCACGGCGGCACCGCTCCCGCTGCGGAGGGGATCCCTGCGGCATCCCGCGGGAGCCCGGAGGAAGGCCGAGCGCCGCCGGAGGGGCTCCGCTAATTCGCATTCCCTTCCCCGTGCCCCTCCCTCGGACGGAGGGAGTCACGCCGACAGAGCTATTTAACTTTCCCACGCCGCGTGCCCCTGGGCCGAACGCGCGGCTCCGCCGTCACGGCGCTGTGTGACGATGGAGCGATGTGTCAACACAGCGCGGGGCCCGTCTCAGAGCCGCTAATGCGCGGGGCCGTCGCGTAGCCGATGAGCCATATGGAATTTATGGCGCGTTATCAGCTCCCGATTTTAACTGTAGAGTGATTCGCGCGGCCGCGGCCGGGGCCATCTGTTCGCCGCTGGCAGCGGCCGCCCCGTGTTTGTCGTCGCCGTGGCGCTGAGGCGCGGGCCGGGCGATGCACTCTGGAATGGGGCACAAACACCTCTAATGGCATCGCACTCGCCATTAGAGCCGCGCGGCTCGTCGCTATCAAAAATGGGCGATCGGACGGCGTTAAGCAGCTTCTCAGCGGGCGGCGGGAAGCAACCGGCACTCCGCCTTCCGACGGCCCCGTTTGCTCAGCGCTAAGTGCGCTTTTACGGAGCCCTGCTGGCGACGCCGGCCCCTCCTTCTCACCGCTCGGCCGCGGGGGCTCCGTCGGGGGCGCGGGGACGGCCCGGCCCCGTCCCGCCGAGCGCGGCCGCCTCTCACTCACCTGCACTCGGGCTTCGGTCAGGTCGAGCCGCATGGCCAGCTCCTCCCTGCGGGGACAGCGCGTCAGAGCCGGCACCGAGCCGCCCGCACCCGGCCCTACGCCCGCCGCCCGCAATTAGCGCGTATCGGGAGCCACCTCGACGCTAGCGAAGCTCTCCCGGCCCCGCAGCCCTGCGGCGTTTCGCCGGGCGGGTAACATAAAATTACAATGAAACCCAAACGAACGGGGCGACGCCGAAGCGCTCAGCTCCGCCTGCGGCGTCGTCCCCGGGGTGACGCCGGCAGCGGATCCCCCCCGCGGGACCCTCCGCGCTTTCCCTACAAAACGAACGAGAAATCCGCGATGCCCCCTCGGGACGCGGCGAAACGGGGCCGCGTCCGTACCCCCCCCGCCTTCCCCCCAGCCGGGCGGCCCCCGGTTCCCCCCTCCCTTCCCCGGGGCCCCGGGCGGGGCCCCGCCGGGCGCTATTTTTACCGGCGGCGCTTTGATCCGCGCCCCGCGGGGCCGCCCCGCTCCGACCCGCGCGGGGAGCGCGAACCCGATCCGGGCCCGGCGGCGGCGTAAAAATAGCCCCGAGGGCTCTCCCTCCCCGCCTCGGTCCCCTCGCCCCGCGCCGCCCCGGCGGTGCCTGTACCTGGTGAAGACGTCGGGGTAGTGCGTTTTCTGGAAGGCCCTCTCCAGCTCCTCCAGCTGGTAGCTGGTGAACGTGGTGCGGTAGCGGCGCTGCTTCCTCTTGAGCAGCCCCTCCTCGGAGTCGCTGCCGGCCGACAGGCACACGCTCTCCTCGCCGTCCTTGCCCTCGCCGTCCTCGGGCGGCAGCAGCAGCTCCTCTTTGGGGGACAGCCCCCCGCCCTCCGCCCCCGGCGCCGCTCCCGCGCCCCGGCGGGCCTCCTCCAGCAGCCCCCCGCCGTCCTCGCCCAGCAGCTCCTCCTCGTCGTCCTCATCCAGCTCCTCTTCCTCCTCGTCCTCCTCCTCCTCCAGCATCTCCTCGTCCTCCTCCTCTTCCCCGGCAGCCGGCGCGGCGGGGCCGGGCCGCTCCTCGACGTGCGGGGCTCCGCTCCCCGGTTCGTCACGGGCGGGCGGCGGCGGCGCGAAGGGCGCGTTCTCGCGGTAGCTCTTGCTGCGGCTGATGCTGACCTGCGGCGCGTGGCTGATCTTCAGCGTGTCCCACGGCGCGGGACCGGCCCCTGCCCCGGCCGCCACCCCGGCCCCGGCGCCTCCCTCCGGCCGCCCTTCCGGCCGCTCCCCGCGCGGCCCCGACGGCAGCAGCCGCCCGCCGCCCGGCCCGTACAGCCGCCGCAGCTTGGGGGGCAGGTGCAGCTCGGCCGGCTCGAAGGGGGGGCTGCTCTTCGGGGAGCCTGCGGCGAGGAGAGGGGTACGGGGGGAGAAACAGAGAGACGCGGTCAGCGCGGGGCTGAGATCACTTCGCGTAGCCCGGCCCGTGGAGTCCCGCCCGGCTCGGAGCTGCCCCCGGCGCGGGAGCCGTAGCGGCTCCGAGGCTACTTCTATCCCGTGGCTCCGGAGCTCGTCCGCTCTGTGTTTTATAAACCCTCCCGAGAAACTCCCGTTTTTCCCTTTTTTGGGGGGCAATTTTGGACGCGAGGGATCCGTGCGGTACCGGGACAGCCTACGGGCACCCCCCCGCCTCGCCGCAGCCCCGCTCCCTCCGGCTCCCACCCGGGTCAGGACGCTCGGGCCGGCGCGGGGCTCACCTTGCGCGGCGCCGTCGGGGGGCTCTGGGCGGGCGGCCCCCGCGGGCAGGCTGGGAGCTGCGCCCAGCAGCCGCACCTTGCAAGGGCTGCGGCGGCCCAGGATGCTGTCGATGCAGTAGGAGGAGAGCAGCGTAGGCGATTTGCTCTTGCAGTCGGGGCGCTCGGCGCAGCTCTCCTCGGGGTAAGGGCCGCTCATGGCGGCGGCGGCGCGGACGCCCCCCGGTGCCGCCGGGACGCCCGTCACGGGGGGAGTGAGCGGCGGCCGCGGCGCTCTTGAGTCCCCTCGGCTCCACGTGCGGGCAGCCGCCCCCTGATTGGCTCCCGCCGGAGGCCGGGCGGACGCCGGCACGGGGCGCGCCGCAAAGCCCGGCCCGGATCGTCCCGGAGCGGCGCCCGCCCCGCCCCGCCCCGCGCCGCCCCTCCCCGCCCCGCGCCGTGGGGGCGGGCGCCGCTCGGGGCGGCCGTCGGGGGCGGTGCGGAGGAACCCTCCTCGCGCCGTGCACGGCCCCGCCCCGACGGGAGATCCGCGCCGGGTTTTGCCCCCTCCCGCCCCGTCCCTGCCCCGACGGCCGCGTTAGGAACCGGCGGGGCCGGGAGCGGGGGGCGCGCCCCGGGGAGCGTCCGCACGGCGCTCCCGGTACCCACGCACGGGGTGCGGCTGCGCCGGGAGAAGCGGCGGCCCCGGGGCCGACGGAGCGCGCTGCGGCGCCGGCAGAGCCCGAGAACGGCGTTGAGCCGCGGTGCTTTGTCATTTTCCCTCCTTTCCCCTCCCGTCCACACAGGAGGGCTCAGCCGACCCCGTCACGCAGCTATGGGCCCCCCGTGGCACCTCCGCACCTGGGCGGCCCTTCCCGAGGGCGGGCGGGGGCAGCTTCATCTCCCCGCCGTGAGCGGAGCGACGGCAGAGTCCCGCGGCTCCCGGTCCCCGAATCAAAGCAAATTGGAGAAGGAAAAAAAAAAAAAAAAAAAAGAGCAACGAACGCGTGGGTGCGTGAGGGCTCCGCGTGTCCTCACGGGGCCCCGGGACGGCGGCCGGGCCCTGCCGTTGCAATCCGCGGTGCGAGGGGCAACGAATGCATGGGTTCTACATCTAAGAAAGCACGTAATAATATAAAAATAACAAAAGCAACTCTTAAATGGAGAAAAACCCCGAGAGAAATCGACAAAACTAAAAAGAAACGAACGAAAGACAGAAGAGGGAACACAGAAGCGCCCTCGGCTCTCCCCGCACCGCCCCGGGGCTCCCCGCCGCCGTCTGCCCGCAGCGCGGGTCCCGCGGGGCCGCCTCGGTGCTGCCCGGTAGCACACGGGGTGCTGAGCGCTGCGGGCTTGCCTTTGCCCTGCCACTCTGTTGGTTTATTTGTTGTGTGGGTTTTTGTTTTTTGTTTTTTGTTTTTTTAACAAACTTTCATTCATTCGAGGTCTCTCCCTCTCTTTTTTTTCCCCCTTCTCCTGCAACCCGCTAATTTAACACCGGAGCGCGTTATTGCAGTGTTAGGGGGCGAGAAACGAGAGGGAGAAAACAACAATACCGCAATGATCCAAATGATACAGTAGGATTACGGCAATTACCGCTCTGCTCGGAGGAGAACACCTCGCCGAGCTCTGCCAAACCCACCGCCGCCGCGCAGGGAGAGCAGCCCGGGGGCAGCCGGTTTGCGATCCGCCCGCTCCATCGGCCCCGAGCGGCGGCCCCGCTCCCCTTCCCCGCCCCGCGGCCGGGGGGTTCCGACGGCGGTTCTCGCACGAGAGCAGCCCGCGGCCCCACCGCCGCTCTCAGGGGGCTCTCGCCGCTATCCGTGTTATTCGATTCCGTTTATTTGTACGTTCGGGCATGAAGAGCCGGCCTCCGTGCCGCTTCCCCGCAGCAGCCTTGGGCCGGGGTGGCCGCGCTGGGGGTCCCGGTACCGCGGGCAGGAGCCGGGGGGGGCAGAGGAAGGCACGGCCTCGGATGGGCCTCGGCTCGGGCCGCCTACATCATCACGACCATCATCATTATTATTATTGTTAATATTATTACCGTTAATATGATCGTCAAGGTTTATTTATTATATTTTTTTCCACTCCCTTCGCCGTAAAGAAGAAAAACGACAACTTTTCAACCTTCCCCCTGCCTCCCCCCCTTCCCCAACCCCGTCCCTGGGTTACCGCTCTCCATTCTATGGAAGGAATGGTTTGCCCTTGAGGCGCCGACGCGACCTCCCCCCGTCCCGGAGCTTCAGGCCCGGCACGTCCGACACCCCCGGTTCCCCCTCTATCCCTTTCGGTTCCCCTCTGGGGCTCCGCCCGCCCCCGGCCCCGGGCCGCACCCCGCGGGCAGCGGCGCAGCGGAGCGCCGCAGCAGCAGCGGTTGTTAGCACGCAATTTCTGTAACCACCGAGGTGTATTTTCGGGGTTAAGGCACCGGTGGGACACGTGGAGCCCTGCGGGCCTCAGGGGCAGCGCCGGACTCCCCGGCAGCGCCGCTGGCAGCACAGCGCAGCGCCAGCCTCACCCAAAACGCGCGGTTGGGCACCGCCGTGCGGAGCGGCGCTGCGGACGCCCTCCTGGCTCGGCCCTGCTCAGCGCGGTGGGAGCTTTGAGGGCTGTGGGGGGTTGTGCAGCCCGCGTGTGCCGCCCCGGAGCCGGCGGTGCCGCGGCTCACCCGGCTGCTCGCGGTGCTGAACGCGCCCTGCTTGCAGCCGGCTCCCAACCCATACGTCGGATAAGCTGTACCCGGCGGTGCTCGGGCACCGCGTCCAAACCGCCGTGCAGGGCGATGCGAGCCCTCGGCGGTTCGCGTTTTCCACCCAATGCTGCTTTCCTTGGGCCCCATCCGCGGTACGTTGCTCACGGCCGTCGTAACCGGCCCGACCCCGGCCGGCATCGTGTGGCAGCAGCGCTGTGGTGCCCGGCCCAGAGCCGGCTCCCCTGCTGTGGTTGCCAGGGCAGGTAGCAATTTCCCTATTGACATACGCCTGGGCAGGGGTGTGCTGTCGGCAGTGGTGGTCACTTTGGACTCATTATTCTTAAACTTAGTATTTCGTCTCTGCTGAGGGCTGGGCAGATGCTGGGCCTTATTCCATGTGCTTCATTCAAAAAGTGCTTTCTACATTATTTTTTTTTATTTTTCTCCCAATCGTTTTTCAATTCCTTGCTGGTTTACCTTCCCATAACACAGCTCTCATAGCTCACAGGGCCCAGCAGCCAGCTGACAGGAGCTCACCTCTTTATTTCCCCTCTCTGCCGTGTCCCCCATGCACACCTCCAGGAGCTCACCTCTTTATTTCCCCTCTCCGCTGTGTCCCCCATGCACACCCCCAGCCCCTCAGCCCCATGCTTGCTATGCAGGCCTCCTTCCACACTGCGTGGTTGCATTCCCACTGTCACCCGGAGGGCATCAGAGGCCCCCAAGGCCTTTTGGCAGCCCCCGGCTTTCCCACCACCCCTCCCCACCTATTCTGTGTGCCCCTCGCAGCCTTCACTGCAGCACAGGCCTTGCAGGCCCTGAGGGCTATTCCAGGAGTCCCATAGAATCGTAGAATGGCTCGGGTTGGAAGGGACCTCAAGGATCATCAAGCTCCAATCCCCATCGTGGCCCAGAGTGAGTTCTTGGGCTGTGTGGGAGCTGTGTGGGGCCATACACCCTGCCCTGGCTCTTCCAGGAGGTTGGTGACGGGTGGGGGTTCCGCTCTTCCAACCCCAGCAAACCCCTGGATGAAACCTCCAGCAACTTCGTGGCAGCAATCTTTAGCAACTCAGGGAAATTATGACTGCGTTCAGGTGCAGTGGTCTAAAAAAATTAAAATGATGATCATAGGCTTATTTAACATTATACCTTCTGTGTTATTTTCTTTTGTATGTGCTGACTAGAACTGAGCAAAGGATTCATAACAAATAATTTATTTGTCAAACGCATTCTCTTCTGCTCGTGGAATATCCATGAGCAGAGCATCATTTTCTCAAATGTGTTTGTTTTCTGCGACGCTTCAGCGGTTCCTTTAAATGCATAGCGGTGTGGCCTGGCTGCAGATGGTTCCCGTGGTGGAGCTGCAGGGCCGGCCGATAGCGTGGCACCGGCCGTGCTGCCCGTGCTAACAAGCACCTTACAGAGTGG
The DNA here is from genome assembly GCA_037305975.1 of Chrysolophus pictus. NCBI lineage: Eukaryota > Metazoa > Chordata > Aves > Galliformes > Phasianidae > Chrysolophus > Chrysolophus pictus. The sequence goes on from CM074576.1 coordinate 78,586,943, forward strand.
GTTTTCTGCTGGTGCTCGTGCCACAGGAACGTGATCTGAACGGCAGAGAGGGTGTGAGCAGAGCTGAAGCAAAGCCATTAAAAATTCAAATGAGCGCTCAGCGAGCAGAGGACACTTTCCACCCTGTCCTCCCGGCTGCAGTGCGACCTTCATGCTGTGCTGGAGCTGCTGGCGGAGCTGGAAGCAGAGGAATGGCAGGAGGGCAGAAGGCAGTACGCTGGTGCTGGGTGATGTCTCCTGCACCTGCTTGGCCCAGATGCTCAGCCAAAGTGAAATGGGGTGGTGGAGGGAAGGGCACCAACTGCACGAGGTTCAGTCGGATCTCGCCCCTTGACGCTCTAGCCCTATAAGAGTGTTTGTTGTCATTGTTTCCTGCACGTGCAGAAGCCATTGCCTCCTCCTTACTGAGGGTGCAGCACTATGCCATAAAGGTACAAAAAGGTGCGTGGCTGGGAAAAACCTGCACCTAACATTGTGTGTTCTTCATGGAGGCTGATGCTCGCTGACGCATGGAGCGATTCCCTTGACAACCCCACGTTAAGGGGCTGTCTGTCAGCACCTCTCTGCTTCTTTTGGTGCTGGCACCTCTCTGTGGAGCATCTCTGGCACAAACTTCACGGGCTCAGCTGGCAAATGCTCGGTGCTGCGTCATCCCCGTGCACTTCTCCAGTGCTCTCTGCTTCGTGCTCCACATCTCTCCTAATGGAAGGTCCAACTGCCTGTAATGTGCTCTGTGGTGCTCTGCAGGAGGACGGATGCTTTATGAGAACAGCTGGTGCTGTGCGGATGGAATGGCTGTCTCACAGGTGTAACACTGCTGAGCAGGATACAACAGGGAGGTGTGGAGCACCCCAGGGCAATCGTGAGAGCAGAGCTAACAGCAGCAGGGCACTTGGCAATGGATAGCAGAAGGAGATGCTTCTGAGATACCCAAAGCAAATAAACTAAGATAAGAAGATAAAAAATGAGGGAAAAATCTGATATTTTGAAACAACCATGAATGGAGATGAGCTCTTAAACACTTTTGTGGCAAAATTTGCCTATGGAAGCACACAACAGCTATGGCAGCAGGTGTATGTGGTGCTGTAGGACAGTGTGAGTGGATTGATGTAGAGCAGAGCATTTCCTTCCAACCTCAGAGGTTTTTCTTAACTGAGAAAAAGAACCTTAAAATCTGATTGTAAATTGGCTCGGCAATTCAAACAGCTGCAATTTGTTGGCCTGTTGATTTGAAGTTTTCCATTCAAAAATAAACAACAACAACAAAAAAGAAACGTGTTTTAAGATTTCCTCTTCGTATGTAGTTTTTAGAAAGCTCCATAGACAGATATTTGCAGTCACACGCATGGATTGTACAATCTTGAAATCACAGGGTGTAAGTTATTATTTGGAATCAATGCGCCTTCTTGTCTCGTAGCTTTCTATCAAACCGTGAAACAGACGTGGCACTTACTGTGCTACGCTATTGTTTCTGTTCCTGAAAACTGAAAATAATGTTACGGAACCTCAGAAAAACTAACTTTAAACAAAAGATGTTGGATTTAACAAAATTATTGTTCCTGCTTTCTTGCCTTGTAACCCTCGCTTGTAACTCCTTATTCCTCAAGTCAGCGGGGCTCTTTCATGAGTGACAGTGCATCGGTGTGATGGTTTTTGTGCTGCAACCCAGGCAGCCGTAGCAGAAATGGGTAAAGGTTTTGGGTGGGCTGGGGGCTGCTGGAGGACGTCTGCTGGCCTTCTTTAGCACTGAGTGTGCTCCCATCCACGTTGTTTGATGATGTTCAGGAAAATGCTGTTGTTCTTCTCTGTGAACATGGATGAGAAGGGATGGTTTGGTTTTGTTCTGATATTGTCAAAATGCCTGGAGTGTTCTGGGTGCCCTTGGATTTCTAAAACTGAGTGTAGCTTCTGATCTGTGAACATGGACCTTTCGCTTGCCATGGGAGTGTGAGTCTTCTCTCCCTGAATGCAAATTTACTGGTGAGAATAATGGGACAATCATTTAAACTGTCTCTTTAATTTTTTAAATTTATTATATATATATATATTTAATCAAGGACAAGGCTGTGCAAATTCAAGGGGCAAAATGATCTTTAAAGCTGAAGGTGGATTCTGACCTCCAGTAAGATGGACAAAAGGCCAAATGCCCATAACATGTAATACTCTTATTTTTTTGTTCTTTCTGCTTTCAATGGAACAAAGGATTAGGCCCAGGCAGAGCTCACTTCCTAAACTGTTACCATTTTTTTACAAAGAAAAACAAAGGGGAAGAGAAAGGGAGAATCAGGCACACCTCACTTAATTGCCTCAAAGTGCTATGAAGGAGAAGGCTGTGAATATGGTGCTAAGGTCTTAGGAAAATATTCTTATTTATAGACAGACGATTGCAACCAAGATCCAAATGCAACTTTATTGAGTCATGTGTGAGGATTCTCAGGGAGCTCAGACCAGCTCAAGTGTAGTAGGATTCAATGGAAACAGTGATTTTGTAATGGAAGCTGTGATTTCATAGGGAAAAGTAAGTCAGATTTGAATTTGCCTTTCTGACAGGAAAAAAAATCCGTGTTTATTCAGTGTAAGTTTTGGACTAACCTAAAATCTATATGAAACTCCATGTGCTTCATGATCTGGGGTACCTTTAAGAATGCCTCAATGATGCAGGATGCCAAGGCTTGTTTTCAATGGTGTTTTTAGGAATCTAAGTCCCATCTTATGGGAATCTTATGGGAATCTTATGGGATGTCAGGAAGTATATCCTCTGAAATGTGTTTTCCCCACCTGCCCTTCCAGACCAACAAATGCACATTCATTTACAGTTTCCCAGCAAAATCCTTGAGCTCTTGCTGGAAGAAGGACCCTGGGCTTTGATGGTGTGGCACTAACCAGGACAGAACAAGAAGCTGGCGGCCTCGAGTTACACAGGTGAAAATAAGCAGAGCTCTTACAGCTCTTTGGAAAGCAGTGGGATGGGAATGGTGTTGAAAGAAACATCATCTGGCAACCTTGCCCGATGGGCACTGTAGAGTCACTGCACTGTCTGCATGGTGCCAGTCTAAGGTTAAGAAATGATTTGTGTTGCTCTGATGTTTCAAACAAACAGGTTGCGAGTAGGCATGGAGACCTTGATCAAAAACTGTGCAAGAAACAACCTACCTTGAGAAGTCTCTCCAGGCTCGTGATGACAGCTGCAGTGCTCTGAAGGGGCCAGTCGCTCAGCTCATGAGGATGGGCCACGCAGGCTGGGGCTGTGTCTCCAGCAGCAGCAACTCCGCTCAAGGCAGCACATCTCACCAGAAAGCTGCAAAGTGCAGCACTGTGACATCCTCCTCTCTCATCACTGTCACCGTGGCATATCAGCGCAGCCCATGTCACACAGCTCCAGGGTGGCATTCAGTCTATGCTTCACATCCATTGGCTTTCTTACAAGCCCCTGCGAGCATCGTTTCCTTCAGACACCGGCTCTACTAATGATTTTTTTCCCTCCCCCTTGCTCACACTTTAATTGCGGGGTATGTGTGATACCCTCAGGAACAGCTATTGCCACCTGTATTATTATTTACGCTGTGAAAGCGAAGCTCATGGCAATATGTTTATTAACACCGTGCCCTGGTATCACACGAGTTAACAGCTTAATCCTGTGATTGTAAACATCTTTCCTGATATGTTCAAGCACCATCCATGTCTTTAACTTCACATCAGGAAACCGGGAGCATGAGTGGGTCATTTTTGCAGAAAACGCATTCTTTACAAAAAGTAGTGTAATGAAGAAGGGTTTTATCTGGCTAATAGCGCCCGTCTCATCCACCATAATGCCTTTTGCAAAGAAAGAGTTAAACAAAACATTTATGCGGTATAAACTTTGCTCCTAGGCATTAAAATGCACTTTATTCACACCGCAGATTTCTCTCCCAGCCATGGCTATTGTTTGTCACTAACAGCTAGCTTTTGTGAAGTTAATAAATGTGCATAATAAGGACATAAAGGTATGGAGAAGTAATACTGTAATCCTTTTGTTTGGATAATCAGTCTAATGTATGCAAATTAAACCTTATTAGTACTAGGGTTTTGTGTCTGCTTATCAAAATGTGCCATTTTCATGAAAATTGGAAGTCCATTATATAAAGTTATTATTAACAATCATTTAGGAATTATATACGGTATGCAAATTAAAGTTGATTACAACTAATTAAGGGCTTTCTTTGTTATTTGACCTTGTCTGCTTTTTATGTAAATATGTTTCTTTTGGTCTGGCATATTTTTAGACTCAGAAAAGTATATTAAGACAAGTTACATTATGTATTTTTAATATATTTTTGCGTGGCGTAAAAGGCCCCTTGCTTTTGTTTGAGAGCCCGGCTCTGCACGAGAATGCTCGGAGCGGCGGTGCGCAGACAGGCGTGAGGTGGCTGCAGGACAGTGCTGCGGGATGGACCAGCAGCAGAGCTGTGGTAGTGGGCAACAATCACGCTTCCAAGGCCCTCCAATGGTTTAATGAAAAATGATCAAAAAAAAAAAAAAAAAAAATCCGCTAGTGAAGTATAAACAGCCTTCATGCCAGAGTGGCCTTTGTTCCACCACTTATTGAACTGGATAAGCCTTAGTTTAGAGACTTCAGCCACAGCCAAGTAATAAAAGATTTGTCCCAACTTGCCGGGCACTTGGCAGGACTTAATAGGTGTTGAGCTCAGGATAAAAAGCTGTGACACGGCAGCACAGCCAGCTCGGGAGCATCAACCTCTGGGTGGACCCCGTGCCTGCTGGCAGCAGAGAAGGCTGGCGTTGGGTGAAATGAAAAAACCTTCCAAAGAAAACTTGTGTGAGTTTCTATTGAAAACAACAACAGCGTGTAATACAATTGTGATGTGTTTTATACATAGAGAAGAAACCTGGCCGGTGTGAAGATGGGAGATGACATCTTCAGTGGTGTGTCAGAGAGAGACGTGTAATCAATACCTGAATACTTTCAGTCTTCCAGGCAGAGTAACAGATGCAGGAGCAAGAAAGACTGGGGAAAAAAAGGCTGAGACATAAGGGGAACAGGCAGGAATATATGAGAAAAATGTATGAAATCTGTTTTTGCATACTATTTGAATCCAAAATACTGGGACAAGTAAAACATGATTCTTGGAATGTGGCAACATTTGCACAGCTTTGCTGACCTCTTTGGCACAAAAGGTGTGCAAGGGGGGTCATTAATGCTAGAAAAGATTCTCTGCAGAGGTCATGTACTTAAGCATAAAGCTGGGGAAATGCTCGCAAGCCCAGTATTCATCCACATCCTCAACATCTTGCATTTCATGTCAGGAAATCACAAAGCCTCCATGCTTGGCATTTGTGACTCACAGGGCCTGTCCCCTGCTGCTTCTGGGATGTGTCCTACCACCCTGTGGATGCCTGGGAGTGTGGGTGCCCAGGAGAAGTGCATGCAACATTGTACCCCGAACAGGGACAGTGATGGTGTAGCATAGGTGTATCTGCTCTCCCTCTTCTTTTCACTTTGAAGCTGCTCATGGCACAAAAGATGCTGGCTTTTCACTGCTGAAGGCCAATTCACTCAGGTCATGCTTTGTCCCTTTCAAAAGCCTACTGGTATCAAAGGCATCCAAACCCCAGGAGGAAGCAGGATCTTCCCACATAACCCCCACGGCCAACCAAAACCCTGTCATCTTCAAAGGCCAGATCCTGCGTACCTGCCGCAAAGCGCTGGATGGGAAGTCACATACTGCCGGTGACGGGCATGACTTATTCAGCAACTATTTGAGAATGTAATTTGAACAACTGAAGAAGTTGGTGATTTGTTCCCTCACAATAGGACCACAAGGTTCAATTCAGCGAGTGACATATTACAATGAATTTCCGAGGGCTGTGACAGGGACATTTTGCTCAATGCTCTGCTGCTGGCGGGAGTTGAGAAATGGAAATCAGAACAGGCAAAACACGTCTCTACCACATGGGGCAACATCAGATCCCAGTCACCTTCCTTTCTGGACGATACACTGGTGCTGAAGGCAGGAACGGAGCGACTGCAGTGAGATCATGGAGGGGACATGGTGCCCTGCCAACACTCCTATGTAATGGGTGGCATCAAGGAAATGTCACGAAAAGTAAGTTTTTTTTGTTTTAACATTTCCTGGTGAAGAAAAAAAGTTCTAAGAAAAGCACAATTTCCTCCCCTTAGCCTAATAAATAATGAGCGTTTTCATGTCAGGGTTGGGAACTCAAGGCATTCAGACTAGGCGAGGCTACAAAGGCTTGAATGATTTTCTCCTACAGAATAAGGATGGAACTCTGATGCCATCAAAGGTAATAATTCAGGATTTCCCTCAGGGAGGTGAAAGTCATTGTCGTGTTTTTAAAATAGTTGCAATTTTCTGTCTCTAAATAGCAATGACTACAAAATGTATTGCAAGGGGAATATAAAAATAGTCAAACTCTTCAAATCTTTTAATTCAATGAGAATGTAATATGCAATTAAAATTAATTATCTCATAATCGAACCGTAGACACTGATTATTGCATCATTTTCATAAGAGACATGCATCTTAACTTGCATAATTTCTGGTATCGCTGCGGAGTTAGCTCAGGAAAGAATCTGGGCCCAAATGTATGCATGCCTTGGTGCTCAGAAAGAAGCAGTAGTGGCTGGGGATGGCTTTTCTTCCTCTGAGTGCTTTTAGGTAGAGCCTCTATCCTTGTCTGTGATGAGTAATTGATTCACACCTACCCCGCACCTCCAAATCCAATCTTCTACCTCCCTTTTCACTCCCATCTTCCACCATCTTCCCTCCAGCTCTTGAGTTGCTCCCTCTGAACCCCTTTGGCTTGATGTGTGGAGCCAGGAGCTGGACTCGATGACTCTTGTGGGTCCCTTCCTACTTGGGATAACCTATGGTTCTCTGATTTTGTCCCTGTGAAGGCTGCTGTATGAGCTGCTGGTTACTGAGGGAGTTAGGGCAACATGGCTGGCTCTTAAATGCTTACAGTTTGGTGAAATGGATCTTATCTTGGAAAAGATGATGTCAGAGACTTGCTCCATTTTGTGCCCCTTCCCTGTGTACTTCTGAGTTAGGTAACTTGGACATTTTGCTTGCGAGAGGGGTCTTCGAGCCTCTCATGTCTGCTGTTCATGGTCAGCCTTAAATGCCTGCCCTTCTTCAGCAGGCATCTTCAGGAGATGGACAACTTTGGAAGAGCAGATACATATCTCTTGGGTCTCCGCCACTCTGTGGTGGTTGCCACCATAGATGTCCCCAGATTAGCTATCCTGAACTGGTGGGATTTGCACTCTTGCAGTGACTTTGGCTTGTTCATTCTAGTTTTGTCTTCTGTGCATCCCTTGTTCTTCTGGCACCAGGTCTTAACCCAAAATATATTACTGTTTTCAGACCTTTTGTTAAATATAATGGCAACCAGTAGCTGTATGTTTTTCTTTGATGACATAATTTAATAGTTCAAAATTAGGAGTAGGGCTTGGTTCTATTACTTGTTTGCAATGTGTCCTTTTGGTGGGACCCTGAGTGGCCTGTGGTTTTGAGGTGGATCTGTCTGTACGTTCTCCTTTCATATCAATGCATTCATTTTTGTTTGTTTGCTTCTTTTTGCATATGGTGCATGATGTGAGTTCCGATTTTGATTAGGCCATTTTAAAACCCCCAGACTCATTTCCTTGAAGGTGCCCAGAGTTCACCCTTCCCAAGAATCCTACTTCCCACCTCGTCTTTCAGGATATGTCTGCTGAAGTGGTCTTTTTTCTTGGCCTCTGTGACTCCTGTGTAGTTTTCTTGATGACATTCACTTGCTCAGACCTCTTTGGCCTCTGCTGACGACTGGGAGGTGTGTGTGTAATCACAGTAAACGAGTGCTCTGTTTTGTTTCTGCATTATTGGGTGGCACAAGCCTCCTTCAAGTTGTTGCAGAGGTTGTTCTCTGTATGTCACTTGGACTGGATGGTAGATTTACATTTGTGATTCACTGCAGCATTGGAAGAACATCTGGGGAAGCCTTGCCATGTGCAACAGGAACATTTCTTTCAATAATGACATTCCCCCCCCCTCAAAAAATAAAAAGAAAAGAAAAAGAAAAGAAAAGGAAAAAAAGAAATCAAACAAAGAAGAGAAGTGGATTTGCACATTATTCATCCTGATAAATATAACTATGAAATGGCTTTTTGACTTTGGACACAGTTGGAGCTTTATAATAGGCTGTCAGTGAAGTAACACCTGTGATCCTAATGCCAGGGTCCATTTTTCTGATTTTAGCTATAAATTCCATTTCACAGTGCTAGGGGAAAGACCTGAGTCTGTAGTCGGGGCTGAGAGCTTAATTCCTCATCATCCTCCCTTCCACTACAGCCTCAGGATTCTCCAGGCTGTCTCAGCTCTAGCAAGTGCTTTGATTTCTTGCCTTTTTATGGGTGAGGGTTTTAAATCTGTCCACATTTTCTTAACTGTGCTTATGATAACAGACTTGTGTGCCTATTAGACATAGAAACCATTTTGTAGCTTAACTTTTTCAAAGAAAACAACTGTCAAATTATTCTTCCGAGGAAAAGAGGGAAAAAAGGATCAAGTGGGTGGAGTGTAGGTAACAATTACTGTAGGCTGATAATGTTTAAAGATTCATACAAGGATGTATTTCACGGGCCATACGTGTACGTAACAAATTCGCCTACTCTGTAATCCTACTTTTTATTGACAATACAACAATCAGCTCTTTCCAGAGTGGTGAACTTCAGAAATTTTTTCTCCAGAAAATGCTGCATTTGAGCTCAGATAACTAATGTGAAATGCTATTGCTGGAGAAAGCCAGCAAGCCTGCTTAGCAGGTATGGAATTCAGGCTTACTGAATCCTACTGAAGAAACCTTCAGTGCCTCTTTTATCCTGAGTCTTAGATTCTGATTTTCAGATTGAAGGAGGGCGCATCTCCATAGGACTGCAACTCCAAATGTTGCTCAGAAATAGCAGCTTTACTATTGCTGTAGGAATGTACTCATGTATTGAAATATGGGAAAGTGAAATGTAATTTAGAAACCTCTTAAGCAGACCTCCGCCCCGGATACTGAGAAGGTGAGGAAAGCAGCTCAAGCAAGTCATGCATGCAGGACAGTGTACTTGTCATTAAATAATCTAAGACTATGGAAGTGTATTTTCAAAGCAAGACTCATCCTAAGACTTCAAGTCAAACTTCCTTCTATTTCTCCAAACATGGGGTGCATCGCTGTAATTCATCTTTGCATATTTGTAAATTTAGCAAAATTTTTTGCACTGGAAAGTAAGGAGGAGAATCCATCCACAGGGAAAGAACATTTTCTCTTCATCTGAAGTGATTTTTTCAGCCCAGGACTATCATGACAGACTAATAATAGAACACAGTTATGAAACATACCTGGGAACACTTCTGGGAAATCTTCTTTCCCAGAAGATTCTGGGAAAATTACCATCTAACTTTGGAAGATGCCTGCTGTCCTGACAGATCCCAGGCCCTGGTTACTTACCCAGCACGACTCTCTTTTAAACTTTAGAAGCTCAAAAGAATGAAATACAAACTTTGGGCAAAGTCAGAAGGCCTGTCAGCCTGTCCTCACTCCCCTAGTCCTACATCCTATGGAGAACCCTCACCTTGCCCAACATTACAAATCCTGACCCATGATGCAGGAGTGGCTCAGGCCCCATCCCACGCTCTTCTCTGTGCATTTGAGATAGCAGCAACACCATGTTGGTGTCCACATCCATGCAAGAGCTCTCTTCTAGGAGGATGCAGGCAGGAGGAAGGCTGCATGCACAGAGCGAGGGTGGCACAGGCCTCCCCTCCTGGGAATGCAAACCAGGTGGGAGATGCTGGACATCCTCCACTGCCTTCCAGCTGGACATCCACGTGCTGCTGAGGACACGGGCACCCCGGGGCAGCTGTAATTTTACCTGGAGCTGCTCAGGACTGGTGCTAAGAGCCGTGTGAGTGGCGTCCTGCTGTAATCCTTTCAGCCTCTTGCACTTCGCCGATTTCTGCAAGGGAGGGAGCTGACTCGCTGGTTCTGCATCTTCTAGAAGAAAGAGCAGAGAGAAAAAAAATCCTTTTTTAAAAAAATCCTTGCTTTTCTACCACTCCGATGTCTACTGTATTGTGTAGCAGTGCATTTTGCATTTTCTGTTCTTTCTGTATTTTGTAGAACCTTAATAAATAAAAGATGTGAACACAAAATTGCTATTCAAATTCGATTGTCTCAAATTATGTCTGCAACTAAACAAAAATCCAGCGAGCTGTGATTTCGCGTGATGAAGGCAGCTCAATGCTATTCAATCCAGTGGGAGAGAGATAAAGAAATGGAGTATTAAAAAAATACCAGTGAGCAAAGAAAAGAAGAAGAAGGGAAAGTGTGATAAAGAACAGCTTAATACTTTAATGGCCCGAAGAGATTTTTCAACAAAACCATTACTAATACCTGTTATTCTTCTACACTCTGTTCTCACCATCACAAAACCATTAGCTCTTTGGTAGTCACAATCTGCCGTATATCTGTATCGTGTCTTTTCACTGCATTTTATTTGTCTTTGTCTTCTTCTGCTTGACTGGTAACATGCAGCACCCTTGAGCTGTATACTTATTTCCAGACTGACTGCAACAGTTATAAATATCTGCTCGGTGCTAAAGGAGGCAGATAAAAAAGCGATGAGCTTCGCTCGCTGGAGTTCTGAATTGCCTCAGACAGGAGAGTCTGTCAATGAAGTGTTGTGAAATAAGAATATTGCTGGCTTCTTGTAATCTTAAAGAAGAAACCTTTGGTTATATTCATGATAACAGACATAAAATTATTATTAGAATTGCTTTTCCTCTTGCACTTCGGTGCAGTACTAGAATAGACTGAATGGGTGTTCTATAGCTCATTAGCTCCTGACTGTTTTGTCCTCAGACATGAATTTAATGAAGATGTAGCAGTGGGCTCTCAGTTCTGGGAGGGGATTAGGGCGTTCTGTGCTGTGCCTCCTGGCTGGCTGAGCTGTATGACAGCGTGCCCTGGTGTGCAAAGAACTGCAGCGACACTTAAGCTGCCAGGTGCTGTGGCAGCCTTGCACATCCATTCCTTTGCAGCAACAGCAGCAGCAGCATGGCTTTTTTTCCTCTGTGATTTCAAGAAATAAACACTGTGTGAATTTGGTCTCTATGCATAAACACAGTTTAAACCAAAAAGCTTAACAAAATCCTATTTCTCCTTTTAAATCTTTCTTCCTTCTTGCTAGGTCTTCACAGAGAATACTCTTTAATAACAACACCGATATCCCCTCTTCCCCCCCACATCAAAGCATGCCACAGTGTGCACTTATTCCTTCAGCTCTAGTGTTTTTTGAGATCCATGCATTGGTTCATCCATGGATATTCACTGCACTGTGATCTCTGGCAGAGACAGACTAATGATGGAGGAAAGATCAGAAGATGGGGTTGTGTTCCAGATGCTTACTGCAGCAGCATCTCCAGGGGTCCACCAAGGCTTCAGAGTGTGACAACTCACTCTCAAGAAATTTGTCATGATGAACCTGTTAATAGCACAAACCAGAATGGGACCATCTGAATGTGAACACAACTACAGGTATTACACGGCATTTAGCAACTACAGTTTGTGGTGTGCTGAGTTCTTCTCCAAGGGCTATGCTTTGAAAGCCTTTCTGGCAAAGACAGCTTCTGTAGGGACTGTAGAAATAAAGCATCCACTTTGCAGAAGCTGATACGAACGAGTTAGACTCGTTCTTATTTTGGCAAAAAGAAGGTGGCATTGGTTGCTAACTGAAGATAGGGGTTAATTGTGAGATAAGAGACACCAAAATATGGACTGTGTCATGAAGAACCATAATGGTGAAGACCTTTGATCAATGAGTGAAGATGGATGGCAATAGGTGTTGTAAATTCATGGCGGTAATGAGAATCCAAGGAAGGTGATGTTGCTGCTGATGCCTTGAATGGGACTGAAGCTCTGCACTGATGTTTTGTTAATGATGGTTTGGCTTGTTTGATGGCTTAATGCTTGTTCAGGTCAGAGCAGCAAGTAAAGCCTGGACTTGGGGAGGAGAGGAGAAGCCATTCCAGTGCTCAGTGTGGGTGAGAGCTGAGGAGTGTGCAAGCCCTGGGTGCCAGATGGGGCAGAGAGGTCTGTGAGAGGCAGAGAGAGGCAGTGCTGGGGGCTGCAAGGACAATCTGGAAGGAAATCAGGTGGGGGAAGACCCTACCGCACTTCATTCTAGAATGTCTGTCTTACCATGCTAGACAGCATGTTTCCAACTCTGTCAGCACAAGGAGGACTTGGTGACCGATCCTTTAGGTAGTGCATGATGGATAATCTCATTTCTCTATAGTACTCCCCATCCAAATAGTTTGCTCATTTAAACTCTGCTCAGCAGAGACTGTACAAATCTACTGTAAAGTTCATGCCATGACCACATTTCCTATCAATTTCTCCACCGGAATGTATATTAATGGAAACATGAGGATATATTAATTGTACCATTTTGAATAAATGTAACCTTAGCAGAGTACATTTTTTATTATTATTTAATAATTAGGAGTTCAAGCTTTTCTTCATTTCCTGCTGTGAGCTTTTAAAAGTCACTGCAATGCTGAAACATAAATAGAGTACGTGATGTAACACTTTGCCTAGGCAAATATCATAGACATTTTTACCCCAGGAAAATGCAATTAAATTAAAAATAAACGTTCAGCTCATTTGAAATTCTGCTGTATTGAAGCCAAATACGGGAAAACCAACTCAAAATGGAACAATATTTACTTCAAAAAATCAAACTAATGATTACTAAAATCTTAGTCAGCAAAAAAATGAGGAAAATCCACAGAAAGCATGAACATTGCATGTTTTTTGCTTGTTTGTTTTTTTGATCTTTAAAAATAGGCATGAAAAAATACCCAATCTGCTCAAGGTTTTTTCAGCCATTCCATTTGGTTTGTAATAAAACCCAGGTCGGACAATGCTCAAATTTTATCATTGCAGTAGAAAGTCAGAAAGGAAGTCCAAAGTTAACAGTGAGGACAAAGTGACCAGGTGCCAACCAGAACAGATAGATTATCATCTTTATTCTCTCATCCCCGGGCCATCAAATCCCTTCCCCCTCTCCTGTTTGGCTCCTTCCTATTTCCTTGTCTTTATATTTTTTTCTTTTCTTCTTTGTCTTCCTTTCTTAGCCACTTGCCTTGTTCTGACAATATGATTACTTAATACTTACCTGCCAAATTAACTGACTTATTTTACCAACGAGTGGATATACCGTTCCCTGACACTCGGTATTTGACAGTCCCACAGTCTTTTCTATGTCCACGAGTTATGCACTAGAATGCGAAAATTCCAGTAAGTATGGTGGGCTTTTTCTACAACACACTTCTGTTACATACCAGCATGAACTGGTATGTATGTTGATTTGCCCTCTCTGTTTGACTTTTTAAGGCAATAAAATGTGAATAATTAAAAAATCTATTACAACCCACTCATCCTCTCTCCTTTATTCCAAAAATCACACCCAACTGACCTCTTACTGAGAATGGCGTTCCATTCGGCAAGACTCTCTCTTTTCACAATGAAAAGAAAAAACCCTATTCAGCTAATTGAGCAATTTGCTTAACTGGATACACTGTACAAATGTATAGTGGAAATGCTAATGTATTAAGTATGAGTGTGTATTTGTATGCGTGGGGAAAAAGAAATGCTATATAGCTGCCGTAGCTAGAATGCTGCATAAATACCTGAGGCAAAACAATTGTTATTGGAGGTGTATTTTGAAGTTTACCTGCTAAGAATTGTTCATTGCCAGTAAAATTGAAGTAAATAAAATAAAATTGCTTAACTTTGACCTGAAGTTTATTGCTTAAGTTTGACATGAGATATATTTATTGAATGAGCTTGGAGAATCATCTTCTTTTGCTTTGAACACAGCACTTCGAGTCGAGCCGTGGATCTGGATACATCTGGCTAACACAACACAAAGCAAGAAGGGGATTTCCTATGCCAAAGCACTTATCCTTGTTTTGCCAGATAACAGCCAGAACAGGGAACACCTGTAGCATTATGATGATGTTGGTCAGTGCAGCAAATTGTAGTGCAGATGTCCAATGGACAATGTTTTGCAGAAGAGGATTTGAAGGAAAGCTTTGTGGGTGATTATCAGAGGGCTTTGAAAGTTTGAAAATTAAAAAACGTAGGAACTGCTTGCTTGAAAAGCTGCCAGGTGGATGACTGAGGTTGGAGCTGCTGTCTGATGAAAGCAGAAGGGGAACTCTTTTGTCTTAATGAGAGATGTAGCCAATGGTCAATCGGCTGTGAAGGAGCATGAAGTGAAGTCTGACAGTCATTTCTTGATGTGATAAATTTTATCAATTCCTTGGATATGCCAGAAAAAAAAATTAAATATTTTAGTGAGAAATAAGGAGTCAAAAACTCTACTCAAGTGATTGTGTGTGGGCTGTGGTCAAGCCAGATGGTCAGGAGAGTTTTGGCAAATGAGGGGTCCCATGCCTAAATTTATTGGTGAAGTTAATGGTCACTTTACAATGTTTAGTAGAGTGCTGCAAAACCAAATGCTACAGAAGTGCTTGGTTCCCTCCCTTTCAGCAGTGGTACTGAGGATGCATCTTGCCTTTCAGGCTCTAAGTACTCTCCTGTGGATGCATAACTAGGCAGAGCTGAGGTACAGTAGAAAACTGAGGCAAAGAACACTTCAGGGGCTACATCTTTGGTTTCTCCTTTCCTCAGAGTGGAGAGGGGCTGAAGCTCACCCAGGAGCTGCATCTGTCGCACCAGTTTTTGGGCAGTAAGGGACCCTGCAGGAATGCTAAGAGCATGAATGGAGAGAAGAGTGGCTAAAAAGAGGCTTTTAAAGAATAGGCTACAAAATTTACTTGCTTTTGGTTCTTGAATTTTGCAGTAATGCAGTACCTATGTAATATATTTACATCAAAGAGTGTCCTATCAGGGATTAGGTATTTGAGACACTCTCTATAAAATCTGTAGGCCTCCCACCTTAGAACCATAGCCATTTTGCTATATAGAGAAAACAGCATTGGGTTAACCTTACAGCAGCAAAATGCTGCTGTACCAAATTGGAATTAGGAAGTGAAGAGAGACTGGGATGATATAATAGCCATTTATTTATCATTACCTTTTCTTATTCTCTGATTGCTTTCTTTCACATTATAAAAATGAGACAATGGGAATAGCTCAGAGTGTGATATTTGAGTTTTCTTAAAATACAAGGATGTTCTGAACTGCTGGTGTGGTATAGTCTGCAAAGCTCGAAGAACTTTTAAACCTCAAAGTTTATCTTTTTTTTTCTTTCCTTTTTCCTTACACAGTCAAGACCTACAAAAGGGGTCCATCATCCCACAGCAAGATACTGCTGCTACTGTTTCTTATCAGTGTCATCCAGATTTATTTCATTTTAACACAGTGGAGTGATGACATGGTAAGGTTTGTATTTGCCAAGGAGAAAACCAAAGTCCACAGAGATCCATGCCTAATAAAGTACGGTTGCATCTTTTGCAGGAGGATTTCCAGAGAAGTTTTTTGAAATCCTCCAGAAGAAGATACTACTTGACAGCATTAATTTATTAAGCCTTCTTTGTCAGGTGGTATGATTTAAACCCAGTTTATAAAGGGGTAAGCAATGGCTTGCAGACGTGAAGCAATTTGCCCACAGTCCCACCAAAGGCAGCAGAATAAGAAAAGCACACCATCTCTCTGCCCTGTAATAGACCCAAGATCACCAAATATAAGCCGGGCTCAGAAAGAGAGAACCCCCCCACTGGGAAGCTAACAATGGCTGCAGACCTCCAAAGAAGCAGTGAATCTAAAAGTGAGGGAGCTTTTCTGTCCAGAAGCTATTTCATTACTAGCCAGTTCAAAACCTCTTTTATACATAGTGGGCAGCTTATGCACATTGTGTGGGAAATAAGGAAATGGATTTATTTTTCTTCTTTTACCTTCTCTCCACACACACTAGCAATGGTATGGGCAGGTATTTGATGATAAATGGATTGCCTCTTTCACACAAAGGTTTTAAATAAAACGTCCCTTTTCTGACTAAAAAGTAGGTTAGTCAATTTTCAGTGGCTTTCTCCTTCAACTGAAAATCATCAGCTTATATTTGCTGTAAAAATGACACTATCATCATAAAAGCTTCTCCTGTTGGGATTCACCGCACCATTTAGACCAGATAGCAGTGTAAAGTCCTAATGGAGAGATAAACATTTGAGCATCTTTCCTGATACCGTAATTGCCACATTTAGGCGCTGCTGTATGTGAAAACAGAAGTATACAGAAAATTTCCTTGTTCATTCCATACGCTAGACATTTTACCATTCTGGCACCATATGTTGTTTGTTATATACATGCGTGGTAACACACCAAAGCAAAAGTCTCCTTTCTCCTTTTATGGAGACGGAGATGCTTTGTGATGTAAAATGTAACTTCTGTTCCTGTTGCCTCCTGGAAAGAAAAACTCACAATGAAAAAACATTGCTGAGAGAAAAGCCGAGGAAAAACCGCTGCAGGAAACTCATAGTGCCAGAAAAATGATGCTAACAGAGATGAAGTCTCAAAGCCAGGAAGATGCAACAAAGCTGGTAAGCAGCATTTAAGGCTCTTTGTTGTTTGGTAGGAGCCGTAGTCAGATACACCAAAGATTTCTCTTGCCTACTGGTCAAGCCTGCTGAGATTCTGCAGTCTCTATTGGGAAAACCTGCAAATTTAGCGGGGATGTGCAGATACAGCTGGGAAGAGGATGGGATATGTCACTCCTGGATAGGACCCATCTCTTTGTTTTGTTGGGTTAATGCACTTAGTACTCTGGGGCAGAGAAGTACTGCAGCAGCCTCTATCACATCTCTCTGGGAAAGTGGCTGGCTGTGATGCAGTGAAGTTTGGCTTTCAGAAAGCGGGAGTTTGAATGAGCTCTCTGTTGAAGGCACATATTTAGGGTAAACTTAATGCAGGTGCCCTGAGGAAAGAACTTGATTTAAGAGATCAAATTAGGGGAAAGGGTGATTGGTGGGAAAAAAATACTAAATTACCCTGACAAAGGGCATTTGTAACATCAGGAGATCTGAGTTTAGGAATGTACAGATTGGGAAACATATTTTGGTGACCTCTTCTCCCAGAGTAATTGAAAATTATTCAGCTCTGCTGAGTGTAACTGCCAGTAGCTTCTGCTTCAGATAATTGAGTTCTCTACCCTCAATTTGTTTGCCTACGTTTCAGGCTTTGAAAAAAAATAACACTTAACCTTTTATTGTTTATTCAGATTTATTTAGACCAAACAAAAATTTCTGTGACTGTCTGCACAGCTATGCACATTTCTGTCAAGCTCTGGAATGAGGTGAGGCTCAATAAAAAGCAGTTCAAAAAGCTCCTTTTGCTGGGGTTATTACTTACAGTGTAAACAGTTTCGAACCATATTGGATGTCTCTGATAATGTTAGCTTATGGAATGGATATAGCCCTATTCCCCTCCGAAGACTCAACGCAAACTCTTGTCTGGAAAAGATCTCTAATAAGACAGATGCTTGACATCATGTGTGTTTGGGATTTCACTTGAAACATGACAAATCCTAAAATGTAAGAACAATGGAAAAGCTGAGTGATAGACCCCAATATATCCTTACGGTCAAGAAAGCTAGCGGTATCCCAGTCTGCACTACGCAAAGTATTGACAGCAGATGGATGGAGGTGCGTCTTCCCCTCCACTCAGCATTGGTGAGGCCATGCCTGGAGTGCTGAGTCCAGTTCTGGGCTCCCCAGTACAAGACAGACATGGATATATTGGAGAAAGTCCAATGAAGGGCCTCCAAGATGACGGAAAGATGGGAGCATCTCTCCTATGAGGAGATAGTGAGAGAGCTAGGACTGTTCAGACTAGAGAAGAGGAGGCTCAGGGAGAACTTAACAGTGTCTATAAATTCCTGAAGAGAGGGTATAAAGAAGATGAAGAGGGGCTGCTTCCAGTGTTGCCCAGTGCCAGGACCAGAAGCAGTGTGCACGAAGTGGGGCACAGGAGGTTCCCTCTGAACACCAGGCAGCACTTCTGTGCTGTGCAGCTAATGGAGCACTGGCACAAACTGCCCAGAGTCTGTGGGGTCTCTTCCCTGGAGATATTAAAAAACTGCCTGGATGTGGGCCTGGCACCCTGCTGTGCGTGTCCCTGCTGGGACAGGGGTTGGGTCTTGGACTCAGAGGGCCTTGTCAGCATCAGCCATCCTGTCATTTGTAATTCTGTGATTATCCAGCCTGCCTCTTACCCCTCTTATTCTAGTTTGTCTAGCCAAACTTTTTTATGTATCTTAGGAGAACAATGTGCTAGTGATGGTGTAGGTATACTGGTTTTATTACATCTAGAGCTTCAGAAAGCACTGATTTATTTGCTGATCTTATTACTTATTTTTTTCCAATGTCTTGAAACCTCTCCAGAGACAAACTCTTCTTTTGACCAGTGTCTGCTCCTGGCCTGTCAGTGATGCCTTGAGTAGTACTGCTGTGAATGGCACTGATAGGTAACTCCTAACTGGCATATCACATGTGGCATATCATGAGAGTACCAGTTTTAACATAGGTCCATAATGGCCTTGACTTTTTTTGTCTTAAGTCTTGATCCTTAAACTGGGCAACAGACAACAGGTTCCTTCTCCTACCTGAGAAGGAAGGCAGTAGGTTTGCAGTGCCAGGCAGGAGATTAAAGGAGGCTTACAGAGGGGGGAGGGCAGAGAGATGAGGAAGATCAGTGTGAATGAATGCACACCTGGAGAGTAAGGTGGATGGGCGTAACAACCCTAGAGCTTTCATTATGCCTAAATTGGCTCAAATTCCACAAGGCAAGAACCTGCCCTGGGAGGACCTGGTCCTTGTTCCAGGATCTCTGATTTCTCCAAGCGCAGCTGACTTGGGTCCAGTTCCCTCTGGCTTACAATACATAGAAGGGGAAAAGAAAGTCTTTGTTACAGACTGTTGAGGTGCTATGGAGTTATCACCATTACTGGGGAAAATCAGTGATACTCAAACAATGTGTGACTTCCTTCCTCAGATCCTCAAAGTAGGCTTAGCCACATAGAGGCTCAGTGACAGGGGACACAGCTGCAGTGGACTCCTCTGTGGATATAATGCAGCATCAAGTGCTTTTATTTGCCTGTAAATACAATGATTTCAGGACTCAATTTTGCCATCTGTGGAAAAAAGATACATATACAACCCCTGGGAGTGTACTTGTGGAGTGGGAAAAGCTTGTGCCTTCCTCTTCAGCCTCTGATTTCTGCACTTTTAGCTTTTCCAGTGGATAGGGTATGTCCTGTGGCAACATTAATGGTCAGGCACAGCAGCTTTTGGTGTTCTGAAAAGAAAATTATGACTATCCTCAACCTCTACTTTTCAGCAATAATTCTTGTCTAGAATAGCTCTATTGTTCCTCACACAGTAGAAAACTGTTGGCTTTCCATGACTTTGGCAGAGTTGTAATACCTCTGAAGGTATGATTTTGCCTAAGACTCTATCTGTGAATAACCTTTCACAGGCAGTGATCGTGCAAACATTTTGGCATGTCAATATTCTTGTAGGTTTTTCCATGCATGAATGTATATGACTGTAGGAACTGAGGGTTCAGGCACAGCTCTTTGTTAAAGTAGTTATTTCCCTAGCGTAATGTCAAAAGCCTATGTTCAACCTGGATTGTTTCCTACAGTTCTGGGGGTTATCAAACTGTATAACTTCCTAAATAGGACTGTGTTTCAGAGAGATTCATCTGTCCGAATAAATTAATATTTATTATGTCTTGCAATTAAAAGAGAATTGGACTTGTTTTTGCAAAAATGCCCCGAAGTCTCTCTTGTTTCGGTGATGGATCCAGACAACGGATCCATTTTATGTTGTATGTTGCACGTACACTGTTCTTTACATACATGCAAGTTACAGTTCCTGATGAAGAAAAAAATAAAAAATCCACCTCTACTACAGTTGTGCAGTCCTTGACTGACAATTAATTGATGACAGAACCTTACAAAAACACGTATGTGCCAATAAGTAACAAATATGGGCATGCCAGTTTCACACTGACCTGTGTCTGGAGTGTTTATTACTGTCTAGGATGCTACTTTCGTTGCCTTGCCCATAATTTCCTACATTCACAAGAAATGCATATAGGAAATAGACTGGCCATAGGATGCAACGATCGCTGTCATCTCAGCCATTCATTACCACCTGTCATATTAGAAGGACTGAGGTTACAGCAGTGTTTCCTCCTTAATCAGCTGGAAGGGAAGGAGCCTCCCAGGCAGGTGAAATACCACTTACTTTCCTCTTACAAAATGGAATGATTTAGAGCAGTGCCAAACCATTAAAGATTTAGCAGTGTTGCAGAAAGGTTGCAAGAAGCCACTCTGTTGCTGACACAGTCTGAGTGAGTTTAAAGGCCAGATCCTCAGAAGGCACAAACTGGCACTGTTCAGTTGACATCAACTAAGTGATGGTGCTGCCCAAACACTCCTGGATACTTTAGAGAATTAGACCCAACCAGAGGGCCTGCTGTGCTGCAGTTACTGCTTTACTTTCTCAAATATCATTCCAGTAACTTAATTTCCTTATTTTTTCTTTTGTTCTGTTAGTGAGAATAGCCCAGCACAATTGGAATTAGTCCATTGCAGTACAGCATATTATCAAGCCTGTGTCTTTTTATCCAGACTGATCACCAAGCTGGGCACAGTGAACACAAGCTCTGAATGCTAAGTTCATGTTTAAATCATGACTGAAATTATATGTTGGTTTGCCTTTTTTCTTCCTCCTACCTTTTCTTCCTTTTTTGGCTTCCATTTTTGTTTTATCGCAAGTCATAGAAGATTTTTTTGTGGCCTGTTTTGATACCTGGAAGTACTACAAAGATGCTGCTCATGGCACAGTTTGAGTTGAGCCTGGCTGGTAGGGACAAATTGAAAGTAATATAAATAAAAGTACATGGCCTCTTGGACCTAAGGTTGGCTGGCTTGCCAGACCCAATTCATCTACCTCACAAAAAAACAAAACAATCTAAAACCAAACAGAAAAAAATCCTCCACAAATTCCTATTGGTTTAATTTGCTTCACTGGCTTCCACTAAGGATATCATTATACTCTTTAGTCCTAACCCAGTCCTAACCTGTTCAACTTTCTTGTTGAAATAGTTTGTTTAATTAATCCCCTGTCTTTCCGTTTGTGAGTGCTATGTATTGCAAAAGAGATTTTGATGCAAAGCATTACTAAGTTAATTAGCTTTGGCCCCGATCCACGAGATTTAATGGGGGTATTTACACGTTCAAAGGTAGACAACTGTTGAAGTGCCTCACTGAAAGGGGCACTTCTCCTGTAATGAGAAGGGTGCTAGACGGTTTGGACTTCGTCTGCTGTGCAAAGTTAGTAGGGGCACTTTTCTTGTCAGCAGACAACCTCTGGTTCTGGTGAACACTGATGATGTTTTAGATATATCTTGCACTGAAGGGAAATGCTTAGAATGAATGCATCATATATTTCTGCTCCCTCACCTATCCTTCTCTATCCTAGTACTGAAGAAGTTTCCACTGAGTTTGCCACATTCTCTGCACGTGTTTCAAGAAGCACGCTAGTTAAGGCCATGCAATTTCTAGCTTGAAAGATTTAATCAATGAAAGCTTATATGCTGGAATCTTAACTGAATTAGTCCTCTTTGTTCATGGACCAATACTTTTTCTACTGTTCATTTGATTCTTGGCTAGGATCTTCCTATTATCTCATAGACCGAGATTAAAATTGATGCTATCTTTGAGTTGTTGTAGGACAATAGTGCATTCCACATTAACAGACACCATTTGTTAACCTTACAGCAGCCTATATGTAAGGGAAGGCAAGGGACATACATGGCCAACTTGGCTTTGGTCCCTCTCACTGCATGGCACACCACGCCACCCACCAAATGGCTGAAGCTTGGTGTCCTCTTTCAGTAAGGCTCTGCACCTGCTGAAATTCTGAATACTTCTATCCACGTCAATAAAGACAGCATTTCATTCTGTGAATTTCAATGTGATTTTCTCAGTACAGGAGGAGGATGCTTGCATCCAGCAGCATGTGCGGAGATGCAACAGGGAATGCTGGAAAACTTTTTAAATGATCACTCTTGCAATAGTGTTTTTGGTGTTTTGCTGTGTAAGATGCTACTTGAGTTTCACAGGTATTTATTGTAGGTGAAGCATTAGAAGATGCTGAACCCAACAGATCTTAGACGTACAAATCACATACCTCAGGTTTAGTCCACAGGTTTGGAGGATGGAAACCAAAGTGAACTGCAACCTATTTTGTGCATCTATTATTAGTACAAGCATGTCCAGTGTGGGCCAGCACAGCTCGTACTGCGGCCACCCCCTGATCTGTGCCATCAGAGCTGCCAGAGGCCCAGCCCCTCAGCACCAACTGAACATTGATGCTCTGTGAACCCCATCTGGGCTGAAACCAGGACATGGGACACAGTGCAGTGCTAACTCATGTGAAGGTAAATAACTTCATGGATTTTGATAAATTGGCTAAACACAGTCCTGTGAACAGTGAAAAATATGCAGTTGTGCTTTCTGCTTTCCGTTTATGACACAGGAATTTGAAAATAGGTTTCAAGATTGCTGAAAAAAAAAAAAAACAAACCAACAATTTCTTGGTTTATTTATAACTCCATTTTGAGTCAACATAAATAAATTACTTGTGAATTTTCAAACTGAATGTACAGAATTGCTATCAAAAATCTGATCATGTCTACCAGACTTTTCGAAGACCTCTTTTACCAGAGAGAAATATCTCTCGCTTTACAATCACACCTTATTCGTGTTACCACTTTTTGGCAGTACACACATTTGTACAGGAAGAGTAACATTTCATCAAAAATCTCCAATGAACCCCTGGAGAGTTAACTGAGAATGGCAGCCAGTGATATCGAACCAGGCTGATTCGTTAATATCACAAACATAGCATCACATATCCTTCTGGTTTTCTGGTTTTGTTGCTTTTTAATGTTTTAACTAAAACAAAACAAAACAAAACAACATTAAACATTAAAATAGGTTTTGTTACTTTATACACATTAACTACATTACATATTTTATGAAGGTTACTCAAAAAGTAATGCTTCCCATTTTATGATGTTGGACCATGATATCAGAGGTGGATGTTGGTGGTATGGCAGTAGAGGTTGAACATTCCCACCAATATTGCAATACATTTTGCTGCCATGAGGGAGATGGCAGAAGAGGGGCAGTCTGACACAATGGCATCTGACATGGAAGTGTTCATGAACCAAAGTTTGCCACTGAATTCCTCCATGTGGAAAAAATGGCACCCACTGACATTCATCACACACATCAGTGGGTATGAGCACAGTGAGGTGGTAGGTGGTACGTTTCAGTAGTGGTAACTATAACAGTGGGTTGCCTCTGCTGAGGCGTGGCTTGCAAATACTTGTTCATTTCTGGCAAAAATGCATAGCCTATGGTGGTGACTGTGTTGAAAAATAGTGTTTTGTAGCTGAGAATTTGCTCTACCAAGCAGTGTTATTGCACTCCTTGTGGCTGTTATTGTTTTCATTGAAATAAATGGGAGGCATTACTTTTGGAGAAACTTATGTGGCCCAAGACAATTCACTCTGAGGCGCAGGCAAAACAAAAAACTGGACCCCCGTATTACTAGTAGGAGTGACATGGGCTAGCAAGCTGAACTGCCTAGTGGTGAACTTCAGTTTTCATTTATTTACTTATTTATTTCCTAGTATCCAGGTTTCCAAATATATGTGATATAGGTGGTGGATAGATTCACAAGTTCAGGATGGTCTTTCTACTCAAAGTAATTATGATGCAGTACTTCATCCTGAAAAGATAACTCTGAAGGACCAGTGCTCCTGTCTGATTCATATGGCTGTCCAGATTGCCATCAGAGCCCTTGTGAGAGCAAATTTTAATCTTGGAAACTGACACCTTTGTCCAATTCTGAACAGTTTTGCTGCCACCCCTCCAAAATAACCAATACTGAAATGCACCATTAGTGGCTCCCAAGTCTTCCCCTTGGCTGGATGTGTTGTGCAGAAGTGGTAAAGAAGTAAACGCTTGGTCAGGGTGCAAAACAGCCTTGAGGGAGGAATTCCAAGTAATCACGGTCATTTCTGCAAGTTTTTCATCTCTTATTCTGGAAAGGATACGAATGACGGTACAACACGCGCCCAAACCCAGCCAAATCCATCCTGAGTGTTCATTCACATAAATAAAAGCTTGAGGGTCCTGCGCCATACAGTCCTATTTCTACTATAATTACGATACTTTGTGACTAATTTGCTTTCCCACGGGGTGCCCAGAGGAGGGACCTTGCTGCGGGGTGGCCGCACCGAGCAGGCCGTGTCCCCGGGTCCAGGTGGGAGTGGGGGAATGAATACAAGGCAGCCTGCGATGGGAGCCCTGCCACTGTTAGATTTGTAGCCAATTAGCAGTGTTGCACAATTCCAGCAGAGTAACACCAGTCTCTATAGACCGGGTATACAGAGAGAAATTAGTTTAGACAAATACCTCTTAATCCCTTGTTCTTGGCTGGTCCGGAGCGCCTACTGCTAAGCGCTAATAGCATTGGGAAATCCCAATTCCCAGTGTCAAGGGCTTAGAGGAATCAGACTATTAAAGGCAGACATTTATTTTGCATTAGCTTTGATCAGCGGCTCTAGGTGAAATCTCCTCAAATAACACAACCGCGCGGCCTCCCTCTCGCGGGGCCGCGGCTTCGCCCAAGGCTCAGACCGCCGGGGCCGCCGGGGCTCACCCCGCGGGGAGCGGCCGCCCCCGGGGGCCGACACCGCAGAAGCCCGTTAGCGGCCGGGCCGGGCCGGGCCGCGCTGCGCCGCGCGGCGCTGTGCCGAGGCGGCGGCGGTGGGGATGGCGGCGGCGGCGGTTGGGCGATCTCGCGCTGCCCCCCGGCGGCCGTTACCGGCCGTGCCGCCGCCCGCTGCCCCGCCGCCCCGAGCCCAAGCTGGTTACGGCCCGGCCCCCCGAGCTGCCATTCTCCCTCGCCTCTTGGTCAAGGCAGGGCTGGCCCCGCCGTCCCCGGGGCTCGGAGATCCCCGCGGGCGCTCAGTGGGGCGGCGGGTTCATGCGGTGGTAGGAGCCGAGCTGGGCGTTGTGCCCGAGAGCCTCAGCCCTCTCACTGGAAGTCACCCAGCGCTCTTCCGGTGCTAGCCCCCACTAGCTGATCTGAGTATGGGAATCATAGAATCACGGAATCACAAGGGTGGAATGACCTCTAAGATCATCTAGTCTGACCCCAGCTCACCCCCATCCTGCCCACTAACCGTGTCCCTCAGTGCCACATTCACATGGTTCCTGAGCACCTCTAGGGATGGTGACTACCACCTCCCCAACAGCCTATGCCAGGGTATCACCGCTCTTATGGAGAAGAAATTTTCCCTCATATCCAACCTTGGCCTCCCTTGGCACAACCTGAGGCCATTCTTTCTCCTCATATTGCTGTTACCTGGCCAACCTCCACCTCTCTACAAGCTCCTTTCTGGCAGTTGAAGAGAGTGATAAGGCCTCCCCTGAGACTCCTCCAAACTGAGCAATACCAGTTCCTTCAGCCGTTCCCAATAAGACTTGTGCTCCAGAACCCTCACAGTTTCACTGCCCTTCTCTGAACACTCTCCAGAGCCTCAATGTCTTTCTTGCAGTGAGAGGCTCAAAACTGTACACAGCACTCGAGGTGCGGCCGCAATGGAGATGAATACAGTGGGACAATCAGTTCCTAGTCCTCCTGGCAACACTATATCTGATACACGCCAGGATGCTGTTGGCCTTCTTGGCCACCTGGGCACACTGCTGGCTCATGTTCAGCTGGCTATCAACTAACACCCCCAGGTTCTTTTCCTCTGTGCAGCTTTCCAGCCACTCTGCCTGAAGACCATAGCAATGCATAGGGTTGTTGTGACCAAAGTGCAGGACCCAGCACTTGTTGAAGTTCATATAATTGGCCTCAGCCCATGAATCCAGCACCAATGCCAGAGTGCAAAAATTTTTAAGTAAAATTACTTACCGTGCTCTGTTCTCATGTCATGGAGTTGCAGAGTCCATGACATTAAAAATAAGATCTTGCACCTGGGGCTGCCATGACTGTGTTTTAAAGATCCAGCCTTCCCATGTATTCTTGGTGCAACTTGACAAATGATACTGGTGCATAAGTAAACTAATTGTATAATAAAACACAAAAAAATTGCATGGGAAGCTTCCTGGACACAATTTTTAGGCTCTTGTAACATTATAATGTTTCTTATGTGCTCTAGAAACTTCTAGGTTGGAGGGGAAATTGCACCAGCAGATGAGATGCAAAGCAACTTTTGGATTCTGCCAGTGTTTTCAGGCTGCAGAGTGGCATGCAGGGGAAAAAAATAATGTATTACTCCTAAATACTAATTATTTGCATGCACTGGGTCTTGGTCCATAATTGGAAAGTGAGCAATCTGTACATATAAAATGTAGCAATTTCTGTACTTATGTAAGTAGCTGTTATCTAAAAATTACATAGTTTACCACGGTGTTAACTTTATGACTGCTTCTTGGCATTGCCTGGACGCACAGTACCTGCAGAAGGCACCTGCTGGGTTTCTGAATGCATCAGGTACATCCTAGCATTTCCGTTACTTTGGAGGAATGTTAATAGCATGACAGTAGCACAGCAGGCTTCACAGAAGAGCGGTGAGGAGGGAGGATAGCAATGACGATTGCATTAGGGCCACTTTGCCAGTGTCTAAAATAATTTTACAGACGAAATACCCATATATTAAGCAGGGATGTGAAGATGGAAGGGTGAAAGTTGTTTTTTTTTTTTTTTTTTTAAGTGGCCAGCTTGCAAATACTCAATTATTTTTCAGCTGTAAATAGCAAACATGACTTAAAGGTCCTACTTATCTCAGATTTTTTTTTTTTAATTTATTTTTTTTTTCCGGAGAGGCCTTTGGGTCTGTGTGGTAGCCTTCTAACCCAGAGATTGATTGTTTGGATACACTGCAGATCCAGTCACCCTTTCCGTCCTCCTCGGAGTTTATCTTGGGGTTAGCATCCATTATGTTGTGGTTACAGCTACACTGTTAGGAGCTAATAACTATAAGCTGTCTCTGCTCTTGCTCCAAAGAAGCCAGATAAGCTTTTCTGCATGATGGAGCCCTAGCTCATCTTGGAGGCAGGGCTGCTCTGCAAGAGGTGAGCCCTCTGCTGACTGCTTCCTTGTGTGTAGACTGGAAGTGCTTCACTTTAGGGAGAGTAGCAGGGGTCTGCTGTCATCCTGAAGGAGTTCAGGGACAGGACATGGCCGTGTGTCATATGTAGTTTTCTAATGAGTCAACGCCTTTGAATGAAAGAGTAGTTAAGTGGCAATTTCTCACCAGAGTCCATCACTAAGATAATCAGAGGGCTGGAGGACTGCTCCTATGAAGAAAGGTTGAGGGAACTGGGCTTGTTTAGCTTGGAGAAGATAAGGTTCTGGGGAGATCTCATTGTGACCTTCCAGTACTTGAAGGGACCATATAAACAGGAGTGGGAATGGATGTTTACAAGGGTGGATAGTGATAGGACAAGGGGGAATGGTTTTAAACTAAGACGGGGGAGGTTTAGGTTAGATATTAGGAGGAAGTTTTTCACACAGAGGGTAATGACACACTGCAACAAGTTGCCCAGAGAGGCTGTGGATGCCCCATCCCTGGAGGCATTCAAGGCCAGGCTGGATGTGGCTCTGGGCAGTCTGGTATAGTGGTTGGCGACCCTGCACATAGCAGGGGGGTTGAAACTAGATGATTTTTGAGATCCTTTTCAACCCAGGCCATTTTATGATTCTATGATTCTATGATCATGGCAGTGGGAAAGATGGGGAATACTGGAGGATGCTTTTACAAAGACATCCAGTGGTAAAATATAGAAAAAAACAAAATTTACATTGGAAATAAGATGTGGAATTTTATCGTTTAATTCACTATTCAGATTGTTAGGAGTTATAGAATTTTTTTTTTTTTTTTTTTTTTTTTTTTTTTTTACCATTGCTTTAAGTTTTTAAAAGAAGATAGAATGTTTTCATAGAGGATATACTCTAGTCCAAATGTAAATTGTTGAGATCAATGCAAGGATTACTGGATGAACTTCTCTGGCCCTTGCTATGCTGCATGTCAGACTAGATGATGCTAACAATCACTTCTGGACACAAAAATGTATGAGTAGTAGAAAATTATAAGTTTGAGAAAAATAAAATGATATGAAATTAACTCTATAACAGAAATATTTCTGCAATATAAACTCCTCTTCTGTTGCATTATTTCACATTCTCAGTGAAAGGAATTCAGATTTGTAGTAGTATTTTCACATTTTAGGTAAAAACTGGGGGACTGACTCCCAGTAAAAGGTCATCTGCCCATCTTAGTTTGGTAATCAGTTTTTCTATAGAAGAATAACTTCCTGCAGCCATTATTTCTATTTGACTCATTCAATTTTTGGAAACTCTCATATCAGATGTGATAGAATTGAATAATAATTGTGCTTTTTGATGGTTGAATGGTATTTTTATTTAGCCCTCTTAGACAACTGTCTCTTATAATTTAAAGCAGATTTTAAAATAATGCTGTTTTGGCCCAACAATTCTTCAACAAACCCTTGACTTCAATGGGAGATCTTGCACTTGTTTGGCATGATAAAACATCTCTGGTAGTGAATGGGACACAGAAGTCAGGGCAAACATATTTCCCCCATGACTAGCTAATGTTTGTATTTTCAGTTCACAGGAACAACATATGGACATGAAAGTGAGTAAAACCAGAATCAATATTAGGAACCAACATGTTGCTTGCTTCTTTTTCTGAGATTTGTCAAAGGAAACAAATGAAAGTTGATTTCATAGCGGCTGGAAATTTCCTTTTTTTTGAGGACGCAAAAGCCCCATATTGCTAAGTTTTTCCTTGCCTTCTCCTAGGCATAACTCCTGAGGAAGGCTTGTTATGTCTTCAGCTGAATCATATCTTGTGGCTTTGCTTTATTTTGAAAGCTGGACATTTTGAGCTTTCTGTTTCATTTTTTGGATGAGGTTTAGAAAATTCTTTGCATTGAAATTTTCAAGGCCTGCTTCCATATCCTAACAGAGATCTGACTCCAGACAGGTTCCTCTCTTAGATCTTTTCAGTGAGAAACCATCTGGACTACTCCCTTACTCTTTAATTAGGAAAAAGAAGCCTATTTTCCAAAACTCTTCCACAGAAGGAAAGACATAAGAGGACTAGATACTTCTGAGCCATTTGAAACTAGATGATCATGGTGGTCCTTTTCAATCCAGGCCATTCTATGATTCTATGATTCAGCTATGTTAGGATGAGGAAAATTGCAACTTGCAGAAATTTCTGTGCAAGGAACTATAGACCAGTAGCTCAGCTGTAGATGTTTGCAGTACTGGCACTGGCCAGCAAATATTAACTGGGAATAAACATGGAATAATAGAGGAGAGAACAGACGGTAATATAAAAATAACTATGAAAATAATACAAACGCTTACAAAGCAAAAACGGTATGGAAATATGTAGAAAAAGAAAAATATGAAAGGTGAGGAAGAAGTGCAGAGGACAAAAAAAGAAAAATAAAAAAAAGATTATACCTATCTCTTTTCCTTTGCTGAAGAAAGCAAAGGTGGCTATGTGTTTTCTTGTAACAGCACTTGTTGAAGTCTGGCCAAGAGGGGAAGTAGAGCGCTTGTTTTCAACTGAGTCTGACCCAGTGGTAGGGCTTAGAAAGAAAGTGAATGTTGAAATCTTATTAAGATACTGTTTTTGATCGAAGTTCCTTCTTTGATATTGCCTAAGCATTATTAATCTAGCACTCATTATAGCATTCAATGCTTCATATATTCTTACTCACTTTGCCCTGCATTTCTCTGGGAAAAAGCATATATGCCCGTGCAGCCAGGGGGAGAGAATGAGATGGCTATTCTGGGCACTTGCATTTCAACACAGTGAAATTACAAGGGGGAAACTACCTCCTACTCCTACACTTCAAATTCAGCCTCGAGTTGCAGCCTTGCTTGTACACAACAGCCCCACATTCAGGGCCAGCTTGATTGTGCTGTTAAATTTAGAAAGTGGTGCCTGGCAGGTTTTGACCTGTAATGACTAACATTCTCCCAGATGATTTTTAGACACTTTCCTTGCTTTCAGGTCCAAATGCCCTTTAGCCATCAATCAGAGGAGAGCATTTTCTCTCCCACTTTTTCTGAGATCCACATACTTAGGCTGTGTCTCGCGTTTCCTTGCAGGTTGCTGTAACAACTATACTCCCTTTTCTCTTTCACAGACTTCCAAACCTCCTCAGTATCAGAACAAATTCCTCAGCCTTGGAAGCACCCCTTTGTTTGGACAGTCTCACATAGTGTCAGTGTGTGGCTATTGATTTAACATCTCAGCAGACAAAAGGACCATCCTGGGTTCTTACACTTGCCTTTAAATGAAAGTTGTCAATTAGGCCCTTCAGCTTTGAAGAAGTTTAAGCTGACTAAACAGTCTGGAACCTATTCATTCACATAAAAGGGAAGAAACCAGGAGAAGCAAATATTGTATATTAAACCTTCTTGTTTATGAAATTTAAACAGTTGCCAAAATCCACTGGTTGTCTCTAAATCTCAGATACTGTCTAAACTCTTAATTCCAGAAGCTAAAGAGTGCATTCATCCTGCCATTGTCTCAGCTGCAGTTGAACACTGCAATGACTTTTAATTTGTTTTCTTTCTTCCCGTGCTTGTACCTTGACCCCAGATCTGTCAAAATCACTTTCCTTATCTACTACTCTGATTGTGTAGTTCAGCTGTTTGAATTGCTCCACTAATGCCTCTTGTTTTCTTTATTTTCTGCTCTGTAATTCTTCACCTCACATCTTCAGCCTAGTGAACATCTTTTTTGTCTATTTCTCTTATGATAACCCCTTTAACCTCTCACTGCTCTGTTGGATCCTGACCACTGATGGCTAATAGAAAGATTGTAACTGTATTTAGCCAGGACCTGGAGTTAGTCCTCTATCCACCTGCTTAAAATTTCCTAAGTGTTTCTTTTTTTGCCTCTTACTACTTTTGCCTGTGCACACAGAATACCATATGTAGCAGATACAATTCCATTTTCAGTCCACTCAGGATCCTTAGGTTTTAACTAAGACCTGATTCACAACTCTGATACATGGGGAAGTCTAAGTACGCACATGAAGCATTGCTGAAAAAACATCTTGGACTAAGATGGTCAAGAAAGTAAGTCTTATGTTTTCTGGTGGTTAGGACTGAAACTATTTCCTGAAGACAGGCAATAAGTAATTTTCTATTTGGCTGTCTAGGGAACTCCTGCAGAATGGTAAGAGACCGTTCACCAAATCTGTGCCCTGCCTGAGACCACAGTTCAGGAAGTGTCCTAACTCACAAGTTATCTCTATTTTTTTGGCACATAGCTCTCAGTGTATCCTGATGAAGACTTTCCACAGCTGTATAATAAAATTAGAATGTATGGAAGGGCATACTAGCCTGGGTAAGCTGTAGCTTTGAAGCAGAGAAAATCATAGAATATGTCAGCAGGTTTTTTTTTCTTTTTTTTCCTCCAAAACAGTTTTTGGTATGCACTGCTTTATTAACAAGTCACCTTAAAAAAGTAGGATCTACCCAAAAGTGTGGTTGGTTAATGGTTCAGATGTTGGTAACATGTACTGGAGGAGAACCTGATACAGTTCTTTCCTATCTCTGAGTGACTTGATTATCACTTTTTCTCTCCAACTTTTTTTGAATTCTTCCTTATATTCTTATTTTCTTTTGCTTAAGCATATTAGCTCATTCTGTAAGGGGTTTGGGAGAGTGGGCAAAACTCTTAAAAAAAAAAAAAAGAATGATAAGGGATAAAAAATCTAATGAGAGCAGAAATTAGATGAACAATTTTATTTGCTGTGGACTTCAGTCCACATTTCCACATTTTTAGCCAAACCTATTCAATGATTGCTCCAATAATGGGTCTCATGCAGATTTTCTTGTAAAAATATATCCGTGCACTAGTTTTCCCTCTAATACTTTAAGCATTGTAGTGGAATTCCCTATTCTGATGTGAAGTCTTTGTTCTTCTCAGTTAATGTTACTCAGGTAGTGAAGAAGCAAGAACTCTACAGTCCTCTTGAGTTCTACTGTGACAGTTTTTGAAAGGGCTTGTAACTGTGTGTGTGCTCCTGGCAGGAGAGGCTGAGCTGATGTGCCTCTCTTTGTTGCCTATCACCTTGCCACCAAACAGGAGCAGCTCTTAACGAAAAGTTACAAGGAATCTTGCTTCACATATGTCTAAATTAATCTGGTCCTGAGGAAAGAAGACTAGATTTTGCTCCCAGTATTACCAAAAAATAACTGAAACAGAAAGGTCGTCGGCTCTCTGAAATTGCTGTCTTTTAAATGTTTTTGAGTATTTTTAAATCCAAAGAGGCGTCTCAACCTCCACTGTGTCCCTCTGGATTCACTATGTCATGTGGTCAGGCTTTTCACATGTTAATTATGTGAAAGTGTTTCTCCATTTGTGTAAATTTTGTGAAATGTCTTTTTGTTCTTACATTATGGTAAAGAGAGGACGGATAAAAGTACCTCATCTATCTTTTCTATCCTGCTCCTTATTTCTTTTACTTTTGATCATTTTCATTTTTATTCATTTCATCTCATCTCTTAGGTAAACAGTCCAATTCTGTTCCATTTTATTTCATTTCTGAGATTTTCCATGCCCCTAATTATTCTCATCACCCATCTCTGAACTCTTTTTCTATCTGCTTTATTCTTTTTTTTTTTTTTTTTTGACATTTTAGGTGTAAATTGTTTCAGGTGCAATTTAGATCACTTAGATGTCCAAGTCCCTGACTTATGGATGCAATCAAGGGCTCAGACATCTAAGTAACTAGATTGCAGACACAAATAATTACATTGCAAAATG
Source organism: Chrysolophus pictus (assembly GCA_037305975.1). Classification (NCBI taxonomy): domain Eukaryota; kingdom Metazoa; phylum Chordata; class Aves; order Galliformes; family Phasianidae; genus Chrysolophus; species Chrysolophus pictus. Next base: position 78,619,937 of record CM074576.1, read on the forward strand.
TGCCTTCAAGTTCTGTGCCCATGAGAAATGGTTAAAGCTAGACTAAATATCAGAGCCTTAATCACAAGAAAAATATCGTCATCACTCCTTAAAATAAAAATGGACTGCAACATAGCACTATCACAGAAAAAAAAAAGTCTGTTTAAACTCTTCCTATATCGAGCCATATTATAAGTATTACGATGAGTAAAATAATCATTTAGGAAGACATAGAGCAGCATCATGTCTGAAGACCTTGTTGGGAGAGAAGAGCATTGTATGTACGGATCTTGTGTGATAACTGATGTTTATTGTTTACATGTTTCCATCCTTAAAAATGTCACTCAAAATTGTTTTCTTTTTCCTTTGTAGCACTGAAGTGTTCCATCTGTCTACAAGAAGGTTTGAGAGACTTTCTCCATGTCTATGATTCAACATTTTGGAAAACTGAATCTAAAACTATTGAAAAAATAGACACAAACTATGATATAGTCATTCCTTCTCCATCTGCATTAAGTGTCTAAGACTAATTCATCAGGCTGCAAACTAGTTTCAAGTTTGATGGTATTGGTGGAAGAGATGGTGGGTTAGTTGATTTTTGAAGGAGGATCTTATTGCCTAGATTTTCTTTATTCCTTGAATCAAAGCTTTTGTTGTCAGTTGAAAAAATGGGGCTCCTCTTTCAAATGAAAGTTTTGAAAAAGTTTTCATACTTTTATTTCTTCTGAAAAGGAAAACGTTTTTGCCTTTAAAAAGAAATATCTGTAATATTCAGAATTAATGAAATATACAATTTTGGAAATTTTTCTGTTCTGTTTCTTCTCGCTGAAATTTCTTAAGAATTTTGGATTACAACTGCACTGAAAAAGAAAGCAGAGTGAACTTAATAAATAGGAATAAATAAATACTTGAAGTAGGAAGTGGGTGTATCAGAATGGGCAACAGAAAAATAAGTCTATTCCCAGTATGAAATACATTTCAAATCTCCTCAAGTCTGCTTATAGTACAACTTATTCCATTCTGTAAGAGATATAATATCCTCAGGAGAATTTCTGACTTCACTCAATGCTTTATTATTTACTAGAGTCCACATTTCAGATAACCTTAAAGAAGTGTATCCTTAACTATGTGCTCCTTGTTACTTACATAGGAGGATTTATACAGAGATGAATCACTTAACTTTTACTTGATGGGCCATAATAAATCTGTGAAAATGAGCATTCTATCTAGAGTTACATAATTTTATCAGCTTCCAGTCAGAAATCATGTTTGATTAGGCACCCATAATCCTATCTTCTTCTCAGCGAAGACAGTGAGAAACTCCAAGTAATTTTAAGAGAAACAGAAACAAATTCAATGCAAACACAAATAATTTATTAAATTAAAGAAAATGAGCTCATGGAAAGGAAGAAAAAGTGTACAGGCATTTTTCAAAGTGTTTTCAGAGTGTAATATCCTTCTGAAATTAAGCCAAGTCAGTGAGTTAGGCTAACTGTTGTACCCGAATAAAAGTCCAGTGTTGCTGGATATTTTGCAGTTAGAATGCTTCATTCACATCTCTAGTTCAGGGCTACTGTGTACAGAGTCTCACGTATCCTCTACAATTGTCTGTTTTCAGAGTACTTTCAAATATGGTGAAGTGTGGTAGATATTTCACTTAAGCTTGGATTTCTGGCTTTTATGTCCCATTGACAAATAGTTTCAATGTTGAACAGAGAAAGAATTAACCTCAGTCTTTTTCGATATCTTTATCCAAGCTCAAAACCCGAATCAGGAGCTTTTGCGTCACAAATACAAATACATTTTTTTTTCTTTTTTCTTTTTTCTTTTTTTTTAATTAAAAGTTATTTCAATACCATTTTATGACACAGTCTTTAGAGTCACCCAAGAAAAACATGCAAGATTTAGCCTCTTGTTCTGTAAAGGCATCCTAAACCTTCATTCTACCTTCCTGTAACATAATACATGCTTTCCGATGTACATAGTTTGTAAACAAAAATCCAGACTAGGACACAATAATTTTGCCCTAGAAATGCATATTTTCTGCTTTGACCATAAAATAGGTAAGAATGGAAATCTATTAGGCATCTAAAATTCATTAACGTTGGTTTCTATCTCATTTTTCCCTTTAATGGCTATTCCACTCTCAGGAAGAAACTTCTTTCAACGCTTTCTATTCTTCCAAATGGCTTGAAACAACAGACTGTACTTTTTTATACACTTCAAATGTATCCAATACTTCCAAAAACCTTCTGAAGATCTGGTGAAGTTATGAAGGACATGTGGGTAGATTGTGGGCAGAGCTATGTGGAAATCAGAGCTATTTTATTTTGTTGTATATTCAAGCAGTTTCACATACAGCAGTTGATTTAAGAAATGTCATAAGATTTTGGATTATATTATTTTTATGTTTCAACTTTACTATTTGCCTAATATGTTTAACAAGATTTTATTATGTTCCCTAGCCAAAATGCTTTCTTTGGATTTTTCATTTTGTTTCATTAACATACTACAGAGGCAAGGTGCTTAGGTGCTTGAAAATTTTTAAGGTATAGGAATTGGTGAGTCCTCATTTGGTCTCTTTGAAGTGGAAATATATTTGGTCTTAGTCCCCCTCTTTTTTTTCCTTCCTTTCTTATCTATGCTGTTTAATATTTGCAAGCTTTTAAAGGTTTGTTTTAATTCTCACTCAAACTGCTCACATTGTACTGCTTACCACTATGTGGTGTCAGTTCCTTGTTTGGCAACTCACAGGTTTCTGACAACTCTTTTGCCTTGCAAAGAAAAAGCCATATTCCAAACTTTCCTACTTCTTGCTCTGCATAGATTTAATGATCACTCAGATGGTAATGCAGTATTTGTAGAAATCTGTCATGTCCTGAAGACTTCATAATCATGCATTGCTGCTCTCAGAAATAATATTTGTCAAATGCCCTTAAAAGACCAAGGAACTAAATTTTACTTTTTTTTTTTTTTTTTTAAATTCTTCTGAGATAACTTGAACTTTCATAATTACCCTTGTGTAGAAGGTTGAAAGAAACACCTTCACATGATTTCAGACTGTCTTACATTTAGTAAGTTTTCTAATGAAAATTTATGAAGGGCTTTTCATGGAGTCCTTGACAGCAGAAAGTTTCAATTTAGAATAATACCAGAAAATCTCAGACTTGGACTTTTGTGATTAGCTGTGTGAATATACGAGAAACTACTGTGGCATGTTAGCAACATAATGGCTAGGCTTTGAAAGCCTTGTTATGTCCAGCCAAGGCATCCTTTGATCTTCTGTGCTTGATTTTTCTCCTCCTAGTTAGAAACAAATTTGCCTTGGACAATCTATGTATACAGTGACAAGATGGAGGCAATATGAAGGGTGGCTTCCACATGCCTAACCTGGCCACTTCGGTCAGGCGGGATAAATTTTTGCTCTTAAAAACATCTGTTATTTTTGTGCTTTCTTTCTGGCCTGGTTATGCAAGGAAGAAGATGATTATGTCTTCTGGTCTTTGATTCAGCTCAATAGAGCTGTGTCAGGACATGCTGAAGGACTCCTGTAACCATTCCAGCCCTCTAGATCTGACCCTTTGCTTTTAGAAATCCTTCATCATGAACTGGCTTATTGCTGCAGTTTCACAGGGCAGCATACTGCTAGGGTTTTTGATTTCTCTCCTCTGTTGCTGCCAGCAGGTCTCTTCTGCTACGTTCTAGTTTCCTAATTTTTAGGGGTCTTCTGGCTAACTAAAAGGCAGATGCTACAATGCTCATCTTTCTGTAGGAACACTCTTCGATGATAAGTCTAGTCTGACTGAGCCTGCTAGGAGTTTTTGGTGTATAAATATTTAAACATTGGATCCTGTATTCACAGTTGGGGATGAAAGAGGCCTTGATCTGACTGAACTTGCTTTTGGTGTGTAATTTCTTCTTTTCTTGCTCTGAAAATCAAGTCAACGATGAGATATGAATATCTTGAGGTTTGACCAATGGCAGAGTAATATTTCCTACTAGACCAAGCAGTGAAATTCATCCTCAGTTGTGGATCAGTCCTGTTTTGGTTCTAGTCCTCCAGCTCTTTATTGCATTAGGCCCTTATTAATGAATGCAGTTTTATTTTATTTATTTATTTATTGTAGATAAATTTTGTTCTTTTTTTTTGGTGGTTTTGTGTTGGAAGAGGTAAGTCTTGTGGTTTTTCCTGTGAGTCATACAGAGGTCTTGGCATTTTAAGCATCTGTAAGGTCAAATTAGTGCAACAAAAGAAGGGTTTTGTGTCTGATTTGCTTATGATGAACTCCTTTCTGTTCTACAGAACCTATTTTGCCAGAAAGGTTTTTGTTTAAATAGAGTAATATTTTAATCTTGTGCTTTGGGTGCTTTTAAACCTGATTGTGTTTTGTGCTCCTATTATCCCTGTAACAGTCCAATTAGGAGTGGTTAAAAATCAAGATATTTATTTTAATTGCATGCTTATCTTTAGAGGTTATATTGCAGTAAATAAGGAACATTTGAACAAAAAAAACCTAACATTGCAACATGTCTTGTCACATTATACTTACCCTCCACCTGATTTCAAATGTAAATTGCACAGCATTTAGCTCTAATGAAAATACTCTAGTGAAGGAAATTGTTAAGATTTTCTGGTGCTCCCCTAGGGGTAATATTAAAACCTCCATTACTAACATCTCTCTCTGAGAAGACAAAATGTGCACTGAGAATACAAAAGCTCTGTTGGCATCTAAATGTGGGCCAATTAATTCGCAGTTACAGACCTGCAGATCTGTATGGAGATGTAAAAATAGGACCTGGGAAAGCTATTTAGATCCCTGTGTAACAGGGCTTCTTGACCCTGGATTTCTAGTGTTAGTTTAATCATGGCATTCTGCTTTCTATTTATTTATATAGTTGCCTCAATGAACAAATTAATAATTATACAGCACATTGACAAACATGCCGAGTAATATTTGCCAGATTTTAAATTAATTTAATTCAAGGGCCACTTCATTTACAGGATTCATAGGCACATCAAGGAGTAGTTTTTGCTTCATTGCTATTCAGATTACACCAAGATTTTTCATCGTTTTTCTCTCTCCTTTTTATCTCTATCCCCTCCCTTCACCAAGGAAGACAATTTAACTTGCTTTTCCAAATAGGTAGTTACTTTCAGGCAGGTGGAAGACAGGTAAATGATAGACAAACAGAAATGTAGATAAATGCATGGGTGACATACATTTAGAGAGATAATCATTTTTATTATGAAAAAATGAAAACAATTAGGTAGCACTAACACCTCATCTTTATTTTCCCATTACTTCCAATTTTCAATCTTATCTCCTTTTGTTTTTCACCTACAATTTGCTTTGAAAATTATTTTAATTTCAAGTCTGTCTTGTGACTATGTGGAGGAGTGTTTCTGTGTTGAATATCAACTCAGTCACACAGAAGTGCCACGATTCGTATTGTTTGTCAACAGGAACTTGATATTAGGACCAGCAACTGGCTTGAACTATAGTATTTGAATTGCACCCATATTTGGGAAATGTATGTGCTAAGGCAGGCAAGTGAGACTCCTTTTAGTGCAGATTGCGTCTTGACAAATGGGAAGGAGATGACCATTAATTTTTAGAACAGCCCTCTTGCTACAACATAAAAGGATATTCCAAGAACGATGCTGCTTTTACTAGTCTTCTGTTTCTCTTCTCCATTTCAGTATTCTTTTGTAGGAAACAAGACAAACTGGTACGTGAAAAAGGCTTTTTCCTTAAGAGGTAGTGGATTGCTACATCGGTCAGTAAATAGCAGGGTCCTCTACTGGAATACAGAGAATCTCAGAGATATCTATTAATTCTTTCATATTATTTAGAAGAACTGAAATGCTTGGTATAAGATACCGGATATCAGAAATGAAAGGGACATTCCCAGGTCTTTTTCTACTGGACATACACCCTCATTATGCTTTTTCTATATAACATGGTCTAGATTTCCACCTGTTAATTACAGTAACATCTCCCTGAGATGCTGGCGCTTACAGATGTTCAGTGATAGAATAACCCAAGTTGGAAGGGACACACAAGAATCATCGAGTCCAGCTCCAGCTTCGACACCCAAACCACCCGAAGTTCAAACCCATGTCTAAGTGTTGTCCAAATGTTCCTTGAAGTCCAGCAGCTTGGGGCCATGCCCACTGCCCTGGGCAGTTCCATGCCTGCTGTCCTCTGGTGCAGAACCCTTCCCTAACCCCCAGCTACCCCTCCCCTGATGCAGCTCCATGCCGCCCTTCAGATCCTGTCACTGTCACCAGAGAGCAGAGATCAGTGCTGCCCTTCTGCTCCCCTTGTGAGGAGTTGTATGGCACTATACAACCTCTCTTCAGTCTCCTGAGGAGGAGCAGATCCTTAAAGGCATTTAGATTCTTTTAGGCATGAAATCCAGCTGAAGCCAAGGGGAGCTGACTCCTAAAAGCTCTGGAGAAGGGAATCTCTGTAATTGTGTTTAACTTCAGAGATGTAGTTAGTGTGAAACTGTGGCCCGTGGTTAGGGTTCATCTTACACAGCTTTTGGGGAGAGATTCAAACACATGCATGTGGGTGTCTATGTGAGTGACATGCTTTGGATTTCACAATGGATACTGGAGAACCTAAAGATAGGCCTTGAGAGCTATTTCAGGCTTTCTAGGTTGCTGAAGACTTCTGCATGAAAATGGCACATATGACAGAACCCCTAGAGAGGCCTTCAGCAGCCAGGTGAAATATGCTAACATTGCCCTAGTACTTGTTTTGTATGAGTTGCATGCAGGGTCTACTGATAAGATTTGCATGGACTGCGTAGAGCACCACAGATATCTGTAGAGTCCTGCATGTTGGGACCTAAAATGAGGTGCTCTAGCCAGGAGTGAAACCCACCCTAAATATCTACAAGTGGGCACAGACACCTAGATGAAGTTCAGCTAGGGAAACTAACAAGGAGAAAACATTGGAAGGGAAGTGTGATTGACTCTATTTACTCCTGGCTAAAAAAGCTGAATCCAGAGGTGAAAGTTCCTTATCTGATGCATGATTCTTGCTAGAATGTCTCAAAAACCATTTCAGGAGTGATCCAAGGGAATGCAAATGAATTACATGGTGACATTTGAATCAAATACTTATTTCTAATTTGTGTGAGGCCACATATAAAGAGGAAGAAAGCAGCTGGTGACAATTAAGATAGGTATTATGAAGATAAGAACAGTTGTGAGGAAAACTGAGTGGTATTTTTATACCTTTAGCATATATTGCATTTATGAAATTTTTGAGTTATCAATGGATTTTAAGGCTCTTCCCAGAAATAACTAGGAAATAGCTGTTCTTCATGTGAGACATTAGCAGTCTCTGATTCTTACATCTGAACAACTTTTCATAGGTAAAATCACTTTAGCTGGCACGATTATCACTGTTCACTGCTGTATTCAAAATGCTGCTGAATGTGATAATGAGCAATGTCTTTTTTCCATCACTTCAATACAGGTATGCAATTTATTCCGCCAGTAAACACTATTATAATGTAAGATTTATAATACAATATCTCTCAACGCCAGTCAGAGTGATGGTTTGAAGGAACTTGAATGTGTCTGTTATGTATCAGAGCAAACAAACCCTACATTAACAACAAAGTTGCTTACTTGGCAAAATGGTGCAGCTGGCTTGCTTTGTGCTCTGGTATGCATATATTAACAGCAACACATTCTACGGTATTTTTGTGGTCCCCACTTCTCTGTCTTTCTATACAGTCCTCACAGTATTATAGGTATCGAAGAGACAGCATTACAGTGTTATGTATTAGACTTCTAGAGCATTACATTTTTACCTTATACCATCCACACACTCAAACCCAAGGTCAGCACAGATAATGATCCTTGACGTCATTAGCCAGACAAACTCATGCTACTCCTGCACATTTCAGGTGACAATACAAATAAATACTTTCTGATGTGTGTATGTGAGGGGGTAGTGTTCTTTCTTTGAAGAGCTTTTAGATGATATTCCAAATAATTTCTAATCATTTAAAAGCCTTTTAAAGAACAGGTTCTTCTTCCAATAATTGACAGGCAAGACAATACCAGAGGGGGAGGCGAGGTGGAGAGGGGCGGAGGTGTAGATTGCTTCATATAAAAGCCTCTAAATTATGTTGTCAAAATTATAGCAACATTTTTTTTTTTCTGCTCAAAAGCCTTGAAAGATCACACTCCTCCAGTCCCAGAATCCTGGCTTTTGTTTGTTTTGTACATCCAGTCTAAAACTTCATGTCATGATATTGTGTATAATTGGCAGCACTTGTTGAGTTCAAAGTCAGCCCAGAACTGGGAACCCAGAACTGTGACTGAGATGTTGTCTCCATTTTTACATAGAGCTATGAGAATCAGCTGCTGATGATGGTGCTTGTGAGGCATAGGATAGACCCTGTGCTTTTCTCTTGTTTATTTCTCATCCTTTGTCAGATTTGCTTGCAAAAAAGAAGAAAACTGTCAGGAGATTGCATGGTTTGCTGATGTGGTTAGACACTTCTGACAGTGGGGAAGCCGCTGATCACAGGCTCTGCAGTTAGCAACAGTGTCCAGTGAAGCAGGCATTCAATAACTCGCTGTAAATACTTTAAAATTAACCAGGATTTGCTGAATTGCTCTCTTATGTCTATGATGAAGTTTGTTTCCCAAAAAAGGAGTTTCAATGACTCTTTGTTTGAATTCAAACAGGTTCTTGATTAGTGGCTTCTCAGCACATCTTCCAGGTAATAAATTTCCCAGGGAATTTTTTCATTCTTTCTCTGTTAGGATTGTACTTCCTAATGCCATGTTAGATAACATCAATTGTTGCAATAAACAACTGAGTTAGAAGAATGATGTGGCAGCTGTACCACTGGTCATTTCACAGTTAAGTAATTTGCCCTGGAAGTATAAGCTATAAAATTTAATCAATTTGTGTCTTGAAACATTTTCATGTATCTCTTTTTCAGGATTTTGTCCACAACTTGCCAAGCTGCATCTCATTTCTTGCTGTACTAATCATGTCCTGTAAAGTCTATATAGCTCAAGATTTCAGAATGGGAGATGCATTTTAAACATAACATGAAATATAACCAGAATTTCAGCTTGCTGTCCCATGTGCCACATCATTTATCACTCTCTCTTCATAAATTGGCGGTTAGACAATAAAGCTTCTAAAAAAATCTGTCTGTCTGCCCAGCCATCTGTCCTTCTACATCCCAAACACAGACCAAGGCTCAATAGCTTCTGCAATTTTCAACTTTGGTTCATTCAGAGTGTCTTATTAAAGTGGGAAAATAAGCAGCCCTGCAAAAAAAGGCTGGGAAAACAAGAAAATCTCTTTTGCAAACAAGAGGGAGAGAGTGAGATGCTGTTTCAGCTTTTGGTGTTCAACTCACCGCAACAGGCAATGAATCTTGTAGTGTTTTATGGCATCTGTCTGCTGGAAAGGCAGATTAAAAATTGAAAGGTAAATGCGTGCTGTTGTCATCTGGTGACATTTCAATAAAACCACAACATTCTTCTTATTTTTAAGAAACCTTTCTAAGAGTAAACTGAGTGCTTTTAAAAAAGTATACTGCATGTGATCTGCATGAGTTGCAAGTCTTGATATTTTTGTCAAGAAGATGAATAGACTGCAATCACTCCTAGCTGTGAGATAGGGAAAAAAATTGTTCTGGAAACCTTCTGATGAGGGGGACAGTTTGACATTCTTTGGAGCAACATGAACACCTTTCCCTCCTATCTGTGTGCTAAGCAAGAAGTTCAGCAAGCATGTCCAGGAGGGTGTCAGTACGCATTGTTTTCCTGCCACATTGGTCATGCACTCTGCCCAACTCTGGCTGTTGTGATGGAATTTGGCTAGCTACTGCCAGGTGTGTAGGATCTAGGGTGAACCACATCCCCTTGTTATGTTTGAGCTTTTTCATCAGTGAACTGGATGATGTTGAATCCAACCTTTGCAAATACTATGATCTTCTTTCATGTTGTGCTTCTAAATCAGCACCGAAATTGTACTGCAAATTAAAAAGGAGATTCATTTGAGAACTGGAACTGAGTGGGGAAACTGAAAGTAGAAATACGTGTCTTCTCACTAGTCAAAATTAGGAATGACTCTCTGTGTTTGTCCCTTTTTAAGGTTTTATTACCAACTGATGGCACTTGAAAGGTCAGTGGGATTTACATCAGCATCCAAGCAGGCAGTGTTTTCTTTTTTCCAGATAAAGAAGCAGAGCACATGGTAGTGTACTGAACATCTACCTGAGGGGTTAACACATTGTGACTCTCTTTGATCACAGTGGCTGTCTTTACTCTCGCCCAACCTCCTCTTGAAGTGTTCTGCAACTTTCTCCTTTAGTAAGCAGGTCCATGTGGTAGCAAGTGTTTGAACTCTCCTAATTACTCTTTTCTTACTCTGATCAGAATTTAATATGTATTTCATCTTGCATGAGAAAGGTTTTGGTCATTTCTGTGAATTAAGGAAAAAAGATCCTGTGAGATGTGAGATTCTGAGGGAAAATAATATTCAGGTTGCTCTGAAAGTAATGTCTCCTATTTATTTTCATGAAAATGACAACAGCTACTAGGAGTACTACAACACTATCTAATAGACCAAATTATCAATTACAAAACATAATTTTTCCACATAGTAATTACCATGACCCATGTATTCTCACCAGCAATGAACGAGAGTCTGCATACCACACTTAAAAATCTGCACCAGCAAGTGACCCACTGTTGGTGTCGCCTCTGCTGAAACACGCCATCAACCACCTCACTGTGTTCATATCCACTGGTTGTTCCCCATAAACGTTCAGTAAGTGTCAATGAATGTCAATGGGGGCAATTTTTTCTGCATAATAATAATATTTTCTTCTACTCATCTGTTTTAAGTATCACTGTGTTATCTGTAAAAATCAGTGATGATTCAAAACTTTTAATCCATTGAGTGGTTTGCTGATCCCTAAAGAAGTATCATGATTATTTGCAAACAAGAAATTATGATCGAGAAAGCACTTTTTTATTATGAGGGTTCTTCTAACATGGTGCTATAATCATATATGTGAGGTTACTGAATAATTTGCCTTTTCAGTAACTCTTGTGATAGTAAGTACCAAAGGAGTAATAATTTTGTCTGCTGCCTATTGTAAGCTGTTGTCAAACAGATAACCTGTCTGCATGTTCAGAACCTGCTGTTCAACTCTATGGACAATGGGGTTTTAATCACTGAGGCACTTACAGTAGAATATAGGTTCTGACTGTGCATAGAGGTGCTCTAGTACTGGTAAGAAGGCTGTTACTACTGTCTGAATAGCACTTACACTTTATTAACTACTGGATGCAAGTGGTTTCTTTTTTTTATTTTCTTTTGCAAGAACATCATTTTACTGTGCCATAAATCTTGTTCATGATTTACTCTTCGATGCTTCACTCAATTTTTTTTTTTTTTGTGTGTGTGTTGTTTTCAACAGATTTTTTAAATAAACCAATTGAAAGTTATTTTCTTGTCACTGGAGATGGAGAAATGTGAGTTAACTCTCACCCATTAGTTCTGAAATAAATAAGGTCTTCCATCTGGAGTAATAAAGTGAGTCAAACTCAATGCCACATTAAATCTCCTGAAAGCTTTTGAAATGATTAACCAGGAGGGTGAATTATTTCTATAGTAAGAATCACCTGCTGGTCAAGATAAGGAGAGGACTTCTACCTTTCTCTTCTTTAGACAAGGAACAAGGTAAATCTAAAGAAATACTACATTCTGAATTAAGATTATAAACACCACTGCTCATTGCCCAGTAAGAGGCTTTTGTCATAACAGTAGCTTTCTGCTACATGCCAAATAGGACGTAAAAAGAGAATTACAAAAACGAATTACTCTACTTGCCTAGATCATGCCCCCTTTGTCCATTGCCTGTCTGGCAGCTCATTTGACTTTCTGACAAGAACTAGAGAACAAACTTAACTAACTTAATGCAATGGAGCCTATAATTAGATACCTTTTTCCAGACCAGATGTTTTTCCAACAGTATCAGTAAAGCAAGACTCACATGCAAAAGCTGTGGAAAGCTGCACCAAAGCAATCTTATTTGCCAGACCTTCTTTCAGCTGCATTTATAGCAGAGAGAATTCAACACTGATTTAGAATTTCAGCTTGTAAGATCCCCTGATTCAGGTGGATTCATTAAGAATTAACACCACAGATGACTGACAAAGGCATGGTGTATCTTGAGAGCATAGTGGTTCAAGGGTTGAGAGTCAGGTAGTCCAGTTTTTGAAAAGGGCAGTTCACCTCAATATCTTCCTCTTCACTTCAATATCTTTATTGATGACCTGTATGAGGGCATTGAGTGCACCCTCAGTAAGTTTGCAGGTGACACCAAGTTGGCTGGAAGTGTCGATCTGCCTGGGGGTAGCGAGGCCCTACAGAGGGATCTGGACAGGCTGGATAGCTGGGCTGAAGTCAATGGGATGAGGTTCAACAAGGCCAAATGCCGGGTCCTGCACTTTGGCCACAGCAACCCCAAGCAATGCTATATGTTTGGGGCAGAGTGGCTGGAAGACCATGTAGAGGAAATGGACCTGGGGGTATTGATTGATGCTCCGCTGAGCATGAGCCAGCAGTGTGCCCAGGTGGCCAAGAAGGCCAATGGCATCCTGGCTTGCATCAGAACAGTGTTGCCAGCAGGAACAGGGAAGTGACTGTCCCCCTGCACTCAGCTCTGGTGAGGCCGCACCTCGAGTACTGCGTCCAGTTTTGGGCCCCTCACTGCAAGAAAAGCCATGAAGCGGGTTCAAAGAAGGGCGACAAAGCTGGTGAGGGGTCTGGAGCACAGACCTTATGAGGAGCGTCTGAAGGAGCTGGGATTGTTCAGTCTGGAGAAGAGGAGGCTCAGGGGAGACCTTATTGTTAGGACTGATAGGACTAGAGGGAATGGCTTAAAGCTATGGCAGGGGAGACTTAGGCTGGACGTTAGGAAATACTACTTTTCTGAAAGAGTGATCAGGCACTGGAATGGGCTGCCCAGGGAGGTGGTGGACCTCCAGGGCACTGACCCTGGAGGTGTTCAAGGAACATTTGGATGTTGTGTGGAGGGATATGGTTTAGTGAGAACTATTGGTGATAGGTGGATGGTTGGACTGGATGATCTTGTAGGTCTTTTCCAACCTTGGTGTTTCTGTGATTCTGTGATACTGTGATTTCCTTAACTGGTGTACACATCACTATCCTAGATTTGGATTTTGGATAAGATACGGTTGTACTCCTTGTATTTGTGCAATGTGCACCAAAGTCTTCATTGATTGACAGGCTTCATGAGATACACAGGGCATATTTTTATCTGAACTGGAGGTAGGAGGGTCTCCAGAAGTGGCTGAAAGTTGGAAGATATGAATGTATCCCTTTCTGTTCTCCTGCCTCCCCATAGAGGGTTGGTTTAGGATTGACAGAAGCCTTGTCACCAGCCCAATTTGTTTATGATTATGTGGCAGAACACTGGTATGGGAGCTGCACTAGAACTTCTTGTGAAGACCATTGCTTTCAAGGGCCTATGCCTAGCTCCCTTTAATCTATATCTGGAAAAACAGTGATCTTTGTTTTTATCACTGGGTCATGGTAGGTTGATGTCCATAGCATCACATTCAATAGAATGCACGGGCATCATCCTTTGGAACTAACTTTTGCGTGTTAGATGTAGATGGATAAGTATCTTTCTTCAAATACTCTAGTGAGTGGATATTGTTGTGTTAACTTAATTCATTAGGAAATTTCTTATTTTGCAGTTTTCAGCCAGCTCTGTGCCATGCAAAGTGAGGTTTAATGGGTAAATTAACTGCTGGATGATAACAGTATACCTCAAAGATCAGATTATTTGGCCATTGTTCCTATCAAGTAGACATTTGCTAGTTAAGGCACGAATTTCCTCATGTTAGATATGCACTGCAGATTAATGTAGTTTGGTGATGTCTAGTTTGTGGCTCATGAACTTTCCTAATGCTCCATTATTTCTATCTGTAGTTACTGGGTTTGTGCTGACCACATTTTTAAACGAGGGTCACAGAACCATAGAATCCTAGGATTCTTAGAGTTAGAAGGGACCTCTGAAGGCCATCTAGTCCAACTCCCCTGCAATGAACTTGGATATGCACAGCTGGATCAGGTTGCCCAGGGCCTTATCCAGCCTGGCCTTAAAAGTCTTCAGGGACGGGGCATCAGCTCTGGGAAACCTGTGCCAGTGCCTCACCACCCTCACTGTAAGATTTTTTCCTTATATCTAACTTAAGTCTACCCTTTTTTAGCTTAAAGCCATGGCTTCTTCCTGGCTAGTCCAGGATAAGAGAAATTGAACAGTATATAAGCCAAGAGAACTCATGTTTCCAGAACAGACGTAACCAGTATTTTACATTTTGAAGGTGAAAGACTGCCAAACATTGAATCTTATTAATCAAATTTTCATGTCTCATTGAAAAAAAAGAAAACAAATCACAAGGGGGATATCTTCAATTTTTTTTCTCTGATAAAGAATTTCATAAATTTTCAAAAATTAATTCAATAATAATTTAAAACTATTTTTCTAAATAGCAATTAATTTCTGAGTTCTTTATTTGTCAACATTTTGGAAGATGGATTCCTAGGTTTCAAGTGATCATTTCTTGTTTATATGCTTTCTTTTATGACAGTTTTATAAAGGATTTTGTTTTTACATATTAATTGTTTGTTTTTTGAAGCAGTTTTTATGATACAGTTTCAACTCAGATGATCAACATTATAATTATCACCTGAAGTTTAGCATCAGCAGCAGTACCAATATAGAACACTGCATTCTGAATACTCACATTAAATTATAACCATCTTGACAACTGTACTGCTTAATTTTATGTATAGAGTGTAGAGTGTTGATGTTTTTTTAGGTCAGTCACTTGGAAACTAAGCTCATACATGAATGGAACTGGTTTACTCTATGTTCTATATTGTATGAATTTGGTCAGTTATATAGCACTGTCTGGTTTCCTAGGAAGGTAATGTATAAAGGGGTACTTTCTACTGCTGTCAGGTACTGTGCATCAATTCAGGGTTTACTTTGCTTTATGGCAGTGAAATCTCTGTAGAGACTATGACTTCTAAAGAAAGCACATGAAAGGAATAGCACTTTTCATGAGTCACACAATGATCATATCATTGTGCTACCTGAGATCAAATTAATAATGCTCTTGCATACACTGGGATGCATTGTGTCTTCCCAGTTAAAAAGAAGAAAAGGATCATATCAGAGGTGTTCAGCATAGTTGTAGAGACGTTTCTGACTCCCTTTGTGAAGCACTTGATACACCAAAACAGGTAATTTTATTAACTGTGTTATTTTTCATAGGTATTTTGTAAGTTTGGACTGATCTGGTTTGTTGGCTGGGAATCTTTTCATCTGCAGAGGAATCTACAGGATAGAAACCAACACTGGGAAAGACGCTCTGCCCAGTTTGCTCTTTTGAGGCAGCTCAGGTTGTTGAGGGGAAAAGCATGTACCTTCCAGAATAGGAAGGCAGGGCAGAGAGGCTCTTTCTTTTCCAAGTGTGCCTGTCAAGAAGTGACCATAATCTTGGTTTTAGGAGGCAGTGAGTGTGTGCTGTCAGGTGTATTTTAGTGGGTAGGCACAGGGCTATGCCTTCCACTTTTAAAAGCTGCTACTTTCTGGACTCTACGAGGCTTTTTTATGGACTTACAGCTAGCTCGTGTCTCCACTTCCATAGATCTACTCTGGATTATCTGGTTTTGGTTCCTTATTTGATTGTCTTTTAGTTCCCTATTTCATGGTCTGCTAAAATCAAGAGACTTCTTAGACTGCTACAGAATTGGAAGCTTAGACTCCATTTTCCTTCTGCAAACAGAGAGTTCTTCTTTTTTTTTTTTTCTTTCACCAGAAAAGCAAACGATTGCAACTTACTAGTGGAAAAGGCCAGTTCTGGTCAAAGATATTGTGAGACAATAATATATTAAGGTATCAGATTACAGAACGGATGAAAGATGAGAAACAAGAAAATTGTTCCAAAATAAATTGCTTCAATTGCTCCATGTGTCCTGAAGTGTTCTGCATCAGTTTAAGGGTGGGAAAGGAGAAAAACCATTTCTGCTTCCTTAAATGCATCATTATATAGCACTGACTGGTTTTCTACAATGGTAGCATATAAAAGGTACTTCCTACCACTCTCAGGTACTACAATTCAAGATTTACTTTATGTTACGGCAGTGTGGCTCCTCTGTAGGAGCTACGACTTCTGAAGAGAGCAATAGAGAGAGAGCTTTAAGAGTTCAGGCTCCATAAGACCTAATGCCAAATATTAGATTCTCTGATGTTCCAAGGGATCTTACTGCATGTATAAAGAAGGGAGATATCAACATTTGCTAAACTTTAGGAACATACAGTAATAAAGTCTCAATTTTATTTGCCTCTGGAGCAAATTGATTCAGATGTCTACATCTATCCTGGCCAACATAAATGCTTGACTTTCAGAGTTTGAATTACCTACTGTATTATGTAATATTTACCACTAGAGTCTTTCCACTGTATTAAATTTAGTTTAGTTGTCTGCTTGTATAACTACAGTTGGTGAAATACAGTGTCTAGAATGTCGGTTAGTTGTGAGCCTGATTTTCTGCTCCCTTATAGTGCTTTTTGTACTTTTCTCCTCTACAGACCATAGTGACACTGGTCTGGATTTAGTTGAATTGATCAATTTTGCTTTTGAACATATATTTGTGTTTTGATAAAAACACTAGTGTTTGGATGAAGGAAAGAGCCACTGAGAAAAAGCCACAGTCCTGGAAGCTGTATCTCTAGAATAGCAGTGAGAAGGAAGCAATAATTACACAGCTTTTTGGCTGTCGATACCAAGTCAGGACAGCTTGATCAGTTGCACCGTTCATCTCTAGATGCAGGCCTGAGGTGAAGTGAGTCAGGAGAGTTGGTGAGCAACCTCGGCGGGGCTAAAAGTTTTTTGAAGAAATATTTACCAGCAACGAATGCCTTAACAACTTGCTGGTCTTTCTGTGCTCTTTATAGAACACAGTATGGCTGATGCATAATTGTATCTCCAGAAGCCTGTTTTCTCAAATCTTAAAGGAAATAGTTATTTTTCAATTTGTTTCTTGTAGCATAGTTACCTTCTAAAGGTAAAAAAAAACATTGTTTGATGGAGTACCACAATGATTCAGAAAATGAATTAATTTTTTTACAGCAGTGCCTGTCTGTCTAATGGAAACCTCCAGAATGAATGGGCTTCTGTTCCTTGCTGCAAGCTGTTGCTATTATGTAGAGGAGCTATTGCTCTACCAGAAATCATGCCTAAGCCTTTTATTCCAAGGAGACAATTTTGTTATAAAGAAGTGATTTGTTATTCTAAAGCCTCAACAAACAGACACATAAAAAGTGCTCATTTGGAGACATGGCAATAATTCTGCGTAGGAAACTATGATGCTAGTTTGCTTCGTTTGCTTTAGAGAAGGGGCCAGAATTTGATATGAGCAACAAATCTATACAAAGTCATTTCTCAAGCTCAGCTAGCATCAGTGTGATGTCCTTGAAAGTAGATAGTTTCACCTGTAAATGTACTTTGATTTGTGAGCAGAAGCAGCTGGTTTACATTTAAATATTGAGGAGGACATTGTGCAAACAACTAGCATTAACTTTTAATGAAAATTCAGGAAAGTGCTGAGACAGGAAGAGAGCACATACATATTATTTTGACTTCATCATAAAAGGTAGGTTTACCTGTCCTGATGTGCTACAAGATTTTACTGCTTTTTCAACATCTTACTGAAAATTCCAGATACTGTAAGGTACATGGTCAGTAGATGGCAGCAAGTCATTTAGCCTGACTACTACTGCTTGTGGACAATGCTCTGAGCACAGCCAAGCCCTCCCTTCCCCTTTTAAGAAAATACCTGTTCTTCTCTGCAGTCTTAAAAGCTGCAAATATATGTGTAAGCCAAAGACAATTATTAATGGTAGCATTAAATGAATACACAGTTGTGAATATCTTTAAAAAAAAAATAGTGCTGCTGGACAGTTTCATCTCCATTTTTCTTCAGCCCAACAGACATAAATCCCTTTCAATGAGATTCAGAGTGATAAGAATTAGGAGCTGGTGCCAGAGGAATTCCTCCTATAGCACATGTTGTTCCGCCCATAATTACCTTACGTCACTTCATGACTGTGAGTGAAGCTGGCAGGATGAGAAAGCTAACATGTATTAACTAAATGAAGAGTAAAGCAATCGTTCCTTGAAGCACCTGAACTGAGAACAAATTTACTCACAGAAATATTCCTTTGAGGAACTACAGTAGGAAACCTTTCTATTACCCAAACTAACTGCACTTCCCAAAACGAATTTTCATCTATGAGCTCAGTGTAGGAAGAAGAATACGAGGGCTTTCTGCATCTTAGCCCTGGCTCTAGCACAACTGTCTTGTGCAGCCTTGAGAATAGATGACAAAGTCTTCTGATGAAATTTGTAGGAACCTGTAAAGCACACAAGTATATGATGCACCACCCAACCTTTCTCCTTTGTGATCTTGACTTCTCCCTGATACTCTAGTATAACTATCTCAGAGCAAGAAATTTCTGTGAAGAGGAAGGAAAGGTGTTCGTTTTTGCTATTAATCTCTTGCAAAGCTAATTGTGATTGCAGTGGAAAATAATTATCTCCTTACTGATGTTACAACATCAAGCAGCTTGGGAATCACTGCCAAACCTTGAGATATACTAGGACTACCTCTCTGCTGAGTTGTTAGTGTTGTTCTGCTTTGAGCTGTTATGTGCTTGATAATTATGCTGGCAGAATTGACACCTTTGAGTGGTCTTTTTGAAAATTAAGATTCATTTGAGAAAGGACAGATGATGTCACATTCTAAAATGAAAGATGTGATGATAAAACTGAGTTTCAAAGTTTACTTAGTAAATTATCTAAGAGAAATCTGGCAATCCTCATTTTATTATATGTATGTGTCTTGCTCTGTAGCCATTTTAGGGATTCAATACCTTAAAGATTTATAAAACTAAGTAATGTAAAGTGCATATGAAAACAAAGCCAATGTTTTCTTACATACCTAGAACAGCAGCATTTGATCAGAAGACCTCAAGGCATATCTTCAAATTTTAATTAACGTAAGACCCTTGTGAGGAGAATAATTATTAATATGCTCATATTATCAGTGAGCAAATGTGGTGATCAGTAGCATGAAATAGCCCATAACTTGTGGTGTTCCCCAGGATGATGGGGCAGAGTGCATTGGCAGGCACTGTACTGATGACACAAGACTGAGGGGAATGGCAGATATGACAGAGGGTTGTGCTTCCATCCAGAGGGACCTCTAAAGACTGGAAAAATGGACTGACAGGAGGAAGTTCAACAAGGAGAAGTATAAATCCTGCACCTAGGGAAGAAAACTCCAGGAACCAGTACATGCTGTGGGCCAACCATCTGGAAAGATGCTTAGCAGACAAAGTCCTGGGGGGTCTTGGTGGGCAAGAAGTTGAATATGAGCCAGTGATGTGCCCTTTCTACAAAGAAGGCTAGTGGCATCCTGGGCTGAATTAGGCAAATTGCCAATGTATTGAAGGAGACGACTGAAACGCTGGTGAGACCACAGCTGTAGTGCTAGGTTCAACTCTCCCCACTACAAAAAAAGACATGGACATACGGGAAAAAGTCCAATGGAAAGCCACAAAAATGATGAAGAAACTGGAACATCTCTCCTGTGAGAGTGTTCAAACCCTAGATTTACCATCACAACTGTGTTCTTCCTTTTCTTCCGTCAACATCAGAGATCATATCTCCAATCTGTTTCTCCCTCTATTCCACTCCACTGTCCCTATCCCTGCAATTAATTAATTCCTCTCCTCCCATTCATTATATGTGAAGGTTTAGCATCTTCTAAAATCACTTAGTCCCAACTTTGTCAACAAATATTATTTCTGAATAAATAAATAAGTAACATCATAAAGGTGCATGTTCCCACAGAACCATACAAATAACAATAGAGCTCCTCTTTGGCAGTATTAGCATCTCTGGTAGCTTCCGTAACTCATCAAGATGACACCTTCCTCTCTGGCTTATGCTATCAGCCGGGGAGGAGAGAGAGATTGTGACACAAGAAGTATTGACTCTGCTTTTCCAGCTGAAATTCAAATGTCCCATTAACCTGTCTTTTAATGCATTGTCTTTATTGTGAATGGTAAAATGGCAATATGAAGATTTATCTATCGTATTGCTGCTTTGATATTTGAAGCCTGTTCTCATCTGCAGGCAATTTTTCAATTTTTGTTTCTTTGAAGACACAATGCTGAAGTCTCAGAGTGGAATGTAAACTGAGCCCTTCTCCCATGTACACAATAGCTTTAAGGTAATAACTTTGAGGGGTTAT
Organism: Chrysolophus pictus; assembly: GCA_037305975.1. NCBI lineage: Eukaryota > Metazoa > Chordata > Aves > Galliformes > Phasianidae > Chrysolophus > Chrysolophus pictus. The sequence continues at coordinate 78,640,339 of CM074576.1, forward strand.
GCCTTCTGAGTGTATGAGCCTTTTGTTATTTTTGTCTTTTTCTACTTTTTTCTACCTTTCCTTCTGATCTTTCCTTCTCTCTAGGAGCACTGTCCCAGCCCAGCTCTTTTACTCTCAATGACGCTGTCAGCTGTGGTTACTTTAATTCTTTCCTTTAGCCTTTCCCTCTGCTTTGTGTTCCTGACTCTACAGATACTTCTTCTTACCATCCTATCAAATCCTGGGAAACAACCACGTCTCTTCTGATAAGTCTAGGTGTCCTATACTTGCATATTTTCCTGTCTTTATTACCCTGTTTAACCTAAAGTCACAGTCTTCCTCTTCCAGTTACCTGTATGTTCCTCCTCTTGGTGCTCTCCCTCCTGTCCACTATTTCCCTCACCTCATCACTTGAGTTCCCTCTCTCTGACTATCAGCTTCTCATTTTTCCATCTTGCCAATCAGATAGACCTGTGGCATTTCCAAGACAGTTTGGCTACCAGTGCCAAAGTTCTTTGATCTTCTGTCTGCCTCATTCATCTGCTCTTTCTTTTGGTGATTATTTACTGATTGTCCCCTTACTGCACTGTAGCCTTTCCTGCACTGTAGGCCTTTGGTTTTTCTTTGGACAAAATCACTCAACTAGTTTCTGCCCTTAGTATCACAGTTCTTTTCCAGTATGGATGAAACTGTCTGTGAATACTGCAATGCCTCCTTGACTAGTAGTCTTGTAGCCAACCCAATATTGCTACAGGTTTTTGTTTTATACATGCATGGTACAGACCATAAGTGCCTGAGTTCTTACCTTTGCCTATAACATCCAGGCTGCTACTACAGTACAAACATTAGATTAATTGCTCTCTTCTAATTAGCATTTAGGAATCAGGTAAGTTTGGGAGTAGCTTCAAACAGCTGTAGCCCAAACGAGGATCATGAAAAGAAAGCGATCTATGTAATGAAGATATGGGGATCTTTCCATGTGCATGTGACAGTCCTTTTGACTTTTTCAAAGACAAAGTCAGTGCTTAATCAAACCCCATATGTGTGAAAACATACAGGCATGAAGCACATGTTTTGGCTTACAGTGTACACAGGTAGGATGTCTTTGAATTTTGGAAGGGTCAGAGCCCAACTTAAGAGTAATCTTACTGACCACTGGATGTCACTGCGACATTACAGGAATGAAAATTAAGGCGAGGATTTTCAGAAGCATCCAAAGGATTCAGAGAGAAAGAATATAAGTCATTATGATCATCATTTCAGATTAAAGGCCATTCTGAATGACTTTTGAGAATTTCCTCGATATCAGCTGGGAGCCTACATTCCACTGGAGTAGAGTGAGCTTTAACTTTGGAAGACAGGTACTCTAGTCTATCCAAAAAGTCTATTAATTAGTGTCTTACTAGAATGTCATGTGTGTCTTTCAGAAAGGGGACTCCCAAAAGGGGTTGTGGTTACGCTGTTTTGTGCCATTGCTGTAGTTATCATTTTGATGATAAATGAAAATAAATTAGATGACTGAAATAAGTAAATAGAAGAGGGAAAAATGAAGGAGATTTTGAGAGACCTACTAATCTACCCCACCCTAGGGCTGAAATTAGATAATGTCAATGCTCATTTAATTTGTGCATAACAGCTACAGAGATTTCATAACCTCATTCATAAAATAAGTTCAGATTGCTACTTTCAGATCATGATCCCCAAACTCGGTATTTTCTTTCTTTCTTTCTTTTTTTTTTTTTTTTTTTTGTCAAAGAAAGCAAACTAAGAGATGTAAGGATATGCCATGACATATAAAATAGCCTATGAAAACAGTGACTGGCTACATAATGAGATAATTTAAAAAAGGTAGTTGATTAAATAAGGATGATAACAAGCTGAGATGACTGGGCTGTTTAGCCAATACCAGAAAATGGAAAACTAACAAATGAAGATGTGTGCCTTTAGCAGGATCACTTGAATTCAAGAGGATTATTTCACCTGAAGGTCAGACCTTACTTGGAAAGTCTGATAATAACATAACACATACTGTGGTAAGACCTACAGGACTTAAATTATCAGTGAGTCATAAATATAAAAATCAAGTCTGATCTTTTGTTACAGTTTGGTGTGGCTGGGTGTCAGTGCTGTGCTGAAACGCATATCCTAACTTGACTAACTTAAAACCAGGACATTGAGCAAATCATCACAATTTGACTGTCACAAGTTTCTGAGCAGGTGAGAATTTTGGAGAGTTGTTAAAATTCCCCATAGCATAGTTGTTAAAATTCCCCTGCTGTGTGTTGCCCACTTTTTTAATGCTTGGATATATTGATTAACGTCCTGGGTGGAGTGTTCCAAAGAGTGTCCTAGGGATTCCTGCTGAGGAAGTGATCAAATCCTACACAGATAAGACATCTGTAAAAAATCATTGGAAATGGTTTCTTCAGAAATGGTCACGTAGGACAGTCTCTTGTACACAAGTAAGATATTTAGGAGATGGTACTTGTCTGGTTAGAATATATCAGTCAAGTGGTGTGAGGCATACCTTCCAATTCAGCTGAGGATACTGAAGCAGGAACTCCTGCAGTGGAGATTCCTGTCATCACCCAATGGCTGGGATATGATTTCCGTTGCAGGGGTTCTCTAGCCAAGATGCCAGTACATATATATACATATGGGTTTTTTTTTAGCAGGCACTGTGTCCATGAAAGTCTGTTCAGTGCTATACAGAATTAATGCAAAATGTCGGTCTACCACATCACTGTGATTTTGCTGTGAAAATTATTAAAAAGAAAATACCTGAAATTCCAGGAGCAAATGATATTTTTTCAATAATTTTAGTAATATGCTTCTGAAACTTGCCATGCCCAAGCCAAGACTCCTGCCCCAAAACTGGAAGATCACATCTTTTCAACAAGGCTGACTTTTACTTACCTTACATTGACTAATATATATTTTGATTCTCCCTGAATTCTTCAGCTGCAGTAGAGCTACCAGAATTCACTTTCTAACCTCAGAAACAATGACAGCTTTTCAAGGCTAAATAGTGCCTTTCATAGCCTCACTTCATTATGTCTTGTTCCTCTTCAGAGATCTGTGAATAGGGCTACACCTTAATTACTTCTCAAGTTTCTCCATAACTTCTCCTCTGAAAAATTAAAGCAGATTATGCAAGAATAAATTAATGCATCTTCGATAGAAGTTCTGGACTGTAGTTAATGCTACTGTATATTTTTAAATGCCTTAAGAACTACAGCCACAACGGGAATCTCCAAGAACAGCTAGTCTAAGGGAGCTTTGCTTGACACGATGCCCATTAACAGAATTTCACAGATGGACAAACTTGAGTTTTATTTATTGCTCAAGTTATGCCAGAGCTTCATTTGTTATTAATGATACGGTAGTAAACATTTTTTCTCAGCTCAGAAGTTGAATAAACATAACTTTCCCTGCCCTGAAAGAAAGCCAAAATTGAGAGATGATGAATATTTATTGCCAAATTACTAGGCATAAATTCAACACCAAATGGGTAAATTGCTGAATATCAGCTAGAGCCTTCTGTGTCTCATGCCAAGAAAACAAAATGTTTCTTGTGAATCAAGGAGATTAAAAGAAGATACAGAAGTCTCATAACATTTTATTCAGATAAAGGGATGTGCAACAATTGAATGAGGTGCAGACAGAGTTTGAGATTTTGAAGTATTGGACAGAAGCCATTTCAGGAAAAGGTTCTATTACACGCCAGTGCTGTTAAATAACAGAACCAAAGGATAGCATGGATTGATTTTCTTATACTGTGAGTTGAGGCCTTGTCTCAGGAAAAATGGGGATATTTTTCATGGTGAGTTTGCTAGCAGAAAATCAGAAATAAATATCCTTTCTTTTATGGGACACAAATCCTATCTGGTGATAGTAAATCTCTTACAAACACTACTTTTCCACCACAGTTTTGCATATATTTGGATTAGAAATTCATCTTCTCTGACATTTTTTCTAACTTTCTATGTTCTGATTAACCTTTAAGAGGCTGTCTGTTCAACAAAAAGTGTTAATCTCTATTTCATTTCTCCAGATGCAGAATTTGTATGCAAAACACTCTTTTGGCCAGAGTATAAGAAAGCTTTCATTGACGAACTTGAAGTGTCAAAATCTCATGGCCAACAGTCTAAGAGAAGGACATACTTTTTTCAAAAATGACAAATTCTCTATGATGTTAATGTGTATATTTTGCTCATTTATGAAGCAATGCACACAGCTTATACACAGTAATGATAACAAGGAATCTTTGAAAAATCCAGCTTATTCTAGTCATTTTTCTCCTTAATATTCAGAAATCTAAACATTGCTACTTCAGACACAGGATGAAAAGTACTGACAGGAAGCAGTGTGAGGTTAGTCCCTCAGGTACTCCCAGGGACTATCAGCAAAGGGAAAGAGTAGCTTACAACCACGGCCTGCAACTGGTGACTTTATGCAGGTTGCTGGATAGCAGAGTTTTGGCAGTGATATCAATGCAGTATGGTAATTATCTTTTTGTTGTTGTTGTTGTTTTGTTTTCTTCACTAAAAGGCTTGTTCTAATCAGATTTTTTCACCTTAAGGCATCACATGAAAACTGTCATTGAAGTCTGTGACTACATGTAGCATGTCTTTACACAAAGGGAAAGCCAAGTAACACTTCTGTTTTCTTGGAAGTGAGATTTAAGAAAGAAATCCAAGTAACATCTGTCTTCAGCAGCTAAATTATGCTGTACTTGGAAAGTTCTGCTTCAGAATCAGGTTTTTCTGATTGAGTGCTACATACTCGTAGAAAGATTCAAGAGAAGAAAGGCTGGATGAGGAGAGAAGTTTTTTTTTTTTTTTTTTTTTTTTTTTAAGTGTTTAGAATTATTATCACAGCACAGAGTTCCCTTCTTTCAAGGAGAAGAATCAAAGCAGGAGATATTGCCTCCTAAATCAGTACCTGAACATTTGCAAGCTGACAGTGCAGAAAACCAGGCACGCTTCTTGGGCTCTAATAAGCACTGTTTGGGAGGAGTTTGCAATTATCTCCCAAACAAGCATTGTATTTTTCAGCTATCTCAATAAGCCACAGTATGCAAATAGGAAATGCTGCTCTCAGAAACCTTGGCAGATTTATAGTGACACAATCAAATAGTAGCATTTTCCTTGAATGTTTAGTAGGTACAGTATAGACACAACCATCCTTTCCAAGTGTAAGAGCTTATCTTCAGCTGACTCTCTTTTGCCAGTCTCAGCTGATGCTGACATGGGTAGCAGCTCTGGTATGTTTTGGCGGTGTATGTATTGCCAGTTCTCACATGTATTGACAGGGCAAGTGCAACAGTCCTTGGAGGCGATCCTCATGCAACCAGTCCTTGGGTAGTCCTTGGGGCTGTACTGTGGCACTGAGAAAGAGCAGAGCTGTTTCTTTACACTGTGCACTGCTGACTATTGCTGGGATATAGGTGCCTGTTTTCCTGTGAAAGAAATGAGTGAATGAATTAATTAGTCATTAATTTGATTCCTCTCAAGTGTGAAGTTGTTTGACACTCAGAAAGCTGAGGGGCTGACTCTGCTCTCCATTACATCCTATTTAAAATAATGAAAAAAAAACCCAGTGCTTTATTTATTTATTTATTTTAATAAAGAACACTGCTTGGAATGGCCTTAATAACTTTCAGATCTCCTTAAAGGGAAAGTGACTTTCCTCTAAAACTTCATCTGAAGATATTTCTGCTTCAGATCCTCAGCCATGCTGACCCCCCAAACTGCGATTATAATGTGATTTAAGTGCATATTTTCTTAACAAGTACAGTGCCCATTCTGCCAGCCAAAGATAACATGAAATTTCGCTGCCACAAGCATCTTACAAACAACCTTCTCATTTTTGGCTACACAATAGAGCAGTGAATATGACTCAGAATGAGCAATGAAGATCTTGTCGCAGGTTTTCTCGCTGTGTCCATGGAAGTGAGGTGGGTGATAACAAGTGCAATTAGAGCATGCTTAAGTCCTCCCCCCTGTGAATCCTGCTCCCAGGCAGGTGCGTACACTCTGCTCCTGGTGTTTGCAGCATGACAGCCAGGTGGGTAGGACCAGCTGGGAACAGGAAAGGTGTGCACAAAGGGTGTGTGTGCAAGGGCCCCTCGACTCACCTCTAGGCTGAGACAGTAGGTTGAGTCTAGAGGACTGTAATCATGCAGTCCTCAAGATTTAAGGGAGATTTAGGCAAGCTTCATGTTCCTCGGTCTTGGTATTTTGGGATCTCATGCTCCTAGCTTCTTATATTTGTATTTTCTCCTTGAACATTTGTTTGTTTGTTTGTTTGGGGGAATCTCCTTGTGTTTTCTGCATTTATGCTTCATGGCAGGTGCTTAAAAGATTGGTTGAGTAAATTACAGCACTTTCCTCTGGCTGCCACAATCCTCAGCATGTGCAAGGTCAGATCTTCACTGCAGAGGAAACACATTTAGCAACATGGTAATTTCCTTCTAGGAAAGAGATTACCCATCACAGTAGACTTCTACAGCAGGTGAATGTGTCATTCAGATTGAATAATTTATTTTAAGTATTTAGCCTCATAACCTGCTCACGATAAGCCCAGGAGTGGTTCAGAATGTTCTTATGCTTGCTGTTAAACTGTTTCTTCTGTTTTTTTCCCATTGGTTTGTTTTACTGGCTTTCTTGCTGAACTATGACTTGGCCACATGAGTTCAGGAATGAACAATTGTGCAAACTCTTTCTTTCCACATGTAGATTAAAAAAAAACGATTTCGAGTTTTTCTTGCATTTCGTTTTGAACATTTGTTTTCCATAAGTGCTTAGCATTAGTCCATAAAAATTTAATGGTCAGTGACCTCGAAATTTATCTTTTGTAAAAGATCAACAGATAATAAATAAAGCATTGGTGTTATACCTTATGGCCAGAACTTCTGAACAATCGTACTTTTGTGTGTCATACTTTTTTTAAAAAAACAACCATCTAAAATCTGATACAGGAATATCCAGTAGATATTGTCAAGTTTTTGATCTGCAAAACTAATGACATTTATTTTAAAGCATGAATTTGACAAAGTGACATGAAAATATTACTTCAGCATTCCTCATTATCATCTTGCTTGGTGGGAAGGCTTAATACTACAATTCCTCTTTGGCAGTGGCCTGACCTACAATATCTAGTTGGACTGTCTGAGCTCAATTTCTGAGGTCTCTCCACTGAAGGTTAATTTTATTTTTAAATAGAAACAAGACGACTTAAATGAAATGAACCAAGCAAAAATGCCATATTCATAGAATCATAGAATGGCTTGGGTTGGAAGGGACCTCAAGGATTACCAAATTCCAACCCCTCTGCCACCGGCAGAGTTGCAACATTAAACTTGCATGAATATCATTTGTCTTTTGCTGAAAGCTATGGAGAACTGGGAGCAAAGATGATATGGAGTGTGCTAATAAGGGATTACAGACTGTGGCATAGCCTGGCAAACGCCAAGCACTCTGCATTGTGTTTGCTCCCTTCTATTGACAGTCTGCCTACTATCAGGGACCTGGAGAGATCTTGTTAGGGTGATCCAGTCAAGCCATGTGCTCCTTGAGCAATGTCTTGTTCCTATGCCACCAGTGGTCTATTAAGTTCCTACAAATCAGGGTTCCTTGTCACCACATCTGCAGCTGGGGCATTTGAGTTCACAAAGAAGTTTGAAATTAAGGCACCATGTGCTGACACTGCCTCCTGCTGTACAGCAAATCTTTCTTTTCTGGTAGAAACCTGCTCTTAATTTTCCATGTGAACTTCCAAGGACTGACTAGCGACTTTTCCATATCAAATACACAGTGGCTGGGGCAAGAAGCTGGTTGTTAGCAAATCTGTACATCCTTGCAGGGATCTTTGTCCCTTGCTTGTCCTGTCTGGGTACATGCTGGAAAATGCTGTGTCACCAGTCTGAGTGCCTATAGAAATCAAGACACAAAGGAGAAGGTGTGAGACACCAACCCTGTCCTGTGCCCAAAAAGTCTGAAACATCACAAAAGGTTTGCCCAGTGCCGGGTGCTGAGACTTGCTCCAGTTTTGGCTGTGCTCCTCTGGGCTGTGCTTTTCACCACAAAATTACTTTGCATTATCTACTTATTTTCCTTATTATGAATAACTGGTTGAGTATTTAAGTTGCTTCTGGTATTCTACATTCACACGAAAAAAAGGAAAACAACAGACTTGGTGGAGTGGGACAAAGGTCTGATGCATATAATGAGTTCTGAACTTCTTATTTTTTAAGAGAGACTTTAATTACATATGTGTGAATATGTGTGAATGTGTGAGGAAGAGATGAAGCCTAGTACAGTTTAAATGCTGTCAGATGTTTTACAGCTTTGATATTGTTCTTTTTTTTTTTTTTTTCCTGCAAAGGCTGATAAAGTACAAGTGCCATTTAGGCACAGGATTTGCAGTTACTTTAGTATATGCCCTGAAAACATGCGTATCTACAGGGGATAGTAGTTCACAGAGAAAACAAGTTAGTGCTGAGAAGTTCAATTATTCTCCTGAAATATCAATAATGTAGCTGGAAGAAAGAAAAAAACAACAGGCCACTTCCTATATTGGATGTATTCTCAAAATGTCTATAAAGGCTTGCTGCCAGCAGCAAGAAAGTAATAACTATAAATGTTGCTCAGTGGGAGGACTTAGTGATAGAGCCCCTCTGTTTGAAATTTTACCGAAGCCCTGTCAACACAGTGCTAACTTTCACGGTTTTGCATTTTTATTTTGATTATTATTTCTATTATTTTCTTGGCAGGTGCACGGGTTGGTTGGTGAACTCAGGGTCTCCCTCCTGGCTTGGCTCTCTCTGTCTTTTCAAGTCACTCGGTATAAACCTGCAGTTTTCTGGCCCTGAGCTCTAATGAAATTCATTTTAAATATACTGTTCTTGATGGTCCCTATAGCACAGTTCGAGTACCTGTTGGATCCTCTTAAAGAAAGCTTAAGTGTCAGAGTGAGCAGTGTAATTGTGTTCTTTCAGTAATTAACAACTGTTTCTGCAATTCCTTTTAATTGGCAGTTAGGGTTGAATTCTTTAATTAAAAAAAAAAAAAACAACAAACATTTTCCAGGCTGCCTGTGACAAAACTCTTTGTGCTTTTTTCTTCTTCTTGAGGTGCTGACCATGTGTGCCTGGGCTCAAAAGTACAAGATTTCATCCATGATTCTCAGGAAGGAATCAATGATTACTGTGTGATTGCACATCACATGTAGTTGCTGACACAGCTTCTCCAGCTTGTAGGATAATCTTTTGGCAGAAGAGCTCCTGAGGAATGTTCTAGGCTCACCTCTGAGGAAGAGAGGTTGCTGACCTGAGGCACTGCAATAGAGACTGAAAAAGATGGAGAGGAATGAATTAATTTCCCCCCCGCCCCCCTCCAGAGCTTAAAATGAACAATAGAGTCTTTTTCTCGTCTCCTATTTCTTCATTTTTTTAAATAACCATTCTCAACTGGAGGTTTTAAAAATGTTTTTATAGTTATTTTACATATTTCAAAATAAAATTTATTAGCTCAATACCTCTAATTATGCATGATGATGAGTCACATGTTGAATATGCTCCTACATTTTCTTCACTTGAATCTGTATATATACTTACCTAATTTGGCAGCAGTGGCATGGCTAGATGTTAAATGAAATTCATCCTGTGAATATTAACTGTAACAGCACAACAAGGACTTTAAATGTCTGATCCTTTCAGCTTTTCCCTGTTTCCTATTGTGGAGATCATTGCTTTAAACAACCCAAGCTCAGAAGACAAACATGAATATGGAGACAGATTGGTGTGAATGTAATGGAGGCTTTCAGTGCAGCTACTAATGCATAAATTTATATAATGCCAGTGCAGTTACTTTGGGAGTAGACATGAGGCACTCCACCAATGTTTGCCCAAATGAACTCTCTCATAAGCAAATATAGTGTGTAGTACAGACATAATGTAGTAAAAGGAGCAATGTTTTAAGGCACTGAGAATCTTGTTGCTTCTTTGGCTACTTTTTTTCTTTTTACTATTATGAAGCCTCATTGTGCATATATGCAATAATAAACACACACACATTCATGCATAAATATACATAAAGCCCTCCTTGACTGAATTATAGCAAGAACTGAAAAAACATTTCTTAAATTTTTAATAATTTTTTAGAAACATAGATCATAGAAGGGTTTGGGTTGGAAGGGACCATTAAGATCATCTAGTTCCAACCCCTTTGCTATAGGCAGGACACCTCCCTCTAGCCCAGGTTGCTCAAAGCCCCATCCAGCCTGGCCTTGAATGCTTCCAGGGAGTGAGCATCTACAACCTCACTGGACAACCTGTTCCAGTGTCTCACCACTCTCACAGTGAAGAATTTCTTCCTAATGTCTAGTCTAAATCTACCCTCTTCCAGTTTGAAGCCATTTCTCCTTGTCCGGTTGCTACATGCCTTTATAAAAAGTCCCTCCTCAGTTTTCCTGTAAGTCCCTTCAGGTACTGGAAGGCTGCTGTAAGGTCCCCCCAGAGCCTTCTCTTCTCCAGGCTGTTTTCATAACAGAAAGGGAACAACTACAGTTTTCAGCAAGATCAAACCTTACCTTTGGAAAATAAGGAATTTTTATGCAGTTCCATAGTCTTCTATAAATAGAGTACGAGTTTTCATCAAAAAGGATTCATTGTTATTATTATTTTGTATTTTAATACCTGAGGGTACCTGGTTTCTTTACTAGATATTTGAAGTATCTTACTTTTTCTGTGTGCACTGAAAAAAGTATGTAGTTAGACTGGGCTAAAAGAGCAACTTCAAAATCACAAAATGCACTTGAGGCACACATTTGTGAGAGACAAAGCTCAACACTGCACTTTGGACAATGGGTGGGTTAGGTTGTAAGGAGGGCTGCTTTAAGCAGTCACCCAGGTGATCAGCTGAAATCACTTGCCTTATACATGTTATTCTTTCATTAAAAGGTCAAATAAAATTGTGCTGGAAACCCAGTGGGTACTTTGAATGGCTAGTTACTCAGAATGGCCTTTTGGGGGTGGCATTAAGGAGAGCGTCAAATTCAGGTTTTGTTGTGTTTTGTCCCATAATCATTTTCAGGCTAAAAGAAATAACTAGAAACCAATGAACCAAACATTGTTTTCCTAATGAAGCTATCACACTGAGATATTCCTGTCGTTTGCACTCCTACTAGAGGATAGATATGTGTCCTCATGTCGTCTGTAAAAATACAGAAAAGCGACTCTGTGATCCCTTGCTATTGCAAACAAGCTCATCGTACAGTCTTTCAGAAATGGTTCAAGCTCTTTTGTTTTTTAAACAGGAAGGTTTTCTGCCATTATCTATCCTACTATAAGTAAATTTTTCTGCTATTATCTATCCTACCGGAGGGTTTCACTCCCTGTTTTGATGCTATTAAACTTCTCTGTGAGTTCAGCTTAAATTCATCCTTGATGGATTTTGTAATCACTTATTTATCACTGTGAACAATGTTCTAGAGGCTGTGCTCACTTGGAATATAAGCCCATGGGTATTTGGAGAGAGCAATTATATTCTTGCTAAATCTCCACTTTGCATGACTAAAGAAGGTAAGTTCTTCTATTTTCTTAGTCCAGTGAGCTCCTTCTTCCTCGTATAAGACCAACAGCTTCTCTTCTTGCTCTTCAGTTGAGCTTTCTCAAATGACAGTGACCAGAGTTGGATGGAGTACATTAGCTGAAATTTTCTTTGTGCCCTGTACATTATCATTAATATCTGGAGAAAACATGTCCTGATACATCACTGAACTGTGCTTGCTTTGCTTCTGACTCCACAGTCTTAGTGACTTGCAGGCATTTGGTCAGGAGATTAGAAAGCCTGAGTTCTTCTCTTCAGATATTTTGAGTTAATGAGAATTGATTAAAACTGTTGGAGCATATTGCAAGCTCTTGTTACATTAATTCATGCAACATATTGAAATAAAGTGGATATGAAATCCCCTGAACATTTTATTTTCACTTGGGTTTTCAGCCTGTTCCAGTGGGTGGCACAAGAAGCACAAATTAAAAACAGGTGAGTTTTTCTCACAGCATTGTTGTCAGTAATTACTGTAGTTCTTAGTTAAAAGTAATAAGAGAGTCATGAAGGTAAAGAAACGCATTTCTGAAATTGAGTGAGGATCTCTGTAACATGACACTGCTCAGCAGCTTCATGAGCTGTTTGGTACCAAATGTGTATGAATGCTTGAATATTTTTTATATCCGGCAGTGACTGCAGGTATAGATTTGAAAGGGTCAGGCTCAGAACTTGCCATCTTGAGAGCCCTATGGTTGAGGCCAGGCTTGCTGGGCTTTTCGTGTGAGAGCCGCAGAACTAACCTGGGCTGTACCTATTGAATGAAGGCCCTGTATGTGCTGTGAGTGTGGGCTTTGCATTGCAGTATCTTCTGGCAGAACTGTGTGTGTATGCACGGTATTTGTAATTTCGGCAGTTTTGAAATTATCTTTATTATATTCAGTTCCAAGTTCACAGCTAAGCCTGAAAAAAAAGAAACTGAAAATGATTTTGTGTAAATGCTGCAGCTAAGGTATTGCCCTGCAGAACATCACACCCTAATGTTTTATGGGAGGATACCTGAAGTACTGTGTGAAAGCTTATGATGGACATACAGATATTCTATCCACTAAGACACATCCACATGGCTGATGTACGACTGAGGACTTGAAAAGAACAACTTATATTTGGTTCTTAGATATATAGGCAAAACTGAACCTTGCTATGACAGGAGGATCGATTTTGTGGTGAGAAACCACTGGAGATTTCACCCATCATATAGGGTTGGGAACATCACTGTGCATTTCAGGTAACTGATAAGGGAGGCTGGGAACATTGCTGCAGGATTCAGCAGGCCTGGAGGAATCAGCTAGATCTCTGTGTCACACTATACTTGCCACTCCATGGACTCTTCTGTGAAGCAAAAAGACTGCAGATGCCAGAAGGATACAAAGAAGAAGTTGCCTGTTTTGGCCATGACCAATGTTGCAACCAGCAGTCTGCTGGGCTATTGAAAGCCTACTACTTCTACTGTTGGAATGGACCTTAGATGCTGAAGGAAATATGTGATGGTATCAAAGAAGGAAGACATGAGAACAGCGCACAAAAGAATTACCGACTGGAAGGAAGTTTAGTAACAAATTCTCCTGTGCAGTATTTTCCTGCCTGAGCAAACCAACTAGCCTAAGTTTACACGTCTCTGTGTAGTTGTTCCATCACAAAGAAATTGTGATGAGATCTGGACAGCTTCTGGCACAAAGCTGTTAGACTTGGCAGGCAGAGCTCTGAAATGCCCCAGTCCTCGGGCAACTGGTGCTTAGTGTCCCAATGGGAACTATGAGCTGGTAGCAGTCATGTGCAACAGAGCTTCTCTGGTCTCCTTCTCTTCATTGAGGAGACTTCAGTAAGCATGAAAATGTATCACTTCTGAGATCTGAAATGCTGGTTTCAGGGGGTTGTGTGCATCTGAGTGGTGGGCAAAGAGCCAAGAGTAGGAATGATTCAGTTCTGAAGTGCCGTGGCTCTGGAATCTGTGCGCTTGGGATTTGCTGGCTGTAGGGAGGCTCATCATTAGGGTAAAGTGGCATGTGTCATGGGCTATGGTCGCTTTTCACATTTTACAGGGCCATGAGACTGACAGATACAGGTTTCTCATAGATTTGAAAGGCTGCTGAACCTTCCCTATAATTGGGAAGGAAAGAAAAGAAGAAAACATGAAGAGGAAAGAAATGGTGAAGAAATGGCAGTTAAAAACCCTTGGAAATATGGAGGGGATTTAAATCTGGAGAATATTCCATCACTGGTTTTTTTTTTTCTGTATTTAAGTATTAATGCACGACAAATAGTCAGGAGGTAGTTTTATTTCTGGCTGTCACTGATTTTGAAGCCCAGGACATTTAATATTATCCAGCTAGGTGATGGAGAAGAAAGTACATATGAGACTGCATTATGGAAGTATGAAGAATCATTTATTTCACATAAGAAATAACTATGGAAAGATGAGAAGAGAGAAAGAAGATGGAAAAAGAGGCTTTGAATCAGCAATCTTACATTAGTCACAATCATGCAGTTCTTAAGGGCTGAGGTGCCGGTAAGGGATTGGAATCTGACTGGGAGCTGAGTCAAATCCATAGAGAAAGAACTAGTATGAGACCTGAAGTTTAACCTTGAATAGCACAACAGTCACCTAGCCCTGTCTGGAGGAGCCCTGTGGGCTGTTCTCTGGTAATGCTGTGGGTGACATAGCATCCACAGTGCAGCTGCAAGACCCATCAGAAGCAGAGGGCAGGTGCAGCTCAGAACGGGTGCCCATCAGAAGTGGCAGTGATGTCCCATCACTGTGAGGCACTGTAACTCAAGCTGGAGACATGTTATGGGGGGGCTGACCCTATTCAGCAGGCAGGATTCGCTAATTACTTTATGTTTCCTGGGGTAAAATTTTAGCAGAAAATTTTAGCAGATTTTTAATCACTTTTTTTGCACTTGCATAACTGTGTCCAAATTTCCTTTCCTTTAAATTCAAATTCTTCTGTGCTCTGGTTTCCTGATGCTGGCAGAGTGCCTGAAGGGGTGAGCTGGACTGGCTGGTGGATCTTGTGGGTGACACAGGGTATTGTGCCTGCTCATAGGGAGTTCCAGCTGCTCCCTATCACCATCCCTATGGTGAGGGGGCTGTGTGCCCATTGCCCACCACTATGGACTGCATCATCAGCAGTGGCTCCTTTCTCCTGGCTAGCTGGGACTCAGCTTTCTCCACTCTTCTCTCCCTGGGGAGGTTCTGTCCCAGGAGATGGAGGAGAGCAAGCCCCTCTACATCAAGGGGGTGCATGCAGCTGGAAGAAGCTAAGAAGTTAGTAGGAGAGGTTGGGGAAGGGAGGAGGCCAGGGCTGGTGGCCTTGTCCCATAGCACTGCCAATTCAGTTCTTTCCATAGAAAGCCCCAAAGGAGAAAACCATTACCCAGACCTAAATCTCTCTTGGAGAGCTCAGAGTCTGAGCATTCAGGGGTTGCTGCAGACTGATGAGCAGATCTAGCTGGGATCTTTTCCCTATTTTCATTTCATTCCAGTCCTCAGATAACACGTCCTTGCGCGTTCTCATCATGGCGTATTCACACAAGCAGAGCAGCATGCCATATGCCCTGACTTGGGCAGCCGCATTAGTGTTGCTTTGGTGACTGCGTTTCATGGAGTCATAAGGGAAAGAGAGGTGAAGTTGCTGTAGGCTGCGTTTTGCTTGTTTCAGCTTTGAATTCTGACTTTCAGCCATAGAGCTGTTTTTATTCCCACAGCAGCAGGAGAGATGTACAAAAATAAAAGTACTCAGGATGACAAAGGGCTGAGAAGGGGTGTCACTTGGTGGCTTGTGAAAACTATCCAAGCAAAGCAGGTCGCATAACTATGCAGTACCCTTAGGGAGCTAGATGCATTTTTTTCCCCTGCTATTCAGTAAGTGACCCAGTTTGTGATAGTTTTCAATATAATATGGCAACTTCTCTTACATGAGCAGATGGAAGAAATCAGCAACTTGGTTACACCAGTCTGTACGAAAAGCAAAAAACCCAAAAAGCAAATCAATCTGTAAGACAAGCATTATCGTCCAAAAAGAGAAAGTGACATTTGATTTTCTGACAGAGATATAGGTCAGTTCTGCCATTAAGCCCCTTCCATGTCACACTTATGAAGTGCTACACTTAAGGATCAAAAGGACTCCATAACAGTGCATTTTTTTCCTGTTGCCTGCTAGCACGAGACACTTTGAACTCATCCACATGTAATTTTGTATGTGTAAGCTGTCTAAGTTAGCCCAGAAGCATGCTAAAATTAAATTAGCAACAATTCATCAGCCAGAACAAGAGAATAATGTACAGCACAACCTATCTGGTAGATGCTTGCAGCCCAGAAAGCCAACGGTATCCTGGGCTGCACCAAAAGAGGGGTGGCATCAGGGAGAGGGAGGCGATTATTCCCTTCTACACTGCCCTTCTAAGGCCCCACCTGGAATACTGCATCCAGGCTGGGGGTCCTGGTATGAGAAGGATGCAGAGCTGTTGGAGTGAACCCAGAGCAGGGTCACAAAGATAATCAGAGGAGTACCTCTCCTATGAAGACAAGCTGAGGGAGCTGTGGCTGGTCAGTCTGGAGAAGAGAAGGCTACAGGGAGACCTCATTACAGCCTTTCTGTACTTGAAGGGTGCTTATAAACAGGAGGGGAACTGACTTTTTACGTGGTCAAATAGTGACAGGACAAGGGGGAATGGCTTTAAATTAAAAGAGGGATGATTTAGGTTAGATGTTAGGAAGAAATTCTTTACTCAGAGGATGGTGAGGTGCTGGCACAGCTGCCCATAGAAGCTGTGGTGCCCCATCCCTGGAGGCGCTCAAGGCCAGGTTGGATGGGGCCCTGGGCAGCTGAGCTGGTGGGGGGCAGCCCTGCCCATGGCAGTGGGTTGGAGCTTGATGGTCTTTAAGGTTCTCACCAACCCAAATCATTCTATGATTCCATATTACTAATAAGTATAGAACTCAGATCAGGGAGGTTCCTGGCTTTCTAGCCAGTATTTTAAGGTTGGAGTATTTGGTGCAAAAATAAATTGCATTCCCCAGAGATAATCTATTTCCAAAAGTTTCTGTTCTGAAGGCTTCTTTAACTTCTCTATATCTGTTTTGGAGTATTATGCTGGCAGAGAGAGTTGGCTCAGTAGAAATCTGCATGCACGAGTCATAACGGGGACTGCAGGAAATATATTTTAGGATGGGATTCTCTAAAATAGACCACAGGTGACCTGTCACTGGGCATTAGTATGTACCTAAGGATAAGTTGTTCTCTGAACACCAAGGAGGGATTTATCTGGACTTTCCAGGCAACTGTGACAAACAAGACTGTTCTTGCCTGAGGCAAGAACCAAAGTTTTCTGGGTAATCTGCTCCACGCCGTGCTCACTGAAAATGGACAAAATTGTGGCTGTAATGCAAAAAAATTACCTCTGAAATGAGTGAAGGGGGGTGGGACTGAACTAGTGCCTCACCGGTGTGCAGCAGAGGTGCAATTCAAAGTGGGAGTTTGTGATAATACATGCCAGAGGAAAGAAGCAGAAATATACAAGCACAGGGAGGCGAGCAGCAATGGCCTTCACACATCTGAGGCTGTGGGGTCCCTTCACCCACCCAGCACATGGGGCATTGGGCACCACTGTGGCTGCTCTCCTGCAAAGGCTGACTGCATTCAGTGCGCTGGTATGCTGCTTTCTGGCACAGATCTCACAAGAGTGCTGGTGTCTGGGGTGTTGTCTTGAAATGTCTTCATCTGTCTTCCATAGATCTCCTTCCCTCTGCAGCTCTGACAAAGCATAATCATGCTGTGTGTGGAACCAGGGGACTGCCTGACCTCCAACCTCCCTCAGCTCTGAGTGACGCAAGGCAGAACAGCTGAGCCCTTCCCAAGGTGTTGGGCTGCCCTGTCTTCACATTCTCTTTTTCCATTTCCTTTCTCTCAGAGAACATCATTCTAACAATGGTCACATTCATCTTTCTTATCACAATGCCTGTTCTTGGTCTGGACTTTCTGTAAGAGATGTGCTCCAGAAGGTCTTGTCTGTCTGTAACTTCTCTTGCTCTGAGCAGGCCCCTGGAGAACTGCTTTATCCTAGAGAATAGCTAGATAGTGGGTTTTCATAGGAGTAAGAGGAGCAGAGATACATGTGTAAGCAGTGGAGCAGAACCATAGAATCATTAAGATTGGAAAAGACCTCTAAGATTATCTAGTCCAACCATCAGTCCATCACCACCATGCCCACTAACAGTGTCCCTCAGAGCAAAGAGATGACTCTCCACCAGTCTTTGCTTCTCAGCTCACTGCTAAACTTTTAGCCAGGACGGAGGTAAAATAAACAAGAAAGTAACAAACTCTGTTGCAGTCTAAAAAGGGCCCATAGTTTGATATTTAAACACGTATAAGGAATCTACCAGAATCACTGCAGTGTTAGTATAGTGACTTCCCAGTTTGTTGTTGGCTCAAATGATATTTGTGTGGGTTAAACAAAGCAAAGTTGATGAAAGGAGTGCAATAAATGCTATCAGGAGAAGAAACGTGGATAGGATTTTAACTTTACTTCTGTGTCGTTTTGAAAATGAAGCAGTGATTTTTCTAAGTTTTTCTACAGAGTTACAAAAAAAGGTAGTCCATAAGAATGTGTTAAAAATAAGCCCAAATATTCTTTGTTTTCCAGGTCTACTGGAAGCCTGCAGGCAGCAACTGCACAGGAGATGTGAATAATTGATCTTACTGTCTGTCCCCCGGAATCAGCCATTTCCATCAGTCAGCATGTGAGCAGGTAGCACTGCCTCAAATTCAGTCCAGCTCAGAGTATGTGACATGCACCAGTCCTCTTCATTAAACATTCACGAGAGGCATTTCTCTTGCAGGGCTCATCTAAATCCTGCATGCCTGTGCAGATTCAGCTTTATTCCTACAGTGAATTTTTCCATTCATTCTGCTTCTACAAAAAGCTTGTGTAAATCCCTGCTTCTCCAGATGGCATGGGCTCTGTAGCTACTGTTATTACACATTGCATATTACAATTATTCCTTTTCTGTTTAGTCCTAAGCTCTCTTCTTTCTAAAGGTGACAAATCAGAGACTTTGTACCTGTGAATACTGGGATTGAGAAGATCACAGAGTGTCAGAACTGCTTAAAATAAAGCACTCCCAGCACTGCAAGTACTGGACTCTCCAGCTACGGAACTCATCACAAAAAATGTGTCATTTTGAAGGCTGAAAAAAAAGCAGAAAAGCACATCCTAACTCCATGTCTGCGTATGTTCCCTCATGACTTCACGACAACTGATAATTAGTTGAATGCTCAGTTTAAATAGAAATTGCTTGGTTTCCATAATCATTTATTGGTATGAGACAATCTTCTGTTTGCAGATATGTCAGCAGATGTTTCACGTAGGAAAACATTTAAGCATGTGATTTAAACCAGTACTATTCTATCTTAAAATAATAATAATAATAAATTTTTTTTTTTCTGCGGTGCTGGCATATGTAATGTTTAGGTGTTGTAATTCAGGTCTCAAACCACCAATAGAATGGGGAGAATATCAGACTGGTACTCTTCAGCCTGTGAATTTAGAGCAGGGTCACTGATTCAAGGCAAGTGGAGGTTTCTGGCAATTAAAAAATTGTCTGGGTTGAAATTCCTGTCCTGTAGATAAATACTTCCTTTGAGGGGTTTATCTCCAAACAGAGAAACTGCTGCAACCAATTACTGTATGATGGTATGGGATGGGAAGAGGGAGCCAAGTGGTACTGGGCAGAAGCAGGGAGTATGGAGCTTGTGGTGTGGGAAGGGCAGGTGGTGTGCCTGGGAAAATGGTTATTTTGGAGCTGTATTTATTAAGAACATTGCTGATGCTTAGGGTTGAGGTGCCACTAGAGAAATGGCCAAACTTCTCTCTGTTGTATACCAGATTGCTGAACAGAGCAGTCAGCTTGTTAGTGAGCCCCAATGTGTAGCTCCTCCGCTTGATGGGGTTTGAAACCACATCTTCAATGTGACAGAAGCAACAGTAGTCCAATGGCTGGGAAAACAGGAGATGTATTTCTGAATTCTCTCACTCAGAGAAGGAATTGAACTGTCTCCTGTCGACACTGTGCTTTCATATAAAAAGTGCCCTGGGGACCTCAGCTTTCTATTTTCTTTTTTTAAAGGCTGATGCAGAAAAAAGTTTATATAAAGTTACCAAACTATGGATGCTCCCTATGACCATAGGACTCTATTTGTTAGTTTGGTTTGGTTTTAAAAGTATCTTTGCAAGCAAACTTAAATCTACAGAGGATAAATACTCTCGCGTATTGGTAATCAAGCATTGCTTGTTAGAAGAAAAGGAGGTATTACAATCTCTACTTTCTCCTCCCTGCCACTGGATTGTATGTTCTCCATATCACCTGCTGTGGTTACAGTTACGTAAGTCTACAGCCCCTTTATATCAGATCTGTGCATATCTCTGGTAAACTGTATGTTTTGAAGAAAGCCTGATCAGATGCGATGTTAAATTAATTTAATTGCAAGTAAAGAAATTTGTTGCTGAATTCCATGTTGTTCTGATTGTCCTTTTATCTTCTGGATTGCTGATCAGTGTCACATCTCTTTTGTACCTTGGCTAAATTCATCTTGCACATAGATCTGACAAAACATTTAGTTCCCAGATGCATTCCTGATTATAGCTGGCCAGGAATTTCCTGACAAAGCATGTCTTTATTGAAAAATGCCGATTTGTAAAATCTAAATGCTGTACAGATGCATCTCTTCTTTGATGCTTTTCCATTTTTCAGGAAGGTTTCTGCTTTTCGGATTTGCTCCAGATTGAATTGGCATGAGTTTGTAAGTCCAGCAAACTCTGCCTTGAATAATGGGTTCAGGGATATGTTATACTCCTCATTCTGTAGAAGTGGCCTCCCTGGCTGGCTCAGGTGAAGTGGCAGCAACCTGGTAAATCCTGTGAAGCCAGAACTAGCTTGCTGATGGTGTCCAACTTTTATATTTCAGATCAGACTGTTTCAGGGTTGTGAATATGCTGACATTTTTCAAAATTTGAGTATTCCTCATTCCAGTTGAATCTCATACCTTGGTACGAAGTGGAAGAACATCTCTGTTCACATTGGGGTATTTCAGAAAGCTTTTTGCAGTTTTACAGGATCTGGAAATGTAATCTTTAAAAATTAAATTTCCTAGGATGAAAGCAGAAATAAGTAGGGGTATATTTTCCAGTGGAGAATAAGAAAATAATGTAATTTTTGCCCTTTTTAAGGGGTACGGAAGTTGAAAGGCCTAATTTGTCCAAAAGTCAGGCAGAATACAGGAAACTTACTGAGACAGTGGGAATGCACAGCAAGAGCAGTGGCCTTCGGCTATGTTCAGGACAGTCTGAAAAGGACAATCTCTACAGCCATTAAATCTTTAACATTTCTTGCTATTCTTAACTGAAGCTGATGGAAGAGGAAGTGGGAATATTTTAATAGTTTTGAAATGCTCTCTTCATGAATTATTTTTCTCTGAGCAGGTGAAATGTAGCACTGCGTAGATGCATTATGTTCTCATGGACTGCCTCATTTAAAGAAACATTCATACCAAACACGGTCGCAAATCTTTAAATGGCTTTTTTTTTTATTATTTTTCTCTTGTTATTGTGCCTCTGCAGGGTCTACATAGAAGAAAATCAGTAGATCAGCAGAATGCTGCTGCTATTGCGGAGCCTTTGTGTGGCAGTATAAATATGAACAATATTTCTCTGAATCCCATCCCTCATTTTGGGGCCATTTCCTCAGCAGGCTGTCACGCAGTACTAAGGACAAGTTGGCTTTGCAACTACTTGAATGAAGCAGAGAATAAAAGAATGTTTTCCTCTTTGTGGAAAGAAAACCTGCTTAGACTCAAATAGGAGGAAATCACCACAAATGTACCTTGTATCTACTCATCTAAACAGACTATTCATTGCTGTACAATATACTTGCCAGTTCTCAGGTTGTCTTTCAGCTTATTTTTTTTAAAGTCATCCTATCACAGTGGGCACACAGGGATAGGTTTGTTGACTCACTTCTTTAAAATTATCTTATAAATATGCAATAAGTATGTAGGTTGCTCTGAAAGTAATGCCTCCTGTGTATTTCCATGGAAATTACAACAAACACAAGAGCACAATAACACTACTTGAGAGAGCAAGTTCTCAACTACAAAACATGAATTTTCAACAGTAGTTACTACATTAGCTGATTCGTGTGGATGAGCTGTTTAAGACTGTCTTCATTTTGTGGTGTGACAGCTGTGCACTTGTATATCAACATTTTTGTTGCCACTGCTGAAACGCACCACCTGCCACCTCACTGTGCTCGCACCCACTGTTTGGTCTCCAGAATCATTCAGCAAGTATTGATGAAAGGCAATGGATGCAATTTTTTTCCATGTGGAGGAATTCAATTACAAATTTTTGCTTCACCTGCACTTCCATGTCAGACCCATTGTGTCAGACTGCCCCTCTGTTGTCATTTGTCACACAGCAACAACATGTAAGGGGGTGTTGGCAGAAGATTCAACATCTGCTGCCATACCACCAACATCTGACCCTGAAGTCATGGCAAACATAACAGGAGGCATGACGTTTGGAGCAGCCTTCATATATTTGTGAGATCTCAGAGCTCCCCAGGCCCAGCTTAAAAGCCTGGTTTGTTTTTAGATGTATCTCTACCTGATGCCTGATAGAATCACAGAAGGATGCTAAAACATTCATGTAGTTGTTACACTGGAAAAGTCCACTATTCAGATCCCTCCTTGGACAAACCACTGAAGGAGCTGTGGCTCATTCCCCACTGACAGAGAACCTACCCTAGATATTGGACCAATTTTAAAGTCGAAGGCTTAACAGCTCAAAGGGAGGTTACTTTATTGGTGGAGGGATTGCAAGGAAACCCTAAGCCCAGCCAAAAGGATACTTCAGAGGTATGGACAACTGATCCTGAAGCAGCGGGCAACTGCTTTCAAATCAGTTATCTTTCTTTAACTCTTCTTCTCATGTAGCATTAGGCAGGACATTGACATCCGTGATTTGGAGCCCTGAGTGTGGCAGACAAGCCACAGTGATGGGTTATAAGCTCTGTTATGGCTGGAGCTCCAAATGGTACCTTAATTTTTATTCTTGAAAATGCTGCCCCTGAAAACAGTAATTTAATCAGAGTCTGCAAACACATTGATTTCTTAAATAGACTTTTCCCCCTCCCCCCCAAATTATCTTTAAGGAAATGCTTGCAAATAGTTTTAAAACTTCTTCAACATAAAGATTTATTGTTTCTTGGTCTTGCAAAAACAAAACAAAACAAGCAAAACATCATTAATTTATGAATATTATAATATTTAATTATTGACTCTTTTATTCTTGAAACACTGAATGCTGCTGTTCAATGGGGAAAAAAATGATCATATGTGTGTGTGACCATCCTGGAGTTTTGGAAAGGTCAGAATGCTTATCCTGTTTTTTTTTTTCCTTTTTTTTTTTTCATTCAGTTGGCATATTAACTGTATTCTAGCCACTCTTATGTTCTATATATTCATTTTCTGTCACTTGCACTTAGATCATTAAGTTCCTACTATTTCTCAAGTTGTAAGGACTATAAAAACAGTTTTGTTTATGCATTTCTTCTTGGAAAATGCTGTCTCTCCTTCTTAAAGTGTCTGTGCTGCTTCGTTGGTGGACAGAATAATTGCTACCACACAACTAGGTATACTCTTAGACAAAAGTTTTTATATAAAAAACCAGAAAAACTACATGCATATTTATGCATGCATGCATCTGCCTGCCCTGAATACCTTGATTTCATATATTAAAGTTGATTGGACTATATATTCCAGTAAATCACAGATATAGACTCCGCTGCTATAACTGAAGTTACACATGGTGAACGCGTTGCCCACAATCTTACAAAAGATGCTCAATGAATCTTCCAATCCAAGCTATAAAGAAGCAGGCAGAACACCAGGAATAGAGGAAGGGGAAGCCCTCTCTGCAAAGCTGGCCCAGGAGCTTGAGACCCATAGATTGGTTGACAATGGACTAAGGCTGGGTTCAACCAGCCAAGCCACTTGGTTTTGAGGATTTCTACATAGATACGAAGTGAGAGGCCGGTGTACTTGCCAACTCCAATCCAGAAGCCACGCGGACAAAACACTGCATCCAGAATTAAATGCTTTGTGTGACCACGTCAGTGATGCCATTGCTGCCTCCAGCTCTTCACTGAGACCAGTCAGCCCAGGGAGAGGACGCAGGGAGCTGCATTTACCCTAACCAGCCTCCACAGAGGTGCTGCATGTTGCTTCTCCTCTGCTGGAGTCGGGAACAGCAGAACAAGCAAGAAAATATCGTATTTACACACAGGCAGGAGTTGCACTGCTCCTTTAGGCGTGTTACTTAAAAAGTAACACGAAGATGTCGTTTTTTGGGCTTCTTTTGTCTTTCTCTTAGAGCCGAGCAGCACCCTGAGAACAGTCTATTTAGAATGCAGTTAATTTAAGACTGCTTTGTTTGTAATTCCGTGTGGAATTGTCCGTGATTGCAAGGAGTTTGAAGAAAAACAATGAAAGATTGTTTCCTTCAGTGCTGCTACTGGTTTAAGCATTGTGTACTCCTGTGGTATTCATTAACAAGAGAAAAGAGTAAAGCATGCAATTGCTGCTAGAGGTGTTTGAGAATTAACCTCTTCCTGTAGAAATGTTACGATGAATGCAAAGTGTTGGGGTAGAACGTTGCCAAAAATAAGAAGCTGAAAAATGATAACATTTTGAATTTCTCTAAAATCATCAACAAAGAAAAGCTTTCTGGCCAGCAAACAACTAAATGCAACACTTCCTCATTCCTTTGATTTTTGGCAGCCCCCCAGACTTCTTTCTTTTCAGTTTACAGTTATTCACTCCTGATGCATTTTAAATTTAAAATGAAAGATTTTATTTTTCCCCCCAAAGGTCTGCCCTGTCAAAAGCTATTTTCTGTGGAACACCATCACAGCAGAACAGTTTCAACAAGCTCTTGTTGCTTCTGAGCTCAGGCTCCCTGTGTAGTAACACATTGCGCTGTTGGCATGCTCCCCTCACTAACAGCCTATAGCAAATTTGGTGTCATCTGTTCTGATTTCCTTTGCTGAGACACAGGCACTGTGCCTTATTCTTTTGTAACCTTGGATTGCTGATGTTTTTATTGTTTCTAAAAGAAAACTCCATTTCATAATTAAGCATTACTTAACAAAATTTCTTTTTTGACTCAACCCTACACAGGGTTTAATGTAATACAAGCTGAGTGGTTATTGCTGAGCTTGTATGCATCTGTTCTCAGGTGATGAGCATTTTTGTGTTCAATGAAGATCACAGGATGAGGATGTTTAATATTTGGCTCCTTCTGCCCATGGTACATATGACAGTGAACATTTGTTTGCATAGTCTTGGATTTTAAAAAAATGATGCTTTCATGTAGAAACAGAGAGACCTAAATGCAAACCAGATTTGCTAGCCCAGAAGTGTCAGGATAGAATTTGTCCCTTTTTCCCTTTTTTTTTTTTTTTTGCAAAGATCAGAAAGAAACTACTACTTCTAAACAGAAGCAAGTACATCTGGTGGGTTATCATTTATTATGGGGATGTTTCAGATTTACTCTACTTCCTTGTGGTCTTTTGGGCTGGTGATTTGCACTCTACTAGCCGTTGAGTTGAATGACAAATCTAAAAGATTAAAGGTCACAAGATATGGGATTAGACTAATCCAAACCAGATGTTTATAAGACACATGCATGGTGTTTACCCATCACCATCAGTTTCTGTTTCAGCCAGCAAAAAGAAGTAAGAAATTCTATGGTGTGAGTCAAGTAGCTTTTCGTGAAGTCAGAGTAGTATTATCCTGGGAGGACTGCCAAGACAGGACAACCTGGTCAGAGGTAGATGTCTATACTGCAGCTTTCTCAGACTTCAAGAAATGAATCACAGCTGCAGGGTCTTTGCCTGAACCTCACTTAGAAGGTAAGAAAACTCCTTGCCTTGTACAAGAGCTGCATATGCAGCTCTCCTTGCCAGTCAAGTCCATGGACACGGATTGTAGCTAGTCCAGTGATAAAAAGCAAAATAGCAGAGAACACTTAAAAATCACTTCCTGGAACAACACTCAGGTTTTAACCAAAGCGATCTGTAGCTCCACTTACAAGGGTTCCATAATGTAACTTTCTGTGAAGAGTTTACCATATTGAGAGTTAAAGTTGGTAAGGAAGACTGGATGCAATTACTGGTCTTCTGATTGACAGCAGTAAGGCAGCTATCAGGTTACAGGATGTCATTTTAGAAAAAGAAAATCCTTGTCTTAAAGAGCATACAATGGTAGTTCCACTTGGATTCCTGGGACGCGGGGTTATTTATGCTATATATAAAAATGAAGGTAAAACTGGAATAAATTCATTTGTATCATACTTCTAGCAGTGTTATTTCAGTGTTGGTTTCGTATTTATACTAATACTGAAATTCTGAGAGATGAACTCTGCAAAATTTTTCACCAAGGGTAATTTATCCTTAATGTTTCTTCGTAGGCATAAAAGAGTAGGAGAAAACCAGAGAAGTCTGCTCTGTCTAGTTAGAAAAAAAAAAGGCTTAGTGCTCTGCAGATGCAGAGGAGAAAGCAGGAATGGCACTGTATCATATCCTTGCACCTGCCCTCCAGGGGCCTTCTAATCTCTTGCTACCGTTTCATAGAATGTGTCCCTCTAATAAATCTTTTTACAGCCTGTGTTTTGAAAACTTTTGCTGAAGTTTAACCCCTGCTGGGAGATATCAGTCTCAGGCCATAGTGCTGAGCCTGTCCTCTCTCTGTCAGGCTTCCTGCTTATGTCCTTTGCTTGGAAAACTCTCTTAAAAATGTACTGTTTGTGTGCAGTTCCCAGCATGGCTATTATTGATGGTTCTGATTTTCTCTTGGAGTGTGAGAATGAAAAGGATTTCTAAGGCATTCAGAGTACCCCTTGTTTCAACACATAATATGGAAAACCAATTTGCCTCATTTTAAAGATGATAAGCTGTTTTAAAAGTTAATTACCTCTCAGAGATGGAAATCAGATCTTACCTCAAGGTGGAATTTGTCTGACCTTGCATCCAGACAACAGATCTTGCAGTTTATTTGTTGGCCTGGCTGAGGAATTGCTGTCTACCAGATTTGTTCTTTGTTTGCCCCTTCCTCCTGTCCATTCTGTCTTTTAGAAGCTGTTTTGAGCTTTATGTTTTTTTTGTGTTTGGGTTTATAACATAAAGTTTGCTCTCAAACCCTTGTTTTTTTTTTTTTTTTTTTCCCTTTCTTCCAGTGAATTCACTCCATATTGCTGAAATGGGGACAACAGAACCAGGCTTGACATTCCTATTTGGCATGCCCTCTAGCAGCTAAATCCTTTCTCTGCTGTTTGACATTCTCCTTTTTTGATGTCAAGGACTGAGACAGCCCTTCATACTTCTCAGTCTGATGCATACACCATCCCTTGATTCTGCATTCCCAACTTGCAGGTGAGATCTGCATCCCACACTTTGTCATATTTCAAGACATTTTTTAATGCATTGGTGTCACTTTCCATGCAAATGAAATCTTTTTGTAAGATCAAAATTATTCTTCATTATTTCCTGTTCCACTGATCTCCGTAATCTGCAGACTTTTCTGACAAGTACTGTAAATCCTGGTAGGACATACATTCCAACTTCACCTTAGAAGATGGACTAGGGATCACATATCATTAATATATTATTATGGGCCCTATAATGACATATTTTTAAAGATAGCCATAAAGATTTAAAAAGCCCTTGTAGCTTGTTTAAAGTAGATGGTGACAGCATAAATTTAAACAGTTTTCATTATGGTTGCATCAATATGCTTTAAAATATTGTAATATATGAAATGTTTATGTCTGGGATCAAATTATTATGATTTATTGAGCCAAGAGCCAAGACATACATGGTAAGTATGCTTTCAGAACCAAAAAGAGCTCTAAGCAGTGGTAATGACAACCAAAGGGATTAGTAATGAAATGTTGAAACAGGGAAATTTCAGAAGAAGAAATTTTCTTCATGTCCAACTGTCCATAAAACTTTCCCTACCCTTACATTCATTCTGTTACAGATTTCTTTACTTAGTGTCCAATTCTTCTATGGTAGTCTCTCCTGTGAGCAGGCAAGTTCTTTGTCCATTATTTCTTGTCATATTTGGGGTCGTGGGCACATCATAACATGATTAAGCATTTCTTGAAATGAAGCAGAGTGGAAAGTGTGAACAGAAAGGTTTTGACAGTTCAATCTATTCCAACACCATGAAAGACAGAAAATGACTGAATTACTTAATGAAAACAAAATGAGGTTAAATCTTGGTAAACTGCTGGGACCTTTACATTATAAATCATTAAGAATGACACACTCAAAATATAGTAATATTAAATGGGAATATTTTCTGTGGGAATACGAGAAAAACTGTTCAGAGCAGAAGCTGTGGAGCAAGATAAACAGCATAAGAATCAAGGACACCTTTAGAAGAAGAAAGAACGTCTCACAGCTCTGATTGGATAAACACCTGCGTGAACGGTTGACGAGTGTTTTGTAGAATGCTCTGTTGACGTGTAAAGGTGGATGGGAAATTTGTAGGGGTGGATGGGAAAGCTAGAACAAGAAAACTTGTGAAGGTATATAAGTGATGTGAGAACTTGTAATAAATGATTTGGATCATTCACATCTGAGTCTGTGCATCAGACGCTGCAATTTTCTATGCCTTTTATTTTCTTCCTTCCTTCCTTCCTTCCTTCCTTCCTTCCTTCCTTCCTTCCTTCCTTCCTTCCTTCCTTCCTTCCTTCCTTCCTTCCTTCCTTCCTTCCTTCCTTCCTTCCTTCCTTCCTTCCTTCCTTCCTCCCTTCCTCCCTTCCTCCCTTCCTCCCTTCCTCCCTTCCTCCCTTCCTCCCTTCCTCCCTTCCTCCCTTCCTCCCTCCCTCCCTCCCTCCCTCCCTTCCTCCCTCCCTCCCTCCCTCCCTTCCTCCCTTCCTCCCTCCCTTCCTCCCTCCCTCCCTCCCTCCCTCCCTTCCTCCCTCCCTCCCTCCCTCCCTTCCTCCCTTCCTCCCTCCCTTCCTCCCTCCCTCCCTCCCTCCCTCCCTCCCTTCCTCCCTCCCTTCCTCCCTTCCTTCCTCCCTTCCTTCCTCCCTTCCTTCCTCCCTTCCTTCCTTCCTTCCTTCCTTCCTTCCAAAGAGCCAAAGTCTTGGCTCTGATAGCTAGGCTGTGGCACGTCTCACGCTGCTCTCAGGCTCCTATTTACTGTGGGAGAGGTGAGACTTGCCCAGTGATGAAGCCGCATTCTCAATGCAGTAGATGAACCAGGCATTTCCAAGACAGGGAGTAGGAGTTTCCTTGGCTACACTGTAAGGTAACTTCTGTGGGTAGCCATGATCAGGGCTGAAAAAAGCAATGTAAGAGCTTGAACAAACAGAGGAAAATTTGGCTCACACACTGTTCTTTCAGAGACTGAAGTCTTTGTTCCTGAATAGCTCTCTCCAGACTTTCCCTAGAGAGAAAGATCACGTTTCTAGGGAGAAAGCAGAGTTCTCTCTGGGAGGAGATCTACATAATCTGCAGATTTTTGATCCTGGGATTTTTAGTTCAATTGTGCCCCTTTAAATCTCTATATTCGTTGTAAACACAAGACATGGTAAAACTGTTAAACAGGATATAAAATTTTTAAAAGATATAAATATATTTGGTGGAAACTGTTGTTTTTCCCAATTTCAAAAGATACTTTGCTTTCCTCTTATGATATATTAATATTCTGGAATTATAAACAGTAACCTGAAGTACTCTGATAATTACTTCTGTTATTTGGTATATACTTTTTTACTGCTTCATTTTGAAATATCTGAGATTTTGTACTTTTTCTGCCCCCAAACCTTTGAAAAGTCGGAATTTTGCAAGGTGCCAAATGTCCACAGTTTTTGAATTTGTATTTCAATACAGAAAAGATGAAAAATATTATTTTCCCCAAAAGAAAGAGTGAAAATGAAGAGACGCAGAGACAGATATCTTGCCTCACAACTAGCACGGTGGAAGAAAAGTGAGCTATCAGCAGAAATGTGCTTCACTGTTGCCAGTAATCTGTGATTTCCATTCATGCCAATTTATGAGCAGACTGGGGCCTATTTTCCTTTCGTTGTGTGTGAGTAACTCCCATTGTTGAAAATTGAAGTTATTTGTTGTACTAAAGAGGAAAATGTGGCTAGAATGTGATTGTATCTGCTTTTCTCCACTAGTTTTCTGTACTGTGTGTTATTGTTTTGAATGTCATCTGTTGTTTTTTTTTTTTTAATAATTTACTTCTGCAGTGTTTCTCATATTCTGAATAAGGCCAACTTGCAGTAATTGCAAAAAAAAAGGCATCCTTTTCTTCAGCGTGCTATCATTTCAAAACTCTGCAGGCAAACTTGCAGCTGGTTTGTTTCTTCCCCTCCATTTTGGTTTCTTTTACTTTGTTAAAACCATGCTGATGGTCCCAATGTTCTCTGTTCCGCTGCTGAATTTATTCCTTGGTTATGCACTGAGTGAGCTATTTTTTTTTTCCAAAGAATTACACAGATTCAGAATGATCAGACCATGTGACCTTTATTGACAAGGGAGCATTTTGCCCTTAAATTAATGTGAATGATGGGCCTTGTTGAGCAGCTTCAACCTGAAGAAACTGATTTTTGCCAGGAACTCAGTGCTGTGAAGAAGAGTCTTATTCCTTCTACCTTTTTTGCATGTCATATTTATGTTCTGGTTGTACAGGAAGCAAAGCTCTTACTATCAAGTAAAGTTTCAGTAGTAACCACAGAATCTAAAATGCTTTTGTTCTTCTTGTTGTGGGTTTTAGATTTGTATTTTCTAGATTTCATTGTGGCTAGAAGCCATGTCCCTCCATTCTGAAGGATCCCAGGATCCTTCATTGGAATTGTCTGGATTTACCTTATAACATTTCAGTCTTCATCTGAACTTTCCCTCAAGCTACTTTTGATTGTCATCTGTAAGTAATGTGCACTTTTAGGCCTTAGTTCTAAAAGTTTACCTAAAATTGACCAAGTGAACTCATCTTCCCAAGAAAGATATTGCCATTGAAATGCTAGATATAGTCACATTTGCATTTGAAAATGCCCAGTATCTGAGAAGGCATGTTTCGAAACAACATCCAGAGTCAGTTGGCAGAAAATTAGGTGGTGATTCAAGATATAAGAAAACATCTTTTTCTTCTTTTTTTTTTAATTAGTAAACTTAATAAATTTTTGTTTTGGTAGACTAATGGCTGTAGTTCAGAGCTCTATTAGCTCAGCCCCTGATTCTTTCTGGAGTATACCTGTGGACTGCATCACTTGAATATCACCTGAATAGATGGCAGTGACCTTAGTTATTCTGTATACAAGCAGCCTGCTTCCTGAACATCAATTCATGAGAAAGTGGTGAAGTGTTTGAACAATCAGCTGTAAAACGTGGTGTATCTTTTCTCTGGTCAGTTTTGAACTCATTGTTGAATAACTGAATATATCAAGTCTCAGTGTTGAAATTCTCCTTTGCTAAATTCAGGCTGCTAATAAGCTACAATGAAAAAACACTGGGAAATCAAGATCCTTAATGTTGCTACACACCAGGATAAAGGAGAAGATGCTGATATAAGAATATGGGCTTGAGCAGTTTGAAGACATGTGATGAGTCAAAATCTGTACTTCTGCTATTCTACAAGAACTGCTGCTGAATGCCAAGTCTCGCCAACTGTGAAATTACTATTTCTGCTTCATAATGTTTTCTATCAAAACAGAATGTAGAGAAAAGGTAATAACTGAATTTTTAGAACAAATCAGACTGTGTGTCAGGACTTTTTCCTTTGATCTCCAGCTGACAGTCACAGTTTAAAAAACTTCAGACTCAATATCATCTCAACTGGCATGAATGTTTTTATTTTTCTCCAGTTCACATGATAATTTGATTGAATTGGTTGTACTCCTCTTTTGACAAAAAGGGGCATATTCTTTTAAAAATGTGCTTGCACTGTTAAGTCTTTTAATTGGTAGAAGTAATATCTACTTCCAACAGTCTTAAAAGTAAATTTAAGGTTTGAGTTTTTAGACTATGGGATTTTCATAGTAAGGTTTTGGTAATGGTGGGCTGCAGGGCCCACCAGCTGTCCCATGTCAGATCAGAGACAGCTCCAACTGCACCAGAGGGACCCACTACTGCCAGAGCTGAACGATGAGTGATGCTGGGTGTGTTCTGGGGGAGCAGATTTTAAAAAGCAAGAAAGAGACCATGACTAACATGCAATTTATAGAGTAGATTTCTGACAGTTAGACCCGTCTAGGATCCTTACTGAGCAAAGTACTTGGGCTCTGTTATCCAGTGTCTGACCAGTATCACTGGGTTTAACAAGCCTGTTTAACTGCCTAAGTACTCTGGCTGAGGTGGGGTATAGGGCATCAATTCGTTTTTGTAGTGTTTCACACAAATGACTTTCTGATACATGCATTTGCCCACTGCTTTCTGAAGACCAACAATCCAGTGAAAAACTGGGGGGTATAAGAGTCTGTTTCCTAATTTGAGAATGTTGTCCTCAGAATCTGAAATGCAACCAGTACTGCATGACAAAGAGACTGCTTCACCCCTCTGGTGCAGATTCCACACCATGAGAATAAATCATAGTGGAAGTAACCTATAACTCAAATTTCTGGAGATCTGCATAGTGCATTTAGTATCTCTGAGTCTACCGATGAGCAATATATTATTGCCAATAGATTTCTGCAGAGAGGAGATCTCATTCCACTTAAAAAATAAGAAGGTAAATCATATACAGATACTTAAAGGAAAGAACATTAAGCTAGCAAATATGAATGCTGAGCAACTAATGTAGGCCACAGTAAAGCTTTCTTCATAAGCCTAATTCATCCTGCTGTTCCTGTACGTCGTCTGTTCTTCAGGTTTTCTACTGATACAATATAAAACATGGATCTGAGTTAGTTATGTTAAAAAATTGATTGTCCATAGAGCTTGTCAAAACCAAAAAATATGTAGTAATTAAGGCAAAGGAGTGTAAGAAGAGATGTGGCACTGCTGATGTGAAGGTGGTGGTATGCTGTCATGGAGGTATGGACTCCTAGAGAATATGCCAAAGAGATCATCTACAGTGGCAGGAAAATTGCTTCAACCAAGATTTTCACATTTGTCATCTGCTTGATCTCTCTACATTTCTTATTCTCAGATCTGAGATGATTATGATCCATGAATTCCAAAAGCTTTGGCACAAACAGCACCATCTGAGTTTGCTAGAACATGTCCTTATAAGAACCTGTCAGAGCCTACATAATTGTAAAAATAATTAAATATCAGATCACTGGAAATGTAAAGACTTCCAGATTACAATCCCAATTTCCATTTATAATCTCCACGTGTCTAAGTATCTACCTTTATCTTCCTGAACAGATGAGATATATGAAATTTCTTCATATTTGAAAAGACTTTACACTCAGTAGGAGATCATGCAACATACATTCATAGACATTATATTTGTCATTACTCATCGTCAGCTTAAGTACTGTGGAATGTAGGGGTGAGAATGAAAACCCAGGTTAGAATAACTAAGACAGCAGATAATGGCATAAGTAGTATTTCACCTTTTGGCCACCTGTTGCAACACAGCCAAAGCCAACAGTGACTGAAAATCATTATCATTTGACAGCTGCTCCATGAGCTTTTTAAAATGACTACATAATTGTTTTCAGCCTCTTTCCTAGCGGACAGGTGTCCATACCATGATTAGTGTTAATTGGCAATGTTGTTGGCCGTCACAGGAGGAAAACTAATGAAAGAATGATGTGGACTGGAATGATTTTTGCAGGCCCAAGAGCAATATGCCTGTCTGTGTGCAGTGGCTGGGGACAGAAAGTCAGTTCTGTGCCCCTCCAAACATATTGTTTACATGAATTCTCATTCTCCTATGAGAAAAAAAGCAATGATGGTTTTAAAATGGAATTGAGACTAACAGTGGAAGAAAGATACGGCTTATAAAATTTGAAATGTGTCTTGATCAATATTTGTTTGATTTTAACCTGGTTAGAAAGCAAAGTTTGGTTTGAGAAAGAGGGACAAACATGGAGAAAGAGCTTTAAGAATGCAACACCTGAAGGAGAACTGAGAAGTCCCCTTTCACTAAAGAATAACAGCTAGTTGGGATGTCATGTAGTCTCTGTTTCTTTGAGGTTGTTGTCATCTTTGTAACATGACCGATTGTGTGTCTTTCTAATAACCTTCTTATAACCAAAGTGCTTTTGACCACCAAATGTGGCTTTGTATCTACATATCTGTTGAAGTGATACAGAACTGTCAGTAGTCAGAGACCAGAGTTTGCTTCATGTCTGCCAGGTTGAACACTTGGACACCTATAAAATGATTAGGGAAGACTGTATGTGGCAGATGCACTAAATAAATTCTCTACTCATTTGAATTAGCAAACCTCTAATTCTCTCACTATGACATAATATTGAATTTTGATGAATGTGAGTAATTTATGTATGGGCTTAACAGGAGAGTGTCACAGTGACCAGTGCATAATAAGCTATTTAGGAACTTACATCTCTCTGACTAAAAATCTGGATTTTGATGTCATATTCTATCTATCCTAACCCTAACCCTAACTCTATCCCTATCATTATTCCTTCTCCATACACCTTAATATTTTTACTATAAGTTACAGATACCAAAGTGAGACCACTACAAACCTACTTGCTCTGTAAACCTACAAGAAATCAGCTTTTCTATAAACATTCATGATGTCTTTTCCTGATGCAGAATGTGATAGATTTAGGCTCATGAATGTTAGTTGCAGAACCAAACGTCATGGAAGTTTGTCCAGAGTTTTCCATGCTTCTGCAAAACAAAACACCAGAAAACGCAAACTTCCAAGCTACTGGTGATCACAAAAGTGCAGCTAACACTGAGTGAGGGTACTGTTACGTATAACTCTCGGCTCTTATAGCAGGACAAAGTGCTTATATCTTAGAAGAACGTGGGAAAAGTAAAAAGAAAATAAGAGGGTTAATTCCTAGGAAGTGATGGTGGATGGCTGACAGAAATTTAATTATGTGTGAGAGGGAATGATACTGTTGTGCTATCATGTGGGAAAAAGAGAGGGGGCATGAATTGATTCTTGTGTGTCATTGCCTTTTCCTGAACGACTTACCAGCATGGAGCCGACTGCATCCTGGATAATGAATGTACTTTCTGTATGATCAATACAGTCTCATCACACAGCTAGCAGTATTGAACACCTTTTCTGTTTCAGTCTGCAGCATTTATGCTCTCTCGTTGCCTGTTCCACCCTATGTGTTCTGATGACATGGCATTAATAAGTTTTGTTGGGGGGTGCTATAAAAAGCTTATCTCCACAATAAGTGCACAGAGAAACAATGGGGAATCTGAATATTACCCTTCTATGACCCCCTTCTGGGTGATCAGCCCTGTAGTCTGAAGGTGAAACTCATCACAATGACCTGATGGAAAGGAGCACCTTTCAGACTTTCAGAGAGGCTTTACTGCCTTTGGGGATATAAACCTTACTTTGGGAAACAAGAAAGAGTATTTTGAAACCGCACAAGATTTTCATGGGATGTCTGGGGAGGATCAGAAGTTGCGGAAAAGATTTAGGTGATCTGGGGAGGAACGAACTTAGGAAAATAGAGGGACAAGGAGCTGAATCCATGTAAAAATGTCGCTGGTCAGTGCAATTGTACACCCATGTTCAGTTCTTCCTTAACACAGTCTGTCCTGTCTTCTCACCAAATACAATTTCTAATTGTTTTCCTGGGTGAGGGATTCTTTGTTCTGTGTACAAGTGTTTTGGTGTAGCAACTGGTGTGGGACCGCAGGCCAAACACAAGGTACATGGAGCCAGTACATGCAGCATATTCAGTTACATTGTCAGCATCAAATATCAAGAACTATATGGTGAGATGCAAAAGTGGAACAAGCTATTGAAGGAGCTATAAGTCTGTGTCAGATACTAGAGAGACCAGAGGGCCTGAGTATTGACTGCTAGAGAGAATAGCCAACTACAGGAGAGGCTGTAGGGTTCCAGTATGTCCTGAGAGATGTGTGTGCATCCATAAATGCACTAGTCCTGTTACTGTGGGCTTGATGCTGTGTAGGCATGTGAATCTTTGTATGTGTGTTTATTCAGGAAGTGAGGAGATTTGTACCAGCAGGCAGAGTGGGGCTTGCACACCCACCTGCCAGCTGCTGGAGAGACCTGCAATACAACATCCAGGTACTAGATAAATTGAGTGCCCATGGCCAGCTATTAAAAGTACCCATATTTTATCCACATGTATGTATTTGCCACCTATTTATACTCACTTATACTGATAAGTCAGAGGTACTCTGAGTCTGTGTGAGTGCTGACTATTTCTGTCTATACCGTTCTGTATTACTTGCTGAATATATGTACTGTATGTCTGGGTGTGTGTATGTGCCTACAGGAAATACATGCTTAAACTACTTTCTGGCTAGACTTGGGGACATGGAGCAGTCCCTAAAATTACTATACACAATCATCATTAATGAAGAGCGAATCCTAACAAAATCTGAACTTTGGGAGACTTTAGATACATTATCTTGTCTCTTGAGAATGAGGAAAATATCACTTGGGAGGTAAATATTCTTAAACAAAGAAAGGAAGGAGAAATATGAAATGTTATATTCTAGCCAATTTTCGCTGTGGTATATTTATTCTTATTTCATTAGAGAAACACAGTCTTTTTAAATATATATGTTTTCTTTTTGATAAATATAGCAATCACGGACTAGAAGAAGACAAGTGATATACTTAGGTTAGTTTTTCTGGAAAATGATTCCCTTCTTTCCCTTGTTAATGTGCCTGTTGGTATTACTCTGTTAGGATAATTATAGCATTTTATCATGTTGGCAGATCCTTTGTAATCATTTTTGTTCCCATTAAGCAATAACAGTTGCAAAGGAACCTTGGCTCAGGACACCTGTTGGCAGCTTCACAGCTGCTGCTGAAATGGAATTTCAGCAGTATTTTTAACTCCAGATAAGATGTCACCTAAGGGAGAGCAGGCATTTTAAGGGCTGCTTGGCCAGTCTGAGAGGCCTGGCTTTTACAGGACCACCTCATGCTCCCAGTACTCCTGTATCTCCTGTTGCAGATACAGGCAGCAGGTGGAACTACAGGAACTCTATAGACAGACATAGGATAGTGGTTCTCTGATTCAATTTCTTTGATAAGGCGGAAAGAATTGGGACTAATTTTATTCAGACCTAAGAAAGTTATCTTCTGCTTTTATTTATAGTCATTTTTAGCATCAGATATTTTAAATCTTCTACGTTCAATTGCAATATATCTGTTAATTAAAGTATTTACACAATGTCTGTGGCAGTAACACTCTTTGAAAAAGAAATCTTCAAGTAAATCATGATTGTATGTATGTAGTTCACATGTGTTCATATGTTGCAGTCATTGTTGCACTGTTTTTGATCCTAGAGGGATAAAACTTCAGACAGAAGCACTGCAGGTTCACACTCCTCACTTTGCTGTGAGTAGATTATGT
The DNA here is from genome assembly GCA_037305975.1 of Chrysolophus pictus. Lineage (NCBI taxonomy): Eukaryota > Metazoa > Chordata > Aves > Galliformes > Phasianidae > Chrysolophus > Chrysolophus pictus. Next base: position 78,677,511 of record CM074576.1, read on the forward strand.
CTTAGCAGCAGCTCAAACTGATCAATTTATCATGAATTAATTTTACCTGGAACACTGGAGAGGCTTTGAACTTGGGAGAAAGCGGTAACCAAGAGGAAATCAAACTCTTCCCAAATGCTGTGTATCTTCTTACTCAAAACTATGTTACTATAATTATACTGCAATAAACAATGATAACAATAAACATATTTGTGCTTTTAAAGCACAGCATTTCATGTAGCAGTCCTCAAGGGGTATGACCGGAAGCCCAGACACTACATTGCTCTGCAGGGGGGCTCAGCCATATGGATATCTTTTAATTGGACATATCTTTTTTTTTTTTTTGTCTTTGAAGGCTAATGCCTTCTGATAAGACAGAACTCCTGTGCCATGCCAAAACATGAAGGATATCTGCAAATGTAAGAGGAGAAATAATAATATTGAAAAGGATTTCTGAAAAACAAAGATGAAGATAGTAGCAGAAAATATCAGTCTACAGCTACAGCATAGAGATCCCCCTTACCAACCTGTCCATCCTTGGGTTGATATTTTATTCAATGCAAGTTACCCAGATGTCTTCAACTGTTATATAATATGACTTACACTTTATGTAAAACATTATTCTTATAGCATGAGCTATATGCTTTATGTACATTTTAAACCCCAAGATTACAGCAACGTATGTTTAAACCCTGTTTGGATTGATGCATTGATTTCCAAAAGCTTTTGCTGCTAAGTAATTCAAGAAAGTCAGTGGTCAGTATACACAGTGCTGCAAAAAGCTGTGCACCCTCATTCTTCCCTGACATCAGTGGGAACCAGGGCTGCCAAGTCCACTTTTAAGAATAAGGTCTTATGAAGAGCTTTCAGAAGGCCCTACAGCTGGCAGAAGAACCTTGTTTCTCAGGGTGATGTCTAACCTACAGCAGTGCTCCCAAAGTATGCAGCTAAGTGCTTTCCTTAAAAAGTAAAACCTTAAAAACCTTAAAGGGATATGGCAGACATCTCTGATAATTAAGATAGCTGGTTCACCCATTTGCATGGTTATTGAGGATGAAAGGATTCAACAGAACAAATGGAATGATTGCGCAAGTGAGAGTTCATGCCTGAGCCCAGTACTCAGGCCTGGTTCAGTTTATTGTACCTGCATAGTTTTCATATCTGCTACAAAGGGACCCATGCCCTTTACTTCTGAAACAGTTTTTGTCACTTACAGTGCGACACATTGCCAGGGATAGTGCTGGTTTATGGTTCCTGTCATGCTTTGGGGTTAACCCTGTGGTGGAACAACAGATGTAGTGCAGTCCCTTGATGTAAGGATACCAGCTGTCTCTGTGACTGAATTCACAGAGTCCTGCCCAAACTCAGTAATGCCCTACAAAAATATTTTTAGTCAATTAATTTACAAAAGGTAGCTGACGAGTAGCCAGGTTTTCCAATACACATTTCACAGAAAGTTTAATTTTACTGTTCTGAAAATTGTGTAATAGGCTTAATTTTCTGGTTAGGTAGTTAAAGTAAATGTAGCACATGACTTTAGAATGAAACACTTCTGCAATGCTCTTCGAAGTGGCACCACTATGATCCCAGTTTGCAAGGCATGAAAACCACTTTCATGAGGACACAATCATCTGAGTTAGTGTCCGTTGCAGATATTCAGATGAAGAACTAAACACTTTCCTTTGCTGCACTAAAGTAAGAACTATATAAACTCAAAGGTAACACGTTCCTAAAAGACAGTGCAAAGTTGCCTGCACAGAAGTAGACTTCTAAGTATTTCGTGATAAAATTGCCAAATGCTTTATTATTACATAGTTCAGTGGTAGACTCTGACCAGATTTGCACTACAGTGCATTTAACCCTTATCTTCTGTGTAGCTCCAAACACTCTTTTTGTCTTCTGAATGTATTATCTAGGATTAAGTTTTCCACAAAACTCAATGAGAGGGCACAGGATTGCTTTGCCATTTATTTTCCTTGCTGTTAAATGATATGGAAGAGGGAAGAAGGATGAATAATGTAGTGGTTTTGTTTGTTGCTTAAAAGAAAGGAAAAGAACTCACTTGCCAGAAACATACAGTGAGCTTAATATATTCCATTTTCATATACAGCTATATAAAAAATATAGATACATATTTATTTGAATCTAGCTGTTTTGTTTGTTTGTTTTTTGGTATTGGAGTTCATAGAATCATCATAGAATGGCTTGGGTTGGAAGAGATCTTAAAGGTCAAACTTCCATCCCTCCTGCCATGGACAGAGATACCTTCTATTAGATCAGGCTGCCAAACTTTGAATTTAAATCTCCCCTCTTTCAGTTTAAAGCCATTCTGCCTTTTCCTGTCACTATCAGACTGTGTAAAAAGTCAGTCCCTTTAAATACTGAAAGGTGACAATGAGGTCTCCCCAGAATTTTCTCCAGGTTGAACATCCCAACTCCCTCAAGCTTCCTTCATAAGAGAGGTAATCCTCAGATCTTTGTGGTCCTCTTCTGGACCCTCTCCAAAAACTCCATATCTTTCTTGTGCTAGGGGATGCAGAACTCCAGCTGGGGCCTCACAGGGGCAGAGTGTGGGAGGACGATCACCTCCTTCTCCCTGCTGCCACCCCTCTTTTGATGCCCAGGATACTGTTGGCCTTCTGGTCTGCAAGACCACGCAACTGGATCATGTCCAGCTTTTTGTCTAAGTCCTTCTCTTCAGGGCTGCTCTCAATATGTTATTTTGCCAGACTGTACACACATCTGGTATTGCCCTGATAGAGGTACAGCACCTGGCACTTGATCTTCTTGAATCACACTGGGTTCATATGAGCCCACTCTTCAAGCTCGTTATGGTCCGTCTGGATTGAATCCCTTCCTTCTATTGTATCAACTGCACCATTCAGCTTGATGTCATCATCAAACTTGCTGAGGACGCACTCAATTCTATTGTCTAAGTTGCTGATAAAGATGTTGAAGAGCACCAGTCTCAACGGATCCTTGGAGGACACTGCTCATCAATGCCTTCCATCTGGACATGGAACTGTTACTACAACTCTGTGGCTACGGCCATTCAACCAGCAACTTATCCGCTGAGTAATCCATGCTGAAAACTCAAACTTAGAGATAAGAACATTGTGTGGGCTCACGTCAAAAGTTTAGAAAAAATCTAGGTATCATCAGTTCTTCTTTTGTCCAATGATGATATCAGTCCATCCCTGAAGGCCACCAAATTGGTCAGGCAACCTCCCTTGGTGAAACCGTGCTGGCTGTCTTGGATCACCTGATCATCCCTCACGTGCCTTAACATAGCTTCTGGAAGGATCTGTTCCATGATTTTACCAAGCACAGAGGTGAGGCTCACCAGTCTGTAGTTGAATCTCCCTTTCAACATTTCTTAAAAATGGGAGTCATGTTTCCCTTTTTCCAGTCACTGAGGACATGTGATTTTTAATTCTTTGAAATGTGTGGAATAATATGTCAATATTCATTACATATGTGATAAACAGTAGTTTCTCTCTTCTGTTACACATAAAAAGCAGTAGGAAATAATGCATTTAAAAAGATGGTGTTTCTCTCCTCTTCAATCCACCCATCTGAAGAAGAAACCAAGGAACTGAAGCAGCTCCATCAGTGACAGCAGCCTGCTTATTTTTACTTTTATCTGAATCCAGACAAATTTCTTGGCATCTCTTGGTATGGGCTGAGCTTCGCAAAAACAAGAGGAAGAACAGAATGCGTAAGGGTTAAGCTGAGTGTGGTTGTATCAGAAACTAGGCTTCTGATAGGAATTTTATTCCTTCAGCCATATGCCTCTACCAATTCTTATCAACGAGAGACTTCTGTAATCCAGGACTTCTGTACACTTTCAGGACCCATTCTTATATGATCCTTAATTTAGTTTCCACTTCTCTGGTGTAATAGCCAGATTTACTCCAGCAATTGGAGGATGACTGAGACTTTGAAACAATTGTATTTTAAAAGAAGAATGCAATATTTAATCGACCTTCTGTTAACAGATTTTCTGCTGAGTGCATGAGTCACGGTGAGATAAAGTTCAGGAATAACTCGGAGTTTGTAGATGAGTTAAGAAAGGTACCAGTGGAGCTGCAGTGTTTTTTTTTGTTTTTTGTTTTTTGTTTTTTGTTTTTTGTTTTTTTTTTTGTTTTTTTGTTTTGTTTTGTTTTTTAAACTGCAAACATTATTAATTCTCTGCTCTTTAAACTAAGAGAATAATCTTAAATTTTATTTATTTATTTATTTTTTCCTAAGTGGTAAATTATTGTTCCCTTCACTTTCTTATACCTTATATTATCTGTCTGTTTCTACTTCTTATCTCTCCCTCCCTGCTTCTCTTTCTCTCATTTCTCCACTCTAACTTCCTTTGTAAATATATTTTATCTCCCTTTTGTCTCCTCACGTGCCACCTCTTAAGCTTATCTCACCTTTAACATGGCTGCCTGACCTACATTACAACCTCTTCTAGATGTATGCTCTTTCTACAAAGCCACTTAGCTACTGCTGAAGAACTAATGAACAAACATAATAATTAGTGGTCTATAAAAAACTTTGAAACACAATAATTTTGCCCCTGATTACAGGCTGGGCTGTTGTTTTGAGCCTAAATGCATTTTATATAACTCTAAAACTATTGTCTTCCCCAGTCACTGCCAGTTTACTTCAGTTTTGAACAGCTGCCCCTGGTGTAGGAGTGGGAGTGTGTTTTGTATTGGTCTCATGCAGGGCAGTAAATGGTAGCAAACAACTTTGGACTTCTCTAGCTCAAAACCATTACTACGTACTGTAGAGGGAGAAGAAAGCATCTACTAAATCAAGATTAAGTCTTAGCAATCCCCTAGAACATTTCCTCAACAATAAAGCTTTCTAAAAAGAAAAAAAGACTAGATTCGAGAGTGTTGGGCTTCATAACTGTTTCATGCAGGGCTTGTATCCTCATGAAAAGGCTTGACTGGGATGATGCAGCCTTGATGTTGAAGCATTCAATATTAGGTAAACTCCAAAGCTTATTTTGCTGCTTTTTTTTTACTTGTGAGAGTGTCTACAGAGCATTTATTAGACGCAGATTTCCAGGTTTCTCTGCTTTTATTTTGCCACCTACAACATTTTATAAAGCCTAACTTGGGAAAGAATTATTCTTGGCTTTATTCTCTAAGTGATCCAGTCTTAACAATGAGTCCATGATGATCAGTTTAATTTATGTTTTGTCATAAACTGTTACCTACTTGACTTGTCTGTGTAATATGCAGCCTCCCTCAAAAGAACTGTTGGATATGTTTTCAATTGCTTTGCATGAGTCATTGTTCTAGAGGGAGCTTTTGTTATAGATTGAATAGATTGAATGTTGGGATGTTAAACTCATATGTGTAAGAACAGACATATGCTGTAATAGAATTATATCTATTTCCTATGTTTGCACGTATCACACACATTACTATATGTATATTTGCATTGCTATGCGTACAGATGCATGGAATCTTGGTGACAGAAGGATTGGAAGAAAATACTGTGATGCTACCATGAACAAACACCTTGACCTTTGGTCATGGTAATTTTTCATTTTAATCCTGTTGCTACATATATCAAGGTTATTCACCTAGACCCTATCCTTCTTCAGTCATTGAAGTTGTTTGTCTCTTACAGTGCTAAACCAGCAACTTCAAAAGCAACATAATGTGTGAGAGATGGAGATGCTGGTTCTGAACAAGCTGAAAAGTCACAAAAGCCATACTCAAAATGAGAAGCTGACTACCTCCCACCAGAAGAGATTAACTCTAACCTCCTGCAAGGACATTAACTGCTAAGTGGTAAATAACCCAACTACCAGATCACGATGTGTGGGGGAGCAGGTTACAAACAGGTGACCCTGAGCCAGAATAATCAGGATACTAGTCCAGATCTAACTGGAAACCTTCATTCTAGAGCAGTAGAATTTAGGGGTAAGTAGTTTTTTTCTTGTCTCTTTCGTGCAAAAGTCTTACTTCTCTGGGGTTCTCAGCCAGGCTGCTCAACCATCTCACCTCACTTTGCTATGTTCAGTGTGAATGCTTGTGTCTGGATTAGTCACACTAAACTTCACTTGAGGGCATTTTAAAGTTCAATTCATTTGCTTGTGTCAGGTCTCTGCTTTAAGATGAGCGGTGCTCTGGTTGTTCTTCTTTCTCTCCACCGACTGCAGTGAGGACGTTGCTTGGGCAGATGTCTCCAGCACACAATGGAGATGTCTACGGTAGGTCAAATCACTCTCAGCTGAGCTTTAGGAGTTGGCTGTACTTTTGCTCTCAGTAAGCATGAGGTCAGCTATATTGTCTGCAGCCTTAGGGAGAGCTGAGTTAGTGTAATTCACCTTGCATTTGCAGTAGATTGTGTGCATGCATGGCTGGTCGCTACTATTCCACTGAGACAAACTGTCTTCTGTCTGACCGCTTAGCACTGACACAGTTACCCTGACAGGAGAAGTGCTTTCATTACTACTTTTTCTGCTGTGTGAGCCAGTACCAGCCAAAGTGGCAAAAAAATTTAGGGTTTTTTTTTTTTTCTGTTATAACTATGCCTATACTAGGAGTGGCCGCTGTAGTTATGATCCTGTGTAGATTCCAGAGTGGGGCCCATATTGGGATTACTGCAGTGATCTGCAGGGAGAAAAGGAACCTTGGGTTTCCATCAGGCAAATGATGGGTGCAAAAGTCTTTCAGAGAATGGACGAAAGCACAAGTTGCAAACTTACTTTGGAGAAGAGAAGTCTCTGGAGAGACCTCATTGTGGCCTTCCAATATTTGAAAGGAGTGTATAAACAGGAGGGAGAACGACTGTTTATGAGAGTGGATAGTGATAGGACAAGGGGAAGTAGTTTTAAACTGAGACAGGGGAGGTTTAGGTTAGATATTAGGAGGAAGTTTTTCACGCAGAGGGCGGTGACACACTGGAACAGGTTGCCCAAGGAGGTTGTGGATGCCCCATCCCTGGAGGCATTCAAGGCCAGGCTGGATGTGGCTCTGGGCAGCCTGGTCTGGTGGTTGGTGACCCTGCACATAGCAGTGGGGTTGAAACTAGATGATCATTGTGGTCCTTTTCAACCCAGGCCATTTTACGATTCTGTGATACTCCCCAGTATTACCTCCACAGAAAACTTCAAGTTGGTTCAGGAAAACACCTCAGCAAACATAACTGAAAAAGCACAATCAAGCATGAAAATTACAGCTTTTAATTTAAAAAAGGAAATGCAATAAAGAAGTAAATTATTTTACAATTTGTTTTCTGATTATTATATTTCGCTATGTTGAGTTCCTGAAGAAATCTTTGGTTTCATGTTCAGGTTCATCTTCTTTTTAATCTCATCTACTAGAAAAACTGCAAAATCAACATTAAACAGGCACAAATTTCATTTTAAAAAGCAAGCTGTCTCTCCCGTCTACTGCCAGCGACAGTAGCCAGCTTTTGATTCTCATAGCAAACCAAAAGAAAAATTCTGGCATTGGTGCCCTGTATGGGATTTTTGGAGGGAGGTTTTGGAGATTATTTTGGGTTTTCTGAATTATTTGAATAATTTGCTGGCAAGCACAAGCGAATGGCATTTTACAGTATGTTAAAATCAAGCTTTGATATCTGAAAATAACTCCTTTAGTATGGAGCTTGTCATCCCTGATTCTCACATAAGCTGCATATTTATCATAGCTGAGTGATAAATAGTGAGATACTGGTGTTTTACATGCAGTGAAATGACAAGGTCACTTTTAATTAAGCTGAGATCAAGCCCGGTCTGTATTGCACACTTCTGATTAGGTTACTTCAAATTAACATAAGTTTTTTGGAGACTTCACTGAAGTCAGTGGTGTTAAACACCAGCTGTGCTGGCAGATAAGCGTGGGATATAAGAAGGAGATAGAATTCACATTGAAATTAGCACTTGGCACAATATAATTCTCTGATTGCAAACTATGCGAAGTTGCCTGTGCTAATTGGTTGATTTTATTTGAAGCAGATGTTGTTAGCTTTCCCACTAATGATCTGGAGAGAAATTTTTTTGAAAGACATGCTATGTTAGGTTCTCTGCAGTATAATAAGCTAATTACAACTTTAAGTACTTGCAGTAATTAGCACAATGTGTATAAAGTGGTCCTGATCTTTTCACCCTGCTGCATTATTGTTAGGGCATCTTAAAAAACAAAAAGAGAGTTAGCTGGATTTAGTTTTCCCAATCTAGCTCCTTGTTTTCCCAGACTTCTATATTAAAGAGATAATGAAATAGATTTTTATGGTTCATTTCTAAGCACACCAAAGCCTTTGTCCTTCTGTCATTATCTTTTCTCTTTCTCTAAATCAAATCTATTTATTCTTATCTTGTCCATTTAGATGAAGCCTTCTCGTATCTTAAAAATCACAATAGTAAATTGTTTTGGACAGCGATGGAGTATTCTCTTTTGATTCATTTGATCACTTGCCCACATATTACCGACATCAAAGGTATATCTGACTCACAGAAAGAAAACAAACAAACCCACCCTGAAAGCTCCCTTCTTTCTAGAGTAATTGTGCTCGCTATAGTTTGTACTCATAGTGACAAACTACAGTGTCTATGGTGACTGTGAACTAATGGCATGTTGCAGAATAGACATGGGAAAAAATATTAAGTGAACCTATAAAAGAAGGGAAAATAAAAATGGTGGATGAAAAAGGTGGGTCAGAAATTATCCTCCTAATATATTTTGAAAATGTGTAGGTCGTGGATACACTACAAAAATGAGTATTCTGAGAGGTAAATAGTTCAGCTGATCAAGCGCCTCCTCTGACACGTTTTGGTGAAATAACTCGCTCTTCAGCAACCTTCAGCTGGTATTTACATCAAAGATGCTCCTCAGTTCTTTGTGGCAGCCACTAGAAGCCAGACCTAACTATATGCACAGATACAGAATTTCTCAGCAGCCTTACTTTGTGGGCTGATGTGACAAACCATCAGGGACTATGCCATTTCAGGAATGCCACTGGGTCCTCATTCATACAGGACACATATGGACTGGTTAGCAGACGCTGGTGCCATACTACACCATGACGACTACCCAAGAGAATGGCCAGGGGAGTATTCCTCTGAGTTTGTCTTCTACGATAATACTTACTGTCTGAGACTGTGATGACGTGTTTCCAGGAAGAAGATGCTTTGGATAGGCATAGAATTGTAGAATCATAGAATCATAGAATCGTAGAATGACAGAATCACCAAGGTTGGAAAAGACCCACAAGATTATCCAATCCAACCATCCACCTATCACCAATAGTTCTCACTAAACCATATCCTTCACCACAACATCCAAACGTTCCTTGAACACCTCCAGGGTCGGTGACTCCACCACCTCCCTGGGCAGCCCATTCCACTGCCTGACCAGTCTTTCAGAAAAGTAGTATTTCCTAACATCCAGCCTAAATCTCCCCTGGTGAAACTTGAAGCCAGGAGTGTCCCTCTAGTCCTATCACCAGTTACATGAGAGAAGAGGCCGACCCCCAGCTCACTACAGCCTCCCTTCAGGTAGTTATAGAGAGCAATAAGGTCTCCCCTGAGCCTTCTCTTCTCCAGACTGAACAATCCCAGCTCCTTCAGCCACTCTTCATAAGGCCTGTGCTCCAGACCCCTCACCAGCTTTGTTGCCCTTCTTTGAACCCACTCCAGGGCCTCGATGTCTTTCTTGCAGTGAGGGGCCCAAAACTGGACACAGTACTTGAGGTGCCGCCTCACCAGAGCTGAATACAGGGGGACAGTCACTTCCCTGTTCCTGCTGGTCACACTGTTTCTGATACAAGCCAGGATGCCATTGGCCTTCTTGGCCACCTGGGCACACTGCTGGCTCATGCTCAGCGGAGCATCAATCAATACCCCCAGGTCCATTTCCTCTACACAGTCTTTCAGCCACTCTGCCCCAAGCCTGTAGCGTTGCTTGGGGTTGTTGTGGCCAAAGTGCAGTATCCAAGCATCTTGTAGTGCCTAGTCTGTTTACTATGAGCCAGGTTGAGATGCATTGTTTATAACCAATGGACTAACAGAGTTTGATGGGTGGCACTGCAAGGAAGAGAGTGGATATGTTCAGGTCCGATGTGCTCTTTAGGGCAGGTATGGGGTTGTGGAGGAGCATCTACTTGTGGAGATAGAGCAGATGACAACAGGTGAAGAGCCAGCAGCCATAGATTTGACTAGATCCTTCCTGGTGAAGTGCAACAGGCATCTGTTGAAGCATGGGTTGGGTGTCCTTTTGTACTCCTCTGCATGTATAGAAGGTGACTGAAACCAAATCTTGGATTTCAAACAGTTTAATTTTATTAGAATAAGAGAGGTATTTTCCTGGGTTAGCAAAAGCAACACAAGATTTAAATTGTAATTATTTTTATTTTTGTTAAACATTCTCTTTTAAAATTAGCAATCAAATCTATGTCTTGAAAATGTGGATGGGGAAAGAAATATTTGTCATTATGACATTGGTGAGCTTTAAAGAAAACTCTTGAATTATCACTAAGTCATGACTCAAACCATAATTTGATTTCTGTAACTTCTTAAAAGCAGATTAATTACTTTTACTGCCTTGGGTAAAATCTTTTAGTTGCAAGTTTAAGCTAAAGCAAACATGCTATTTCCTTCCAGTCAGAAGAATTGGTAAGTAGAGATTCTTTGTCATTTTAATCTCATGATTCAATCTCCTGCTGCATTAATTTGGTGATTTGACTAATTGGTGGTTTAACCTATTATTAATGTTCCTCCATTAATTTCCTGATGCAATTTTAATGACATCTTGATGTCACTATTGAATTAAAGTCTGTTTAGTTTTTTTTTTTTTTTTAAAGAGCAGTATTTTTAAATGTGGTTATCCATTTTCTGAATGTCAGTGCCTTTATACATTCTAATAAAGCTCATGGAAGTACAGAGCCGTATCTTTTTGATTAAGCAGACTGGGCTTTAATCTTGAGTCAAGCAACTGATTTACCCAATAATTCTTTTTTTTTTTTTCTTAAAATATATCAATGTTCTTTACATCAGCGTTCTCAGTCCTTTAATCCTTCTGGAGTTTCCATTGCAAAGACTACAAGCAGTGCGTACAAAGGCTGAGATGTGAAAAATCATCAGGAGATGGTGTCTACCGGCGTTTCCTCTGGGCTATGGTAGAGTAACAAAGCAGAAACTCAGCTCTTGGCTTTGCTGCAGTTCATCCTAAGTCTCTATGCAAGTCTCTCTATTTCATTGTGCCTCACTGCCTCCTCTTGACTCAAGTAAAGTGTGGATGTTGCTTCATTTCTTTGACCTCTTACATATTTTGTCTGATGCATGCATGCTAGCGCAGAGAGCGCAGAGAGCATTTCTCACCTGTTTCTCACTCTTCAGTGCCAGCAGGAATCCTCAAGGTGGTACCAATCGGTAACGTTAACTGCAAAATAAAAAATGTACAATGCCATATATAGTGGGATCAGAGTAACTTCCAAACTGGAAAACCAGGAAGGAGCGATTGTACTGCTCCTGAAGGCCTGCAGCAGCCCCACAGGGTAATATCAGCATCAAGCAGGCTCTGACAGCAGAGAGCAAGACGTGCCAAGGGGAGCTGTTAGAAGGGCCGGGATGCGAACAGTCATCTCATTTTCTAGAACACTTGTCTAGCAGGGTGGTGCAGCTTGCATGGGGCTGGCTGTGCAGCGTGCCCAGCAGCAGGTGTGGTAGCAGTGCGTGCTCACATGCGAAACATCGCCACATCATGTCCCTCCTTGGCTAAACATGCACTAAGGTCAAGGCACTGTTACCTAGCAACTAATGAGAGCTGATTAATCCATTTGTGGGCGTCATACGCTGCAGTGATGTATGTGAGCCTATGCCCGCTTCTACTATTTGTGTAGCGGCAGGAAAAGCAAGTAACAATTACTGGTGAATGGCATCAGTAATGCTGACAGCAGCATCATTAGATGTATAAATAATCACTGTGAAAATTGACTTTTCATTTTCAATGTTAGCATCAGGATTTTGAATTTCTAAACTCTGCATTCTCGCTTCTTTGAACACTTTGGTATAGATGGGTTTTAAATAGGGAGGAATAGATTCTGACCGATGCAGAGCAATTTAGTTTTTCCAGAAAAATGAGCTTTTGTTCTTGTGGATCAAAAGGGCTGGAGCACCTCTCCTGTGAAGAAAGGTTGAGGAAATTGGGCTCATTTAGCTTGAAGAAGAGAAGGCTCCAGGGAGACTTCACTGCAGCTTTCCAGTACTTGAAGGAAACTTACAAGCTGGACAGGGACTGACTTTTTATGTGATCTGATAGTGATAGGACAAGGGGGAATGTCTTTAAGCTAAAAGAAGGGAGATTTAGGTTAGGTGCTGGGCAGAAATTCTTTATCCAGAGGGCGGTAATGTGCTCTCACAGCTGCCCAGAGAAGCTGTGGTGCCCCATCCCTGGAGATGCTCAAGGCCAGGTTGGATGGGGCCCTAGGCAGCCTGAACTGGTGGGGGGCAGCCCTGCCCACGGCAGGGGTTGGGACTCTGGGTGGACTTTGAGGTGTCCTTCAACCTAAATCATTCTATAATTCTCTGATTCTCCACATAGGCAGAATGTCCGCTGTTCTTCAGTGTGTGTACCACAAGTGTGTAATCAAGCTGAAAGAAAGTAAAACTTTTTTGAGAGCCATTCTTTCAAGTTGTGGGGGCCTCTGAAGAGTTAAATAAAAAAGAGGGTATTTTATAATGCCTCTGCTTGCTGCCTGCAGCACACACGCCAGAAGGGCAGTACCTCACCTTGTCAATGTCTAATGAACTGTGCAGTTCTATATGATTTATCATTGCTGGTGTTCCACAAGGAATGATCAATAATATATTCTATATCATTTCTTTTTACTTCCAAATGCACCCAGCAGGGCACGGGAACCTTTATTAAATTGTTGGAAAAAACCTTTCCATATTTTAACAGAAAAGACCTCTGCAGACTTGGTTTGTGTTTTAAATGCTTAAAGGCAAAAGTAAAAATGCCTTTCACATGCAGTTTGTTTATTTTTAAATAGAAGATCTAGTAGAAAAGAAAATTAAGAATTTATATGTGGGAAAGAGACTTCAGACTGAATATTATTAAAGGGCAGATAAAACTTTAAAGAATCTGTTTTTTTTTTCCAGCTCAATTTAGAGAACAGAGCCAGAGAAGCAAACTCCCCGAGACTGAGAAAAAAGTACCAAACAGAGAAGTTTGGCTGAGACCCAGTGTCAGCACAATGTTGCCCTGTTTCTACTGCCCTTCATCCTCCCACTCTATTGAATGCCCTGCATGAGGCCTTCCATTTTCAGGCATTAATTTTACATTTCTTACCCAGCTCAGGAGGATAGTGGATTGCAAAATTGTCTCCCCTGAAACTACCAAATTGTTAGGGGGCAGAAGTGAAGGGAGAGGGACAGTTGTCTTACTGAACATTGGACCAATCTGTGCTGTAATACATTCTGTGCTTCTCTGCATCATGATCATTTGCTCTTCTCAGTCTTGTTCATAGTAACCACTGAAAAAATTCTGCTGGAGAAATTTGCTTCTGATTAGTCATTAGGCACAAAAGGAAATTTTGGTTGTCATCTCTGCTCACTGCTTTTCCTTTGACCTATGCTTGTTCTATCATTTACATTTTCTCACCAGATTTCCCTGAGAAGGCTCTTTCTTGTATGCTGCATTTGTACTCCCCAGATAACATGAATATTGGATGTTTGCCCTTTGCCCAAGTGTGCTTTGGAGCTATTTTGCTTTTCTCACCCTCCAAATGGGAAAATGGGTGATGCCACCTAAGGAGCATCTGGCAATGCCCACGGCACAGACCTTGCACAGGACCTCAACTGAGAGAAAATTGTTACTAGGTGCTGCTTCAGGTGTGTTTAAATTCTAATTGACCTCTGGGACACAAAAAAGGCAGATAGCTTGCCAAGAGTAGGAGGCTGTATGGTAGGTTTTAAGAGCAAGCTGATATCTGATAATGTGGTTCAAAAGCCCCTATCCTCTTCTCCTAGGAGGAAGGGGACACGATACATTCACCATTGTGGCTTTCCAGTACTTGAAAGGAGTGTTTATGCAGGAGGGAGAATGACTGTTTACACGAATGGATAGTGAGAGGACAAGGGGAAGTGGTTTTAAACTGAGACAGGGGAGGTTTAGGTTAGGTATTAGGAGGAAGTTTTTCATACAGAGGGTGGTGACACACTGGAACAGGTTGCTCAAGCAGGTTGTGGATGTCCCATCCCTGGAGGCATTCAAAGCCAGGCTGGATATGTAGCTTGCCAGCCTGATCTAGGGTTGGTGACCCTGCATATATCAGGGGGTTTGAAACTAGATGATCTTCGAGATCCTTTTTAACCTAGGCTATACTATGTATTCTATGAACCATCCCACAGCTGCTCAAGCACATGCTGCATGCAAAGCAAATGGTGCAGAAAGGCCTTTATGGCTTTTAGGAGGAGGAGGATGTGCACCCATTGTAGCAATGAGAACTGAGCTGTGAGCATCCAGAGGCTGCCTGCAAAGTCTTTGACTCCTAATAGACATTGCCTGACCCCATGGCTACTTCAATCTCTTTGAAAGTAGCTTAAACATACTTGTATGGGTAAATACTAAGATAGCATTCCTCTTTCTGTGCTTACAGGCACTGCAGGGCAGCAAATGGAGAGCAGAGTGCAGTGAGTAGGGTGAGGAGGAGGTGGTGGAGGATATGGAGCAGCATTCCCCCTTAGATAGCACATCTGCTCCTTTAGAACCAGTCTTTTGCTGTTGTTATATTGCAATGGGCAATATAACACTTCCCATCTCACAATGGATATTTCATGCACTTCCTTGTGTGGGAGAAGGATTCACATTTATTTTCAGGATGGTTCCTATTCTGAACTAGATGCTTCTTTAAAATCTGTAGTCACTGTGATCTTTCTGGATCTCTTCACTTTGTCAGTGCTCGCATCTCCATCCTGAAACAGGAAGAACCCTTACTAATGCCTGTTTGATTATTTCAAGCAATGGTTGCTTCATACAAACCCACTGTTAATAAGACTTTAAACACTGAGTTGCTCTCTTTTGTGTGGCCCTGTGCATCCATAATAATCCCGTGAGTGACTGAGGGTCTTCTTTCCTCTCCCCAAATCTCCTACACAGATTAGGGGGGAGAATGCTGCTGGGATGTAGTCTCAGGCAGGGCTGTGAGCTTTGTATTGCTCTTTGATATGCCAATAGGAAATCTGAAGCAGAGAGCCTGGCAGAAACATTGACTTCTCATTGGTCATAGACACTATATTATGTATCTCTAGTATCCCTCTAACACTTTCACCTGAAGGATAGCTACCAAAACTTGGGGCTGACGCAGCAGAAGTTTTGCCTGGGATGCTTCCATTCACTAGTGATATGTGTGGCCTCTGTTATGTTACTCTGTTGTGCTACTCTGTCAGAACACATTTTGCTTTGTGTTACTGCAGAATGCCCCATGAAGGGGAGCCATGCTCTGTGGGGTTTTACAAACCATAAGGTTTGGAAAACAAAACCAACAATACTACTTGCTGAGCAGCTGAAGTTTATAACCATGGTCTGGTACTACTGAATTTTACTGGTTTGAGTTCATCTAAGTTTGACTTTCTATAAACTCTGTAACTGATTAAAACCAAATAATTTTTGACACTCTGGGCCTTCTGGTATGGCACCAGTTAATCACATGTTCATAATCGTGCTAACATGCAGGTTAGAAAGATGACATTAACATTTAATGCACTTGGGGAAAATAAATTAGAAAGGTCTGCTGCAGAGGTTTTGCCCTGGTTCTCTTTCTGCAGACTGTCAGAGAATGCATAAACCTGTGACCTCTTTTGTACACAATTACATGTATCTCCTCTATCTAAAGCCGGATAATTACAAGGTTACACAGTTCCTTGGCAGGCTGGAGAAAAGGTTATCCTCATTTTCCTCTAAAGGCGTTATAATAGTGCTGTGTGCTGGAAAGGTGCACACTCATTTCATACCATATGAATGGAGAGGAGGGATGGAGTCACTTGCCATTGCTGCTTAGTTACTAATGAAATGACAACCCAGAATTTATATTTTAGTTAGCACTATCATTCTCTTTATGCATGCAGTGTGTGTGTGTGAGTGCGCGTGCCTCTGGACTGTAGTGCAGCAGTAGTGTGCCTCTGTGGGGAGTACTGATAGCTGCTTGCATGGCCTTCAAACTTCTGCTTCTGGCCAAGGGAAATGATGAAACAGAGTGGATTAGGAGAAATGAGTCTCTCACAGTCTGCCTCTGCTTAGCCACTTCTCCTCTCCCCTTTAAAACTTGCCTGTCCTCCCAACTGAGCAGCACCGGTACTCAGATGTGTCTGCAGGACTTGGCTGGAGCCAGTGCTCAGTGATTCCTATCAACATCTCCCTGGATTCTTCTTCAGAATTAAAGCTGTGGCATTTTTAATGAAGTGCCCAAGATTGATAAGGAGGATAGCCTTCTGAATGTGGGCTAGTGTTGCACAGTCAAACTAAGTGTCTGTCAGATGGCAGAAACATGGTTTGAATCCATCCTTAGAAGTCAACTGGTTTGATCCTGGGAACATCTATATCTGAGAAGCGTGCCTGGTCTCTTTGCCTTTAGCATTAAAGCTGAAATCAGACGATGGCTGTGTCAGTAATAACCCTACCTAACACAGTCTTAGTCACTTCAAAGAGGAGTCTGCAGTGCTGGGAAGTGGGGAGCTGAAGCTGAGCCTGGTGCCTTGAACACCATCACAACAACTGAACAGTGAGATGGCCATCTTTCTCTCAGAGGAATAATCCATTGCAGAATCACCAGTGTACGGCAGCCACCCAAATACTATTGAGTAGATGGCAATAACACAGACATAGCAATCATGAAATTTTCTTCATAAAAGGAACAGAAAATGATGGATGTAACAGCAGCCACAGACCAGCAAATGTTTTACATGATAAATAGTGCTGCAGACTACAGAAGAAGAAGAAGAGTCAATATTCAAAGGCCTCTCTGTCCTCTCACCCAGGGAGGTGGTTGAGTCACCATTCCTGGATATGTTTAAAAACCGTTTGGATGTGGTGCTCAGGCACATGATTTAGCAGAGGGTTGTTAGTTAGGGTAGTATGGTTAGGGTGTGGTGGGACTTGATGATTTTTAAGGTCTTTTCCAACCTGAGCAATTCCATGATTCTATGATTTAAATTAATCACCTCACCCAACAAGCTTCATTTATACCTTTGTTTAAGCAATGCCATTTGTAAATTATGTTGGACTCCTTATTACAATACTTGATGCTCCAAATCTTAGCCTGCATAGAGATGGAAACTCTCTGTCCCAGGTGGGAGGCACTGAGGTACTGAGTTTACTGAAGTGTTTTAGTGAAAGACAAGAAGTCAGTCTTTCACTGACTGAAAGACAGTCGGCCAGTACAAAGTCAGCAGCTATTACTGCTGTCTCACAGTAGAATAGAACACAGTGGACCACCTATGACTGTCTGAGTGCTTGGTTTTCTTCTAGTCAGTCCTGACTGCCTTATACTGTGAGCTTGTGGCAAAACTGCTAGTCTGTAAGTGCCGGCATGCCAGACAGCTTTCTGTGCTGTGATCCCAGGATCTCAAAACAATGTTTAACCTGAATCCAAGCAACAAGACTAATAATTAGAAATATATCAAAGGAATAATTGGAATTTCAAAAATGAATGAAATGAAACGAAATAAATGCAACACAGCAAAACAAAATGAAATAAACGTTCTGAATGTTTACTTTGTGTTTTCCACTGGTGACCCCATCACCTGTCCTCCCACCATGAAGACACGGCATTGCACTCTGCAGTAAGGGAGATGCCCGCTGGATGTCGTGATTGCTCCACAGAAGTGCAAAGACGATGTAATTTATCTAGCAGTCAAAATGTTTCTCCCGAGAGGAAGCAATTTAAGGACGTGCGTTTTGTGCAGTTATTCTCTCTCTGTGTTTCATCCTCTCATCTCTACACACACATAAATCCTCGGATTTCTTGAACTGTGCAAAGTCAGTAAGCTGAGCTGGTTGGGTTATATGGGAATTATGTGCAAACAAAACAATGACTAAAAGTTGTTCAGATAAATTGCTTAGGAGAGGACTCCTGGCATTGATTTCACAAAAAGTCAGTCCCTTGCGTGCCTATGAAAATCAGGGTCTTACTGCCATGATTAATGAAAGAGGGTGAGTCTGTAATTGCAATCAAATAGATTCAATCACCTAATTCAGTGATTAATGAGATCAGCAAATCATATGTGGGTCATCTCAGTTTTAGACTAATGCCTTGTCTCTGAGTTCTTTACAGAGAGAAAGTAAATAAAAAATGAACCAAAGTATAAAGCTGCTCCCTCTGCCAAAACCTCCTCTTTGACTCTCTGAATTCCTACTGAATGGAAAATAAAACTGCGAATGCCTACAGAATGCACGTCTGTAGCAGCTAGCTCTCATTTTAATTTACTAGTGGAATGTATTAGACATAAAAGGAATCTTGTTAAATGTCATAATCATAATGACAATCCAAATGAAATTAGCTGGAAGAGTCAATTAGATGCAGAGGCCAGGCAGGAAGTGAAACGAGTCACTGGGAGAGGAGGATCCCCCAGACACCTCACGGCATGGATTACAGCTTTAAATGTCATGTGGTAATGAATACAGTGCTAATGCTTTCGTGTTTGAGGGAAGGTTATTTGCTCAGTCTCCAGAAGGCAAGATGTTATTTTTTTTTATATGGAAAGGTTAGGCAAACCCATGGCCTAGGTAAACACAGGAACTGTGCTGCAGTATGGGCTTGCAGAGGGATTGATTTGTAGAAATGAATCACATGTTTATGTAGAAATTACAAATGTTTTCAGAACTATTATTTTCAGTATCAAAATAGCCAGTATTTCATGCTGAACTTGAAGGGAGAAAGGAAGTGAAAAAGAAATAGTACGTTTGTGAACAGGACAGATAAATTGTTGCCCTTTAACAGAGACTATGTTAGTCCTTTTCCTCCTGCCTCTGACTTTCCTTTTCTGAAATACTGATGTAGGCAGTTCCATAATCCTCCTATATATGTATGCTTGTCACTCCTACCAACATCTCTACTTATAGTAACAGAACTTATAGACCTCAGCAGTGTGTATTTTCCTTATTAGTCTATCTCATGTAGTTGCACATCTTGCATTTTCCTTAGACTGTCCAGGTACATATTCTTCAGACTAAATCTTTTTCAAAATAAATTTTCCAGGTTTCCTTCTACTGTTGTATTTTTTTCGGCAAAAGCATCTTCAGATTGTGATGATGTAGTTACATGTCTTTTACATGTCACACAGCCACTAGTATTTTGCAACTGTCGCAGTAGAAGGAGGTCAGAGGGAAAATACAAGATTAAGTTAGAGCTTGCAAATAATATTAGAACTATTTCAAGGGTGGCAGGATGCAATTTAAACACTAAGTAAAGCCAGAAAAGACCTTGTGGTTTCTAAAATATGCATCTTATCTACCTCATTCCTATCTTGCACTCCTATTAACTTGCAATTCATATACGGACTTACCTTTCTTTTTCATCTGTCTCTACAATGAAAGATTAGGAAGGACAAAAAGAGAATAGCAAGTTCAAGAAGTAAAACTGACTCTTGATTACTTAAATTTCCAGTGAATGATTTATCTTTTACGTCACTGCTCCTGAGAGCTCTAAAAATATGAGCAATGGCTTTGCAGTTTAATGTTTTAACTATTTTGCCCTTGCTTTAAACATAGCAGAAGAGTTTCTTTCTCAGATGAAGCAGCTCAGCTGGGATGGCCCAGGCACCAACAAAGACCTGGTCTACATCAAGATGCTGCTGATGGTCTCCTGGGTCTGCCCTATTCATTTTGGGATAGAGTAGTCAGGAAAACGGTGGGTGAGCTGTGGTTTTTGTTACATTGTAGTGATGTTCGGTGTTTGTTTTAATTCTCTTCCTCCTTTTCCTAACAGTCTTTATGTCTTTCTGACTACTGAACATTGAGTTGACATTTCAGGAAATTATCCAGAGTTATTCTGAGACCTCTTTCATGAATTGTTAATGTAGAGCCCATCATTGCATATGTATAGTTACGATTGTTATTTTGCCATGTGCATTACTTTGCATTTATTGACATTGAATCTCTTCTGCCAATTATTACCCAGTCACTTGGTATCATGAAAGCTTTCTGCAAGTCTCTGAGGTCGATTTTAGGTTTTAATTTTTTGGAACACTTTCCTACCAGTTGAAAATTTGCAATCTCACTAGAAGGGATTCATTACATTTATAATAGCAAAAAGACTTCTATGGCTCATTCATCAATATACGGTGGGCAGAGCTGTCTCTTGCTCCAGGACTTACTCCCTGTGATACTACCTCCTTCCACAGTAAAAACTGACCAGTTACAATTTTTGACTGATCAGCTTTTAAAGTCATAGTTATTAATTAATGGGTTTCCTTTCTCTTATTCCATGACAAATTAATATCTTTAAGAGCTTTCAGTGCCTAATCTTACCGAAAGCTTTTTGGGAGGTTCATGTACAAAATATAACCATATAGCCTCTCCAAATACTCACTGATCTTTTAACAGAGCATCAGTAGCATTTTGAAGCAGCTTTTTCCTTTCCATTAAAAAGCCATGTTGGATCTTACTTTTTTCCAGTATGTCTGGACAAGTGTTTTTTAATTTCAAAACTAGCACTACTCAGTTCACTATATAATCTAGGCTCACTGTGTATTAGCTGTCACTGTCAAAGTAGCTATGGCTACCACATTCTCATTCTCTGTCTTTTACTTCTTGTCCATTGATACCAATCTAATCTAAAGTTTAAAATCTATAAAACTTCTTAGTTTAACAGAGTTGTGCCTCTATTCCTTCACCATGGGTAAAAACCATTCTATCTCAGTTTGCCAAGATTTTTCCTATCTGCTTATTTCACTCTAGGCTGGAGTGTTCGTTGAGCTAATCTCCGTTAGGAAATGCTCTGGTGTCAGTGTGTCCCATAGCTCACACATGAGTGAGAAAGAGTTCATTTAACGTCTCTTTCCTTCCTTCCTGCTTGCTAATTGTTTTGATGTTCTTCAGTGATGCAGTTCTTGAGCACGTGAACATCCATATAATGTATTTCACAGCTGTGTTTCTTACCTAGGCACTGCTGTCCTGCCACAGTGCAATCTACATAAGTTTACTCTGTAACTGACAGCTACTCTGGTTCCACTGTTGCAGCCTGGACACTGGGCATTTGCAATTGCTCACAAGTCAGTGTAGGGGAGAAGTACTGAACACTTCATTAATTTGGCAATATCTAGGTCCATCTGTCCACTACTGTAGACTGACTTGACTCACCTTCTTTGTTAGCTTTGATTACCTGTCATGTGGAAGTCTATAGAGCAGCTTTCCACATCTGATGGTTTCCCATGACATGACAGGGTCTGATTATAAATAAAGCATAATGTTTTTCACTTTCTGATAATTCATTGTGAGGTAGTGCCTCTTTGGCTATGCCCTTCTTCAGTTATGTTCTGAAATCTCTGCCTTCTAGCCAGAAATTCTTCTAGGACTCCTTTGTGTCTAGCTCCCTGTTTGAGACCTCTGTGATCAGTGCTATCCAAGTACTCCATGTAGCATCAATCACACGATATGAATAAACAACGCTCTCTTTGAACATCCAGTGTAGTGCAGGCAGTGAAGATGCCAAGAGGAGCTGTGCTTCTATACCAGCAACTTATGAAGCAGCTTGATCCCACTCATATGTTGCTAGTATCTCTCTTTTTTTTTTGGGTGGTGGTATAATGTGTCTCAGATCCTAAGTAGCCACTGTTTTCAAAACCCCAGATGTAGACCTCATGTTTCTTCTGATGTTTTCTTCCACAGGCTGTGCTCCCTGGCTGCAGTGTAAAGCACTTTTCTCACAGCTGATCCTGCATGGATGGGCCCAAAGGCTACTGCATGATCTGTTTCCTGTTTGATCTGTTTAAAGTCTTGATGCTGCTTCAGATCTAATTTGAAATAGTTATTCTTTGTTATCACTTGACAGAGAGGACTCACAAGATGACTGTAACTTGGAATTTGCCTTCTCCAGATGTGTGCAATGTCCAGAAAAACTTGTATTTCTCTGTAGCTAGTGGGGACATAGTTGTTATTTTATTGATCACATCCAGCAATATCCGGTGGCAATATCCACCTTGGTATTCTATACCCAGGAACCAGATTTTTTGTGGAGTTCTTTTGGACTTGGTTTATTTTATAACAGTATCAGTCTTCAGAAGCATATAGATTACTTTTTCCCTTCTCAAACATCTCTTCTGCTGTATTGCAAAAATGAAGTCATCAAGGAATTGCTCATGTTCAGGAGCAACACCCTATTCCAGTCCAATTTTTATCTGTCTGTACCAAATGCAATTCCACAGGTCTGCATCTGCAGGACTTCCTGTGGAAGTGTGTGGGACATCCCTCTATATGAAAGCAAATTGTACCTATACTCTGCTGCCTAAAGAATTGAGAAAAATGCACAGATAATATCATGTTGTTGTAACATACCACTTGACCTCCTTCAACCAATTCATATTAGAGTTGTAGCATGACTTCATTTATGCCATGATAATTCTTTATTGGTCATATGGGACTATTAAAAGATGCTCAGGTCTTGCTGGTGGCTCCTTGATTCTCCAGTCAATGAATCAGCTTGTGGATGGGAAACAAGGGGTCTTCATTGGTGCTAAATTTATGCTGTACACCATCATGGTAGCATTAACATGTGCTCTTTGATCTGGGGTGTGCCAATCACAATAAGTGGGCTTATGCCATGTGTCCCAGATAGGAGGGACAAGGTAACAGGGAAGGCTGGACTCCCCCTGCCAATCCAGAAGGGTTGTCTACTCCCATACCCACATGGCATTAAGGTGCACAAAAAACAGGTGTCCATGAATTTCTGGTCCCATGTGAATCTTACACCTTGGACCCTTGGCAAAAGGAGCTGAAAGAGAATCCTGTCAAGAGAGCGGCCAGAAACTGAGCCTCCCAAGAATACTGCAACCATAATGCAGCACCTTATACTACTTGGCTATTTTGAAATATAGTTATGAGCCATGCCATCGTACAGGCATGTCAAGCCAATCAACTCCATCTTAGCCAGGTGCAGCACAGCTCCCTGAGGGAAGATGGAGTATAGACACTACACCGTGGAGGAGAAAATCTATTCTGATATGCTTCCCAGGAGGCAGAACTGTTATTGGGGTGGTGGGTTGAGAATAAAGGTGCAAGAACTATTTTTCAGTAGCAGCAGAAATACTTTTTCTATGTGGCTCCAGATGAAGAAACACTCCTGAGATGAACAGTAATATGAATAGAATCATAGAACAGAATAATAGAATTCAAGACTGAGGAATTGAGTTGTACCTTTATGTGCATCTTTTTCTTGTGGGCAACTGAAGGTCTTGAAAGATGAGAGTACCTGTGGAAGGGAAGTAATTGTGCCATCAACACAAAGACCAAGGAGCTATTTATTCTCAGTAACAGATCCTTGACTGCTAATTGCATGAGGCAAAAAAGAAACATCTGCAAGAAAACAAGGAAGGGATATAGAATATAGTTGTAGCTGTGTATTTTAGATAGCTATACCCAGATCTACAACATCACAGTGCCTACATGGAGAGTGCAAAGGAAGAGGCAGTTCTGCAAGTCCTAGGTCAACTTCCCTGCCTCGTCTGAAAAAGTATCTGCCAATCTATGAAAAGTATTCTGCCAAATATGAAGTGCTGGTACCTGGAAAATAACAGATGATCTTCTCTCCCATGGGATTATTGTGGTCTCTTTAAATGTATGTTGTTAAAGAGATGCAGCATTTTGTCCTTTCTCAGAAACAGTCTCTCAAAAGGGAAGATATTAATCCAGGCTGTGAGACCCAGCTGCTATCTGGAATCAGCAGGCAGCCTTTCAGGTTTAGGAAAAGCAGAACACAGAGGTCATGTCTTTTTTTTTTTTGCTTGTCTTAGTTACAAAAGCACTTTATTTCTTTCACCCACCAAAATGGTTTCTGGCTGCTTTCTGCTCCAAAGGCTGGTTAGTACATGCTGAAGAATTATTTTGGCTTTGCAAATAGAAAATTTAGTAACACTTCGCAAAAATCCACTGATCTGGAGC
This sequence comes from Chrysolophus pictus, assembly GCA_037305975.1. Lineage (NCBI taxonomy): Eukaryota > Metazoa > Chordata > Aves > Galliformes > Phasianidae > Chrysolophus > Chrysolophus pictus. The sequence goes on from CM074576.1 coordinate 78,701,603, forward strand.
ACCTGAACTGATTTAAGGATACACCTAGTGAGGTAAAAGACAAAGAGATCAAGTAGATTTACCTTTTGAAACTTATGCTTGGGCTAGTCCAAACTTTGAAGAAATTCCATATTTATATTATTACTGGGTGGCGTACAAAGGGAGGGGGGGAGGAAGAAAATCCATGAAAATATACATTAAAAACAGGAAGGACATAGCGCAGTCTCAAATTCCTTCTCTTAAAGATGAATTTCTTCCAATCTAAGAGCTTATATTCATGTGGTTCAGCTGTTGGTTCAGTAGACCACAGGTTTCATGTTCCAGCACATGGGCATCTGAGGAATTTATAAATTATCTGCTTCTGGAAGTGGTGAGTGATGAATAGGCAGCGTCAGAACAGCATCAACAACTGTAGAAGCATAGAAGAGGGCAGTTCAGCTGTGTGCCCAGGTGGTGTTGGAAACTTTGCCTATGCTATTGAACTATACCTGACCAGGCATAAACTCATCCCTTGTCAAGCAAACATCCTCACTGGTACACAATTGCCACCACTTTGGTATTTGTACTTTCCTTTCTCTGCGTGCATGTTACTGGGAAACAGTATGCCTGTCTTGGGGCTGAAAACTTGAGGTAAGTTTGGGTTGCACTGTGAAGCTGAACAGTGTATTTTAAAAAGCATGAACCTAGTATTTTCTACATTTAACCAAACAAATTGTCCTCACAAATGAGTCTAGAGAATTGCTAGTGTACATATGTAACATGGCAAAATACAGAGATACAGATACAGACATTTTGTCCAAAGCAAATGGTCTGAAGAACAAAATTGCTTATGAGACTAATCAACTTTAAAGAGTCCTTTTCTTGACCTCAATCCTTGCTCACTTACTGCACTCAGGTCATTTTAAAGACATTAGTGTAACTACTCTATGCCTGCTCTTGTTAATTTTCTTTAAGTAAAACAAAATAGCATTTTATTGCTTGCACAATTCCCTAAACAACTGCACTTTCTTTGTCACACTTCCTTGGCAAGTAAAACTGCCAGAGCAGTGATTGCTGGGTAAATTATCATTCACATGCTCATTTTGCACTTTGGAGCATCAAATGGTGTTTGATGAAGAAACACCTTCTTTGTTTTTGTTATTGGGTGTGGGAGGATGGGAAATAAGTAAATTTTCATAATACAAGGCACGTCAGTCTTTTATATGCTGATAAAACCTGCAGACACAAATCTGCTTCTGACTGTGATTTCAGTAGTTTGCCATAACTTTCCACATTGTTTAATGAACAAACACAAAGGGAATAATAGGCCTATTGATTTAAATGTTATCCAACAAAACAAAAAAATATTGGTGACAGTGTTCAATTCAAGGGGGAATTTGCCTGGGTAAAAAGAAACTATACGCAGAAAGCAAAATACGGTTCTGAATCAGCTGAGTTGTACAGTGTTAGGGATTTAATGTAAGGGTGACTCAGCTTAACCTGTGGGGCAAGCTCTCTTTAGAGGTCCGATGCCCTGTTTTCAAGACTGTGGGATCTGCAGGAGGGGATGGCAGCTCTCCTGATGTCTGCCTGAGCTTTAAGAAAGCAGAATCAGGAGATATAGCAAAACCACGGTGAGGGGGAATTGATTTGTTCTGGGGTCTCCTGCATTTGCCTTGTGGCCACAGCTCAGCTTGGTTGGCTGTGAGCAAATCCTGGCAGGCACATTTGGATCCTGCACCGTGAATGTGGCCTGATAGGTCACGTTCAGAGGGTATTACTTTACACCTGACTGAAAGAAGAATACATCCCTGTGGATTCAACCATCAAACACAGATCAACTAACTATGTCAGAATGCGCAACTATTTCTGTATGTCTACCAGATTTATCTTCCTTTCTGGGCAGCTTTGGGTAGAAATGCTAGCATCAAATGTACTGACATTCTGTTCTGTGACATGCAGAGACACTGAACAGCTTCTAGAGAACAAGATCTAAAATACTGGCCTGGCACATCTTCAGCTGACAAAACACAGTTTTGTGAGTATAGAGATGTGGGAGACAGTCTTAAGAGTGTCAACTTATGGGTGTGGAATATAATATTTATGTCACCAGCTTCTTTCCTCACATAGGTTAAATACTTATTTTTAATGTCAACTAACAGACAAAAAGCACATCACAGAAAAGTGGCTGAATAATTATTACTTCTATGTAAGATTGGGTCAGCTGCATTCCCCTCTGCGCAGCAAGCAATATCATGGTATTGTGAAAGAAGGCACAGAGATGTACATACTAATTAATGATTAGTAACAGGCAGAATTTTAGATCTTACAACTGGCATGGGTACCTGAAGTCTGCTAATTAAGCAGTCTGAAGATCTGATCAAAGGAATTTAAGGTGGAGTTTTCTTAGCAAGATGCAGATAATTAGATGAAGGCTAGTAACGATTTACTTCTGTAAAAAGTAACCTGACACTGTTGTCTAAGAAGTGACACTGCCTTAAAATCCTTTGGTTTGGATTCCTCAGTGTAACAGGATAACGATTAAATACCAAGCACACATCAGGTCAGGAGTAGGCCTTGTATACCACTTCACAGGAGAAAAAGACCATTTAATCTAGAGTGGAGTAAGACTGTATTAAAAAGGAGTGGATCTCCTTTCATGGAATCTCAGTGCTCTTCACTGGGGAACAGGTGCCTCAGCGTGGTGAGCAACTGCCATGGCTAATCTGGATTTTCACTAGTACAGAAGCAAGCCAAACAGCTGCGATCCTGTCACTGTCTCCCTTGGCTCTTGCATTCACAACATACTCCTTTCTTTCTTTTCCTTTTGTACTGCCATACCCTCCTCTGAGCCTCTGAGCTGAGATTCCTTTCCTAGTACTCCATTTCCAGTCACCGCAGACCCTTCTGACCTCTCCCTTGGAAGCAGAGGGCAGGTCTTCCTCCACCAGTGAGTATCCTTTGGGAATGGATCTGCAGGTTAGTTTACTTTTGCACAGAGCAGGAAAATCAACCTATCCGCTTGCCAGTTAAGTGCTCCACTGTTTGGGTTACAAGGTCAGAGCAGTCTCTGCTGTTTCACAGGAGGCTAGAATGAGTTCTGAAGACATCTTCCAGATGAGATGCAGCTAAAATCTGGTAGACTGCCTTGCTTGTCACTTGCTTGTGCACAGACTGGAGGTAAGCTGAGGTGATTGGCTCTGTCGAGGCATATGTGACAGTCAGCATACCCACTGGCAAATGCTACAAACTGGGGAATGTTATGAGTAGAAATGCAAGCATCTGGATAAATTTAAGTAAAAACTAATTTAGATAGAAGCTAGCTGGAGGTTTTGGACTTACACATCCTGTGAGTCTAACCCCTATTAACCTGCTGGTTTAAACATTATTTGAACATTCACTAAAATGTCTCTTAATCATTTGCTAATTCTTTCTTAAGTATTTATAAATGGGACCTAATATGAAGTGTGATTAAGCTTTGTCCATCTTGCTCCAAAAAAAAAAAAAGCTCCATGCAAAAAATTCCCATAAATTACTCAAAGCAGCAGCAGTCCTCAGCCTTAATTACAGCATTCATTACACACTTATGCTATCACATAAGCTCCACAGTTTTAGTAAATCTCAAGAATGTTTTTTTGCAATTTTAACATTGGTCCTCAGGGAAGCCTCTGTGGAGAGACAGCAGGCTCTGAAATTAGATGTGGCTGTTACTGTGCATTAAGAAAACACTACCCACTGCCTCCCCCTCCAGTTCATATCTTGTTCATTGGCTGCCCTCACCTCAGAAAAATGCTGACACCGTTGCACTTCTATAGGCTCTGAAGTCATCTTTTCAGCCCAGTGTAAAACTTCCTTCTTTGGGATCCAGAAATTGAGGGATTATTTCCTTGGCTGCTCTAGGAGGATGGCATGCCCTATGGATAAGGCTCTGATGAGGATGAGAAAGGAAAAAGTCTTCCCACTGAGCGTGACCGCTCCATCAAAGATCATTGGTGTCCTTATCTTTATGAAATCTGTTCCCTACATGCTCATCACCGGGGTCTGTCCTCTGGTCTAAGAATAGCAGCTTTATGGCTTTATCCGTCTGCCCAGACGCAACAAGCACTTTTAAATCTTTGCAGCCTTCCTGGTTATGTGCTGGGGATGGACCCAGGTACCCGTCACCACTATCTCTGCCATAGTAGGGAAAAAGGATGGGTAAGGCCAAAGTGGAGAATGATAGGAGGGAGAGACCCTGGGGAAGGTAGTGGTGCCACCATCAATGCTTACAGCCCTATGCTCCAATCTGGTTGTGCAGCTACAGTATAAACTGGAAGTAAAATGGCTGATCAAAATGGATAGAAAATAAAAGAAAGATATGCAAACTGGATTTATCAGAAACTAAAGATTAGAAGGGAGGGAGATAGAAAAGACAGACTAAGGAGTTGTCAAGCCAGATAGTCACTGGAGCATAAGTTCCAGAGATCACAAAACTGAAATAAATTTAATGTTTTAGAAATGGGATTGGGGGTAATAGAAGAACTGTTGAAGACTCAATTATATCAGAACAAAGAAATAATTTCCTTTTTGGAGGAGTCCAATTAGTTGATCTTCCATTCTGAAAAGGAACAAACATCCTAAATTTTAAAAGCTTCTGTGGAACACTGTCTTCAGTGCTAATTTCCTTGTGATTGATATGCTTCACAAGAGTGTTTAAACTTTTAATTGTTAAAGTGCCACAAGATACAACAAAACATTCTTATAATGCTACAAATAAAGTGAAGTGAAAAATTAATTTTAAAGCAAAACCAAAAATGTAACAAATGTTTTATTATCCCAAACCAAATGAACTCTCACAGTAATTACTTTGTTTCTATAAAATATTTAGTTTTAACTTAACAGCAGTGGAGATTTAATTCATCAGGAGCTGACCAGGTTTGTTATTGATTTAGTCAAGAAATAAGTACAGAGAAAAATCTCTGCAGTCATTTGCATTAATGGACAGAAATTAAAAAATATACATACATACCTAAAACTCGCCATATACTATTCAGAATGATGGCAGTTTAGATACAATTAGTAAAGGTGTAAATAGCTCACAAAGAGAAAGGCAGTAGGGAAGCAGGTACAATATTTGTGTTATCCATGGAAATGTAGAATTCATATAATTTCTGTTTAATTGTCCATGTACTGTATCTGGTATTCAACTGTTTTGGGTATTCGCCTATTTTCACTTTAATTGCTGAAGAGACATTCTGTCTCAGCAAGGATAAAGACCATTTGCTTTGTATGTTGCTAATAAGAAATGAATTGTTTAAAAAAAAAAAAAAAGAAGAAACAAAAAGGTCTTCCCCCTCTCTCCCGCTCGGAATAAAACCCTCAGCAGTTGTAAAATTCTCTGTGGTTGAGGCTGATGGTTATGTCAAAAGCACAGAGAATTTCCTCTAACCTCAGAGAATGAGCAAGCTTTGCCTTTGAATGCTCATGCATTTGAGCAAATACATCACACACGGTTCTCTGGCTAAAAACAAAGGAAGCAATTAATTGCAAATTATATGGTGATGACAATTCCTGTTGAGAACTCAGCTGAATGTTCTCACTTCTAATAGCTCCCCATCCCACAGTGCCCTCTTCTGAGATATGAGAAAGTCTGAAAATGTGAAGAGATGCAAATTCCAGCTACTTTATACCCAGGAGTGCAACCACTGTTGCACCAAACTGTTTTAAAGACTGTAAGAAACACTTTTAGAGACTTCCCTATGTAACCTACATTTAATTTTCCTTCCATTTGTTAGCCTTTCCTGTCATTTATCTTGTATCAGTGTCACTCATACTTCCCATTTTTTAACTAAGATTGGTTTAATTTCTCACCCATTTCACTCCTTACTGTTAGGTCAGCCATCTCCATGTTATTCAAAAGTTGCTTTTACTGGTTCCTCCAGAGATCCTGCTTCAGCTCTTCCAGTCATGTGGCACAGCCACTATATTCACTTTGCATTTCTGAATTGGTTGAACATATCAGGTCCAAAAACATCTGTACCTCCTTAATCCTGGACATGGTAAACTGACTTAAGTAAGAATACAGATTTATTGGGAGAAAACAACTGTTAATCTGCTCAGACTGGTGGTTGTGCAAATCATAAATGTAGTGTTAATATCGTTGTTATTCTTGGTCCAGTCAGTCTTCAAGAATAGAAAAAGTGTGGCATCAGTTTGAGGCAATGGAGACCTTGTATGCAAGGCAATGAAATCTGGAATGCAGTTATATGGATGTTTAGTCTTTCACTATCTTCTCAGACACACACCCACATCTCAGAATTCCCTCTTGCTCTTCTATGAATTTAGTGAGAATATGGTGGCTTTCTCTCCAGATCTTCTTTTGTCCTCTTACTCATGCATTCTGTCTGTTGTTGATCTAGTTGTTGTCCCTCCTGGTTCTGTAGCTTGGGTCATTCTTTTATTAATTCTTCCTCTTTCATACTTGTTTAATCTTTCCTTGATCAAATTCTTATTGCTGCCCACTAATATTCCTACTGACTGCACTACCTTTTTCAGTCCTATCTTTCTTAACTCCTACCTTAATGTTACTTGGTCCCAGCCACTGCTGTTTGTCCTTTTCCATAGTTGGACAAGCCCAAATGCACAAATGCAGGATAAATGTGTATTTTGTATTGGTAGGAGATCTTCGTATTTCTTTTCTTTTTTCTTTCTTTTTTTTTTTTTTTTTTCTAGCAGTAAATTCTCTCCCTCTAGTGACAAGGAAAAAACAGTGTGAGCTAGTTGGCATTAAGGACTGTCAGTTCAGAGCTAGTGCCTGGCTGGTGTGAGAATTGCAGGAGGGGCTGACAGGGGATTCACAGGTTACACAGTAAGACTTGCAGATCTACAAGATGTGCAAATTACGGTAGTTATGGACTTTCAGATGCATATGTTGGCATGTCATCTGAATTTGGATGTAAAATGGGAGGAACTTACAGTGTATGATTTGTGATGTTGCTCACAGTTTGAGAAGTAATTTTCAGATGACTAAAGAAATGTGGAATTTGTAGGTATTTTTAAATTTTTGTTCAGAAAAACATATTGCAACTTCTAATGCTTTTCACAGCATTTTTCTTTAAATATAAGTAAGTTTATTTTCTAATAAAAGTAATAAATATGCTAGTGTTATATTGTTGATAGAATTTAGCCTTTATTTTAACATCATTACTTGTTTTCCCACATCTCATGAATATATTCTGGATAGTTTACAAGTTTACGCCAAGTTGATTGTTTAAGAAGAAAAAAATGTCAAAATAGCTTCAAGTATCTTCCATTATGTTCTCTGTTGCTCTGCTGCGTTTCTGTCTCTATCTATATTTTATTATTAAAAAGGTCTGCTTTTACTTTTATGATGTGAAGTCTGTCAAAACAATGCATTAAATAATTCTGAATCATTATTATCCAATACTGCATTTGTTGCTTTCTTTCTTTTTTCCCTCTTTTCCTCTTCCCTTCCCCCTCCCCCTCCCCTCCCCTGATGGTCCAGGATTGTTGAATACTGTATGGTTGTGGTTGGAGCATTCTTTTATCCTCCTGCTCAGCAGCCCTCAAACAACTGCATTCAATCAGAGACTTTGAAGGGTGTTACCCTGTGACTCTTCCTAGGGTCTGAATAAAATAGGGATGAGTCTTATACTGATCTGGTTCTTTCTGTCAGCAGTGAGAATATGATTTGCAGTGCCACTCATGATGTATGGTCAGAGGTGGAGAAGGAAAAGAATTATGGAACTATTTTAGAAAGAGTACAGGCCTAAGTGACACTTAGCCTGCACAAAGATTGTTTTTGGGGAGTTACGTAAAATTAGATGTAGCCTACACCCATTTTCCTCCTGAAAAAATCTTTAAGAGGTTGATTTAAGAGGATAGTGTAACACTTGTCCTGCAGGCTGTGAGATTTCTCTATGGGATATCTAAGCACCAAGGACTGGAAAGAACGAAAAAGAACTTATGGGGAATCCTAATTTATTGAATCCACTCCATAGGAACTGCAGAGAAACATGAAGAAAAGTCTCATCAAGAATGTCACTTCAATCCGCGACATGCCACAAATCATTTCCCAAAATTCTTTGCAAGCTTATGAACTGGACTAAAATACTGAAACCACAACAAAAGAATAAGACCAAGGGCAATGTCAGGAACCACTCTGATGAAATAATAAGTAATTCTGACATATGTAATTTCCTTACCTGGTAGATGAAGACAAACTTTTCTTCAGTACTCTTGTCATGCCAGATAAAAAATTCCCCAGCTCTATTTGAATCAGTTGTGAGCACATAAATAGGCTGCACATACCTAAAGCATTTGCAGTGCCACCATGGCATTTTTCTAAGTGGGCAGATAAAAACCCAAAGCTTTGCAAATTGAAGAAAGACCTAAGAAACAAGCAGCACTCTTCCAGCTGGAGTTAAGCAAAAATACTCTGGGTAGATATGGGTGACTCATCTGCCTCTGTCCTGCAGTGCTTCTCAATAGATTGCCTCTACTTGGAGGAGGGCTGGACTCCAGCAGGTATCCAGTACTTCTCCCCAATTCTCCGTGCAGGAGAAGCTATATTGCTAGTTTCAGTTCATAGTAATTCTAAGCTATTTAAATGGGCAAAAAAATATCAATGTTTTTAAGGTTTTACTGGTTGTTCCACAGCACCATTAATTCTTGCCCACTTTGTGGGCAATTTACCTACCAACACGATAAAACTTTATCATCCCTTGAAAACAAATGGGAAAGGAAAAAAATATTGGGAGGGGCAACACACACTTTTCTTCTAAAGAAAGCTGCTTTTCATGAAAGCCATTTGTTAATTCTATTGTAGCCAGAGAAAAGTTTCCATCTTGAAAAAAGAAAGACATAAAATATATTCAAGTAATAATCTTTCATCCTGCTTCTGAAACTTTTGATATTTTTTAATGAAAAAACATAAAAGAATTCACATTACTTGAAAGCTAGTTTGACCTGTTGAGCACTGAAGGCAAAGTAGTATAAGAGGTGCTTATTCGTAAGAGAAAGATAATATCTACAAAAATCTCTGTTGCTGATAAACTATGCATTTGCAAGTTGCACCAGTTTTTCCATCCTTTGAACCTCCATTGATTCCAGAAAGCGAAATCTTTTTTTTTAAGGGGCTGTTATATCTGTTTCCACTAATATTGCTATAGCGATATCTGTTCTTATTGGAAACTTTCATGTGTAGGCTGAGGAATTTGACCTCAGCTCACACAAAATTGTCTTCTGAAAAGCAGAAGTTGGGAAAAGAACCTATCATGAAACTTGTGCCTGTTAATATTCCTGGATGCAATTCAGAAAGATTAAAGAGAGATATTTTTAAAAGCAACTCTAATGTTATGAATAACTCTCCCTTTGAACTTAAAGGAGCCTGGAAATTCACTGCTAGGCTGCCTGAGATGCTTCTTAGTAGTCACTACTGTATTGCTCTAGAAATTTGGCTGGTGCCCAGGTAAGGAATGGAAATTTCAGTCTGACTTCTGAATGTAGTCTGTAATTGACTCTTTCTGAAGGTCTTTACATTTGGAAATTATTGGCAAAAATCATATTTTGCCTTCTGACATTCTGAACTGTTCATTAAATACATAATTGAACAGAAGCTTTAGAAGTTAAGTTTTAAAAATACTCAAATATAAAGCTACCTTGAAAGTCCTTCAGTCCTAAACTAACTTGCCTTCCTAGTAAAAGACAGGCTGATGGCCTTGTATTCAACAAATGCTGATTTTTTAAAAGAAAAAACAGCCTTATATATGTAAATTTTACCACTGGCTCTATGATGTTTCTTGAGAAGCAGTACTGAAGCTCTTTTCTTATCTGCTGAAAATGGATACCAATGTAATTATTTTTCCAGTTGATGGATCTCTGTGGAATGAGTATATAATGTCTTGACATTCTGAACTGAAAGGTGGAGCTGAGGCATACCCAGGATACAGACAGAATGAAGAGAGTAGTTCTGTTTTTCTCAACAGCTTAATATTTGCAGTTGTTAGACATAACATTTTATGGATACAGTCCATACCATCCCAGAAGAGATTTATACTTTTCTGCAAGCTGGAAAGCAATAAAAATAGAGTTAACAAGGTACTCCAGGCCAAAAGGCTACTGAGATCCCTATAAATTAAACATGCTGTGCACATTATTGTTGAGGTGACAACACAGCAATGCACCCTGCTACTTCCTGGTTTGTTCCTATATGGTGAGCTAATTAAACTGCAATTTTGGGAATGTTTTCTGTTAACACTATGAGGTTCCATATGATAATGTAACCATGTATCAGAGATGAGTAAGCACGGCTAAGCATCTTCACATGAGATTTGACGCCTATTCCCCACATCCTTCAATTTGCTGGTGTCAGACACATATTTGAGAATAAAGCATTATATTGCCACAGAGCAAAACTGGCACACTGAAACAAAACTGGCCAGCCTCTTTAGAAACCATGCAGATATGCACTTTTCAGATTTCTTTCCTTGGAAAATTAGCTGTCTTAAGAAGCACAACTGGCCTTTCAGATATGGAGAAATGATGTCTGATTGGAAAGCTGCTTCTTTTGACCTTTCCAGTGGTGTGTGTCACAGACAGAGTAGTATCCCCTTGCAATAGCAACATCTGCAGTAGCTGCAGAGGGAAAAGTGTGCCAGAAAATAGATCTTGACCTTTCTGTTTGTGAAAAATGGGTTGAATTGTGCTTACTACAAGTTTCTGCCAATAAGCATTAACCCAGCAAGAGCAAAGTGAACCTGGAGACTGTTGTATTTTAGAAGGAAAGGAAAATGTAATTAATTTACTTAAAGGCAAGTATATATACACAGATGCATGTGGGCAGTCTCTCTTTGTTCAGGAGAGGATAGACTTTCTGGCCATACTGTAAATCCAAAAACATCATGTGGGCCCAGTATATTGAATTAATGTAGGTTTTAGGCATTGCATGTTAAAAGGAGAGAAGAATTTTGCACCACGGGTATAAGAAAAAAGCTGTTCTGGCGCAGCTATTGTTCTGAGATAACTGCTAGTAAATGTTGGTGACCTTTCAGTGAAAGGATAATCTTTGGTAAATAAAAGAAAGATGAAAAATAATGCTGTAACGTGTTGGCCACATTTCTAAGGCAGAGAGGGAGAAAGGTGAAGAAGTACAACAGAGTATTGACCTAGAATTAAGTGAAAGCATATCCCAGAAAATGGAGGCACATCTCTCTTCTTCCCCTCCTTCATAAAATTTGTTTTGTTTCCAAGTGTTATACAGAGCTTAGCTGAGACTGTAACCTGAAATAGCTAAAAACAAATCTCTCCCTGTGAAGAAATTATTTTCCTTTGCTGGAGCAGATGTGTCGAGAATCCAGTCTGATGCTCATACATCAGCAACTGTGAGGGGACTCAGCAAAAGTGTTTTCAGCACTGCAAGAAGACAGTTTAAGAAAATAAGCTTTGTACAGGTGTCTCAGGGGGAACATAATAGAGAAAAGAGTGGGAGGAATGGACCTTTTCCAAAACCTGCAAGTCATTGGCAAATATTTGTCTTGCTTGTTATATGATAATATATTTCCTGCTATCTTGAATACAAGGACATGTTTAAAAGATGGTTAAAGACAACTTATTAACAGGCTTTGTGCATGTGAGTTTATAAGCTGCATTCAGGACTACCATAGGAGATCTGGGGCATTTCATGCTTGTATATTAAAAAGAGCTTTTGTCCTGTGGTGTATATGTGGGAGAATGAGCCCCAGAGAGAGAAAAATGGCTTGAGAATGGCTGTACCACTCTCACTCAAAGATAGTGTCGTGAGGTTTCATGAGCGGTGGTACAAATATTTCAGAAGAAAGCAGTTAAAAAAAAAAAAAGAAAAAAGGAAGAAGAGTTGGATATGAGTTCAGGTGAGTTTCCTAAAATGCAATCATTTTCACTAAAATGATCTCAGATGCAAGGATGACGTTATTCCCTTTTCCATATAAAGCCTTCTTAATGAAAGTGGATCTTCTTAGGAAAAATATGCTTTTATAATTTAAAAGGAAAAACATAAATTCTAATTGGGAAAGAAAATGAAAAGCAGCAAACCGTTTTCAAAGTTAAAAATTGTGGGATCTGAAATGAAGTCTTCAACTTGAGGGGGATGTCATACAAGTAGGTATGACAACAGTAATGGCTGAAGAGTCCTCTTGGATTTTCTCATATCACATGCAATACGGTGGGAAAAACAACCTTCATAAGGACACTGCCTATTGCATGTAGACTATCAAATAACATCTTTGGGACTTGCAGCAAGTTCAGTGGAATCCTGAAGTATTAGAATTCTAAAAGGGAGCAAAAAGGAAAAGAAGAAGGTATGGATGTTAAATGATATGCAGGGAAACCTCTACCTCTTTTGCACAGATTGGTAGCCTTCCTAACTACCCCCATGTTACTGAAGCTTGAAGTATCAAACTGCCTCCAGAGGATATAAGTGCTTACCCAGGCCCTATACTTCATGCTACCCTCAAATGTGTAGGATGATTGACGGCTGGTCAAGGTCTTTTTGTAAATTGGCCTTGTATCCTGGATGGTAGAAGGAATAAGTTTGACAGTTATAGTGATTTTTTTAAGCAGCATTCCTTGTCAGCAGTCAGACCTCTGCAGATTGCTTTCTGATCTTACTGAACAGCATGTCAAATATATTGTTATTTTATGAGCACCTTGCCTTCCCTTCCACCTGCCCATTTCCAAAAGTTTCTGGGAGTGTGAGGCTCATGAGCAGAGTGCTAATATAGCTCATAAATTTTACTGATGGCAGTACAGTGCTAGAGCATGCCCCGAGGAGAAGATTTTACAGCCCTTGCCTAAATTCTTTGCTTGATATCTGCCATAATGGCCATAGGTTGATTCTAACTTGCAATTTACTGTTAGCTGCCATACATTTTCATTTAATTTGTACCAGGGTTCACAGGCTAATGCTTACCAACTTCCTGCAGTCTGGGCAGGCCAGTGCAGGCTGCACCACTGAGGCAGGATGCATCTGCAACTCAAGTGCTCTGATCACAAGCTGCCCTGAGTATTGGTTTCACCCTTCTTTTTTCCTACACCTATAAAAATTTTTATCTGAATGAAGACTACCCAAGATAAAAGGGTTAAAGCCATTAGTACTGTACACCACAACAATGGGCTTTTATGGGCTTGGCTCTGGGAAACCATCCAAAATGCACTGAATGTTGAGTAGGAACATGATGGAAGTAACACCCCATGCATGTGCATTCTCATTAAGCACAGAAATCCAGTAAACCTCAGAGAATGGGTCTGACAGATCATTGAGCAGACCTGATATACCTGTCCAAACATAATATATGCAAATAAAATTTCTGCTAAAGCTTTCACTGTCTGAACTGGGAGAGTTAAGCACCTGAGAATGAGATCCAAAAGAGGCAATGAGCTCAGCTGGTGCAACAGATGAATGCAAATCAGTTCTATTGGAAGGGACCAAAACACAGAGCTACCCAACAACTAGGTGCAAAGGGTTGAACTCGCTACTCTTTAATTCATTTACCAATATTTTCTTGCACTAGAAAGAAAAGATACAAATGGTATGTAATTGAATCTTGCTCTGATGATCAAAAGAAACGTTCCCATATTTCACACTTTTCATACAATCTCTTAAATATAACATTGGAATAACAGTAACTCCCTCAGCTCAAACAGATAGGATCCTGAGACACTCACAGATTTAAATAATGGGAACCCTGAAAAAAATCCCTTTGACAGAGACAGTGGCATCCATCATACTGGGGTCCTTCTGTGCAGGGTATCACATAAAGATGTAGGAAATGACATTTTGTCCCACGTCCTCCCCTAGTAGTTGTTAAGTGTAAGCCCAGTAGCCTGTTTGCATACTATGTGATTGGTATCAATGTTTGTATTAGTATTCAAAAAACAACAAAGGGTGTGTTAAAAATAGCAGAGATGACAGAAAGAGGGCAATTACTTGGTTGTGTGAATAGGAAGGATAATATTAAGTTACTGTGTAATTAAGGTTAGACCAAGGTGAAGTAAAGATAGCAAACAAGGAAAGTAAGGAAAGGTTACTCATTCTGGACTCAAACCTATCCCTACAGAATTTAATGACAGGTTTATGCTGACCTCTGTGAAAGTGAGTAGGAGTCGATTTGAGGTTAATTTAGAGGCATATTTATAAGGCAGTCTAGGGAAACTCAATAATGTATAATAGAAAAGGAAACCGCAGACAAATAAATAGGAACTTACTGAACTGAGCTCATCTTGGAAGCCGTTTGATTTATCTGTTCTCTCGCATCATGGTTTTGTTCCACATTAGATTATTTATGGACTTTAGTCAGAGCAAATCATTTTCAAAAGGCCCAGACCTTGTCGTTTTCTGCTACTGGTCAATCTCAGGCCGCTGAGCCGCTTACCAGCAGGGTACCAGCACTGTTTTCATGCTTGACTGGGATACATTTGTGGCTTAAATCCCATCTAGTTTGCAGCTATCAGAAAAAGCTGCATTCTTTTACTGAGCAGTCATGGAAGTTATTGATTTCTTCTCTGTGTTCAGAGGAATATTTGTTGGTGGGGTTGTTGGGACTGCCTAAAATGGTTCAAGAAAATCACTTGTGAAACACAGAAGGAAACGAAATCTTCAGAGAGGAAAGGACTTAAATGATGAAAGGTGGTGGTAAATTACTTAGCTAACAAATAAGTGCCTTGGAAATTGAAGTACAAATCAGGTTATCTAATTTTTCACTGCAAACCTAAGCAGTTCTATTAATATGATTCTCATCTTGTGATAATTTTTCATGGCTCATCAGGAGCTTGCTGAGACATATTAATGACAGCTGGAAACAATGGTACTACAAAGCCTTTGTTTCCAGATAAGGTAATGAGAATTTTTCTAAGAAAAGGAAATCAAACAGGACGACACTTCCACGCGCTGGTACATTCATACTACCAATTAAAGTAGCATTGTATGCATACAAACGAATTTGGTGAAAACTTAGACAAATAAGTCTGATTCTTTTACCTTCACACACATTGCCCACATTGACATGTGGGGCTGCACTGAGAAATAAGGATGATGACAATGTACATTGGCCATGTGTCAGGTAGACTTATTCTGGGACAGGGACCAGTGTTTTCATCTCTGGGCTGGTGCTCTGCCACACGTATTTACTCTGTAGTACTAATATGAGTCTTTTCCTCTTTCTTTAAAACACGATCTTAATTTTAGGAGTATTTGGGAGGTTTCTACTTCTTTCAGTTCCCAGAGACCTTGCTACAACTCATTTGGTGGTTAGCACAACATATATAGTGACAGAGACAGATGAACAAATTGAATGTGGTTTTAACTTAAAAACAACAGTATTCCAGCAGTAGCTATGCAGAATGCACAACTGACAAGGGAGGAGGGAAGCATTCATTTTCCTTCTGAAGAGTGAATTCGATCTCCAAATGATTTCACCATGGTTTCAGATTTGGTCTCCATTCCCCTCTGATTTTTCACTAAGTGATTAATAAATGAAATCACCCAGTGGCAGTAGCAGTTGTTACTTTATATATCAGGCTATGGTAGTGTTCAGCCAGGGCAATGACAGCACAGCTGAGCAGTGCCAAAGAGAGCAGGCTGTAAGGCCTGTGTGAAAGGTGAGACTTATCTGCAGGAAAATGGATTCAGGACAGGTCTAGTTGTGACTTCTTGCCAATTCCAGACATGTGCTTTCTTCCAGTGGTTGTTGGCTTGACAGATGGCATTTTGAAAACTCATAAATAGTGTACTCGTTTAAGTGAATACAAATAGTTTAGAGATGCTGAAGAAGTAGCTCTCCTCTGCTTTTCCCATCAACCTACCTGCGTTCTCTACCCTGGCATTCATTTGGGCTACATGTTGAGAAGGCTTGTCAGGGGAGCTACAAAAGAAGACTGACTCCTTACACAAGATATTCCTTCAAACTCTGGAAACAAAGCTTTTCACCTTTAGACTCTAACTCTATACGGACTACTGCTGTACATTAAGGTGACACACAATGTATAGTCATGGGATCCAGTTTATTGTCCTCTATAATATGCCCCTGCACAGTGAAATTGCCCTACTGCATCACTAGAATGATTTTTCCTGACCCATTGCACTTTACTAATGAAATAAACTCTCTTCCTTTATTAGTAACCCAATAGGTTTTCTGCTTCCTGTCAGTTGCAATCTTTATTTAACATTACCAAAGAGTAATCTTCTTGTTTCAACATCGACAACATAGATATTTCACTCTTATTTTCTTGCCAGCATGATAATTCTTACTCCATAAACTTGTGCTACTCCATCAATAGGTTTAAATGAAGATCCCAAGTTTCTACAATATCATTTTGGAGTGGGACAAGTGTTCCTTTAGAAGCATGAAGGACTGTGCTTCTTGCATGCTACTTGCACATTGGTAGAAATAAAAGAGATCCAGATTTAGGGTGGAAAATCTGAACAGAAAGGAGAGAAAAATGAAATATAAAAGTCAGACACTTTGCAAATCTTAATTGATGAAAAATTTTAGTAAAGCTGTAGGTAGTGTATCTGCCAAAGCCAGCTGTTTCCTTGGCATTCTGTTTCAAGGGAAAATTAAAACCCATGATCATCTGCATTCAATTTATACCATAAGAACAATGAGTGTAATGATCAAAGCCATGTTTCTGTCTCACGGGTCCCTCTTCTGTTTTTATGCTTACCTCCTACTTAGGAATCACAGTGATAGATGTAGCTATCTCACACAGAAAATATCCAATTTCTTGAGATATGATTCCCTGACTAGTTCACACATGCGATACTCCATTTGCTATGTCTAGAGTGATGTAGGTATCTATATCTTACTTGTTAAAAAACTTGCAGGAATCATTTCTTGCATATTAATAGTATCACCTTATGGTCCCAAATTGAACACTACAGTTATAACTTAGTTTCAGAGCTCTGTTGCTCTTTGTAAACCATAAGAATGAGAAAGGCTCTTTCAACTGAATGACTAAGTTATTCATTTAAAGACTGTATAATTAATCTGTATATGATTATATATATGCATATGTTTAAGGCTAGATTGGATGGGGCCCTGAGCAATCTGATCTTCTACTCAATCTAGTGGCTGACAATCCTGCCAGTGGCAGAGGGGTTGGAACTTGATGATACTTAAGGTCCCTTCCAATCCAAGCCATTCTGTGATTCTATGCATTATACCTTATGAAATGCTCCTTGGTTTTGGTGCTGTTAAAAGCTTTATCTTGCTTTATGATCTTTGTTTATTCAGTTATTTAGGCTTATTGCTCTTTCTTCATTATTGGTTTTTATTAAAAGACATGGGAAAAGGAAGGAGCTATTGTCCTTTCTTTAGTCATTTATTCTATTTGCTCTTTATGTGCAAATCTGGTCTGTTTTTGGACCTATATCCAAAAACTTCTGCTTTTTTATTTTGTAGGTGGCTCTTTGGCTGCTGTTTCATGCCCCATATAGCACACAGATGGATGTTGCATTGAAGAACCGAGAAGTTTAGCAGCAGTGAGCATTAGAGTAACTCACAACCAGACAGATAGGGTATATGATGCCTTAGCCAAGGCCAGAGGCTCAACAGGGTTGGCAAGGACAGCGCTTGCTCAATGAACTAAGCTTCTCACTTTAGCTCAGTGTTTTCACACCTTTCTTCCTCTTTGCTTGAGTAGGTTTTGGGGTTTCAGACCACACTTAGGTGGTGACCATTTGTCATCTGGAGCTAAGCTAGCTCAGGGCAAATATGCCTGCTGGGAAGCTGGCTCCAGTCTGCCATGGTGCGTTCAGCTCCTCACAAGGAGCAAGCAGCAGTCTAAGTGATCACAGCAGTGATGATGATTAAGGAATTTAGATCAAGTTCTCTTCTTCATTGTTATGTTTTTTTTTTTCCCAGTGTGGCTGTAGAGAAGCTACAGTGCTCTCTGGTTGGCTTAATACTATGACTACCCTTAGATTCTTTTTTTTAAAGTTGATTTAGGAGCCTCTCTCTCAATAAGTCTATAGGATATAGGCTCTGGACACTCAGAGGTACCTTGTTACTTCAGGAGAATACCAATATTTGTAGTTTGAGACTTTCATGTCAGTATGGACTTCAGATCTTTTCTCTGAAGGTACTGAATTTGGCTATTGTCATAAATGTACTGAGTGTCTGATTCAGTCTGACTTTGTCTTCTTAAGGTGTATGTGCTGTTGGAGAGGGAACAGGATAACACAATAGAATTGCCCTTATTCATATGTGTGAATCATAGAATCATAGAATATTTTTGCTTCATTGGCCATCTTTGTCAATTATCCACCCACTGATAATAAGCAGACATAGAAATGTCACAAAAATAAAGACTCAAATGCTTAACACACTGAAGGCTTGATTCAGATCTACTTTAACAAATTACCTTCCAAGTCAGTTAGCAACACCACTGGTCTGAATCTGATGACAATGCAGAATAAAGGAATTTAATAAAAAACAACAAAAATGAGATATGATAATCATAAAACATACAAAAAAACACCCATGATATATAGCAGTGTATGATTTTAAAAATGATTACATTGTTTTTGTCCAGTTTCCCTATATTATTTGAAGCACTTGAAGCTAATGCATTTGTGTAAGTGAGATTCTTTCCTTTAGGAACAGCTCTGACCTTATATTTTCAGCAGTTCAATGGCAGAAATTATATCTTCTTCCTACTCTTGGTTTGGGAAAAAGAAAACCGTCACCTTGCCTTCTACTTCAAGATTCACTTGCTATTATGCCTTGTAGCTATCAATCCTGATTTACTTTGCTGTACAGAAAAAATTAACCTTCTAGGAGGGTACTTTTAAAAAAGTGCACCATAATTCCTCTGTACCATTGACATTTGTTGAACCTTCACTGTTATACTGGGTTGGAAATTTTGATAACGTCTGTACTTCATCTTCATATCAATGAGAGCCTGATGATCAATTTATTTTCTTGTCAAATACCTTCCTTAATGGGTTGCATTTTGTGTGGTTGACTATTCTGATAAAATCAATTTAATTAACCACCAAAATCTGACAGAACACATTCAGAAAGTGTCATTCATTTCAAAAGAATAATAATTTCAATCAAAGACAAGTTGCCAACCGTTCTAATGAGGTATCTCAACATTAGTGAGATTTCATGCTGATGATCAAAATGAGATATTTCAGGGTTTATGACGAATTATGATTATAAACCAGATAGTGCATTAATACTGCACTGTCAGTATTTATTCACCAAACCACCAGTGTTTGAAGCAAATTCTTATGAGTTCCTGCATGCATAAGTTGGTAAGGTAAAGAGGGAAACAAATTACCCTCTGCTCAGCTTGTCATTGAGAAGCTTGGAGTTTTACCACAGGATTCCATGCAATAGCCTTACAGCAAGTCTCATACTTGGTGGGGAATAGGTTCCCCATGACCAAATAAGCAGTGGTGTGCACAGCTTACTGGAGTTTACATTGCTGTACTGTGCTATCACTCCATATTATTATAGTGGGAGGCTGAATATCAGCAGGATCTATTACAATACTGGATGATTAAAGTACTTCTTGACTTTCCACAAGATTTTAAATTCGGGATGAAGGAGGAGGGGAACACAGTGCGTGAGAGAAACACAGAAAGAAAAGAAGAGGATTATGCTTCAGCTGCCTTTGTGATAAAAGAGTAGTAATTAGTTTCAGTAAAATCCCATAATAGTTTTTTTGTACTTTGCAGGAAACCAAGTGGCAGACAGATAAAACAAATTACTTTACTCAGGGCAATTAGCAAGCTATTACAAGGTTCTGCCTATGTTTCCCCATGACTGCAAAGATCATGCCCTATTTTTCCAAGAACTTTATGTTCCTGAAAATCTCATCCATTTTAAACCTATCATTGTGCATATAACACAGCCACTGCGTATCCCTGAACACAGCCTGCATTGTAGTAGAGGACCCAAGAGATAATGAGTTCTGTGATCATGCTGAGGAGAGAGGGAAGTTTTAACATTTGCTGCTTACTCATCTGAAATAAACCTCCAGAGTTACTATTGTGTGTATGACCCTCTGACACTTAATACAATGAAAACATCTGAGTTTTGTAGTCCTGCATATAGGTTATGCACCAGCATTGAAACTCTGCACTGCAGATTTAAGAGTTCATACATTCATGGCTGATTCTTGATAGTGACCCCATTGGAAAGAAAAGAGGATTTCTTGGCAAAAGAATAAAAAGATTTCAAACTAATCAGAAACGGCTATGAAAATAACTTTTCAACATTATTTTTCCTTTGAAAGTTTTATTTCAAGAAGGTGCCTGTCTTTCCTGAGAAATTATAGCTCGACTTTATAAAAATCAGCCACTAAGCAAAATAATAGAATAGAATAATACCTGATCATGTATGAAACAGAAAAAATTACTCATTTGAAATAGCTCCTTTGAAGAAAGACCCTTAATGTGCAGTCAGCGTTGTTTATCAACTAAGTTTCTTGAAAATTATGCAAAACATGAAAAGTTTGTGCTATAATTATCCCTCTAATGTTTATCATTCATTTAAGCAGAATTTATTACTGGTTTTATGGAGTATCATTGCTACAGCAATGTCATGAATTTATAAAAAAAAAGAAGAATTAATATAGATTACCGTGTTAATATTTTATCATAAAGTTGCTGCTTAATTACCATATTTACCATGAAGCATTATATAATACTTCACAGCAGTTATTATTACATGCTTAGTCTTCTGGCAATACTATTGTCAAAAACTGGCATTACTGTTTTATCTGTTCTGTTAATGATAAAGCCTAAATTCATTGGTGGTCCTCAAAAATGATGGTGCCATCATTATCTAACAAAACTCCGATGCTCGTCTTCTAGTGATAAAGTTCCCTTTACCCATAGCAAAATAAAGGTGTCTCAGAACAGCAGTATTTGTGCCCTAAGGCTTAGTGCTACAAACTGGAGGAATCATAAAGAGAACAGAGTAACAGAAAATAGGAGCAGCAGCAGAATATCCTGTGCTAAACCTGAGGCCTCTGGCACAGAAAGCCTCCATATCCTGTTTTTCTTATTGAAATAAAATACTCTTTCCTTGACTTCAGTGTAAAACACAAATGCTATTATAAACAACTTAAGCAAGGTTCTTAACAACCTATGTAAACTGCATTTAGGATTGCAATTAGGATTTGCAAGCAGGTATGTTAAGCTGGCAGCATCTGCAAAATTTTTCTTTCTTGTGGTCAGGAAATCCTACATACCTGCTTTTGGTTGTTTCCTCCCCCAGGAATATGGTGGTCAGAGCTGAGGGCACACATAAATGGATCTGAGCACAGTTACCATCTTCATTAGCAACAATTACTGTTTACAGATAAAGGACAACAGCTAGGGCTTTTACATGGCTCTAAATACCTACTGGGGAGGAAAAAATGGGAAATGAACATAACAAGGTATATGACCATTCTTCAGTGAAATTCGGATCCTCTCTCTATACCTTTGACCATACCAAGTCTTTTTGCAATTGAAAGGGCTTGCCTAGAAAAAATTTAGGTTTCTGAACTGCATAGCTGAAATAAAAGAAAACAAAATAGAAATAATTTGCCTTTGATGCTGGAAAGTACTTGGCTTTTAACTGCGTAACATAGCAAAAGCTCCTCTGGTCTGAAAAGTAATGAGATGACAAGACAGACCTAGCAGATGCTTGGGAGATGAAGGTAATCTGACCTTAATTATTCTGATGAGGTATTTGTAAAGGAACCGTGATCCAAATGATGTTTTCAATGTGAAAATAACGTGAATATAAATCAAAATAAAGCAAAAGGTTACTTCACCAGTAGCATTGAGGTTACGTGCTATATGGGGTAGCTGAACATATCCACCTTTAAATGAATATGTGAATTTGATCGTGTGAATGACAAAGGGGCTTGTTAGAAAAACAGTTAATTAAATCTTTATCAATGATGACCTTTATTTATTGCTTATTGATCAACTTGTCCTGCCAGATGGAAGAGGGAAGTATAAATGTGCTGACACACTGTAAGTTTGTGTTTGTTTAAAATGCAATAACAAAGAGTGTTAATTTTGCCCTTTTATTCCTGACTGAGTAAACATCTAATTTTCTGCATTAATTTTGACATAAGTGTTCAGATATGAACATTAGATCTTCCATTAGTAGCAATACTGCTCAGTTCCTGAGAGCCATTTACCCTTTAAAGTTCAACTTATAAGATGACTCTGCAAAAATGGTCTCTTGGGGACTCTGCGGTAATTCTCAGTAATGAGAAATCTTGTCTGATAGATTTCTAGATAAAACAATTTTTTTTTTCTATTAGCCATCCCTGCACAGTTAGCTTGAGAAGATGAAAGTCAAGAAAGATGTGTTCTTTCATAGTCACAGTTTATTAACAATAGAGCATTTATCTTGGCCTTAGCAATTCTGTTGGTGGTGTGCAAGACAGATTAAAATCTCTGTAATGTAATGGACTCTGCAATGGTAACAAGAAATAGTAAAGGTAATAAAAGTGTATTTTGGTCTGTAAAGCAAACAGATAGTTATATGCTCCTAGTGTGTGTTCAATAACACTATAATTCTACATATAGTTCGTAGACATTCAGTGCAATTCCCCCCCACATTTTGGTCCTGATTTCCTAACATATCCAAATGCATTCTGTCAGCTAATGAGCCTGTGGCATATTCATGGATTCTCAAACTAAAAGTGCTAGAATATTTTCCTTTAAAGCATTATTTTGTAAAGGAAAAGAAAATATTAAATGAAAGGACACATATCATAATAGTATTTGCATAGCTTAGAAATGTGCTACTATTAAAAAAAAAAAAAAACAGTCCCAAAGCTGAAATATTTTAGATGAAAAAGAAGAAGTATTTCTGCTGGATGCATTGCCTGCACTGCACGAGGGCCTTGGGGATTTAATTTCGCTTCATCGTGTACTCCTTTTTTTCACTATGCATTTACACTCCCAGTTAAACTACATCTCTCATGCAGACCAGGAGCTCTCCTGGGAGACATTGTACAACACAAAAGAGATGGTCTGGCTAGAAAATGAGGCATGAAGGGGAGAATGGAAACAGGAGATGTTTGAATCAAAGTTGCAGTGAGGCATTGCAGCTGCACTTCCAAATTGCATTATTTCAGCCTTGACCAGAATTTTTTCTAAGATGGATAGGTTACACATTTGCAGGCTTAGTTTTATGAGGAAAGAAAGTCTATAGATGGGTGAAAATGAAAAATCCTTTCCGCTATTTTTTTTTCAATGGGAAAAATGAAAAATAAAGCTTCCAAGGAGCTCTGTCGGAGAGAGCAGATGCACCCTATGAAGACAGACCCAAATCCACCCAAGGTGTTGTGAAGGAGCAGAAAAGTTACACATAAAAGAAAGTTTCCAAGTTTTAAATAGTTTTTTCTTTTTTTTTCCTGGTTTTAAAACATCACAATGTTTGTACCTGTTACATCTTTTAAATTATTAAGCAGTCCTGAAGGCACCTGGAAATTAAAGGATAATTGGAAGAAATAATAATGTGATGAGGAAATTGGGAATGCAGAGTGTTAAACTGTCCTTCAAAGTGTCAGTGATTAAAATTAATTAAGATTCATGACTAGCATTGTGAGACTGTGGAAGAAGGGTAATGCTATAGGGAAATATGAAGGGTTATTTGAATTATTTTCTTCAATGTCTGTTTGACTATTATCAGAGAAACTTGGTTTTTGATGAGTTGCTTTGCCTTTGAATCAGAGATGCTTTCTAGGGATTTTTTTTTTAATATATAAAATTAATTGCTCTGTAAATGGTAGGAAGGCTTTTTAAATTTTAATACAAGGAGAAAGGAATAGCACACATTACTTTCTAATGCTTTTAATACCCAGAAGATTCCTCCCCTGTATGTCTGCACTGTATGAAAAAACAGGTAGTTCTTGGTATCATTCAATTTTGAAAATATCCATGTTTACTTGCTTTCTGTAGGCAAATGTTTCCTGTGTAATATATAGTCAGTTTAGCAGGGACTTGTGAAAACTAGATCAAAGATAATCCATCCATTGTTGACACAGCCAGAAAGCACCTACTTTTCATATGTTTAATTAACTGTTCTTGCTTTTTGGGAGGACTCTCTCGCCCTGGTCATCTCAGTAGGGACATATTTCTCAGGTCAATCTGTCACCTAAGTTCATGCAGAACTTGCTTCCCCCACTGGAGAGAAAGAAAGTGAAAGTGAAACTGGAGGAACAAGCCAGTCTGAGTCCTGTTGACTTTTGATTGGTGTAGCACTTAGATTACAATATACAGCAACCACTGGGTAACATATGCAAGCAGATCCCAGCAAAGACTGGTAGCCTGCTGGATTACATCATGTGAGTGCCCCACTGCTGTGAGTGTTGCTCCTTCTTGCTGTCCCTCTTCCACTGCAAAGGAGAAATCAGCTGACCTGAAGCACAGACCTAAGTGTCTCAAGGCTCCCTGCTATGAAACCATGAACATAGTCCTGGGGAGGTATAAAAACTTTGAGGGCTTTTATCAGACTAACTGATCCAGGTGCTCAAAGAGCCACAGTCCCAGCATTTTTATTCTGTTAATCTTTGGGCAAAGCCATTCAGGTTAGTTCTGTTTGTCAGTGTGGCTCCAGTACTGAGTGTTTACCTAAGCCCAGGTGTCCTATCTGTCCATGCTGCCTGCTTGCAGTTTCTGCCCCTGCCTCCAGGCTGGGATCCCCATGAAGGGAGGCTTTCATATCTGGAGCATCCTAAGGAACCATGCCAGCTTTACTTGCTAGGAGTTGTAAGGTGGTGGGGCTGGCCCCAAAATGAGCTGCCAGAAAGCATTAGATCCCTAACTCTGAAGCAATCAAGCAAGAGTTGGGGCTCAATCAAAAATATTTGCTCTAAGAAACAGCTGAAGTTCAACAAACCACTATTTTTTGATAAAAGCTTGGTGGAAAAAAAAAAAAAATCACACTAGCTCCAATCATACTTCTAGAGAAAGCTTTAACTGTCACAAGTAATGTAACAGGCAGAGAGAACTACACATCACTCAGGTATGCTGTCTAGTAAACAAAATAAATAGGTGCCCAAGTGCAAGGTTAATCTCTTTACGAGTTTGGTTTCTTCTACCTCCTATGATCACAGGTAAAACATTCAGCTTTGATTGTAACATGTATCAAGCATCCCAAATCTATTTTTTTTTAATGTTTATTTGTAGTTAGGGAAGCATTTTCTTGGGATCTAAAATGTGTCTGCTAAGTATAACATAGAATAAATCCATTTAAAAGCGGGTGTGTGAGGAAACTAGTGAGAGAGAGAATCAAAGAAGTGCAGTACCAGAGAGCCTGTAGCACTGTAAACAGTCAGCAGCATCTGGCTTATGGTGCTGGAGTACAAAAACAAGACTGCTTCTCCTTCAGCCAGAAGACAAAATACAGGAATCTTCTTTCCCTCTGAAAAGTGTTCTTAATAACCTTATCTAAATCCAGTGGTATTACTGAAAACATAAAAAATCAGCAGAAGACATCTAAGAAAGCTACGTGCATGCATGTGTTCACATCTTTCTGGGCCCACTGCGACCTGTTGGAGAAAACCCAACTTATCATGAGTGCTAGAGAGAGAGAGAACTATTTCCCTAGATATTCAGAACATTGCAATTCTAGTTATTAGTCACTTTTGCCCAAAACAAAGTATTTCTTTTTCTTCTGCTGGAACAAAAGCATAAGTTTTGCTTATTAAAAAGAATTCTCTCTCTCTTTTTTTTTTTTTTTTTTTTCTGTTCTCTATGTCTGCTTTTCCCGATGTAAAGATGTTGAGTAATTTAACATATTTCAGCTGTTTGAAAAAATGATTTTAAAAAAAGATGCATGCAATTGTTTAGAGAACATCCACGCAGAAGTAGTCTCTGAGAACTAAAGGAACATCATCTTAAGCCAATTGCATCTATTTACTGCAGGCTGGTGAGCAGAAGAGTGAAGACTACCCCAGGCAGTGCTACGGGTTTGGGGCAGAGTGTCTGGAAGGTCATGTGGAAGAAATGGACCTGCAGGTGCTGGTTGACAGCAGAACAAGAGTCAGCAGCGTGTTCACGTAGTAAAGAAGGCCAATGGTATGCTGGCTTGTATCAGAAATAGCGCTGCCAGCAGGAGAAGGAAAGTGATTGTCCCACTGTATTCAGATCTGCTGAGGCTTGCACCTGGAATAGTGTGTTCATTTTTGGGCCCCTCACTACAAGAAAGACATTGAGACCCTGGAACATGTCCAGAGAAGGGCGATGTAAGGGATCTGGAGCACAAGTCTTACGGGGACCAGCTGAGGGATCTGGGATTGTTCAGTCTGGAGAAGAGGAGGCTCAGGGGAGACCTTATCGCTCTCTATAACTGGATGCAAGGAGCAGAGCCCTTCCCCTCCGAGCCGGCCCCATTCCCCGGTGCTGCCCGGCCGCCGGGAGGCCCTGGGTCCCACCGCCTCCCTGACGCCTGCAGAGGGCGTCCGTGTCCACAGAGCCTGCCCGCGGCCTGCCCAGCCGTGCGGGAGGTGGCTGCTTGGCTGCTCCCGTTAGGTGGCTGAACTCGTCAGTCAGGAGGCATTCAGAATACCAAAACAGAAAGATCTGCAGACGGCTGCGTACCCTGACTGTGAATTATTATTCTAAGCACATGACTGTTGTAAAATTACACTATCTGCTTATGTAGGAAGAGAGAAACGCAGTCATTATTTATGTGGTTCAATGATCCCGTTTACGTGAAAGGTTATTACACATCATAAAACTGTTTACTGTTCTTAACTCTGTCAATTTGCATGCGTACAGCTTAAGTGTATTCTAGATTAATTAATTCTTAAATATATGTACATAAGGTGCTTTTTGTTTTTCAGTTTCTTTTCTTCGTATTCCGTGTCCTCTGCTCCCTGGCTCTGCATGCACAGTGCTTAGAGAAGGAGGCTGAAAGAAATCCAGAAGCCCGGAGAAGAGAAGGCTGTGAGGTGACCTGATAGCGGCCTTTCAGTACCTCTCTAGATGCTACAGGAAAGAAGGGGACAGACTCTTTAGCAGGGTCTGTGGTGATAGAATAAGGGGAAATGGCTTCAAGCTTCAAGGGGGTAGATTTAGGTGAGATGTAAGGAAAATATCTTTTACAGTGTGGGTGAGGAAGCACTGGCACAGGTTGCCCAGAGTTGTAGTTGATGCCCAATCCCTAGAGGCTTTCAAGGCAAGGATCAGGTCCCTGATCTGTTTGTGCATGTTCCTGTTCATTGCTGGGGAGTTGGACTAGACGACCTTTAAAGGTCCCTTCCAACTCTAAGTATTCTATGATTCTGTGATATAGGAGTATCACTTTGTTGGTCAGGGATTTGAAAATGATGGGTCTGTGTCCTGCGAGATGTGACAGGCTCTGAGATACTGAGACATGGCTTCCTATGCACAGCAGGTGCATAAGGTCACTTTTTGTTTAATGCATGGACTTAACTTACACTGTAAGAAACACTCTGGCTGAGACCACTGTTTTGCCTTTTGTGCAAACTCAACTTTTCTGAAGTGCTTTCTCAACTTGCACCCACAAAGGTGGGTACAGGTACAACTTGGCCTGGCCCCTCAGAGATATTATCTTATTGACTCCACACAGAGTGGATTTCACAGGCACCTTCAACACAATGTGCTTTTGGTACTAGAACTGATAAAGGGAAATTCAAGCCATCACAGAGAATGTACTATATATGCTGCCACTCTGTCCTCTATCTATTTTCCTACCTACACATTAACAAACTAACTTACATTCATTTCTTCTCTAGATTTGAGAAAACTGGGGATGAAATCACATGGTTTAGTGAACAGAATGTGGTTTGATGTGGAATTCTGCACCCTGTGAATGAATAGTTGTGCTGGCACCACAGTGCAGTGTGTTCCTGGGCCCAGGTAGGAGGCTGGGGCTGAGGTGATAGCACGGGGATCATGACTGCTGCACAGCTTCTTTCCCTCAGTGGTTCAAAGGCACTGCACAGGTAGAAAGATAAATGTTTGTGTTTTGTGAGTCTGTTATGCCCACGGTGGATAAAGGGCTGGATAAATCCTCCTGGCTGTCTAATGAAGAAAACAGTGCTTCACTAATATTTGCCAAGTCCACCTGGGAGTCATCAGTATGCAGCTGTGTTCTCCAGCCTCTCTCTTCAAGCTGGGATTTAACTATTGCCTTTTCTCCTTTCTACAAATGTTGATTTTCACTCGTGTATAGGATGAATATTAACTGGCAGCTGGAAAGCTGCTCCTTGTTCATCTAAGCCACTGCCCTGGCTCCCACTTTTTCAGCTGATGTGTTATAGGTTTTAATAAATGCAAACAGAAAAGAAGGAGGCAACATGTTTAAACAACCAGTGGTTACCTTGGAAATGCTGAGATGAATGCTTCTTCTTGCAGGGCATATATACTTGGGCAAAATATTAAGCTGTATTCTCTGCATGTTAGAATATGCTAATATACATTTTGTAAATATAGGTCACCTTTGTTATTTGATTCTTACTTGGTAATGCAGTGGATTTCCTTATGTACAAGGTAGTGACAACAGAAGACGTTTTGAGTCTAAAGGGCAATATATCTGGGATAAATAATATTTCTTATTCCAGGAATTGTTTATTCTGAGTAACAGGAATACTTCTGAATTATTGTCTTGACATGATGCTCTATGTCACCCAGTCCCTTTTCTGTCATATCTCCCTCATTAACCCTCTTGAGCTGTCTAGCAGTGATGAGCTTTTTCCAGTAATAAGAAATATGAATTTATAATACGATGTGCCCACACACCGTAGAGATCCTCTGTAGTTCATGGCCTCAATAGAGCAGCACTGTGTTACCTACTAACTGTAACATTTTGTCCATTTTTCAGACATCGCATTTTACTTTTCTACTACAAGAAGGATCGAGTGAAAACAACGGACTTGCTTTCAGATATATTTGTCCCTGTTTAAGTCAGTTACTGATGTGAGTAGTGACTTCAGATGCCTTCGTGCCTCTAAACATTTTTATGACAAGGTCTGGATCCCTTCAATTTCTTAGATTAAAAAAAAAAAAAAGGAAAAAAAAACACATTCAAAAAGCTTTGTTTTAATCTCATTTTCACCTCTCTGTATGAGCTTTCCAAATCTCCCAACAGATCTTATTAGCGTGGAGATTTTGTAAAGTTCCAGTCACAAGATTCATTTGATTTTGAGCAAAACCTAACCTTTTAGCAAAACAAAATGTACAGTAATAATAACCATAATTATAATAAAAAGGAAAAGAGAATTTGTGGCCTATGTGACTGAGCACAAAACCCCAGCCACTTAACGAACAAATAGAATGAAAGGACAAACAAACAAACAAAGAAATATTGTATTTTCACCTTCATGATTATTAAAAAAAAAAGAAGTTATCTCCTTTGGGTTTTAACACAGGCTTTATAAGTTTTGAGATCGCCAAAATTACATCCCAACTTCATGGAAGTTTATTTAATTACTACCTCTGTAAGCTAATAGTGAATTTTAAGGACAATATACAATTACAGCCAGCTAAGAAGTAGAGAGAGGTGGTTCTTGGATGTAATGATGCATGGAGGAGGTACCTCTGGGACATCTGAATTCCAAGCAAGAGGAATAAAAAGGAGTTTCACTATTGCCAGTGAACTGTGACTCCTAACAGCTCATCTGAATGATGCTTCAAATGCACCTTCATTTACTTATTTAGGGAAGATGTTTGAATCCATGAGTCCACACATATACTGGGTCTACACATGGGACATCCTAATATATTTTGAACTCTATGAGAATTGGAAGAGATTGCTTGTGGGCAAAAACTTGATTACTGGATTGGTTTAAAAGTAGAATACATTAACTTTTCTGAAGAACTAAGTCGAGTGACTTACTTTTTAGAAATCTGCTCAGATCAAACAGAATAGGGCTGAAAACTTCACAGAATCACAGAATCATAGGGGTTGGAAGACCTTGGAAGATCTTCTGGCCCCTACACATAGCAATAGGCATGGGTGCTATCATCTTATTGACTCTACTACAATTTATCCACGTTCTGGCACCAGTTCAAAGGATGCCGGAATCCGAGACCATTTAAAAGCTAAGCAGATTAGAGTGTCAATGGAACAGTAACTAAATGCACACGCAGGCACTTCAGTACAAGTGACCTGCTTTCGAGCACCAGCAGCTCCCCTGAATTCACTATGAGAAATCTTCGGAAGTTAGGTTACAAGTTCCTAGGGATAACAAAGCCCCACTCCCCTAAAACATAGGTTTCTAAAACATAGACCAAGTCTAACAATATCTTGTGGATTTGGAAGCTTTGGATACAAAACGTGAGGTCGTGTCTTCGTTGCTACACGACCATCCTTGTTAGCTATTCAACACTACCCTGAGATGCTGTTTCTCAAAAGTGTATTAGGTTTTCTTCTTTTCTGTTAATCCTCTCCTTTTTTTTTCTCCTTGATTTTTATCTGTTTTGCTTGTTTATTTAATGGAGTTTTTGCTTTAATCTCCATACTTTGGTTAGAGTTTTCTTTATGATTTCCCCGGTTACATACAGCCTCCTTAGTACTTTTCTTTCAGTGTTGATTTTCCCTCATATTGAGAGCAGGGTTTGTAGCATTCACTCTTTTCCAGTGATGAGAGGTACTAGAGCATTCTTCCCTAACATCTCTAGCTTGAATTACTAGGAAAGTGCATTTAACACTGCTCATCCATAAGAACTAGTTAAGTGATTTACTTGGTGCCTTTTTTAGGCCACTGCATTTCATTTATTAGAAATGCAGTTCAATTGAATGCAAAGAGAATCCTTCTTTTTCCTTTCCTTTTCTCTGCAAATGTAGTACTTGCAGAAAGAATATGATGACTTTTTTAATGTGATATGTTGTTACTGTCATTTTTTAGATAACTAATGTCACACAATATTTCACACAAACTAATATTTGTATGAAACAAAGTGCCCCAGGTTTGGCTGCTTTCAAATTCTGTTTGCAATTGACAAACACAGCAAAATATTGCATGTTCACAACATGACAAAAGGAAGTAATAAATGCAGCTAGTGGAAATGATTAATGCTCTTCACTGAGAGTTAACTATGATTACTCCTTAGTATCAGAGCTGAAAACACCATAACATGCAAATGTGTTCCGAGTGCCTGGAGGGGAGAAAAAAGAATGTTGAGTGCAGTATGGCACTGAGATTTGGAGTTCTTTTCAAAAGAGCTGCCAATACTACAGCTCTTGGAGCCTCACTTGTTCAGAGAAATGCAATTTCTGTTAGCATTTTCCACTGTCAAAAGGTTGAAGGTTCACAACACTTGTGACTCCAGGTGGCTGAGTCACTGTCCCTGGAGGTGTACAAGGAATATTTCAGTGTTGTACTGAGGGACATAGTTTAGTGGAAAATATTGGTGGTAGGTGGACAGTTGGAATGAATGATCTTGGAGGTTGTTTCCACCCTTGGTGATTCTGTGAAGCAAAAAGATTGTTTGGCTCTCAAACGCTTTAGGCTGTCACTCTGTTCAGCTATGACATGCCCATGCTGACAAAAAGAGGCACAGAAGTTCTGCATGGTGAAGTATGACCAGCAGTGCCTGGCTGTATTATTACAAGCAGTGCTGCATAGAATTTCAGAAAGCCATTGGTTTTAAGTGTTGTTGAATATTATGGTGACCTGTGCAAAACAGGCCTGAAGTTTATCTTGATCAAAGGTGGCAGTTTAGGAACAAAGAACTCTTTCAGCCTCGAAGTAAGTACCAGAGATGCACATGAAAATCATTCTGCTGTCTCAGGCGTCAGCAAACAATTTGGTCTCAAACACACAACAGTACATTACACTGCCTTCCTATCTCAGATCCTCTCTGTCATTTCACTTGCCCATCTCCCATGCAACAACCTGATACAGGCATTACTGTTGCTGGAGTAAAACACTACACTGCAGTGTTTACGTGACCTGGAGCTATAAGAGAGAATACACTTTAAAGTGCCCTATGAGGGCAGACAAAAGCAACCCTACATGTGATCTGCTCTCAGGGCCATGACAGATTTCAGGGACTATTAAGAGAACAGATGAAGAGCTAGTTTCCGAAGAACTGTTTCATGTTTTACTTTTGAATACATTGCAGAAGGCATAACCTCAGTGATTTGTTTTCACAGCTCCCTGCCACTGCCCTGTGTGCAGGGGAGTAGCATCGCACCAGCATGAGCAGTTTCCTCCCAAAGGTCTTACAGGACTCAGCTTTCTGATCCATGAAATCAAAGAAAACTCAAGGAGAGACTCTGTCCACACTGAATTTAGGCTGACTAGAAACTGCACAGTGACTGTTTTAGTTTCAGCTAAGGCTGGGACAGAATTAGGACAACTGATTTAAATTGGCCAAAGGAATATTCCATGCCATATGACACCATGTGAAAGGATTTTTGAAGGGTATGAGAGGTCATCTTGCTCTCTTCTGCTTCCTGGGGGGCTTGCTCGGTTGGAGGGTGGTGAGCAATTCCTTGTGCATCACTTCTCATATACATTTATATATATGATATACAGTCATAACTATTCTCCTTTACCTTTTCTCTGTCTTAGTAAATAGTTTTATCTATCCTCAGTGGGATGGGGGAGAGGAGTGAGTGAATGACTGTGTGGTGCTGAACCACCTGCTGGGTTAAACCACAATGGTTGATTTGATGCCCAAAGTGATGCTTATCACAGGGATTGGAGTGACCACAGGACTGACTGTAAGAGCTGTAGCACCTACGGGACTCATCAGAAGTGTCAGAGTAACCGCAGGGTCTGTCAAAAAAGTCAGAGCAACTTCAGGACCCGTTGCAGGGGTTAGAGCAGCTGCAGGGTCCATCACAGGAGTTGGAGCAACCATAGGGCTTGTCACAATGCCTGGGGTAGCCTCAGGACCTGCAGGAGGAGCTGGAGGAACCACAGGACTTGTCACAGAGTTTGGAGCAGTCACAGGGCTTGTTGCAGGAGTTGGAGGGTCTATTACATTGTCATCAGATAACAGAAGTATTCTCTTCCTATTGAGAATGCTGAATAGTGTTGAACAGAGCTTGATAAGCATATGTCAGACCCCAGCATGCTGCAGAGATTTGTGCCTCTCTAGGATTGCCAGAGTGACAGCAGAACTTTTGCAAATATTCTACTAGTTTTTCAGGATACTGCAGTTGTTCCAAGTTGAAGTTCCAAACCACTGGGGTTGCCCACCACGCTAGGCACCTGCCCATACTATCCCATACTCCCTGCCACTCAGAACAGTCCGACCTTAGGGCAGGTTTCTGGGTGATATTCTTAACTAATTGTTTGATCTTAAACATAATTTGAAACACATTCAATTCACATAGTGATAGGAGCATGTTGGTTTGAACATCCCAGAGATATTCAAAATTCTTAAGAGCTATTGCAATTAGCTCTTGAGCTCTATGGAAAGAAGGAAAGGTGAAAGAAAGGTTGAAGGACTGCTGGAAATTGTCCTCTACAATCTCCTCATTAGCCAGGCTCCCGGAGGAGACAATGCAAAGGGTGTAATTGCTAATAGTATCAACAATACAGCTTCCAAAAGATTGCTAATAGTATCAACAATACAGACCCAAAGATGGCTGCAATGCACACAAAACATTCGGTTCTCAGCTGTCAATTATATCATAATATAGGCCAATGCCACACAGCATAGCAAAATCAAAACCTTAATCCAACCCCCAGAGTTGACAAACAAACAGCAAGGTAGGTGCTACAAAGTATAGTTAAGACTCTCAAAGAGCTCCATAAATATGGAAAAAATCAACCTCAACATCATGACCATCAATTATCAAACTACCATAACACTCTGTGTTAACACGGTCTGCTCAGGTCTGCTGTTATCTCAATCCTCTGAGTTCCACTTTGGGCACCAAATTGACTGTTGTGGTTTAACCTGGCAGGTGGCTCAGCACCACACAGTTGTTTGCTCACTCCTCTCACACAGACTTTGTGGTGCTGAGCCACCTGATAGGTTATACCACAAAATTGATTTTATTCATCGTCTTGGCCTTACATAGTCATAACAATAAAGAATTGGTCAAATAAGACTGCAGAGGAGTTATAAATTCATTGGACTGACTTATCCATAAAATGAATAAATATTTAAATCTGAGTAATCGTATGGCAACCACACACATTAGATGTTTATTGCCCAGTACTGGAGTTGTAGTCACACCATTTTTCTTCTTCTATTTTCCTGTGTAGATTATTTGATGATGTTATTTTCAGTTCACTTCATATGGCTCTTTTTTTTACTCCTCACAAATTTCTGGAGACTAATGGGACAATTCTTCAGCAATTGCACTGAAATAATCAAAAAATGCCATGGTTCTATTTCACGTTTCAATACGTGGGAGTACTGCATGCCATATTGTCCCTTGAATTTCCTTATATTAAACCTTAAGAAAGATAATAGCACTGAGTAAGACTGCTGACACTGATGAATTCCTTTTTAATTTTTCAGTGCATAGTCCAGACCAGGCATCAGTGTATCAACCAGGCAAGCCACATGAGATCTAAATCACGAAGGGTCTAGGATGCTGGCATCCTCGAGTCTACTTACACTGTTCCTACTGTTTCCTAACTCCTCAGCTTGTGTGACAGAGAAGCAGAACTCAGCACTTGCACTCCTCACTGGGTACTCCAAATGCAGGTCTCACAGGGGTCTTTCTGCAGCTATGGTTTACAGAAACATGAGCACAGTGCACAGAATGCATCACTGTTTGTCAGAGGTGACAAGAGCAATTTTTGCAGTTATACTTCATTTAGAGCCCTGCTGTATATATACATTAAATTCTTGTGTGTGGAGAACAAAGCCTTCTAGGCTTAAATATTTTAGTACTTGTAAGACCCTAGGCAAATAGTCTGGTGGTAACAGACAAGTACAAGAAAATATTTCTTATAAGTATCTAAGAGATCTCAAGTGCAGTCATCCCTTTAGAGATCCAACTTTCCTTTATAGTTCTGTAATCTTCTGCAAAACATTCTTTATTTCTGTACGGAAAACCTGTTTTATCACTGTATGTCTTATGGAAACAACTACCTAAATAAATCAGTATCTTTTATTAAGAAACAAACTCTTGAAAGTGTTTGTAATGGAGCGGTTCAGATTGCTTTTTCTTAATGTATTTGGTTCCATTCTTTGCCTTCAGCAATTGCCTATCACAAAGCTTGATGTGGAGATAGAAATCAAACCAGCAGAGGAAATAACTGAATAAGAATGAAGTTGTTTGTGGATCTCCTTTCATATTGTGTGAAATTCACTGATGTTTATTTTTTGATATGAGAATAGTATCTCCCCTTCTGCTATCTTTCTTGTAAACTGTTGAATAAACTGGAAGCACCAATAAATAAATGGTGCAATTATCTAATACAACCACACTGACATGAGTATTCCTGTTGTGGACAGTGATTTACATTGGTATTTCCAGCTAATTTACAGGGAATTCTGGACTAATTCTGCTCACAGGCATAGTGGGGGTCACCAAGCCAGAGTTTACTCTTATCTCTTGGTTTCACTGTTCTTGCAATTGGATGTGTTGGGAAGTTACAACTTACATGAGTATGTGTAGATGTTATTAGTAGATTCAAAGGTCAAAAATGCCTAGGAAGTTCGTACATTTCAATACAGAATTTATGTTGTCTTAGCCTGGAAAATTGTACTTTGCTATCTTAGCTACTTAGACAATTAAAAAAATATTATTGGGTATTTCTTTCATTTTTTAAATCTCTTTCATTCTTCCACAACATTTTTGGTTCTTTTTTTTTAAAACAAAACAAAACATTTCCATGTTTAATTATTTTTGTGAGCTTTTTTGGGCATTTCTGTGTCCTGGTGAAATGTCCTGAACATTGTATAAATACCATATTTTAGGCGTTTAAATATCAAATATCGTACTTAAGAAGCAGCAGTCACATGGACATATCACTGTCCACTTTCTTAGGTTGACAGGATGTTAAAAATCTTGTTTAAATGTGGAGCGTTAGTTTTTCAATATGTGCCATTTATTATGACATTTTATTTAATTATTATTAGTGCATACAAGCAAATAGTTGTCACAATGTGAGAGACCTAATGGTTCATCTGCTGGGTAGGGTAATAAAGCTGGGCCATGAAAACTGTTCTGTAGGTCTCACAGTGTCTCAGTCTTCCTGTTTTTGGGGATACTGGTATGTAGTAAATTTGTGCATTTCTTTTAATCTGAATGAGTCTTCCAAATTGCAAAGTCCAAACAAGGTGGTTTCTAGTTTATCACATGAGGTAGTGAAAAAAAACTGAGACTCTCAACTCAGAAGAGCTATTTAGATCCAGTACAGAAATACAACACCAAAATGCTTCTATAAAATGTGTGTTACTGTTGTAACTATGTGTCAGTCCTTAACCTTTTCTTCCTTTTTGCACTAGGTTATTTTTCCAGTAATTCAGTCTTGCTAGTAGAAAAAAACAGGTTTAAATCTTTAAAATAATCATTTTTGCCAGAGAGTTGTACATTCTTCTTCCTGTCATTGATCACTGCTGTTCTCCTGCAGCCAAATCTTCAGTGTTCTTTCACTGCCACTCACAATAACTTCAGATGTGTAATATCAGAATATATAATATGTAATAATAAGGCCTTCAATGTAGAAGAATACTTGTGCTAAGTTACTGTTCTATATGTTATTGGATTTTTTTTTCTTTTTAAGGAAACAATCTAAGTCATGTCTTGGATTTACTTTGCAGGGCAAACTTTTAATCATCCTAAGTATTTTCTAACTTACTGAAGGAGAAAACATCTCTTCATCTGGGATTTGCAATGATTAGCTTTGCCATGTTATTTTCAGTTTGAGTTTGACTGGATAGGAGCTATGCTAACTATAGGGAAAAATCTCAGATGTGAATTCATACACTATTCCCTTGTCTGCAGCTGTAGAACAATCCCCACGGATGTGGTAAGCCTTGCTTCTAGCACAGTAGTTGCATTGCCATTCTTTCTGTGCTTAGTGAGAGTAAGTCAATCTATACAATATCTCTAAGGCTGCCTGAAATTTAAAAAGGTCCCTAGGTTATTTCACGCTATGAAGTATTCATT
Source organism: Chrysolophus pictus (assembly GCA_037305975.1). Taxonomy (NCBI): domain Eukaryota; kingdom Metazoa; phylum Chordata; class Aves; order Galliformes; family Phasianidae; genus Chrysolophus; species Chrysolophus pictus. Next base: position 78,738,622 of record CM074576.1, read on the forward strand.
TTCTGAATCAGATTTGTCAGCACCAGGGGCACAGATGAACAGTATATGCATCAGCATCGCTGTAGAGCCATATTTCCTTTAGACAACATTACTTTTTGAATAGGTCCCTCCCTGACACTTAGCAGGGTGGCAGCATTCTCCCTCTGATGGTGAAAACAGCGGGGAACATAAGGTAACAAGCTGATGCTGAATGCCCTGAAAAAGAGCTCCATCATGAATTTCATCTTAGCAAGTCCGTGTCCATGGAGACCAACGATAGAACAACAATAGATGGACACTGAAGTCATCAGCATTTCTGCTAGCAAATGCAGCTAATGACAATTCCAACAGGAATTTGAGGTACATTTGGTATTTGCTTCCAGAAAGACTGGGATGTGGACAGTTAGGTCTTCACCAAGCACCACAGAAGTAAGAAAAATGGTATAAGTTGCAGGCAACAAAAGTGTCTGTATGTTTCAGGCTATGACAGATTCAAAGCTCAATCAGTTTGCCGCCTGATTACAGTACATAAACATTATATGAGGCATTAAATTGAGACATTATGAAGGTGAGCTGATTCAGAAGCAAGCCAGGTGTCTCCAAATATAAAATTTGAATGTTCAGCTTCTTACGTCTCATCTTCCTCCAAAAAGTGCTAGCTCTCATAAAGCAGAAATTATGGATGGTATAATTCAATGAATGCCCTAGCAGTTCATCTGGGACATCTGGACATTAATGTAATCGTGATTAAACTAAGAGTAATTTCTGCCTTTTCCCTTTCCTGCAGTTCCACCATATATTTCACCTGTCAGCATCTTTCTTTAGTCTCAGGCCTGCATCTTTTGTCAGTATGAAGGGTACTGAGTCCAAGATTAGTAACTTTTTCTGTGTTGAGCCCCAATTCCAGGTTAATTCAGCTTCTATTTACTGTACCATAAATCAGGAATGAATCAATGCAAGCTAGCAGGCCCAATCACACTGGATTCAAGCTGGTGAAGCATGAAGAGTCAAGCTCTATATGTCCCAATTTAGCTGTGCACTCACCTTGCCATTTCTAGACCCTTAATTACTCAGGTTTGACAATATCTCAGACTTATGAATGTGATGTTCCAAATTTACTAGCATTTAGAATTGTCTCTACTAGATTAGAAAAAGAAAAGCGCACTGTAGTTTCTGGGCTATCTTTTTCTCTTCTGTTATTGTTATTGAGTAGGTTTCACAAATTGAGCTCTGTTGAAAATAAAGGAATTGGACTGTCAGCTAGTCTTTGCTTCAATGGCTCGAGTTTGTTTCTTGTATATGTAGCTTTTCTCTTTAGGAAATTATCTCTCTGAAGTGTTCTATGATTTTTATGGAAGCAGTTTGCAGCAAAGACATCTGGACATAGAGAACTTTTTCACATGGTAGCTTGCTTGCAGAAAAGGGAAAAGAAAAGGGAAAAAGAAAAAAGAAGAAGAAAAGGAAAAAGAAAAAAGAAAAAGAAAAAAAGAAAAAGAGAAGGAAAAAGGAAAAGAAAAAGAAATGATACACTACTTGGATAAAGAAGATGTAGTAACTGTGACATACATGCTACTGAATGATTGACCTAATGTTCTCTCCTAGAAGCTTCAGCTAAGACCTGAAGCAGTGATCTTGACAGAAGACACTTGTAAACGTGTAGTTTTGTGAACATGATAATCCTCACCAGGATATTTGGGAGTCTTTCACATTATCTATATTACATGCATAAGGTCTGCAAAGGACTAGCAACCAAATACATGTAAAACAGCTTCACGTTCCTATTATACTAATAGAAATGAGGAGAAGCTGAAGCATTTGAAGCTGCTGACTTCCTGTAACTTGAAACTTTAGCTTAGCTTCTAAACTGTGTCCTAACCTAAGCTTATACATAACAATGTTTTTGTTATTTTAATGGCCACTTTTTTTGAGCTCTTTTTTGAGCTATATGGTACCACGATGACAAACTACAAGGATTACTTCTATATGTTGTTCTAATAGACGTCTTTTGTTGACAATAATCATAACACTCAGACAAGACACATATACAAATTTTGATACTTTCTGATAGTCTTGTCATCATAAAAATGAGGGATGTCCAACTTTCTTGGCTCCAGTGACCCTGCAGTGATGGAAAAAAAAGATGCTTCAATGCCATTTCATGCTAAGCCTGTCCATGAAAACTTTCCAAGATTGGTGTAGGGAGGCACTGCTGAATGCTACATTGCTATGAGCTATCAACTGAACTGTCAGTATATGACTGTGAAATGTGTTTGCTGTAAGATCTCATCCATGAAGGCAGGGAGCGGTGACCAGATTTGCAAATCTCACCCACTCAATTAAGGTGAAACGACACTCAAGTACATACACAAGAGGAAAAAACAATGACTTTAATAGGAGATTTCTGTAAAACAGTCATCCTGCATGCTTTGCCCTCCCACAAGTATATCTATCTAAGCTGTGCAGTCTTTATAGGAAATTCAGGTAGCCTTAAATTACTTACCTTTAAGAGGAAGAGAGGAAAAAGAGAGATAAAGAGAAACAAAAGGAGGCAGACAGATCACCAGTCCTGAATCCAGTACCAGACCTGCCAATGTGGGTACTTCATATGGCACAGAAGGGAAGCAGCAACAGCAATGAAAAAAGAGCAGGATGGACAGCCCTAGCCCGTGTTTATAGTATCAAAGCAAAAAAGGAAGCGATGGTTCCTGCCTGGCTTTTATTTGACTCCAGTTTCAGGACTGCCTAAGACACAGGACAGCAGCCAAACCGAAATGACATCAGATCCCCTCCTGTGATTGATGGTTTCTTAGACATTGTTCTGGACTCTTCCAGGAGTGCCTGAGACATCAGCTCTCAAGATGTTGTCTGGACTTACAGTTAGTTAACAGACTTTCTTTTTTCTTAGAAATGCAATAAAGACAAATGCAAAATAGGCAGAAATGCAATACAGAAATGCAAAATAAGCAGCTTTCCAACCACTCCTCCCCAAGCCTGTAGGATTGCCTGGGGTGGTTGTGACTATAATGCAGGACCTCATGCTTGACCCTACTGAAACTCACACAGTTTACCTTAGCCCATAGATCCAGTCTATCCAGGTCCCTCTGTAATGCCTTTCTACCCTTTGGCAGATCATCACTCCCTCCCAACTTTGAGCATGTTAAGCACCCTTCCAGAAATGGTAATGACAGTCCCCTAAATCCAAAGGTAGAATGCTAAGTCAGAGCAGGAGATGTTTGCATCTGGTTGCCCTCTGTTCTACGAGGCATTCCAAGACAATAGCTACATCTTCAAAATTGAAGTCTGTGTGGATTGCTTCCAAATGCTTCCACTCTCTTTTGCTGTTTGAAATAAGTCATTCTTATTTGGTTGTACATTCTGACATTCTGACAGCTGAAATGTACAGGCATAACATGTCTTACATTTTTGGTTATCTACATGTTTAAAATTACACTTTTTTTTTTTCTGTTGATGAACTGATATTTGATGTAAAATTCTTCTACTTTTTTTTTCCCGCCGTGTAAATGACTGTTCTTTTATGTTATATTCCCAAGAGATTATTCTTGCAGTACCAAGAAGAAAAGAAAATGCAGACCTCCTATTCTCTGATGCACCTCTACCTAGTTTGTTTTCAACGATAAATGATGGGAGAAAAGATAATTTTCCATTTCAGTAGGGAAAATACTTTGCATCTTTTAGGAGAGCAGTTAATCAGATTTTCTAAATGAACATTTTGACTTTTAGCAATGTCACCTTTTATTCAGCTGAATCCCTCAGCTTACCCCATGCTCACTCTGGTAATAGTGCACTGAGTAATATTAAATGAGTGAGGTAAACTCTCCTTTAAGCAGAACTATTGTAGAGCATATATGATGAAGGACCATTGGCTATGGAAAAGTTTTTATGATAAGCACTCTGCAGCAGCTTAGCTTATTTTCTCCTTCATCTTTTCCTGCTTTCATTTTAATTACTTCAAATGATCTCTCAAACTGAAGCTGGAACACTTCTGCAGCATAGATAATCTCACTTAAGTCATGCCTTGTAGCTAGTCCATATCAAATCTCCACTAAAATGGCTCCCAAGAGTTTTGAAAGTTATTAAGATCAAGTGAATATTGCTGCATCTGTGTTGTGTTTTAAGGGACACAATGTAAAGAGATACTATTTTCCATACATCCTCCAATAATGAAACCTGTAAAACTGTCTTTATTGAAAAACCGAGCTCATTTGAGAATTATAGTTTGTTTACTTAAGCTTCTTACCTTGCCTGACTGTACTCTTATCTTTGTTCTGAGTTACATCAGAATTTGTTTGATAATAAAATTATTGCATGAATTGTGGTATCTCCTTGAATTTGGACATAAGTTAGCATGAAGTTTGTTTTCTTCAGCTTAGAAGGCACAGAAGATAGTTGAAATGACCTTTAATTTACAATTAATTTACAACCCTAGTATTGATATGTACTCAAATTTCTTACCAGTTTCTGCTTTTAAAAATACATAAAACATAATATTAATGATCATACATATCCCCATGAAAACATAGAATTTAGTTAATATATTGCTGCCCAGCAGTCCTAATGTCTTGACTAGAGCCATAGTGGATGAGCAAATCTGACGTAATGATATACTGTAAGCATCAATCCAATTCATGTGAATAGTGTTAGCCTCACTACTGTTGTCCTAAATGGAAAGGGAATTTCATAGCTGCTGTAGTTGAATTTGCAACAGAAAAATGAAGAGATATAGAATTACAGTTAACATTTTGACCAATAAAGGCCAAAAATCCATATTCGTATGAGGTCTTCAGAATCCTGAATTGGAAATGATCTTTGTCTTCTAGAAATGGAACAGTAAAGCTGAACTGCGAAAGAGTGAATGTGTATAACAACTATAGGCTCTGAAACTGCAAATAGATGCTAAGATTGAGATTTCTGCTCCTGTAATAAGTCAACTATAGGACTAAAACCTGAGGGTAAAGGAGGAGTATCAAACACAAACCTGAACAAGACACCTGATTTTCACAAATGCAGTCACTGACAGGAGTAGCAGTTCCTGAGACATAAAAAGCTTTTCTGAAAAATAAATTTTCTAATTTAGGAAAATAAATATGCTTTTAGGAGCTTAAACTTAGACACCTATTTCTGAAAAATGTGTCCCATGGTCCATGCAGCACAACTATCTGTCTGTATAACTATGGCCTTCAACATGCACTTAAGGAGAGTGTTGTTCTCTGGTACAGACAGAAGTTCAGTTGCAGTAATGCTCAACCCTCTGTGATGTTTCCTTAAGCAATTCATAATTCACAAGCACTTGAGTCTGAACAGCATGAGTTGGACATATATCCTTGTGGATAATGCTAATTCATGTATTCTCAGACCTGAGAGGGAAAAAGTGGACAGATGATTCAGAGTTAAAAGGCCTGGAGACTTCTTCTCATTGCTGCTCAGAGGTACAATGCATTTTTTGAAAGAAAGTAGAGCCTGACTTGGGCTGAACACCCAGCTTTGATATAAAACATAACTGCAGCATCAAATACCTGCAGAGATTAAAAAGCGTTGGTATGTTATATGCCTCCCACTGTTTCATGTTCTGTGTATTTCTCAAGTTGACAAAGAGGAGAAACAGTATTTTTTGGAGGATCATATTTCTTACTGCATTGCTTCTTTGGATTCTTCTCCCATTATTTGCAAAAGCTAACAGCTTTGATTCCTGACTGAATAGGAAATCTAAATATCTTACAATTCTGTTTTGATATCTACTGCAAAGGTAATGACAGTACCCTCACTTTTCAAATACACAAAGAATGGATCATAAAATCTGATGTATTTAACAAATGAATGTAGGAAAAGCTCCATATAAGTATGAAAATACAATACAATACAATAGATTTGGAGTACTGTAGGTATCTTGGAAATAATTCATAAAAACTTTCATGGTGCCTTTGGAACCACTTGGAGGTATTCTGTCACAGTGCAGATGAGCTTAATGAACCTGGGGATCACTGACACATCTGTGTTAGGTACTAACATGCTCCAGCTGGGAGAACTGATAATAAGAAGACTAATAGCTTTGCTGAAATCAGAGGATTTTGTTCCAACAATCATTCTAATGTGGTCTGAAAGAGGGAAGTCAGCCTTTTAAAAAAAGAGTTAAAAGGAGAACAGAAAGTTTTCAACAGTTTATGCAGATTGATGTTGAGTGTGATCCTTAACTCTTGCTTAGTATTAAAAGAGCAACACAATGGAGAACAGGGATAGCCTATATATTTTCCTAGCAATAATCATTTCATTTTTGTAAGGATACCAATAGCAATTAATCCACATACAAATTACAGACTAGTAAAAAATAAAAAATCACCTCTATGTCCTTTCAAACCAAGTCTGTTTATCTGTGGTTCCTTTCCTCAGAAAACATGGATTGCGTTTCCTCCATGATAAAACTCAGACATTGTCTGAGTGTTTTGATCTGCCTAGGGAATTTGTTAGTGAGAACTGAATTCTGTGTTATTGCAAAAAGGAGACCTATCCCATACCAAAGAGGCCCCACAAATTTGGGTGAAGCCTCTGTGCCACCAGAGTGGGACAGACCAGTAGCAGCCTTTTCCCCAGTGATTGGAAAGAAGAGTAGGAAAGTTGCAACCAAATGTTTTCCTCATTTTTTCAGCCATCATTCTTCATATCCCCACATTTTACAATTTCAAAGGTCTCACATGAATGAGGATAGGCTTTTCATTTCCCTGGAAAGGAATGAAAAATCTCTGGAGAGAGTTTTTGACTGTAAAGTGAAATACAGGCTGCATCAGCCTGCGAATTAAGATAAATTAAAAGCTTCAGAATTACCAAGCCATGGTGAATGGTGTTATCTTTCAGTTTTGTAGGTGTGGTTTTCTCAAATTAACAGCCTTGATAAACACTCCAAATCACAACATTGACACTTCCTTCATGAACCTCCTAGGCATGCTGCCTTTCCCTACAGAACAGGTGCTGAGGTCAGGCATGGCCAAACACAGCTCTGCAGAGTAAAATTAGCCCAAATGAGCTTATAGAATGTTGCTCTACTTTGCAAAGGGACACCTATATCCTTTGTCTTCTTTGAGCTATTGAAGAAATTACAATCCTCCAGCACTACCAGGTCTGTTAATCAGTTTAAATCAGTACCAACATTTTGTGTCTGGAAGAAGAGGAAAGGCGTTCGGTCTAATCCTTCCCTTCCTGTCTGTAACAGAACTCTTACTAATATCTAATAAACTCAGGAACTGCCTAGCAGTTTTTGATTCAGGCAGCTGTCTGGAAAATGCTTTGGGGTCCTTTTGGAGGAAGGTAGCTGTCAAGAAAAGAATGGAGCATTTGCCTTGCAGTAAAACAGTTTGGAAAGGTCATATAAAAACTACACTCTCACCTGTACACTCTCACATATTTAAACCTGCTGTGCACAAGCCCTCAAATCCATAAGCAAGAATGCTCTTAGACTGTACTTTTACTTTTCATGATAGTAAGCTTTGGGACTTAGGTGTGTTGAACTGAGAGAGAGATTTATTCAGAATAGCTCAGTGTGAGCTTCAGTTCTCAAAATAATGATTTGATTTCACCAAGAGGCATGGAAGAACTTTTTAAATGTGTGCCCAGACCCACAGGTAGCAATAGGCCATGGTACACTCAAGGCAGTTTCTAAACAACACCCCCATGCTCTAAATGAAGCCATTATGTTGCGAATTGCAGGCACTATTGTGATTCCTTGTCTTATGGTAAGGAGCCTTCACACCTGCTCCCCAGTGACAAAATTAGCTTCAGAAAAACCTGAGAATGCTGGAGGGACATCAGAGCAGGAGCACTGGGTAGAGGTAGTGTCAAGGAGAAAGAAAAGTAAGAGTGAGCAATGTACTTTGATTAAACTTTTCATCCCCTGCAGCATGGAGGGCATCTTGTAAAAGAACGGCTCTGCAGGTTGGACTTTTTGTCCCCTGAGTCTCACAGTCTGTGTTTAAAAATATCATCTTTCACTTTAGGCAAAAAGAAAAACATTTCTCTTCTTAAAAAAAAGGAGTAGTAATTGTTGGTAGCAGAACAGATGTGAACTGCATCACAGCAATGCAGCATCTGGTTAAGTATAATAGTCGATCTGTCCGCTGTGTCAGTGGAGCTCCTTTCTGCAGAGGAATGCTTGAGCACTTGCTTTAAGTCTCAGAGATCCCAGGGTGGTTTGAGCAGCAGCATCTTCTATAATTAATTGCATGTGTAATGCAGTCCATTTGGGAGGCCTGTGATTACTTGCCTGTATGTTACCCAAAGACATTACAATATCAATAGCACTACTAATTTTAATTAAAACTTTGAAATGTCTGCCTGTTGAAATATTCATTATTATCACTTGATTATGTTGTTTTGTAATCTGCACTCTCTCTTCATTACTGATTATCAAGTCCATGCAAAAGTGTGACACTTCAAAGCACCAGTCTTCAGAGATGTTTTCATTTTGTTTTTGTTAAGAGACAAAATAATCTCCCCCTTCCCAAAGTACTAAGAGCCTCTGTAACAGACAGAACAAACTTATGATCAGTCACATCCCCAGTCCTACAATGCAGCTGAGCTCCAAAATGCTGCCTGGAATAAAATGCTCGTGCAGTGGTTTGTTACTTATCTCTAGATATTTTCATGCAGATTCACCTAATGGAAATAAGGTTGAAACATTACTCATATCACAAGTGAAGTCAGCACTCGTCACAAAACTTCATTTCACTTTGCAATGTGAGTCCAAGACAGGATGAGTGTGAGAACAAAGGAATTACAGCTTAGGAAACACTGTGCATGTGGGCTTCATTACACGTTGCATCTGAGAAGCACACCATAAGGTAAAATAGCCAACTACCTATGTCATGAATATTGGTGATCAGAGGCAAAACAACAGGAAATGGCTTAATAAAGGATTCCTGATGTCATGATATACCTTTGCAGAAATATAAAGAAGGAATATACTCAGAATGTGGGAATCAGACACTCTACCTTGTTTCTGTTAGCAAATGACAAAAAGGTCTCCAACTTTGTCTGTAAAAGGGTCAAGAATCTCTTCTGTGGACAATTCAGTGCTCCACCAGTTAAATGATTGCAAGTGCCTTGGCTTTTCAAGAGCCAGAATGATTCACTTAGGCTGCAGTGACAGAATAAGAGATATTTCAGTGTCATATAGTTTTCATTTTAAAATGCTCTAATCTAGCATGGCCTGTAAGAAGCAAACTGTCAGGTTGTCACTGTCTATAAAAACGGATTTTTATAATCTAAAATTTTACTTTCTGAGTCTCAAACAATCTTGGTTTGACTTCAGCTTGGTACTTGTGTATTATTATTATTTTTTCTGTCAGTGGCCCAAAGTCTCATTTTCAAAAACTCTCCAACTCTCCACTTGTGTTTTTTTTTTTTGCCTCAAGAAATTCTTCTCTCAGGCTGCATCTACTGGAATGTATGAAGGAGTTTCACTGAGTTCAGTTCAGTCGTCACAAACTATTCTCACCATCCATTGAATGAGAATCGTGAAAAATTTTTAAAGAGGCTTGTAGCCTGAGACCAGCTGGAATATAGAGCTGCATGGGCATCGTATAACAAGGACCTGTTGATCCCAGGCATCTAGAAATATACATGTAAATAAAACTTCAACTTTAAAGGAGTGAGAAAAAACGTTGTGAGTAACTGCTGCCAATAAACAGTAACTTCTTTGGAAGGAAAGATGACCTCAGGAATAGAAATAAAATGTGCTGATCCTTACAGACCACAGAAGGTAAGAATCAGTTTGCCAGCACTGCAGAAAATTCTGTAGCAGCTGATATTTTTATATACGGTATAAAAACAAGCACCATCATTTCTTGTCCCATCAGTAATTTTATTGCGTTAATTGTAATCAGCTTGATAGCAGGTATCTCCTTAGTGACCTATGCAACAAAATATTAGGAAGGCTGTTCTGTAGACTATTAAAGAGTGAATATAAAAATAATTCTATTCTGTAATAGCTATGATATATAATATCCACAGGCACTGAGCCTGTAAGTCCTGAAGAGATCATCTGGGATTACCTGCTTTGTCCTTGCATGTAGCCTTGGGCAGACTTTTGTGGGTGGAGGTTCCTCCTTCACACCTTGGGCAGACGTGCTCAGCCTGGAGACATCCTCTGCTTGGGGCCCCCATTTTTGGGCAGCTAAGGGTGGGTCTTGAGCTGCAAGTTATCCAGGAAGCCAGCAACTTTCCTGACTTGCTCCAGTGGTTGGGTAGAGGCTTTGTGATATATGTAGCAACTATCTGGAAGTCTGGAGCAGTTGAAGCAGTGCTGCCGCAGAGCAGCCCCTCATTCTGACATGTACATTCCTAACATGTTCGTGTTAGGGCTATCTTTGGAAAGGGAACAAAAGTGGGACTACTCTCCTGAAGACAGTATCATGCATGAATACATCTCACCCAGATTTAAAATTGTCTATTGTTGACCAGTTCGCTGCAGCAACAGCTTGCTGAAAAACACTGGTTACTTACGTATTTCTGAGTGCATCTCAGAAACTGCCATACCGTATTCATAGCCTGAATTCCAGCTCTTGCATCTCGTTTCATCACTGCCAGCTAGAGAGAAGAACCAGCTATTGTCAGTTTTTTCTGAGGCACTTGTATCTTTCCAATTATCATGTAATTTGCTGTTTGTTAAGCTCAAGAGATGAATTCCAAGATGAGTGATTTAGGTGCTTAAACAGAGCTTTCATTCTAGATACTCTAATATATCTTGCCTGGCCTTCAGCTTGTTGTTTAGGAAGCCACAGGTCACTTGCAATAATTTCTCAGTTTTGAACACCAGCAGAGAACTAAAGAGGAATTACAATTTACGTAATGATGGTTACATAAAATGGAAAAAGCCTGTTAAAGGAGGTTAAAACTTCCAGGCAAAAGGATAAAATATTTGAAGTTGGTATTGTGACTGCTAAAAGACAGTGTCAGAGATACCAGCCATAATCTATCAAAAATGCTTTGAAAAGGCCAAACAGTATCAAACAAGGTTAAAAAGCAGAGTAGTGGTGGTGAGACAAGAGCAGAAATTAGCCCATATTAAAAGTGAAACTGGAGTGAGGGAGAAGATTATGACTAAGATGCTAAGTGTAAAAAATACTTATTTTTCATCAGAATGAAGAAACTCACCAAGGAGTTTGTAGAGCAGCAGACTTTTAGGATATAAGGGGAATTCTCAGAGGCAATCAGTCTACAGCAGAAAAGTCAGATGAATTATTTGCCTTAGCATTTGCTTGAAGGAGACCCGGGAACTCTTTACAAAAAAAAAAAAAAAAAAAAAGAACTGGAGGAACCATCTCAAGCGGAAGTGTCAAGTTATACAAGTTATATTTCTCCAACTGAAAAAGTTTTAGATGGTAATAAATTAAAAAAAAAAATTCAGGCATTTTAACATAGCCTAAAAATGAAGCTGTGAATCAGTCACAATGGCAGCCATCAATAGTGTAGATACCTGAATTGTTCCCCGTGTGAGGGAACTATAAAGTGCCAGATGAGTACATACTACCAACTTTGATTTTTTCAACTAGGAATATAAAAATATGATAAGCAACAGACTGAGGTAAATAGAAGTCAAGAATATAGCCTCTCTAGTGTATATACAAGAATCTGACACATGGCTAAGAATTAGCAGGTCTTTCATGTTGGGAAGTCATGCATCACAAATAACCTAGAATTCTTTGAGGGAGTCAGGGATCATAATTACCAAATTGATCTACTTGGATTTCCAAACAGCTTTTGACATGGTCCCTTATCAAAAAGATTTTAGCAAACTAAGCTGTCTTAAGATAAAAGATAAATTCCTCTTGTGGCTTAGCAAAAGCAAATATGATAGGAAATGCAAAGATGGAAAAATGTGATTATATGATTACGTGAAAGGAAATAAAAGGAACAGATAAGGAAAGACATTACAATGGATGCTGCTGTTCAAGAAGCCTAGCTATTCAATATATTCATAAATGACCTAGAAAAGATAACAGGGTGATAAAATTTGCTGCTGCCAAGATATTATTCAAGGTATTCAACTCTTGGATTGACTGCAGAGAGTTACAGGAAGATCTTGTGATGCTGAATAACTGGACAGTAAAATGGCAGACGAAATTCAAGGTCAATATATGCAAAGAGATGCACATGGAGAAACATGATTTTAATTGTATATATGGAATGATGACTCCTAAGTTAGTTATTGCCTCTCAAGAGAGAGATCTTGAATTTATTGTAGCTGGTGCTATTAAAACAGCAGTTGTTCAACAATGGCCAGAGGAGAAAAATATGATAAGAGTGGTTAAAAAAAAAGAATTAGAATGGCTTCTTTCCAGGGAAAACTTAAACAGGTTGGAAAAGAGATAACTCAGGGTGATATGATATAAAATATATACAAAAACAAATAAATATAAATATGATATATATAATATAGAAATAAACACTATATATATATATATTATAAGGAGCAAGAAGTAAAAATAGTAGCTAAAGACAGAAAATGACCAAGAGGAAGTACATTTTTTACCTCATTGAACTGTAGCACTCCTTACAGGAGGATGTTGTGATCAGATGTGGAACCGTGCTCAAAAACTGCTGAGAGTTCTGGTGTGAGCTATTGAACACCATGAAGCATCTCATGAACTTCATCAGCTGCACACTGTTATGGTGAGACAAATGTTGAGATACAGTACTTTCCTGGCCTTTAAATCTTTCCTTAACCACCTGCCAGTGGAAAGTGTCCTTGAGGGGATATCAAGCAAGTTGGACCTTCCTTCTCATTTGCTACAGCTAGGTTTTGTTCCCTAGCTCTTGTTATTTATTTGTTCCCTAGCTCCTGTGATAGTACCAAGAGAATCCCTTCTCCCTTGGCACTCTGCATGCACAGGGTGTCTGTCCTTGCCACGAAATGCTTACTTGATGATCTTGTTAAGACAATGGTTTGCTGTGTTACAGATAACGGAGTTTGCCTCAGCAAGATTGTATACCTTGTCCAAGGTCACACAGAGAACCTGTTGCTCTGTGTTGATAGTAAGATCACCCTTAAGCTCTAAATGTGGTTGGGAAATATGTCACAAATTTTAGTTATGAGCATTTTTAATTATCTGGGCCTCACTTCTGTTCATTATTCTGAGTCATTTAGGACCACAGTCTTATTAATTATACAGCAACTTTCTGTATTCAGTGAGTTAATTATAGAATATTACTTCATTGAAGGCAACAAAACTGATCAAAATAAAGGATTATTTAATACACTTAATTGAATCTTCAGCTTTTAATCAAATTAAACATTGATTATTAATTAATTGAAATGGAAAGTGCTGTCACCTTAACAGAGGAAAAACCAGGGAGGAATGAATGACGGCTTTTCATAGATTGTCATAGAAGAACAGGAAATTGGAAAGCTCACAGGTGTCCATCAACAGGAATAGAGTCCTGATGCTGCTAGGACAGGATCATTCAGAAGTCCAAAATGGACATGGCAGGCATGGCATTTCTTCCCAGCTTCTGCTCTGCACAATCTAGTCCCAGACAGAAAAGTATGATTAGTTCCTTTCCAGGAATTTCATCTGTATAATGCATTAGATGACACTTCAACTATTGGAGAAAGTAATTTGTTAGTGTTTTAGATCATTCAGTGGACAAGAAGTGCTGATAAAATGTATTTTTAGTTCTCCTTACAGTCTTGCTTATGATCCCATTTCTTTCTGTTCAAGTTAGCGCAAGCCTCTATAGTATCCCACAGTTTCCCTAACAAACAAACAAACAGTTGTTTGAATGTTCACCTTTCCTGTTTTTTCCTACTGTTCCAATTATTTTTTCTGGAATAACATCATATTCTTGGAACTTCCTGAAGATACTTAATTTAATAGCAGTAACATAAATCTTTTTACCTTCATTTTTGTCCTTTCTAGACTGTTTCCTGGAATATGCCACTGTTACAACCAGTTCAGCTTATATTTTTTTTTCATTCCCTTACTGCCGTTCTCTATGGTTCACCCACTGAGAGGTTCTTTCTCATCCCAGCTGTCTCTTAACAATTTTACCTTTGTCCTGGTGCTATGGGAGCAGAATGTCCATATGTTTTATGCTGCTGGAATCTTTTAATCTTTTCTCACATCTTTATATCCTTTGAGCAGTGCAGGAACACCTGAACTGTACCTTTATCCCATGAACCTTAAAGACCCAAAACAGGTCAGGAGGATTTGGCTGAAGAGAGCAGAGAGCAATGTATACTACTTTGTGAAATAATCAGTGTCTAAGATATGACCATATCAACAGTTCCTGTGCAAATAATGCAGATCAATGGTGTGTTGAAAAACTCCCCAGGCAAGTACTGAAATTAGATAGTTTCTTCCTCAAAAAATTATGAGGGAAGAGCTGCCCAATAAATGCAATTATAGTCATTCTAATCCCAAATCATATTTTTCTTTCTTTGGTTACTCAAAAACTCTCTATCTAAGGCAATGTCAGCAGCAAAAATACAAGACATATATTATGAAAATACATATATCTCAAAAAGGAAAATGTAAGGTGTGAGATATTATTTTGTGTGGAGTGCATGATGTTACACGTAAGATACAGTAAATTAAACAGGTAAATGAAGGCCTACACAGACTTTATTTAAAGTGAAGGAATATTTTGTACTAAAGCATGCTAACATCCACAACATTTTTGAGATTTAGGAAATCCCAGTTTGAACTCTCTTCAAACTGAGACATTCAGTCATTGAGCAACTGGAAAGTGTCCCTGCCAAAGGCTTGGAAATAGATGATCTTTAAAGACCCTTCCAACCTAAACCATTCTATGATTCTTTGATTCTATAAAGCACTTTTAGTGAAAGAAGATTGCTGCCTATAACTTAAAACTCACTTCTCTCTCAATATAAGTCTAATCAAATCTGGTAACAAGACTGCCAGAGTTCAAGAAGCATTTGGACAATGCTTTAAGAAATATAGTCTGATTTTTAAGTGATGCTGTGTGGGACCAGGAGCTGGACTCTATCCTTGTGGGTTCCTTCCAACTCAGGAGATTCTATGATTCTATGAAATGCATGATTTTATGAGTCTATGAAATTCTATTACACAGATTAAACCTCGTAAAGAATGGACTCAAGCCTTGGTTCTGGTTCAAGATTTAACAGAAAGGCCAAATTATTCTATTCTTATGTTCAGAAAAAATGCTAACATGTCCACGTATTTATTTAATCAGCTATAAATTATGGTCAGGTTTCTGATTTGTAACTATAATGTGTTACAGAATCAAGCTGAAAAGTCAGCAGCCAACTACTAATAGAATGATTCAGGTGTAAAATATCCTGACCTGCTATATTTATTGGAGGATGGCATTTCACCCACGCAGGACTGGTTATGGAAAGCTGATCGAAATGCTTTCAGCTAAGAAATGTAGGAGAGCAGCCAAACAATGAATCAAAAGTCAGAGGGTTTTGCTGAGCTCCAAAGAAAACCTCTTTGCTGGGTCTTGGTTGATGAGGTGGCAGGTTTGGGGGACAAAAGGCAAAGAAAGTTTTGGGAACTGTATTGAAATTAATCTCATCTGCTATTCTGAGACTGATGCCTGCAACCTGCCCAACAGCTTTATGCATGTCTTTTGAAGTTTTATGTGGTCACACTTTTGTCTTAATAAAATGAGACTGCAGAAAGGAGATAGAGATTTTTTCCACTGCAAGACAATAAAACTGCAAAAAGAGATACTCTGCTTTCACCTGTATCAATTCAGCAAAACAGCTTATTTAAGAATGAGCTGAATAGCTCATCTGTAAAGGAAAGGGGCGTATTCCCACCAGTGCCTTGTGCAGCTGAATAGTGGTTTGGGCTTATGAAACCGAACAGATATGATGGCTGAAAGGCTGCTACACTTCTAGGTAATGACAGGTTTTACACTGCCTCCAGTTCAGTCATGATTTATTTTAAGCACTAAACTTAAAGCATTAAACTTTAAACACATAAAACTCTTTTCACTTGGAACCATTGTTGTTAATAATTAAAACAACGTCAAATCAACATTTGATATGGGAGTTCTGAATTGTATAAATATGAAATATGCATTTAATTGAAATATTTAATGTTGCCTTGATTGCTTTAATATAATGTTACATTACTAATTATATTACTAAATTAAGGTTTGATTGTAATATTTATTTTTAATATACATAAATGCATATATATATATAAACATGATGTCATTTTAATGGCATATTGCATTCAGTTTGTTCCATTCTTTTCTCTATTTTTATGGTTTCTTAAAATATTATGTTATCATCTGTCTAAAAAATCCAAATTATAAACAAATTAAACCCTTCTTTTCTTGTCCTTCTCAATAGTCCCTGCTATATTTTATTTATCACGTAAGAAAATCTAAGCAATTATACGGAAAAAGGAGACACTCTCCTTACCTTTAAGCAACTTTGTACAAATGCAATGGATGCACAGCACAGAAGTGAGCTTTCTGCTCTGTGGAGAGGTGAATGAGATGATAAACCTTAGAAAACCCCTTCAGAAAAGCAATTAGGGGATGAAGAACATGCACATTGTTTCCTCAGTTAATTTTAAATGTGTTGTGGTAAATTACTTTCTCGTTATAAATACTGGATGTGTCATAGTGATAGCACTGCTGGAGCTGCATTTGACTAAAAGCATCTAGCTGCAGTTCTTGATTATTTAGTCAGAGAACAAATGAAAGGACACCAGAGAATTTTCCAGAGTAATACAATTGCATCCCAAGATATAAAAAAAAGACTGAAAGGATGAAATGTTAACCTCTTCTGATACTCTTCTGCTGTGTCTTGTTCAATAAAGCAATGACTTGTTTTTAGTGGTTGGTGATAATGGATGGAAGATAAGCATGCCATCGTTGAAGGTAGCTCCTGTGAGTGAGATCTAGATCTCAGAATGTTAGTGTCTCTTTTGGAAAAGTGTCTCTTCTAGCTTCAAAAGGTTAAATAATTAAGCATTTCTGAAAATCATGTTCACCATCCCTTACTTAATTCCACCAGATAAATGATTACATTATTTATTTTGAATGAATCACAGAATCATAGATGTTGGAACAGATCATGGAGTCCATCCCTCTGCTAAAAGCAGGTTTCCTACACTAGGTTGAGCAGGAAAATGTCCTGTCAGGTCTTGAATCTCTTCAGATAAGGAGACTTCACAGCCTCTGGGCAGTCTGTTCCAGTGCTCTGTCACCCTTGCAGTGAAGAAGTTCTTCCACATGCTTGTGTAGAATTTCCTATTTCCAGTTTTTGCCCATGCTTCCTTGTCCACTTGCTGCACACCACTGAAATTAATATCTGAGTTGAAACTGTTAGTGAATTGATCTTCATTTATGTGAATGCAAATTATATATTTACTAGAACTCAATAACTTTAATGTTATTTTATGAACTGAAATATAGAACATCAGTCCTGAGAATTATATGAGACAGATATTTTACTCAAAGCCAGATGCAAAAATTACAAAGGAAATAATGAACCAAAAATCAGAATTCTTAAAATTCCGATTTTCTCTCCTGGAGTTCCCAGAAGTATTTTAAACATATGCTCATACTGCTGAGTGAAAAGCTGAGAATTTGACCAAATGACCATTGGAGCTTAATTCCCAAAGATAGTCACCTGAAAGAGGAGATACTTAGAACCCTGGATGCTGAAAAGCACAATCATCCATTATACTCTGACACCAGGTATATGGCACACATGGCAGTTCAGACAGGGTAATTAGCCTGAAGTATCTTGTAGGAAATGCTAAAGTATTCTTTTTATTTGGTGGTTCAGTGCCTGCTGGAAAGCTGCCTTAACTCAAAAAGTAGCATTGTGCTGGAAAAATGATTATTTCTGGCTGGAAATGGGCAGAAACTTTTAGACAAAGCTATGATTGTCAGAAATTGCTAGCCAGAGTTGATGTGGAAACTTCTCTCTACTAGATGGGCTCTGACATGGCTTTTGTGTATTAGTGTTCTAGATATTTCCAATGCTTTTTTTTTTTTTTTAGGATTTTTTTTTTTTTTTTTTTTTTTAATTTTTGCCCTTGCCAAACCAAAAATTCTCGGCTCTGGCTTTAAGGAATATGAAGAACAATAAACTAATTTTAGGAAAAGTTTAAAAGCTAAAAAAAAATAAATATTAATTGAGCTGGGCTATTTTCAACTCCAGATTTTTTTTTGCTTTTCCTATTATTAGTTTGACATTCTGAAATCGAAGCAACACCATTTTTTAAAGCTCAACAACTTTGATAGCTCAGCATTTTTTGGGTGAAAGAGAAATTCCTAGAAAATGCTGCAGGTAAGATATTTCACCTGTTGCTTTAAGCAGTACGTAGACATGTCCGCTGGAGCTGCGGCCCATCCAGAAGGAGGAACTTCCCTAAAGAATTTTGTCTTGATGGGGACCCATTCTGGAGAAGAAGAGCAATAAGAAGACAGGAGCAGAGCAGGAGAGCACTGTGCAGTGACAGCATCCTCCTTTTCTGCCCACTGTCCCACCACGGGAAGAAAGAGGGGCTAGGCATGCACCATAAGAGCAAGGTGCCAGTAAGGAAAGACTGGTGGAGACAAATTAGACTGAAAGCAAGTGTGGGGAAGGGGGAAGAAAGATTTTTTCCTAAATGCTTGTTTCTTTTCCTGTTTTTTGTAATATTCAAATTAGTTATTAAAACTTTGTGTTAAATGGCAATAAATTAAAGTAAGTGAAATTCCCTAAGCTGAGCCTGTTTTGCCCATGACAGGACTTTATCCTGAAATGCTTGCTTCTAATGGTATGACTGATGAGGAATTCCTGTGATGAAGGAAGCAGGGTTTGAAATAAACATGAAAGTCTAACTGGCCTCAAGTTATAGATGGATGTGTTCTTCCTTCTCCTTCTCTCTTTCCCCATTCACCCTCCCATTTTCTTTCTCATCCCATTAGGAATGTTGGTCCCCAGAAGAAAACAACGTTGGTGACAGGATACAAAACAGATATGTGAGAATGAGAAAAGTTCTTCAGAAAGGGTATGGTGGAAATTCTCAAGGCGTAGCAGGATTATGTCCTTGAAACCACTATAGTTCATAGGATTACCTTTGAGGATGGCTGCATGCTGATAGAATTTTATAAAGATTTTTACATCTTTATTTAAACTACATTATTAAAATAAATGTAAAGAAATCTACCATAACGTCTTGTACATTTGACAGGGGAAAAAAGGATGCAGTTATTATTTGTCTGATGAATAAATGCAAAAATAGATCCTTGCTATGAAGCCTGCTTATATAGGTCTGTTCCAGATATTAAACCATTATATCTTGCCTCCAAACTACATTATTCCCAAATGCAAACAGAACTTTTTCACAAGGTGGCATTTTGTACTACACATTTGAATTTATATAAAATAAGGCATACAGTGTTCAGAATATATCAGTAAAAGCCTTTGAATTCTATTTCTTAGAACTAGGTCACATTAAGCATTCATTTTAGGATGAGGATATGTATGTACCTACACATACTGGCATCTTCAGCTGTGAATGAGAATATATAACTCTGTTTAAGAGATATCCGTCAGGCAAAATAATGGCATATTGTTTTTCTCTGAGTTAAAGGTGATAATTACTCATAGTTTACATGAAGCTGTCAGTATTACACAGCTTCTCTGACATTTCCATTCACCTCACGGGTGTCCATGTAAGTTTATCTCCAATGTCACTTACTATCTTGGTGGGTTTTGATCATTCTGAAAAAAAGTCAGCCATTGTGGGAAGTGGCTTCCTGTGTCACAGAGTTCAGGACTCTGCTTCTGCAGATGGCTGTACTACATAGCATCCTTTTTTTTTTTCTTTTTCCCATCTCATCATTCCCTGTAGTAAAACTGTTTGCTTTAGCTGGAAGATATTTTTCTATGAGAAACTATTCCTGAGTTTCACTCTGTTGGAGAACAGAGCTTTCTTCTCTTTGTGGAGTGACTGGAAAAATGATAATTTTCAGTTTATGCTCATTAATTCATGCACCTACAGTGACCTTTAACTTAAAAACTCTTCTTTTTCCTGTAGTTTGTCACGAATCCTGCTGTACTTATAAAGCAAAAACCACATCTACTCCCAAACTTTATTTCACTTCAAAGCACTGCAGATGAAACCAAACAGTGCCTTGTAAAGAGCCCTAACTCTTCCCTGTTACTGAAATATTTCACCCAAACCTCTTCAAAGGACCACATTTGCATTTTTTTCTTGCCTGTATTACAGACGTAGTCATTTTGGGACTGATTAGTCAGAAAATGCAATTGCTAGTAAAATAGCAACTTCAAGCGAATCAGATTTTTAAGTAGATAATTTTAATAAAGGGTTAATTTGGCCCTTATGATTTTTTATGGAATCACAGAATACACCAAGTTGAAAGGGACCCACAAGGATCATCAAATACAACTCCTGGCTTCACACAGGACTGCCAAAAGTCAAACCCAATATTTGCGAGTGTTTCCAAAGGTGTCTCCTGAAGCCCTCTGTACTCGTTAAAGATTCAACAGCTCCTCCCAGTTTAATGTAATTTATGAACTTAGTATACCTTCAAATCTTATATCCAAGTCATTTCTGAAAACATTAAAGAGAATTGGATCCAAAATGGAGCCCTACGGAAACCCCACTAGTGTGCCAACCCTTTGAACTCAACACGTCAATCAATTTTTTACCCATTGCATAATGTTTTTGTTTAGCTGTATGCTGAGCATTTTGTCCAGATGGGTGCTGTGAGAAAGAGTATAAAAAAGTTTGGTGTAATCAAAAAAGGTTACATCAATTGGCTTCCATTGGCCAATTGCAGCACATACGAAATCCTATGATAATGAGGCAGTGACTGCTGGGGCAATAGGAGAAGGCAGCAGGGAAAATTAAGGGAAATACTTAAAAGGAACTAAGAAATTATCCTTTAAAGAAGTGACAAGACCAGCTGCCCAAATGAAATGCCTCTACACCAATGCACACAGCTTGGGAAACAAACAGGAGGAGCTGGAAGCTACTGTGCCACTATGAAACCATGATACAGTCGCCTTCACTGAAAACTAGTGAGATGATTCTCAGGACTGGAGTGTGACTATTGACAGCGTCAAGCTGTTCATATGGGACAGGCAAGGAAGGAGAGAAAAGGGGCATTGCTGTCTACATCAGGAAAAGAACAGAATGTTAACAGCTGTCCCTAAAGATTAGTCATGAGCAAGTCAAAAGTCATGAGATAGGGGCATCAAGGGGAGCCTTTTCATTGGTATGTACTACAGGCCACCTGATCAAATGGAGCCTGTAGATGGGGCCTTCTATCTCCAGCTACAGGAGTGTTGTGATTGCAAGCACTTATCCTGCTAGGGAATTTGAACCACCCAGACATCTGCTGAAAAAGCAGCATGGTGAGTTGTAGGCAATCCTGGAGGCTCTTGGAATGCATTAAGGACAAATTCCTGAGTTAAGTAATAGATGACCCACCAGGGGGGTTGAAATACTGGACTGTTTGCTCACCGATTCAAATGAACTGATTGGTGATATCAGGATTGGAGGCTGTCTGGGCTGTAATGACCATGCTAATGAGTTCATGCTCCTGAGGTATATGAGACAGACAAAGAGTAAAATTAAGATGTTAAATTTTAGGAAAGCTAAATTCCAGCTCTTCAGAAAGTTAATCAACAAAACACCCTTGGAAACTGTTCTCATTGACAAGGGTGCTGAGCAGAGCTGGCAGATCTTTAAGGAAGTTTTCCTCAGGACACAAGAGCTCTCCACCCCCAGGTGTAGCAAGTCATGAAAGGAAGGCAAGAGACTGGCATGGCTGAACTGAGACCAGCTGGTCAAACTGAAGAGCAAAAGAAAATGCAGCAGGGACAGTTACCATGGGAAGAGCATAAAGAAGGTGCTAGGCTGTGTAGGGATGGGATCAGGAAAGCCAAGGCTCAGTTTGAACTAAACTTGGCAAGAGTGCCAAGAAGAACAAGAAAGGCTTCTACAAGTACCTTAACCAGAAGAGGAAAGTTGAGGAGAGTATATCCCCCCAGTGAGTGACACAGGCAAGCTGGTAACAGCAGACAAGGAGAAGGCTGAGGTATTTAGCATTTTTTTGGCTTGATCTTCTCTGATAACTGCTCATCACACAGCCCTCAAATGTTTGGTTTGGAAGGAGAGGACTGGGGAAGCAATATCCCTCTCTCTGTAAGTGAAGATCAGGTTTGTGACCACCTGAGGAGCCTGAAGATCCACAAGCCTATGGGTCCCAAAAAGATGCATGCCAGAGTCGTGAGGGAATTGGCTGATGTAGTTGCCAAGCCACATTCAATTATGTTTGAAAAGTTGTGGCAGTCAGGTGCCTGGTGACTGGAAGAAAGGCACCATCACACTCATTTGTAAGAAGGGTAAAAAGTATACCCCAGGAACTACTGACCTGTCAGCCTCACCTATGTGCTGGGAAAGATCATGGAGCAGATCCTCCTGGAAGCTACGCTAAGGCACATGGAAGACAGGGAGGTGATACGGGAGAACCAACATGGCTTCACCAAAGGCAAATTCTGTTTAGTGGCCTTCTACGATCGTGTAACTGCAACAATGGACAAGGGAAGAGCCACTGATTTTATCTATCTGGACTTCAGTAAGGATTTTGACACAGTTTCTGAGAACATCCTTCTCTCTAAATTGGAAAGATATGCATTTGATGGGTGGACTGTTCAGTGGATAAAAATCTAGCTGAAGGATCAAGTCCAGAGAGTAGTGGTCAATGGCTCCATGTCTGGATGAAAATCAGGGATGAGTGGTGTTCTCCAAGGGACAGTGCTGGGACCAATACTCTTTAATATCTTCATCAATGACATTGACAGTGGTGTTGAGTGCATCCTCAGCAAGTCTGGGGTGAAGCTGTGGGGTGCGATTGACACAGCTGAGGGATGGGATGCCATCCAGAGGGACCGAGACAGGCTTGAACAATGGGCCCAGGAGAACCTCATGAGGTTCAACAAATCCAAGTATGAGGTCTTGCACCTGGGTTGAGGTAATCTCCACTACCAATACAAGCTGGGGGTGTCTCGCTCCAATTTATAGGAGGGAGATGAGATCCTTTTAATATCTGTATACCCGGCGTGAGATTAAGAAACAACGGTTCATATGTTAGTCCAACCAGTTTATTATAAATCCTAATCAGGGAGACTGGGAAGGGAAGGAGGGCGATAGAAAAGATAGGAAAGAAGCAAGAATCGCGTAAAGCGGGGATAGTCACCGCCAGAATCCAGCAGCGGTCCCGTTGCACGCCGTTTTGAAAGTCCGAGGCAGAAGCAGCAGGGGGGGAGAGCAGCAGCGTGGCCGGCCTTGGGCAGCAAGCAGGTAGCAGGAAGAAGTTGCAGAGCCAATCCGGGGAAAACAGCAGGACTCAGGTAGCAGGCCCAGGAGAGTCCGTCAGCATGCAGGAATTCCATAGTGAGGAATCTGATGGCAGACACCTTTGTTCTTCTTCAGCATGCAGGTAGAGCGCAGAGCAAGTCCAGGAGGGAGCGAGGCAGGTTGTGAGGTTTCTCATGACAGAAACCTCTTCTTCTTCATGAGGAATCTGTTGCCAGAAAACCTCTCCCTCATGATTGTAGGTCCTCATTTTACCCTTCTTCTCTCTCTGCCTACAACCCGCTTCACGGCCATTAAGCTGCAGCTTATCTCTCTCTCATTGCCCCTGGCCTTGTCCATCTGTGCCCCTCAGACAAAGGATTTCACAACCCTTGCTGAGGACTTGTCCATCAAAGTTCTCCAGACAAAGGATTTCTCAACCCCTGCCCAGGACTTGCCTGAACTTGTTCATCTGTGTCCTCAGCAAGCTTTGAGACAATGATGTAAAAGAATAATCTCTTACAGGGGGATGAAAGGATTGAGTACAGCCTTGCCAAGAAGGACCTGGAGATATTGATGAGAAGTTAGAAATGAGCTAGCAACATACCCTTGCAGTCCAGAAAGTCAGCTGTATCTTGGGCAGTGTGGCCAGTAGTTTGAGAGAGATGATCCTGCCCCTCTACTCTGTGCTGGTGAGACCTCACCCAGAGTACTGCATCCAGATGTGGAGTCCTCAGTACAGAGAGAGGCATGGATCTGGAGTGCATCCAGAGGAGGGTCACAAAAATGATCCAAGGACTGAAACACATCCCCTATAAAGACAGGCTGAGAGAACTGGGGCTGTTCAACCTGGAGAAGAGAAAGCTCTGAAGTGACTTAATAGTGGCCTTTCAGGATCTAAAAGGGAACTACAGGAAAGAAGGGGACAGACTCTTTAGCATGGTCTGTGGTGATAGAACAAGGGGAAATGGTTTCAAGCTTAGAGAGGATACATTTAGGTTAGATATAAGTAAAGGGTCTTATACAGTAAGGGTGGTGTGGCACTGGAACAGGTTGCCCAGAGATGTGGTGGATGCCCCATCCCTGGAGAATTTCAAGGCCAATCTGGATTAAGCTCTGGGCAACATGATTTAGATATGCATGTTCCTGTTCACTGCAGGGGAGTTGGACTAGTTGACCTTTAAAGGTCCCTTCAAACTCTAGGGATTCTATGATCCTATGGTTTTAGATGGGTAACCTTGTCATAGATAGAGATTAAGCTTGTTAAATATGACCTTCCCTTCATGAACCCATATTGGCAGTGACCAAATGACTGTATTGTCTTCCAAATATATTTTCATTTTTTTAATTGGTGCTAGGTACAGACACTGTGACAGTGTTTGGCAGCAAAGCTTACACTGATGGGCTGATCTCCGTGAGAAGTACAAAGTTTAGAACGTTGCCCTGTGGGCTGATTGGATATTTCTTTGTTGCAAAGCACAGGGGGAAATAAAAAGAAGAGAGTTCACAGTTTTATGTGCAATGCATATGAAAGAAGAGATACTTTCTTTGAGAAATGCAAACTCAACCACTTTCATTAATTGATCATACACACTTTGAAACAATTTATTTCCAGTTTGTTACTAGTTGTGTTTTAGATTCCACTCTTACACTGAGAAATGCAGCTGGGTCTGTTCCTAAACACCCGTAGCTTTTGCTGAGCCAGATGGTTTTGGTCACTGCATATGGGAATATGACAATGAGATGCATTAGGTATGAGCATACAATGTGAGGCAGGACTTCCTGTAAATTGGGACTGAACTGAATAAATCAGAGGGAATGCTGTTAAATTTGTAGCTTGTGACCTATTTTTCTATTTTGTTTCACTAAGTAAGGGGATAGTCAAAGAGTCTCCTCCCAGCTTTAATGAGCCCCTTCCTTTTCTTAGTTCAGCTCTGAGAAGAAGGAAGAATTCCAGTGAATAAATGCCAGGGAGTCAGGTTCAACAAGACTATGTGAATGACAAAGTCTTTTCTAGCATGAGTAGTTTTATAGATGTACTGGGCTGAAAATTCACTCACACTGATACAGAGAAGTCCAAGTGACCTAATTTAATCCCAGAAAAGGCTACAGTACCTTATAGGCATTAGCCCATCTCTATAAGCATTTGAGGTCTGCCATCTACATGGGGCTATGTAGCTGTAGATAGCCTGGAGGATAGTCTGGAATGTAACTGTAAAGCAGAGGTGGAACAGGGTACTCTAGTGTCAGAGCAAAAACTTCTCTTTTAAATCTGAAGACTCTTGGAATAGACTTCCTGCCATCAACTGTCTCACAGTCCAGACTGCTGCAGATACAGCAGGCAATGAGCACAATAAATTGATTTTTTTTGGTAGCACTTACCACCTTTTGGGGATATGACTGTTGAAGAGTCAAAATGGTGATTTTGGAGGTATTCTAGGAATCATGCGTTGTTGTAGATTACACATCAGAGCCTGGAGCAAAGATTCCATAACAAAAGGAACAGGCTTTTCCATATTTCTGTCGCTTCTGTTGCTTCTATTCTTCTAGATTTTCTTACTATCTTAAAGAAAGGCAAAAGTGAGACTGAACACACTTGATGGTGAGCAACAACCCAAAGTTCCTTTCTAGTGCTCTGCTCTACATATCTAACATCAGTTTCTTAGTCTCAGATCTAAAACCACAGAAGAATGTGGAACAGTTGAGACTTCCAGCATTGGTCTGGTGACAGCTGACTGAAAATGGCCACTCTCAACCTCTCAAATTTTCTATGCATATCTTTGCTTGTTTACTTTTTGTGATATGAGCTCCTGTTGATGTTACAGGAGCTCAGAAGCCAAAGGCTTTGACAGTGTCTCCCATAGTATTCTCCTGGAGAAGCTGGCAGCCGATGGCTTGGATAGGTACACTCTTTGCTGGGTAAAGAACTGGATGGATGGCCAGGCCCAGAGAATGGTGGTGACTGGAGTTAAATCCAGCTGGCAGCTGGTCACGAGTGATATTTCTGGGGCCTGTCCCGTTCAGTATCTTTATTGATGACCTGGATGAGGGCACTGAGTGCACCTTCAATGAGTTTGCAGATGACACCCAGTTAGGAGGAACTGTTGATCTGCCTGGGGGTAGGAAGGCCCTACGGAGGAATCTGGACAGGCTGGGCTGAGGCCAGTGGGTCAAAGTTCAACAAGACCAAGTGCCGAGTCCTGCATGTTGGCCACAAAACCCCAGGTGGTGCTACAGGCTTGGGGCAGAGTGACTGGAAGACTGTGCGGAAAAAACAGACCTGGGGGTGTTGGTCAATGCTCGGCTGAACATAAGCCAGCAGTGTGCCCAAGTGGCCAAGACGGCCAATGACATTCTGGCTTGTATCAGAGATAGCACTGCCAGCAGGAGCAAGGGAGTGATCATCCCTCTGTACTTAGCTCTGGTGAGATGACACTGAGTATTGTGTTCAGTGTTGGGCCCCTCACTACAAGAAAGACATTGGGGCTCTTGGAGCATGTTCAGAGAAGGGCAATGAAGCCTGTGAGGTGTCTGGAGCACAAGTCTTATGGGGAGTGGCTGAGGGAACTGGGCTTATTCAGTCTGTAGAAGAGGAGGCTCAGGGGAGACCTTATCATCCTCTGCAACTCCCTGAAGGGAGGTTGTGGTGAGCTGGGGATTGGCCTCTTCTCCTGTGTAACTAGAGATAGGACTAGAAGGAATGGCCTCAAGTCATGCCAAAGGAGATTAAGGTTGGACTTCAGGAAAAACTTCTCCGAAAGAGGGGTCAGGCACTAGAATGGGTTGCCCAGGGAGATGGTAGAGTCACAGTCCCTGGAGGTGTTCAAGAAATGTTTTGATGTTGTACTGAGTGACATGGTTTAGTGGAAAATATTGGTGATAGGCAGACAGACGGACTGGATGTCCTTGGAGGTATGTTCCAACCTTGGAATTCTATGATTCTATAACTGAGTGGACACTCTCCTATTGGTAGGTATGTGCTTTCCTTTTTTTGTTACAGCAGCAGAGAGCATAGTAAGGTCTGAACTGGTGTGAGGAGAGTCAGCTCAGGGACCTGAGGAGCACTAAGACAGCAGACAGCCAATTTTCCCTGTATTTTTTGGCTCCAACGAAGGACTAAGCCTTTCCTTTGTGAATGAGGAAGAAGAAAAATTTTATGAGGGGAAAGCTGTAGAAAACTGTAGTTGGGGAGGATGGATGTGATCAGGGGTTTTGGAGATTCATGATCCTTGAGGTCCTTTCCAGCCCTGGCCATTCTGTGATTCTGTGAGGGGTATGCATTCGGCTTAGTGAGGGGACTACAAGCTATAAACACAGGGTAGGGTGATTATGTTTAGGCGTATTAGTATTGACTACATGTTTTGACAGTGAGAATTCAAATTTTGCTTGGCAAAATACAAATAAAAAATAACAAATATAAAACTTTTGTGGTTCTTTTGCAATTATTTTTCAGAGCTATGCAGGCTAACAGCAGAAAAGTTCATTGCATCTTTTCCTATTCCCTGGGAAGATTCAGATGTAGTTGGATTTCAGTTCAAAATTATGATTCTTCTCAGAAATTGGTGCCATCCTGGACTGAGATGTCATTTACAGCCAGTCCTACGGTAATATCACAAACTTGCTTTCGTATTTTTCCTATGTTACAATGTATGATTCAGACAGGTTTTAGAGGCCCATCAGAAAAATGCTTATTACTGAACTACACTAAAGCACCAGATCCTTTTAAAACTTCAGCCAGGTGAACAATCCGAATTGCACTATGCAAATGGTTGTTTCCTTGCCTCTTCCTGTGGTGTCCACACTTTTGCCTTCAGCACAGGAAATGAGAATGTTTCTTTCTTCTTTCTTTTTGAAAAAGCAACTCTTTAGTTTCTCAAGAGTGGATAAGTGGAAGTCTGAATTGGCCCTCTGAATACATTTAGAAGTTGCACATGAGAAAAAAAAAAAACAACAACCCTACTTTGGAAAGGCTTTTGACATGAATCAAAAGCTTTTGAGAGGTGGAATAGGTCAGAGCAATTACAGATGAAATTCAAAGCATTGTAGAAGACTTTTGAAAGAAGTCAGAAGTTGTAACACAGAAATAATCTACCCATTCTTTTTCTGTCACTTTGATTGTGCACCTTGAATCACATGCCCAGCACTATATACCATCACACTATTGTCTTCTTCACTGGAATTTCAAAGCTTGCATTTCTCCCTCAACCTAGTGCCCATCCTCTCTCCTCTGTTACTTTTACTGTAATTGTTATGGTGCCAGCTGCGCCGATCACTTGAGAGAGCTGAGGTCTGAATAGTGTCTGTATACACATTCAATATTTATATAGCTTTTTATCTGCAGGTTATTATTATTATTATTTTCTTCTTTTCTCTCACTTGCTGTATCAGTGTAGAAATGAAAGGGAGGTTAATGCAATAGCCTTAGCTTGGAATTTTTCATATGACAAAGTTACCTTTTCAAATATACCCATGATAAGAAACGAACTCCAGTTCTGTGTTACTTGAATTATTTAGCCTGACTCTTAAAAACAGCAGCTTAAGTTCTCTGTGGGAGGAGTTTAGTTAAGGTGAAAGCAAATCAGGCAATTTGCATATTTAAAGTACAAGTGGGCTAGTGTGTGAACCCTACCACACCATCATGTCAACTTTTGATAGCCATTAAAGAAAGATGATATATTTTGTTTCAGCCTTGGGATTTAGAAGGTAATGTTGAAGGTTTCCCTTCCCCTGCAAGCTCACATTATGCAGTCTTTTTTTTTTTTTTTTTTAAATCCAATCTGTCTGTGTCAGAAGCCCAGCAGTAAGTCTGCTTCTCTGTATGAGGGAAATTGTTTTCTACTAACTGATGACCTCAGCGTAGCAGTTTCTTTTCCAGCACATCAAAGCTCACAGTCAGACTTGCTGCAGCAAGTGCACTTTTGAGTGGCTTTATGACATATAAAGACCCTCTTTGGCATTCATACTGTGCTTCTCTATTGTTTACAAGCTAGCAGTGAATTATTTATGGAAGTTGCTAGAGATATAACTCTCTTTTTACCCAAAAGCTGTATTTTATCTTGTGGTGAGATTTTATGTGAAAGCTATTTTGGGGGTTTATGTCCTTTTTACGTTTATTTGACAGGTTTTATGAAACCAATCCCTTGTCTCCATTTTTATTACTGTTAAAACCCATCTCTGAAAATTATTACTAAATGCAGCATGGCTTTAACTGAACTGATGATATTTTTCTTTGCATTTCTCTTCTTGAACGATTTCAGATAAAATCATACTGAACAAACAAATAGGAATATTCTTAGCAAAGGAGCAGCCATTTTGTTTCTTCACGTAAGATCAGGGACACATTATGCTTCACTGCCAGTATTTTTAAGTTATGACATCAGCCAATAATTGCACTGGCATAAAGACAAGACGTTAATAGTGACCAATGTTAAAACTTGCTGGTTGATCTTAGAAGCTATTCTATAATTTCAGCCCAGGGGGGGTGAACTATAATTTGGTATTTTCTTTCCCCAGTTTCCCCATTAATCTTAAGATATCATTTAGACTTCTTTCGATAAAGACCAGACTCAGAGTTAGTTCATT
This sequence comes from Chrysolophus pictus, assembly GCA_037305975.1. NCBI lineage: Eukaryota > Metazoa > Chordata > Aves > Galliformes > Phasianidae > Chrysolophus > Chrysolophus pictus. Next base: position 78,768,519 of record CM074576.1, read on the forward strand.
TCAGAGAGCAGAATAATTCCAGACACTGGTAGTTAAAACTGTCTGAGAAGGACTTTTCTTCACCAGGTTTTTCACCGTATATATATTTATTCTGTGGATGACTATCAAGATGTCATAATTAGGTCCTTTGCTGGAGATAGAGTTAAGGATTTCTCTAGTTCTTGAATTCATATTCAGACATACACGTACCATTTGCCATCTCCCAGGAAATGTTAGCCATGTGTTTCAGACTGTTTGATCTGAGGATCTAGAATGCTTACATATGTGCATTTGCAGCCTGTAAGCCTGAGAAAGTAGATAACTGGATTTGTTGCTATGGTCAGTGGTTATGATGCTGTTATTTAGCATGGCTTTTCAATTTTTTTCCCCCCACAGAAAACTGACTATACATGGAAGTATATGCCTCATGGACTAAAAGTTAGGTTACTTTGGAAAACAGAAATGCCCTAGTATTGATAATTCTGTGTTTGCTTTTACAACATGGAGCTTTTAGATTGGTTTGGCAGGGCATAATCTGCACATCAAATGCTACATTCATTTCACCTAACTTCATGTGTCTACACAATAGATGTGTAGAGCTGACATAATCATCTTGGCCCCCACTGCAATCAATAGTAAAAAATAAGTTATCGCTGGACTTGACTCCAAGACATCAGCTGTTCTGTACAGTACTTGAGCTTTGTAATATAAATGTGATACAATCATCATGTGACTCTTGTTAATGACTGACTGGATCAAACTTATTTGGGGTTGATATGACTTGTCAGCTTACAGATGTAACCATGGGAATTGTTTTGAATATATAACATGGAATTTGCATAAGAGTGTAGGACCATTAAAAAAGTGTTTGATTTCATCGTAAGAGAGTTGGGTTAGAACTAATCCCTTTTAGATACCAGCTGTTCCTCTTGGGGCTGAAATATTTATATTGGCAGCTTCCTGTTTCTCTTCTTGAAGGAGAATACGATCTTCTGAAACATTTCATGGATGCCAAATTTTAATCTGAAGGGCTCAGTTGAATTGCCTAAACACAGGCATTGACTTTCATTTGAAGTGCCCCACGGTATCCCTAACATCTGAATGGAACTGGCAGATAGTGCACAAGAAAGAAGGGAGATAATATGTAGTGCTGTAACATCAGCTGAAGGCCTGGGACAGTAGATGTCTATGTTTACAGTGTGAATAATGCCCTGGTTTCCTTCTGTGATTTTCTTCAACTCCCAGTTATGGTACTGGGACAAAAAGGATTGCTGTACAAGTCCCAGTGGAGACATTACACTTCTTGTCACAATAGTCGTAACTTCCTGTTTGGCATAAAGATGTCTTGTCTTGTATTCATATGTAACTTTAAATATCGCTATATGCAAGAAACTAGTTTTACAGATACTAAGATGTTTAGGGGGCTGGAGGACCTCCCCTATGAAGACAGGCTGAGGGAGCTGGGCTTGTTCAGCCTGGAGAAAAGAATGCTGCGGGGTGACCTCATTGCATCCTTTCAGTATCTAAAGGGAGCCTATAAACATGAGGGGAGTCAACTCTTTACAAGGGTAGATAATGGCAGGACAAGGGGCAATGGTTTAAGTTGAAGAAGGAAAGATTTAGGTTGGATATCGGGGAAGTTCTTTACAGAGAGAGTGGTGAGGTGTTTGGAACAGGCTGCCCAGAGAGGTTATGGATGCCCAGTCCCTGGAGGTGTTCAAGGCCAGATTGAATGGGGCCCTGGGCAGCCTGGTCTAGTATTAAATGTGGAGGTTGGTGGCCCTACATGTGGCAGGGGGTTGGAGATTCATGATCCTTGAGGTCCCTTCCAACCCTGGCCATTCTGTGATTCTGTGATTCTGTGAAATAGATCTTTGGAATAGGTCTTGGCAACACTACAGATATTACCATGTAAAAAAGCAGTTCAACTGTACAGGACTCTGAGTGTAGAAGTGGAGACTTCCCTCCTGCCTGTTTGTTGCTTTTCTGCTCACACAGCATGATAAACAGAAATTAGTTTTGATCTCTGTAGCTGGGGCATGGATTTCAAAAGACCCCATGCCTATTTGACTGAAATTTTTATACGTATTTTGAAATCAAGGTCTCCCCATTTAGTCAGTCTTCACAGAGTGATATTTCAGAAATATAGCATGAAATCACACAATAGTTTGTGTTGGAAGAAATCTTAAAGATCATCTATTTCTACTCCTCCGTCAGGGAGCACCTACCGCTAGTCCAAGTTACCCAATGTCCCACCCAGTATTGAACACTTCCAGTATCTACAACTTCTCTGGCCAACCTGTTCCAGTGACTCACTGTCATAGTAAAGAATTTTTTCTTAATATCTCACCTAAATCTACAGGATTTCTTTCTAATAAAGAGTAACACCTCTGCACCTTGTTACAAACATCTCTCCTTCTCCAAGATAATTGAAGTACTGCCTGTGAGCTAGTCTTATATGTAAAGTAGGACTCCATCTCTCTGTATCTATAGACTTTGCAGCCTGCAAAAAAAAAAAAAAGAAAAAAAAAAAGACTGTATTCAGTCAGTGAATTCAAGACTTATTTTCTGCCTGAGTTGGGAGATTGTTTGGAGACATGATGAAGCTAAAACCAACAAGGAATGAGGTTTATTCAAGGGAAGTTTTCATGCCTGCTCGTACAATGGTTCTGCATAGTGAGCTTCCATCAAATTCAGCTGGTCCTGTAAGCGAGAGGCAAATATTGAACTGGAACTGATCCAGTCAGCTGTTTCAAGCAAAATTTAAAAATGCCTGACTAGTAAAACATTGAATGGGAAGAGAAAAACAGGTGACTCATTGTTTCAAAGAAATTCAGATTAATTCTGCTATTATTTTATAACTACTTGGTTTAACTCACTTGATTTTGAGTGTATATATATATATTTTACTTCTTAAACACAGAAGGGTACAGTGCTGCAATCGATTGTACCAGAAAATTTCCCAGAAAATATCAGTAAAAAATTAGCCCTGTGTCTTTCACTAGGAAGCTGATTTTTTTTTTTTTTGTTCTGAACACTGTCTTTGCTCTTCCAGACTTGCCACCAAAAAGCAGTGACGGTTTATGTTTGGTTCTTTAAATTCAGCAGACAAGCATCTCACATCTGGTCAATTACCTGTGTCCTACTTGCCCTTTCTGTCTAATCCCTCTCATATACAAGTCCTTTATGATGTGACAGTTGAGCATTAAAAACAATGTGAGGTTAGATTAGAAGCAAGCTGAAGGTAACCCCTGTCTGAATGACAGATGCTTGTGTTTTACTTACATTTTCTTCTCCAGCGCAAATGCCTAAGGCCCTAATTTTTCATATATGATTTTACAGAAACTCAAGTTAGAAGAAAATTTGTTATGAGACATTTTCAAAATTAAAAACATCGACAAAATGAGTTTTGCATAAAAGGTCTATTTATTTACAGTGGTGCTTAGAGGTACAAGATCCTCTAGAATTCCTATTAAAAGTGACTGAACTAATCCTGGATTTGATGCTTGGGCAATGGAGTAAAAATAAAGCACTTTAAATGCCTTCTGCTGTTCTGCTGATGGACGACACCTTCATGTTCAGTTTATGAGCAACTGTAGTGCTATAATTTTGGGATGCTTCAACATGTAATTTAAACACATTTGAAGTCAAGTTCATTTCTATTTTGCTAGGAGAACTTGATTTCTCTTATATCTCGTCCTTTTGAATGGTATTCTAACATTTTACTTATGACCAATATGTTCTTGGATGAAGTAGTGTCAAAGAAAAAGTGTCCATGCAATAAATATTCCCAAGTCATGTCAATTCTTTTGGGGGCCATTGAACAGTCCAAATCAGTCCCTTTGCCCTTGCTCTGGTAAAAAAGGAACATTTTAGAAGTAGTTTTACCCCATATTTGTATATATTTAAACCAATACTCAGATGCTGTCCTTCTGTGCCTAACTCACAGGGCTCCAAACATTTATCTTTCTCTTCACTTTGTTATTTTGTTAATCATAACTAGTTTCAGCAAGACCTGTTTCCAAAGCGTGGTCAGATAGTGACTACTGGACTACAAATCAATGGAAATTCATTCCTTGGGTTGCTATACTGCGGTTTCCATAGCATTCATAATTTCAAGTATAAGGGGTGCATGACTGCAAAAACTGAAGGCAGCAAAAAATGACCCAACTGGAGAGTGATGTATTCAGTCATTAACGGAGATAATCTGAATGAAGAGCTCAGGCAGTGATTCTTAGTCCCATCTAATTTTCATCCTGGATGTTACAGTTTGCTTGGCTTAATCTTCAACTTTTCAGAAATGACACTTTTTCAGTGATGCTGCATAATACTCAAGATTAATCTGCTATTCAGCATAGAAATAATGGAAAACATTAAAAATATATTTTAATGTTTTTGCGAATATTAACTATAAACTCCATGACAAAAGATGAAGAACTGTTTATATCTATGTTTTCAGAGCTCTCAGCGTACATTCACTCCTCAGCCCCTGACTGTCTGCCATTTCCATGCCCTTAACATGATATTTATTCACTGCAAATTAAAGCATTATCATTTTTGTATTCTGTCCCTCTGTACTAGTGGAAGCAGTGATCTAAACAGGCTGCTACATTCTGCTGACATATTCATTAGGACTGAATTATGAGTTCAGTGCATCCTGAAAATAGGGGCTGCTTAGTACATTTGTACAGGTGTCATTTTGCTGCAGGCACAAACCAGGAAAGGAATGACTGCAAAAACTACTGCGGTACGTACCACTTGCTTTGGTAACTACATCCTCCTTTTCTCCTCAAAAAATAGTACTCCTCTGACAGGATTTTTTTGATAGTGTAAAGAAGTAAGTTGACGTTTGGAACTAAATCTAGGAAAAGCAAAGAGGATCAGGAGTTTTGGGTAGAATGCAGTTTAAAGCATGTGACAAGGAATAAAACTCACTTGCTGCAGTATAATTTCTCCTTACAAAAAGTAAAAAAGCACATAAGTTCACATCACACCATATGTTGTTGAGTTAAATCTACTTCATAGTTTTGAGTCAGGAACATATACTCAATGAAGTGACAGTTGTTATGGACAATATGACTTCTTTGTTAGTAAATAACATTAGAAAGCTACAAACAGCCCCTTGAGTGATTTTTGATGTGGTAGATTAACATGCAGAACAGCCCTTATTATGTAGGAACATTTAAGGCCAAGTGACTCCTAATCACTTTAGAGGCTGAAGGAAGTGAGTAGGAGTGCATGAAAGGCTTGTCTGAGAAGAGGAGATCACATAAATAGATTTGTTATACTGCAGGTGGCATTTTAATATTTCATTTTCCACATTTTTGAATGAGGAATGCTCAGGCTGTTAATCAGAGAAAGAAGAGAAACAGACCTGTTCTTGCTGGAGACATTTTCTCATTTGATCCTAAGTATCTTATGTGTATAAATCAAGACTTGCAGCCTGCCAAGTGAAAGATAAGTCAGGCTGCGTGAGCATTTGTGGTCACATTTTGGACAGACAATTGCAACAAAACTGCAGCTGTTTCAGCATAGCCCTCTGAAATGTGTAGAGACGTGCTGATATTCTGCTGGCAAACCAATGTGCTCCAGTCCACTGTGTGTTGTATAGTGCTTTGTACCAGAAAAGTTGCTCTATCAAATAGTGCTATTTTCCTCTTTGTATTTGTTTTAGTTTCCTCAGAATGAAAAATTGTTGGCATTACTTTTGGAGCAACCTAAGTACTTGTAATCACCAGGTGACTTCTATCCTGCGTAGCCAGAGAGGGGAGCAGGATGAGGTTGTGAGTGCTCTGAGTGTCTGTGATCCATGTGACCGGTTGTACATGTGTATAGATGAATAGCACATATCTGTGTCCTGTGTGTACATTTGTACTGGGAATACATCGTCAGCCTTGTTATCAGCTAGACTGGGGTCATGATGTGTCAGTATCCTAATCTCTGTCAGGCTGTTGGATCCAGCATATATTCCTCTAGCTTATTCTGCATTATGATTATTATACCTTCTATTTTTCAGAAGGTTTTCACTCACTATTCATGTTAAGAGACTGATGATAGGTAGAGGTTTCAAACGAAGCAAATTTCTAATGATTGCACCTTTTGGTTGTGCTATACTTGTATATCAGAAACATACATCCTTCTCTGAATCCTTGCCAGTAGAAATAGCAATTTAAAGGCTATTGTTCTGTGTGCTGCAGTGATCTTCTGGAGCACATACACACAGGGACAGATCCATGTGGGTTCCAAGAAAATTAAACATCTTTTCTCGCAAACCACTGACCAGGGATAGAGAGCGTGGAAATTAGCTCATGACAGCTGTGAATCTCCATAACTCATCTAGCTGTGAGTAAGAATGTCTACCCCTCCTCAATTAATCCAGACATAAGAAAGATTGGATGCGGGACAGCTACTTTGACAAATATCCAGATCATAATGCTTAATCTCTGAAGCCTTTAAAACCAATGAAATATGACTCTTATCTTCAGGCTTGACAAAATCCTGGAAAGATCAAACTAGTTGGTACTCTCAAAGTAAAAACAACTTGGAAAATTTGGGATAATTGCATATGTTTAATTAAAGAATTCTTTAGTACCTTTAGCACACTGTGTTATCTTGTGTTTGCTGAGGGCAATTGCATCATTTTGACAGTCCTTTCTCAGTTCTTTGGCTTTATAATTCCTCTACTGTATGACTGTGTTTGAACGTACACAGATTGTATGCAGAGAATGGGTGATCTCTAACAAATGGGAGTGCTCTAGTCAACATTTTATCATTCATATGGGAAAAGCTTGTTTGCCTTTGAAGTTCAGTGTAATTGACTGCATGTAACATTCGAAAAAAAGTGTTAGGCTTCTTTCACATCCTTGCTCCATTTTGTCCAAAAGAGGGCAGTCTATACCTGATATTCTTTCAAATTCTTGCTCTTGCTCTTTTTTTTTTTTTTTTTTTTTCCCCTACATTCAATCTATAATTGCACAAAATATGGTGACACCTTTTACTTACAGTTCAAAATACATGGATCCACTTGCTTCATTGCTAACGAGGAAAAGGAAAACTGCTCACTACAATTTAGAAAATAATGAAGCATACTTTCCCCCTAAAGTCTTTTAAATTTTTTTCTTTTTTTTTTTTTCCTCTATAAGTGAAAGACAAGAGAAGTCTCATGGTTTGACCTACCATGTTAACCTGCTAACAGTTTCATCTGGGGATGTAGTGTTTGGCCTTTCATGTAGTGGAAGGATGAATTCATCCTGGCAGATTTAGTCTCATGCTTCCATGTGGCACCAAGTGTCTTCTCTCTCAACATTAAAGCTCCTCAGGACAAACACAGGCATTAGGTAACTTGTTCTTTGACTGTGCAGCAACACTAGCTTATCAGAATATAGTCGTCTTGAGTAGTCAGGAATTCATCAATGCACCATACTGTGGAGAGTCGCTGTTGCTTAACTCTGGATTTTCTCCTTCTGTCTTATTTACTGTTGCAGGCTATGCCCTTGGTGTATACAAGAAAGAAGGAGTGCTGTTGTGCTACAAGCACACCCCCACCCCAGTGCTGTTCCTTTGGTGGTCTAGTTTGTTTTTGGTTTGCAGCACTGCAGGAAGAAGCAAGTCCATTCCCTTGCCTTTTATAGAGAAGCTGTATGTTGTGTGAAAGCAGATTTTCAAGTGACTTAGCATGGCAGCCAGCGCAGGAAGTGCAGAAACTTCTATTCCTCAGTCTATGACAATTTAGAATACTGTGATATACTGTTCGTATTGGCTCCGAGTTTAGTCTCTTTTTTCTGTATGTGTGACTGACATAACCAAAGGCATATAAATATGACGTTTGCAAACACTCATTTGAGATGGCCTCTATAGTTGGTAACCAATGAATAAAACTCTCTCACATCAACATACATATTATACAGCACACATCGTGTACTCTTTACGCGCAGATGTGCATATAGATCCGTATATGTATAAAATGCTGTCCATATGTACTTATACCATAAGAACAACTATTAATGAGGCTGTGGCGACTTAACAATATGGAGAGTGATGTAGTGTATTAACAGCAGACCTATTGATTAACATCAAAAACCTGGAGCTATAATTTCTTATTAATTTATTAACATAACTATTAATTAAAGTGGAATAAATTAACCCCATCAAATTGATCACACTATAAGAAGTTGCCCAATACAATCTGCCGTACAGAACTTTTCTTCCACCATGACATACTGTGAGGTCTCTATGGCTATGTATTATGCCAGGAGTTTTTGACTGTATTGGAGAGATGAAGGACATACATACATATATACTCACTCTTTTCATAGTCCATAAAGTAATGCATGCCTGTCTCCATGTCATTTGCATTATCTTATCTTCAGATCTCCTTGTTTTACCTCTTTTGTCTTTTTCCACTCTTTGTAGATCACTGCATGACTCACAGTAGGCCTTGGATGAAGCTATAGACTGACACTCCTTTTAAATATTACCATATCTTCACAATTTTCTCAAGAAAAATTAGAAATCACCAGAGATTTTTTAAAAATAAAATAACCAAGGGTGAGAAATACTTAACTTGACAGCTAAAAGGCAGTGCTTAGAAATGGGAAAGTGAATTAATGGATGGTCAGTTTCAGGGAGACATACCAGAGAAGAAATAAGACAGTCTATCCAGTAACAGAAATCTTTCACCAGCCTCTGCCTGCTATCTTAGGATGAACAGTATGGGTGTACCCTCCTACAGTCACCTGTGAAATCAGTACAAGCCTAAAATTAACCCAACTCTTCTATTATCTGTTTCTTGACAGACTAGCTGAAAGGAATACTGAGCATAGGGATCTAGATAGTGCTTGGGAATTTGCATCTCAGAATTAACAATGGGATTTTAAGGATTTTTGAAGAATCTGTGCACTGAATTATGTGGTGAATTTACCTTATCTAATGATAGGTGCACACTAATCACTAAGCAAATGTAATTCTTTACTCCCTCTTGTGATTATAGCTGAGGGCTAAATTCTGTTATGATCTGTACTCTGCTAACTACACAGTTTAGGGAAAAACTCTTTCAGTGATTATAAAGTCCATAGAGGTGAGGAGAAAATCCATTTCCTTTCTTTTTTCAGAATGATTACAATATTAAAGCAGGATCTGTCAAAAAGAGGTGTTATCCCACTTAGAAACTGTTGAGATCTTGACATCCAATGGAATTTGGAAGTGACTTGAAACCTAGCTACTTGCTGCTTATTTCTTAGGACTTCTGTATTTCACTTCCTTTCTTCAAACAAAATTAAGGATATTTATGCTTTAGTTTGCATCTGTGGATCAAGAACACTTCATTGGTTTGATATCAATTAAAAAAATCAAGCGTGTAAAATATTTGAGTTTTTTGCTTTTCCTTTTTTTTTTTTTTAATCCAGATGATCTTTCTTTCTGTTTTTTTTTTTCATCAAGTTTTACTTGTACCTATGCCTATATATACATGTCTATCTATACATAGAATCAGTTAGCCTGGAAATGTAAAATCATCAAGTTCAGCCATCAGCATAACCTACTGAGTCCCATCACTAAGCTATGTCCACACATCTTATCTGTATCTATCTATATCCTCTATCACTCTCTCTATCATCTATATCTGTAAGCATATGTTCATTTTTTGGTTCAGTTTGAATTCTTGCAGACCTCTTAGAAAGTCAGGTAAAGGAAAACAGAATGCAGCTACTTTTGTGAAAATGAAATCTTAACACTTACCTAACACTCACTGCTCTGAAAAGTCAGACCAGAAATTAAATTCCACATATTTTATCTGCTGACTTTGCTGCTTCTGAGCACCAGTGCTGTCTTATTAGTTACTTTTGCTCAATTCTCAGGGTTGGGTACAACCCATCTCCACTGCACTTTGAATCTACTTGATTTCCATTTCACCGTATGTATTTTAATTCACCTCTAAACTGGTCTCTGTTTTTCCATTTTACAATCAAATCTCTCCTGTGCCAAGTGTAGGTGAATCAGTTAGTGACAAGCAAACCCACCTCTTAACAAGGTGAGTTTGTGTCTTTGTGAATTATATTTCCAAGAAAGTCTTTTGACTTCTGGAAAGATAGTTGTCAGTGTGATACATACATATATTTATATGTAAAGGTATATATACTTTTGAAGACTTATTCAGGAGCTGCAAAAAAAAAAAAAAGAAAGAAAAAAGTTCATTGGGATTTTCAGAACTGTAGCCTTGTATCTCTGTCTGCTCAGTTACCTTTAAAACATGACCCCAGATGGCTGAGTTGAAGCATCTTAATATGGTTCTCAGTTGAAGAATTTCAGGCTTTGTGATCTCTTCAGAGAGCCTTTGCCTACACTAAAAGGATGTTAGCTCCTCAGCCCAACATGGTTTTAGCTAAATGGGATGATACACAAATTTATTACACAGCATTACTTCTCACCAGATGTGTAGAAAGCCTGCCTTTCTCTTTTATCACAGATTTCTCCAAATTCCCTTACATGGTGTTGACGCTGTGATGGGATTTCATTTTTAAATCTAAGCTTGCAAAACCCCATATTAATAATGAGGAAGACTTTGAGAAGAAGAGTGTGCAAATGCCTATTCTATTAGACACTTGTGTGCTTAAAAACTAAAATATATTCCAGTCATACTTTCACATTCGAGACAAATCACCTTCCTCTACATGTCTAGTCAGATTTAGCTTCCTCTTCCTTACTGTGCATATTGTCTGCTTTGTGCCTTACAGAAGGGTGAAAGTTTGAAGGAAAAGGAAAATCATCAAGAGGCACTGAGTTGTATCTGTCTTTTGCTGTTGTGGAACAACTCTATACTGAATTTCTGATCAGTTTAATCTCAGGTCCAACATCATAGACAACCAGCTGCAAGTATCAAGTATACTGCTAATGTGCTTGTCTCCTTTTCAACAGAGGGAATCCAGTTTACATTCAAACTACTGTTTCCTAAGGTGAAGAGTCACTGTTTCATGTGTCTGAAAAACTTTCACACAAATCAAAACTGTCATCATAGAGGGATAAAATTTAAAGAAAATCAGAGGGAGGAGAGCTGTACAATTAGTCCCCTTCCTCTCAGATGGCATTCACAGTATCATGTTTTACTAGTGGACCAGATCTCTGTTCTCTTCAATAAAACCAATTTGTGATATAGCATACTGCACATTTCAAATACAAACATTATAATTTTTTTTTTTTTTTCTGTCTCTGGAACAAAATATACTATAACAGGAAAAATTTAGAAAGTAAAGTAAGGAAGTTTATTTATAATTACTATATATACTAGGGCTGCTCTGAAAGTAATGTCTTGTATTTTATTATGTTGGCCCACAAAGAGGCAGACATTGGTATGGCAGCAAAGGTTGAATGTTCCCACCAGTATTCTGTTACAGTTTGTTGCCATGTGAAGGTGGCAGCAGAGGGACAGTCTGACACAATGGAATTCTATGTGGAAGTGTGGGTGAAACAAAGGTGTGGAATTAAACTCTTCCATGTGGGAAAAATTGCCTCCATAGACATTCGTCAATACTCACGTAATGGTCATGGAGACCAAACAATGGGCAGTGGGTATTGTATTTCAACAGTGGTGACAGTAATGTGAAAGAAAAGTCATGTTCTGCATGGCCATGCAGTTTTACAAGCTAATTTCATCACTGGTGGAAATGCATAGCTAATGGTGGCATGAGATGGAACGCAACTGAGCAGTTGAGGCCAAAGTGCTCTGGGGAGCAAGATGGCTGGACTGATTACCAGAGCGTTAAACTAGATTTGATGGAGGATGGGGATGGAGTTCCTTGTGACGTAGAAGGGCCTGAGAATGCTGTCTTTTTAGTAAGCTGTTGTTTACTAAACTCTCAGTTGTCTGGTAGGATCTTGTGTGGATCCCTCAGAGAAGATAACATTGCCAAGAGCCTGGCTTAAACCTTCCTGCACCTTCTGCTTCCCTATGGTGCCTGTATAGCAATGCACGCTGCGTGGGGAATAAACAGGAGGAACTAGAGATCTGTGTGTGCTTACAGGGATGTGATCTCATTGCAAACACAGAGACATGGTGGGAGAGCTCACACAACTGGCAAGCTGTCATGGATGGCAAGGTGAGGTGAGCTGGTGGAGTTGATCTTTATGAGAGAGCGCAGCTAACAGTGTCACTCCAGTCTTTAAATAGGGCAAGAGGATGATATGGGAAAATACAAGCTAGACAGCCTCACCTCCATCCCCAGAAAGGTGATGGAACAACTTGTTCTGGATACCTGCTCCAAGCAATTGGAAGAGAAGAAGGTTTTCAGGCATAGTCAACATGGATCCACCAAGGGGAAGTCATGCTTGACCAATCTGACAGCATTCTATGATGTCATCACTGGCTGGGTAGATGGGGGGAGAGCAATGGACATTGTGTGCCTTTACTTCAGCAAGGCATCTGACATCATATTCCTTACCATCGTTGTTATGAAACTTAGAAAGTGTGCGGACAGATGAGTGGACGGTGAGGCGGACTGACAACTGGTCGACTGGCAGAGCTCAGAAAGTTGTTGTCAGTGGTGCAGAGTCTGATTGGAGGCCTGTACCCACTGGTGTTTCCCAGGGGTTGGTACTGGATCCAGTCTTGTTCAACATCTTCATCAAAGGCCTAGATGAAGGGATAGAGCCCACCCTAAGCACGTTTGCCGGGAGGAGTGGCTTACACACTGGAAGGCTTTGCTAGCGTTCAACAAGACCTGGACAGACTGAAAAGATGGGCAGAGAGGAACCTGATGAGATTTAACAAGAGCAAGTGAAGAGACTTGTGCCTGGGGAAGAAAAACTACATGCATCACTACAGGTTAGGGGATGACCTTCTTGAAATAAGCTCTGCAGAGCTTATTTCACCTGGGTGTTCTGGTGGACAACAGGTTTGCCGTGAGCCAGCAGTGTGCCCTTGTGGCCAAGAAGGCCAATGGTCTCCTAGGGTGCATGAAAAAGAGTGTGACCAGCAGGTCAAGGCAGGCGATCCTCCTCCTCTACTCTGCCCTGGTGAGGCCACATCTGGAGTGCTGAGTCCAGTTCTGTGCTCCTCAGTTCAAGAAAGACAGGGAACTTCTGGAGAGAGGATTACAAAGATTATTAGAAGCCTGGAACATCTCCTGTATGAGGAAAGGCTGAGAGAGCCAGGGCTGTTCAGCCTGGAGAAGACTAAGAGGGGATCTTATTAGTGCTTATAAATATCTGAAGGGTGAGTTTCAAATGGACGGGTTTTCTTCAGTGGTGCTCAGTGACAAAACATTCAGCATTGGGCACAAACTGGAACACAGGAAGTTCCATACGAACATAAGGAACAATGTCTTTACTTTGAAAATGACAAAGCACTCTAGGCTGCCCAGAGAGGTGGTGGATTCTCCTCAGGAGAGAAGACCCACCAGGACACTTTTCTGCTCAACTTGCTTTAGGGAATCTTCTTTTAGCATGGGGGTTGAACTCAGTGATCTCCAAAGGTCCCTTCCAACCTCTGTGATTCCATGAGACTGTAAATATTTTATATGGAAAAAAAAGAAGCATACAGCATCTGATTTATTCTCTGTCTTGTGCAACATGGACCTTTTTTTCTTCTACAGAGACGATAAGTCAGTTTTGGGAGCGTGAATTTGTTACCCTCAAGCTTAGAGTTTTTAAAATTCTGAATGGAAATACGTTCTTAACATTGTCAGGTGAGCACAAAGAAAGATATGGCAATGGCAGTTACATCCACTCAAGTAAACACTGTCGTTTTCTTCTAAAAATACATAGTTTCATGTCAATTTATAAATATACACATGATCTGTCATGTCTATGTAGGTAAGGAGACAGAACCAATCAGATAAAAGAATCAGCTTGAGGCACCTGTGTGTGACATTTAAGAGGTCTGAAGTTACAGTATTTTAAGAAAATGATCAGTTCAAACATTCTCTACAGAAGTTTTCAAAAGTTAGAAGAAGGTTGGATCAGGCTTTATGTGATAAAGTATATTACCCTTGTTCATGTTGGAGAATGATTCAAATCTTAGGAACAAGGCCTCAGTAGGACACATTTCACTTACAATTAATCACATGCATAAATGCTTTTCTTAAATGGATCCCTGTAGGAAACTTAGCTAGAATGACTGCCTGTTTTTAATATTAACTCTGTGGGATATATTATAGGAAAATTATTTTTAATAAATAACATGTATTTGTTCAGAGGACATTCAATGAAGATAAAGGTTCTGAAGAAGAGAACTGAGCAAGTGAAAATCTTGGGATACTACAAACATAATGAAAAAGACGTTCAAGAACATTTGACCCAAGTGTATTTCCTCAGTTCTTAACACTGCTTTCTGGCTTAATACCATCTTAACACCACTGCCATTAGAAGAAGTTACCCTACTGTAGATATGCCAACACACACAGTGTTCAAACATAGTCCTCTCTGAAAATTTCAGCTAAAATATAATTTAAAAAAATGGATGTACCTCTATTTTGTTCAAGCTAATTATATATTGTGACTTAATGTGTTAGAAACAAGAAATCATGAAGACTGTATATTACTTTCACAGTTGGTGATCAAAACATTATTTAGTGCTTCTGTAATTATGATGTATTAGGAAAATTCACGTTAAGATTCACAATATTCACCTGAATTCTGAGACTAGTTGGAGTGCACTGAACTATAATAGAAGTCATATAAGAGAACTGTTTAAGGTATGCTAGCAGACTTTTCATTGATGATGTATTCAACTAAGTTTGTTGTTAAAAAGCCATAGGTGTAAAGCACATTAAAATGTAATTGCAGTGACTGTTCAATACCATTGTTGCATATTACATATTAGGGCATATTTTAACTATTTACTTTTAAGATATTTAAGCACCAGGGCAGCCATATCTAAAAGATCATAGAAAAGGAAAAGGTAAAAAGGAACCATAAAGCCAAATGACAAAGAGAACAAGAGTTATAAGCACAATTGTTTGAGCATTGTAGTAAGTGTATGAATGGACAAGAAAGTGCTTAATGCACTCACATATGCATTTTCCACCACAGGAAGAAATCAAAATGCACTTATCCACAGGCTGCTGTGCACTGCTGAGTTTTGACTAGTCTCCTCAAACATTAATCATTTGCAAACTCTCAATTGCTATTGTGAATAGAAAATAAATAGACAGTAAGTTCAATTTCTTTGCTTTTCTCAGAAATAATTCTGCAGATTGCAATTGTTTGTCTAATTATTAAGAAACCTTCACTCACCTTAATAACATCTCCATCTCAAGTCCCTTCTCCACCTTGTGTTAAATGAATGAGAAATTTACAAAAAATAAGTGGATTATAAAGCTAACAAGATAATGAAATAAAATTACAAGGGAAAAATTAACAAGCTTATACCCTCAAAAAAGGAAGAAATGGAGATTTCAGAAAACCTATTAGCAACTAGCTTGTGGTTATTGATTTTACATGGAAGGCAATCAAATTCAGTGGTAAGCTCCCTTCAGAGATAATTCTGTTTGAAGAGTGGACAAGCATGTATGTTACACTTCTCTTGTCTACCACTGGCATGAAGCACAGCTGCATCAGCTGCTTAATTAATGAAGGTTGACTTGGATCTAAGTTGAAGGAATTTGAAACCTTCAGCTTTGGTGTGAGTCACACGGTTAAGAGCAATTAGAGTAAAAACAACATCTACAACTAGCAGCTGGAAGTGGGCTTTCTTTGTATAGGTTGAAAAGAAGTGAAGAAAAACTTAAACCTACGTACTACTTTATGGAGAAAGGATGCTGGATCCAGTCCCACGGAGCAGTCTGTCCCTCTCTGTATTATCCACAGCAGGTGTTATGTGATAAGCCTATACACTTGAGGCAGCAAGATTGAAAAAAAACCCAGCTCTGCTCACTTCCTTCTAAAAATGAGAAGCACTCCCTAGCTAGAACCTGCTTCCTTGGTAGTGGCCTGTATTCTATAGAGGTATTAGAGACCATTACTCCTCCTCCCACCTCTGCAGCTGATGAAGACAAACTCAAAACCCTCAACCCCTACCTTTCACATAAGTATTCAAATCACAAAACTATGAAGCAAACATTGAGATAATATTTCTGTGTATATTGCCTTCTTTCAGTTATTCAAAAACAAAAACACCTCTCTTTGTTTCACCTGTTCTCAGAAGATGGTAAGAAAATTTGATTTCCAGAGGCTGAGTCTGGTGTTTAGAATTTTCTGTTCATTCCCAGGGTAGACACAGGGTGGGGACAGCTGTCTGGGGAATCACTCAGTGAACTTAGTTCAAAATTTCTTTCCTGTGGTCTGTCTCTGCCCTTACAGGGAATATAGGTTTTCCTTTTAGGTGAAAAAGATTTCTGAAACACGTAAACCTATAAACTTCAGCCCTGTTTGCTTGTCTGGCATCCTCTGTACCAAAAAATGTTGAAGGGAGAATGACTATATTAACTAATACTTTTCACTATTTAACTTTTTGTGCTTAGTTAGGGATTGACAAAAGTGAGCCAGTGGAGAGATACAGAATTTTCCAGAGGGTGAAGTGATGCATTCTGCTCTGACCTGCCCTGTTTCTCTACTCACTGATACTAAGCTACTTTTGTTAGCAGCAGTAAATTTCTTAAATCTCTTAAAGCCTGCTGTTTGCATACTAGTTTCTGTAACTTAACTCTTTCTCACAGTAATATATGCAGTCTTGAAGATTCAAGGAGACAGTGAACATGCTGCTGATGTAATTTAACTCTTAAACTCTTCTTGCCATTCCTACTCTTTAATGATGATGATTACCTGATTGCTCCCTGTTGGTAAAACTGTGAACCAAGTGCTTCATTGTCTGAAGAACTTAAATAAAAAATCTTATATTGTAACACTGGCAACACAGACATGGCCAATAGTAGGAAGGAATTAAGCACTGCTTTGGAAAGTATGGAAATTTTAGAAAACTACTCTTGGACTGCCATCAATTGCTTGCTGGCCATAGAACTGCCAGAATGAACTCATGCACTATATCAGGGAAGCCTTTTTCTTCTTCAAAAAATCCTCTTGACTTTATTTTGGCATTTATAGTGAATCAGAATCACATTGATCTGCTAGTAATTTGCATCAGTTTACTCGTCAGTTCATTACACAACTCATTTTGGAGATGCAACTTCATCTTTCTCAGAGAAAAATGGAACTTGTCTGAATTGATCCGAATGGCAGTAAAAAAGCAAGTCAGGGAAATAAGACTTGTTTTATTTTAAATGTTCAATGGCCTTTTTACCAATAATAAAATTTTAACAAAAGGTAACCATCAAAATAAATAATTTTCAATTAAGGCAGTAATGTCCTATTAAGACATACTCAATAGCTCAACAGAATTGTATTTCATATTCAGTATTAAACTTTACAATAAAGAAATTACAGAATTTCTGCCAGGCATACTATGATTTATTCTTCAAGAATGTGCAACAGTGGCTGGTAATATAACAGAACTAAAATTAAACTCAAGGCTTTCTGCAGATAAAAATATCCAAACGCTGTCAGCCATGAAGAGGTCTGTTGGAGCTTAGCTGGTGATGATTAACATCTTGTGATGGAAGACAGTTGCACTTTATTTTGAGTTTTCATTTATAAGTGCCGTAGCCTTTTCAATTAGCAGTTCATTGATTGCTAGAGCTCAATTGTGTCGATAGACTGTCTATAATTGAGGTTTATATGCATCTACTGGAAGGCGTATGAGGAGCAGCTGAGGTCCCTTTGTTTGCTCAGCGCAGAGCAGAGGAGCTGAGGGGAGGCCTGATGGCGGCTGCAGCTCCTCACAGGGAGCGGAGGGGCAGCGCTGAGCTCTGCTCTGTGTGACAGCGACAGGGCCCGAGGGAACGGCATGGAGCTGTGTCAGGGGAGGGCAGCTGGGGGTCAGGGAAAGGGGCTGCACCACAGGGCGGTGGGCATGGGACGCGATGCACAGGGCAGTAGTCATAGACCCAAGCCTAATAGAAGTCAAGCAGCATTTGGAAACACTCACAAACACTGGTTTTGATTTTTAGGCGGTGCTGAGTGGAGCGAGGGGTTGGACTCAATCCTTACGATTATGGATCTCTTCCAAATCAGGATATTCTGTGATTCTATGATTCTGCTTATGTGCAGACACTACCTACACTGTATTATATTTCTAATTGCAATAAAGAAGTAACACCTGTTCATCATATATTTCCCACAGAAAATACATCCAATATGAAGGTATGAGGGGTGATGGAATAGCTGTTTCTGCATGATGCTTTGCTTCAATGAAATGTCTTTGCCAAAATTGGCCAGACTTTTTCCTTGTATCACTTGTTGCAGGCAATCCCAGTGCAGAGGGTAATCCCCCTTTCTTTTAAATAACACTTCATATTCTCAAAGATCACCAGGTGAAAATGAAGGGAAAAAATGAAAAAAAAAGCATGTGCATATGAACTATGAAGCTTATGTATGTAATTACAGTACCATTTTAGTAACCCTTCACAGACTCATTTCTCTGAGCAATTCAGGTCGAGAACAGTACGAAGGTAATGTGTGTTTCTATTCTGATTCACCCACAAAAGTGTTCACCCCAGGAAGGAGCTGGAAACAGTTTTAAATTATCTGTTCTTGAATTCCACGTTTCCAGTGGTGCACGTTTGGAGGGGAGATTTTATTTACAAACTTTAAGTACTTAATGATACTCTAAATGACTCTTACCAAATGAAATAAGAAGAGGGTGTGTATATCAGGAGGAATGGAAAAAAAGAGAGATGTCCTCTGATGGCTTTATCTCTGAAGGAATAGTATAAAAAATAACCAACTATCCTTCCATGCTTCCAGACTGATCTTAGTCTGTGGAGCAGTAAACCATTTCTGTTTCTATGATTTCAAGTAGCTTTGTTTTCTCAGAAACACAGAGCATACTCTGACTCCAATCTTATGCAGTATTTTAATTCCTTTCCAGTTTAGGAAATCCTTCAAATGCTATTTGCACCTGCTAATTCTACATTTAATATCTTGGAGAAAGAAAGAAACATGCCAAATCTTAGCTCTTGTGCAAGGTAACGAATATTTACCTTATGTTTGTGGAAATAGAAAATGGCTGCAAAGGTCAAAGAGAGCTAGGAAATAAGTGCCCAGGCTGGCAGAGGAGTAGTGGCATTGGCAGGAGAGCAGGAGCATATCACTGAGCTGTGTGATGTTTTGGCAGTAGAAGCCGTACTAGGGAGGAAGATGTTCACTGGAACTGGGATGAGGATGAACCAGTGATGTTAACTGTGTTAACCAGTCATAGCTAATTGTGTACAGATAGTATAGCCTTCTGCTCAACCAGATGGAGCCAATCACCAAGTTATGGGGTAATCTCACTATAGTTACAGAGAACATTTTTTAATGCTTTTTACTGTGGGATAGGAGAAATGAGTCTATTGATGGTATCTGGGGAAGAATTTGTGTATTCTGATGCTTCCATACTCACTTATTAGCTGTGAAACCCCTGGAGTGGGAAGCTACCCTGAGCAACATGGTGATGTCCTGCACATCTGTGTTCAAAAGGCACTCCTCACCAAAAGGGTGCGGTCTTCTGTACAGGACTGTTCTATACAAGACTTGTATACTTGAATATGTGCAGTCCTTATTTATGTTGTCCACTGGTAGAACTTCACTCTCGTAGAACTTTGCATGCACTGGGGAAAGAAAAGAACCGAAACAGAACACAAAAGCAACAAAACAAAACATTAAGTGGAATCATTTGAGAAAATCTTGTCAGACAGAATGATACCTAAATCCTCCCTCTGCTCCTTCATCACTTTGCCACTGACTTGAAAAGCCTAGAATAAATCCCTCCTGCTACTGAAACTTTGTCAAATTAATTTAAAACTAACCTTTTTTGACATTATCTCATTTTTCTTCAGTATTTATCCATCCTCCCACAGGTCATTTATGTCTGTTTCTGTCATATGTTCCAGTCCTCTTGGGAAGGCAGAATATTATAGTTTTAATATAATTTTTTCACAGTGTCTATCTTGCTGCCTCCTCTGTCACTGAACTTGTCTTAGAGTTTCAGATGTGACAGTGCCTTCTTCACAAGTCTCTTGGTAGGTATGCCTGCACTCTCCTCCCTGCCCCTAGAGGATAAAAGAAAAGGAAAAGTCTGTTACTCCTTTAACCTTGTTCATGCCTTGTCTGTTCAGAATTTGGAGCTTCTTTTTTTTCCCCTTTCTTGATCTTTTATTATTGTTTTTTTTGATGTTTAGCAAGAATTTACTTTTTTCCCTTTCATTCTTTATTATTAAGGCTGACTGTGTAATGCATATGACCCTCAAAAAGCGTTAAATGTCAAATTGATTAGCGGCAAATTGCTCATTCACTTAGGACTAGCCCAAAGATCCACTATGTATCTGATACTCACTTATCAACTAAAATCTCAGTGAAGGAAACTAATAATTTTATTTTGATTGTATGAATTTTTAACTGGATTTCTTATTTATTACAATCTAAAATCTTCATATTAAGGACCAATTTTCACAGGATTTAGTCACTAACATGTATTTACACAATTTGCCATTAGTTTGATATTACTTGAGAAACCTGTAACTATTTGACATTTTTTTCTGGCAAAGGAACTGGAGGTGGTTAAGTCATGTTGATATAAGGTATAATAAAAGCAATCTGTTCCCTATCATCTTGTCCTTTCATGCCTACTGACCTTGTACCTCTTGAACCATGCAGCGTTTTAGGTGGTGATTAGAGACTTAGGGCTGTGTCAGAGCTTGTAATTATGAGCCTTCAGTATTACAGCAAGGATCTTAAGGCTGAAACTTCAGAGGGAGAGAAAGAAAGGAGACTCCGGATTCTAGCACCAACCAGTATACTGTTTTTAACTGAAATTTTCAGAAATTATTTTCCCCCCAGTCTTTTAAAAAGCTTGCACTATGCTTTCTGTTATGGAGATGTAGGACACAGTGTAAGTGGGTGGTGTTCAGCACTTCTGGCTGCCCACACCTAACAATCTAAATGGGTAATATGTGTTCTCTAACTGAGGTTATCAGTAGATCTGTAGGCACAGGGAATGTGTGTGCTGGCAAGAAATGAAGTTTGGCTATGATGGGTGCTATTTTTTTCTGCATGGAGGAATTCAGTTCCACACCTCTGCTTCAGAACTCATTGAGAGCCACCCTGCGAGAAGGACTCGGGGGTCCTTATGGTCAAAAAGCTGGATATGAGCCAGCAGTGTGCACTTGAAGAATGGAAGGCTGACTATATCCTGGGCTGCATTAGAAGAGGAGTGACAGCAGGGAGTGGGCCTTTGTAAGGCCTGATCTGGAGTATTCTGTCCAAGCCTGGGGCCCCCACTAAAAGAAAGATGTGGAGCTGTTGGAAAGGGTTCAGAGGAGGGACAGAAAGATGATCAGAAGGCTGGAGCACTTTCCTATAAAGAAAGAATGAGGGAATTGGGCTTATTCCACTTGGGGAAGAGAAGGCTACAGGGAGATCTCATTGTGGCCGTCCAGTACTTGACAGGAGCTTACCAGCAGGAGAGAGACCGACTTTTTATATGATCTGGTAGTGATAAGAAAAGGAGGAATATCTTAAAACTAAAAGATTTAGATTTGAAGTTAGGAAGAAATTTACGCAGAGGTGGTGAGGCACAGCTGCCCAGACAAGCTGTGGTGCCCCATCCCTGGAGGTGCTCAGGGCCAGGTTGGATGGGGCTCTGTGCAGCCTGAGCTGGTGGGGGTAGCCCTGCCCATGGCAGGGTGTTGGAACTGAATGATCTTTAAGGTCTTCTCCAACCTAAGTAATTCTATGATTCTGTGATTCATCTGCACTTCCACGTCAGATGCCACTTCCACCACTTCTGCCACTTCTGTGTCAGACTGCACTTCTGCTTCCATCTGTCACATGGCAACAAAATATAATGGAATATTGCTGGGAAAGTTCACTCTCTACTGCCATACGACCAATATCTGCCTCTGATGTTGTGGGTCAAGATAATAAAATAGGAGGCGTTTGTTTCAGAAATGTCACTGTATTTATTTTAATAGCAGGAAGGAATTTCTTTCCCTCAGGCGTTGGTTTTAGTGGAAGCTGGAAGACCTGAAAAATTGAAGGGGGGCAATGGGGAGTGCTACAGGAAATACAATTCTAAAAGATATTTGCACTAGTTCCTCTAAGATTTGTGCTGTGCCAAATGTCTCTTTCCAAGAGACAATTTTTCATTCAGTGTATTCTTGAAACAAAAATACCACTCATCCTAGCTATTAACTACATTTTATTGACAGGGCTCTTAAAAATGTCACACATTTCCAATAAGTAATTTTAAACATAATCTATGACACTAAGATCAGCTATGCTCTCACATCTCATATGTTTTAGTATCTCAAAAGTTCTCACATCTGACTTGACAGGCAGTAAGAAAGATAATAACAACAAAAACAAAAAAATGTGACTGTTTTTGTGCTCATATAGACAGAATGTCCCTGACACCATTCAAATCAGATCCAGAATTTAAACTTAGCTGCGTTGACTTAAATGCATTTATCAGTGCTTTAAGCTTTTAAGTATAAACAACATTTATATCTGCCCTTCCTTTTAGTATTTCGTAGGCATAATAGTATCTATAAATTGGGAAAAAACACTCATCAAGGAAAAATGGCCATGCTTAAAGAAGTCTGAATTAATTTTATGATCTCTGAAGTTGCAAGACTGGGCCTTACTCAGTGCAGTATTTTAACCACTTCTTTCTATAATGCTTGTGACAGTAAATGGAGCAGGGTTTAGTAACGCGTCACAGTAAGGCAATATGTTAATGTGCTTCCCTTTGTGTGGACTCTACAAACCTCTGAAAAAGCACTGGATGTCAAAGGTATTACTCCAGGAAATCTGTGTTTATTCCCCAAACCTCAGGCAGTGGAGGGGGAGGCAGGCTGAAGTTTCTGCCCCTGAGAAGCAGAAAGCGAGGGTAACCAAAAGTGTTGGAAGCTCTAAGGACATAAACTCTGTGGTTTCCACATGAAACACATGTGGAAGGAGTAGCAACCATGGAAGGGTTATGGAAGGGCCAAGGAAGTGTTATGTCATTAGGCAGAGACTAGAACTGTGTTGAACAGTAGCTACCCTTGTTTGTTCTTCTGCTCACTAAATGTTCACACAAAAGGATTGCTAAATGAACTGTCACTTTTGGGACCAAAGATCAGTTTCCCCAAAGAAAATAGATATTAAGAAGCTTGTGGTCTGAAGTGCTGTTTACTTCAGAAATGGACCATATCCTTAGAAGTCACATTTTGAGTATGATGACTGGACAGGATGGAGAACACATTTAAATACGCTTGCTGCAAGTAAATGTAGAAGAAAACAATTAAAATTATGACTGTACTATTTCACACTGCTTTTTCCTTAATAGTTCAGTAAAATGAAAACAGAGTCCTGAATGTGTTCGACCAGCAAAGAAAGCAAGCATTCCCTTTTCTTTCGTTCTTGGCTTGCCCTGATTTGAACACAGTAGATCATTGTGCTAAAGAGCATTTTGCAAGCCTCAGCAGATTCATCCTCACTTTGGGTTAAGCTGATAGGCCTTTTCTATTTCTTACCACGGTGGTTCTTTCTTTAAATGTTCAAAGAATATGCGCCATGAGACTTTATTATTGAATATCTTGCAGCCTCTTTCAGAAAGAAGCAATGAAAATACTACCTTACAAGGCAAGAATTGAAAATAGAAGACTGTTACGAAATAAAGTGATAGGAAAAACAGATGCAGTAATGAAAGTATTGCATAGAATATCAAGAAGACTGCAAAGTCATTGAAAGTTGCTCTGTAGACAAATATAAATCATTTAAATTTTCAGCTTCAAAAATTTGATTTCTTAATTACAGCTTTATCTAATTACAGCTGCTAAAAAAAACCAATATACCCATAAGGGTAGTTTCTAATTTTATTTTAATATTTTGTATAATCTTTTTTTCTGGTAACTACAAATGGATTTGAAGGGAATTTTAAATACAAGAATTTGTGTTTGGCTTTGTTCAGTAAACTTTTTATTTTGGTGCTTTTCAGAACTGTGTTAAATAAAAATGCAAAGCTTCCTGCTGGAATGTATTTTCAGTAAAACTTTTTCCTTAGAAGAAATAAATCCTAAACTTTCAGTCAGTTTTATCAAGAGGAAGAGAGAATTTTATGATTTCCCTTTCAGCAAGGGAATCTGTCTATGCAAATGTTATACAGTTTCATTTTCTCTCTATGTCCCTACAGCTGTACTTTCCATTACTAGTTTCCATTCATCACATTCCTCCTGATAAGGTCTCTGACTCAAAGAGTGAAGTTCTTCAAAAGTTAAACCAGCTTTTCAGTAGTTTTAATGTGCAGAGTGTGCTGTCTGGAGAACTGATATAGGAGATATGTGGAGCACACCTGACATACATAGCTGATTGCTGACTAGGAACCAAGAGGAGCACTGCTTATGTTTTGCTCAGATCCCAGAAAAAAGCTGCTTCTAAATTGCAAAGGCTGTGTCTACATTACTATATAAATTTGGATCTGGAGCATTCTTTTAAAACAGTTCTGATAATGATGTTGTTTTAATGTATTTTTGTTACAAATCTAAGAGAATTTTCAGAGATCTTGAAATAATTTCCTCTCAGATAAAACAAAACCAGGTGGTACAGTACAGGATTGTACCTAGCATGCTCCTGCTCCAAATGGTCATTTGGCCTGTGGGATTTGAGTAAAGCTATTCTGACATAGAAGTCCCAGAGTAAGTGTAGTGTGTGGATACTGGATCCTCAGCATTTTGTCTCCGAATCTGGCTGTTTCCCATGTCTTATTGATACAGACATAGCCACATTCAGTACTCAGTTCGTGTACAGCAACTTAGTGAGTACTAGAAAGAGAGAAATCCTTGATGATGTAAAAAAAATATAGTATTTTTTTATAATGAAAATACACATATATTTAAATCCGCAGTATGGCTAGTGGGTATGATTTCACCATGGGATTGGAGCAAGATGGGTGGAAGGTAGTTCTACCTGAAAAACTGGTGCTGTAGAAAGTGAAGAATATTATCCTGAAAAAGCAGTTTCCAGCTTTGCATCTCACATTCAGGATGAGTTATGATTCAAGCACTTATTTAAGAAAATCATTTCAGTAGCACTTTGTCTCTTGAACTGGATTATTCTGACTGCAGAAGAGCAGGCATAGTATTGCCGTAATTTTCTGGCACAGCCTTTAGATGTTATTACCCAGATTAAAGTTTGGACAGCTTGCCATGGCTTGTCCATGAAGCCATCCAAGATATTTCCTGAGCTATGCATGCCACAACCAAAGAAGTCCCAACAGTAGAGCTGCTGATGGTTTGGACTGAAAAAAAAAAAAAAAAAGTATTTTCTTAACTTGTCAGTATTATTCAAGCCAATACAAAGATATTAAAAGCTTTCAGTAATAAACATGAAGTATATGTTATGCCTAGAACAAACACATTTTTTTCTGAAAATAAATTTCATGAGGCTGTGCAAAGTCTCTGAGGTTTTGAGTAGTTTTTAATATGATCTGAAGCAGTTAGGTAATAAAGACTTCGGCAATGCTGAGAATAGAAAATGAGAGAGGATCCATAATCCTTAGAACTATTGCTTTTCAAGTGTCTTAAAAGAGAGAATGGGAATTGGCTATAACCTAGTCTTCTGTGCTAGCATAGGTGCAATAGAAAGCAATATTATTTGCATGCAAATTGATATGGTCCAAATGCATTCTTTTGTTTGTAGATAATGGCCAGGACTTTTTGCAAAAGAAAAAACATTATGTGGTAACATAGGAGAGGAATAAAATATGCAATTTAAGCTGTAAAAATGTGCTGTTAAAGAAACATGACTGACAAAACTGTGGCCAATTGTTCCATTTACACGTTATCTTTACGTTGATTTGAGAAATTCTGTAAAATAATTGTTTTGTTATCAGTCCCATATTGTTTTGAGTTCGGGCACTTGTTTCTATTCAAGTGTTAGACTTTGGCATACTGTCAGAAAAGGAAGTATCGGCGAAGTAGATCAGGATCCAAATGCTATCAGTGGGAATTTGTTTGATTTTTAGTAGGAAAAAATTAAGGTATCCATGCCAGAAGGACAACCTGTAGGTCCTCACTCTACCCATGCACGGTTAGAGCAACACTGCCAGCCAACAGCAGCATGCACTGCTACTCATCCAAAAGGCAGAATCTTAGGAAAACAGTCTTGGTCCAGGAATTGACAGTTTTGAGTGTATCTTTGAAGAGGATTAATCTTTAGTTATCAATTTGGGGAGCTCTGTGGAACGTTTTGAAGACTTAAACACTGAGTGTAAGCATTGGTGTAAATATCTTGTTGAACTCAACCTAAATGAGTATCTAGGCAGTGCTTCTTGATAAAAGCTGTTTTGGCATGACATTGATTTCACGGTGAAGCAAATTCCACAGCATGGCACTGTGTCTCTGCAGGAACTTTTCAGCATAGAGAGAGATCTGCTTCTGGGTGTTTACAAAAGCAGTAATGTGAGCTCTATTAGGCATCCAGTAGGGGGAAAAACATAAACTCTACATATTTGGATAATTAAATTATTAAGTAAGCATTATGTAAGGCAGGGGGGTTGTTATAAATGTTAATATTAAATTTTGACTGCAGAAGACAACTAGGTATCTTTGTTCCCGTCCAGGAGATGATTATGTCTTGATAAATCAAATTCCCTTCGGTAGCCTTTTTGCAATTCCAGAACAGCCTTATTATTTAGCAGCACAGTGTCATTCTGCATTGGAAAATAGAGTTCAGTAGGCGGAACAGAACTTAGAGCAGAGCTACATAAATCCCATGGATCAGTGTTGCCACTTGAAGTATTGATCAAGACTCTCTCCATTTTTAGGAAAGCTGCTCTGAAAGTAATGCCTCCTACTTTATTATATTGTCCCACGACATCAGAGGCAGATGTCGGTGGTGGATGTTGGGAGACAAATGGATGAGGCCAGGCTCTTCTTGGTGATGTGTAGTGATTGGACAAGGAGCAATGACCTAAAACTTGAACACAGGAAGTTCCGTATAAACAAGCATAGAAACTTATTTACGGTAAGGGTGAGAGAGCACTGGAACAGGTTGTCCAGAGAGGCTGTGGAGTCTCATTCTATGGAGATATTCAAGACTTGTCTAGAATACTTGCCTATGTGTGTGAGCTGTTGTAGGGAACCTGCCTTAGCAGAGGGGTGGACTCAACAATCTCTTGAGGTGCCTTCCAACTCCTGCAGTTCAGTGTGATTCTGTGTGATTCTGTGTATGGCAATAGAGAGGTTGAACATTCCCACAAATATTCTGTTACATTTTTTTGTTGTGTGACAGGTGGCATCAGAGGGGAAGTCTGACAAAATGGCATCTGACATGGAAATGTGTATGAAGCTAAGGTGAATGAATTCTTCCATGAGGAAAAATTGGCACCCACTGACATTCATCGATGCTTGCTGAACATTTAGAAAGACCAAACAGTGAATGTGAGCACAGTGAGGGGTGGGTGGTTTGTTTCAGCAGTGGTGACAGTGACAGAATGTCACTTCCACTGGTGCAGGTTTTTAGGCACACTGCATTCAGGCTCTTATTCAACCCCAGTGAAGGTGCATAGTTAATGCTGGTGACTATGTTGAAAAAGTAGTCTTTTGTAGTCAAGAATTTGTTCTATCAAATAGTGTTACTGTGCTCTTTGTTGTAGTTTCTATTGAAATTATGATAGGAAGCATTACTTTCTGAGTGATCTATATATATTCATGTCTTGAATGCCAATTTCCAAGAAGACTTTCAGGGTGTATTCTGTTGAATTAATCTTACTGCAACCAGGCAGTAAGGCTAGGAAACAGGAACGGCTAGGCATCTAACAGTCATCTCCTCCTCACCTGATCCTGTTCCCTTGTGCTAGGATCAGTTCAAATGCAATGATAAACAGGGCTCCTTAGGAAAACCAGGAAATCCATTAAAAAAAAAAAAAAAAAAGGATTTATGGAGATTACAGACTTCAGGAGGAAAAGATCTCCTTACTTAGCCTACATCAGAGGAGTTACTGACAGGTTTTTCAAGCCAGACAGGCAACACTGCAAGCAGAAACCACTGCTCTTAGCGTTGGATTGACCTTGTCTTCCCTCCTTGTAGCTGGGGAGACAATGGAGAATGGAGAACTACTGCATGGAGAGGGTATGGGAGGAGGTTTCTTGTAGGATGCAGGAGGGTTTAGAGTGAAAAGCCTTCTTCCTCCAGAGTTACCATGTATCTTTACAAAGGCAGCAGTTTCTTTGGCACAACAGTTCTTCGCTCTCAGTTCTGGCTCCAGTGAGCTGCACTGGGAAGCCCCTTTCTGCCTAGTGCTGGAGTGACCTAGTTTGCTCAGCTGCTTATACCAACAGGTGCTTTTCTGTCATTTCTGGTTAAAATGTTATATATAGTCCTACGTAGGATATATAATACTTATACAAAGAAGTTTGTATTATTTTATTTAGAAGAATGTTGCTAGCTGCATTATTTCTCTTGCCACCAAATAGACAAAGGCAAACCCTACTCTGTTTTCATGTTATATACTGGTATGCTCATATATTGGAATGGTGTATTTATACAGTGGTGTGGACTGCCTTCAACCATATGTAATAAATATGGGAGTGCAGTTTTGCATATATATGAAATGTTATAAGATAAATGTGAATAATGATGTTACTATTTTAGTTTTAATTTATACTCAAAGGCAAGAGGTATCATTTCTCTGTAATGGTTTTATCTCAGCTGTTTGAATCCAGCTGAGAGCCAGCTGTGTGCCCAGAGCTTCTCAAGGGTGTGATTATTTAATGATAAAACTCATTTTCTGTAGTAGCTGCTGATTACTATTGCAAAAATTACTTTAACAGACTGAAGTGGTAAATTTTTGAGCTGAAAGAAGGCAGGGTTAACTACTCAGAATATTGAGCAGCCTTTTCAGCAGAAGTGTAGTAAGAACCATAAAATAACACTACCTGTCAAAATACTTGGCTGAAGTCTAGAGTCCAATTCATCTTACAGCACTAAGTTGTCTGCCAAGCTTAAAAAAACCCTTTTCTACCGTGCCATTAACATAATAACATTTAGTTACACATTTCTTTAAATGCAAAAGTAATTCCAGGTCAAATGGGCTTTGTAAGCCTTGTATTTGACCTCCACTGTGGCTAACAGTGTGCTGGGGAAGACTTCCTGTTCATTCACTTTGAACACGGGGTTGAGTGCCATGGTAGATTCTGAATAAGAATGTGGGAAATAGAAATAAAGCTTAAGGTAGGGAAAAGAAAACTATTATGATGATTATTATGAGATGTGTGTCCAGTTTTGATCCCCAGAATTTGAAGAAACCATGGTCAGACTGGATAGAGTCCCTTCCCCTTCCCCTTTCCCTTCCCCTTCCCCTTCCCCTTCCCCTTCCTCTTCCCTTTTCCCTTCCCCTTCCCCTATTTCCATTTCTCTGCTATTTCTGTCATACAGAGCTCAAATTTCAAAAGATAAATTGTAGCTTAAAACTGCATTTTGAATTTCAAATAAGATATTTTTGATGTTACTGAAGTATTTGATTTTGAAACATCCAAACTTTAGGACATTAAAAATGTCTTTTCTTCTTTATATCTCTGCAGAAGTTTAATATTCGGATAAATTTATCCATTATTTAAAAAAAAAAAAAAAAAAAAAAAAAGCACTTCTACTTTGGATGTGGTGGATTAAGACTACATAAGCCTAGAAAGCCACCACTAATCATCAGTATTGGTTTGTTTGGGAGGTTTTCAGTTACGTATTTGACTTTCAGTTTGGGAGACCTTTACAGATTATAGCTAATGATAGTAGTGTAATCTTCTAAGGATAAAATGGTATCAGTGTTTGTTTCTGTTAATTTGTTAAAAAGTGCAGAATTAAAATTTCCACATTTTAGTTGTGGAAAAAGTTGTTTAGTTGTTCCTTTCAGAAGGAAGCAGCCTTCTGAAAATTACAGCCAAGGGATAGAGTATGAGATATAAAAATTGTAGTTGAGTTATTATTACCATCAGCTTTTATGTAAATGATTCCCTTTAGTTACAAACACACACACACAATTCTTTATCCCTATTTAAAACATAATTGCAGCCCTTGACAGACTGCCATTGATTTTTTTTTCATAGAATGAATTAAAGTATTTTAAGTAGGAAAAGATAGAAAGGAACATTATGTCCCATTAAACTAATCAAATGTACTAAAACTAACCCCTCCACTCCACATCCACCCCCTGCTGTCATCTACAGCATCAAAATGGTTATGAATGGACAAATCCACTTGGCAGTTTACAAAATGAGGTCGAGATAAGTGCATGAAAAAATAAAATCAAAGCTCTTCATAGCTAGCAAGATTCTGCCTTTGTAGAAATGAGTTTAAATCAGGGCAGCAAGATCAGTAAAGTGCTTCCAAATCCTTCCAAGAGCAGATTATAATTTTCTGTTTCCTGACTCCTTTTTGTAACTGCTGTGTAAGTTTGCTAAAAATACATTGCCTTTTTCCAGAGGATGTTATAAAGGCCAGCAGTGGGATTTGACTGAAAAAAAGGAGATGTGCTAACTGAGAGGAGGATAGAGAAAGCTGTAAAACAGGGATCGGATGACCAGTTGCTCATGTGACGTGAAAACAGTGGTCCTCTGTCATTTGGGAAGAGGACACTGAAATTACAAGTATACATCACTTCCTCAGGGCACCCACAATTAGGACTTCTGTAAGCGTCCCTTTTCTTTTGCCTCTTTTCTCATAGGATCACTTCTGTGGTAATCTATAATTCACTCCGCAATGGTAAAACCCTTCTTACCGAGAGAGATCCAGTGAGGGGAAACATAATTCACTGTGTTCAGGAAAGCCATTTTTATATACTGTAGCAGTTTAATTACCATGACAGTTAATTGATGCAGTTGAGCTCCCTAATGGTGGTAACTCTATGTAAATGAGGAGGCTTTTTTTTATAAATTAGCTTTGCAGTATTTCTGTTTAGTTACAGATGAATGAAGTTGAACAAGCTTGGCCTTTCAATTCATTGGATTTTGGGGAGGAGATCTCCATTTCAGCTTTGAGCTCTATGTTGGTATAATGGGAATACCAAAATAGCAAGTACAAATAAATTAACAATTGACTAGTGTTTTTGATCGGTGAGGTTGTGCAGTTTGGAAAAAATTCTCTACACACATCTAGGTAGCTTCACATTTATAACAAAATAAACCATTGTTCACATTACGCACTCCTCAGTTGATTGGATAACACAGACTCTGGGCCAGAGTCTTTGGCATCTTGTTTATAAATACATCATGCAGAGTGACTTTCTGTAGTCATGCTGCTCCTGAGATCTACTGCTTAATGTTTCATAGTTTCCAGGTTTTCTCAAAGTTTCCACAAGAGCAAATCTCTGTTTGCCTGACCAATCTGGTGGGCTTCCATGATGGACTGATGACACTGGTGGATAAAGAAAGGACAACTGATCTCATCTACCTGGACTTGTGCAAAAACTTTGATATAGTTCTACACCACATACTGATCTCTGAATTGGAAAGGTACGGATTTGGAGGGAGACTATTCAGTGGATAATGAATTGGTTGGATGATAGCTACCAGAAGATTGTGGTCAATGGCTTTATGTCCAGATGGAGACTGGTGACAAGTGATGTACCCTCAGGGGTCCATCTTGGGAGTAGTGGTCTTGAACATCTTTATCAATAGACAGACATAGACAGTATCCTGGGCTGCATTGAAAGAAGGCTGGCCAGCAGGATGAGGGATGGGATTGTTCCCCTCTACTCTGCTTTTGTGAGGCCCCATCTGGAGTTCTGCATCCAGATTGGGGACCCCACCACAAGAAAGATTTGGAGCTGTTGGAACAGTTCCAGAGCAGGGTCAGGAAAATGATCAGAGGGCTGGAGCATCATTCCTATGAAGAAAGGTTGAGGGAGCTGGGCTTGTTCCACTTCGGGAAGAGAAGGCTCTGGGGAGACTTCATTGAATCCAGTATTTAAAAGAAGCTTATAAACAGGAAGGAGATAGATTTTTTTACATGGTCTGATAGTATTATGACAAGAGGAGAATTGTTCTAAATTAAAAGAGAGGAGATTTAGATTAGATGTTGAGGGAAAAATTTCACTCAGAAGGTGGTGTGGCACTAGAAACAATTGCCAAAAGAAGCTGAGGATGCCTCATCCCTGGTGGTGTTCAAGGCCAGATTGGATAGGGCCCTGGGCAGCCTGATCTGTTGAGTGGCAGCCCTGTCCACAGCAGAGAGTTGGAGTTAGAACTGTTTGATCTTTAAATTCCTTCCAACCCAAGCCATTCTATGATTCTATGATTCTATGATTCTATGATTCTATGATTCTATGATTCTATGATTCTGTGCTTCTGATTAATCTCTTCTACCACATACCAATGAAAGACTTTTTTACCACATAGATGTTTACATCATATGCTGTATTACTTATGTAAATGATTTCTTATGATCTCACGTGTCCAGAACTCAGTACATTATAATATTCTGTCAAGTTTTGGTCTATTGGAAAATGCATCTCATATGTGATGAATAATTTTGCATAAAGGAAAGACATGATCTAATGTAACAATCTGAAAGGATCCTGGGAAGAATAATTTCAGACATCTGCATACATTGAAGTGTTTCAAAAAAAGTACTTCAGTAATTTAATGTTCATATAAATTTTCAAGATTGGCTTCTAAAAATGTGACTACCCAACACATTATCTTTTCAACTTCTAGTCTGAATAATTCAGGTGTGATTCTATTTCAGGTAATGGTAAAAGAAAAGTTAATACAGGTAAGGAGAGCAGAGAGAACACTGTCCTCATAGTGCTGTAGTTATAATCATGGCAAAAAAGAGAACTGGTCTATTTCTTACTATGTTCAGGTCTACCTTTTATTTGAAATTTGCCAGAAGAATTTTAAATATAGTAAAAATTGATTCTTTCTCACTATCAGTTTGAGAAACTGTCATCCCTTTTTTGCCACTGCTTGTCATCTAAGGTGATGACGTTGTTGTTCAGATTTTCAATGTATTTCTACTTTTTTTTCTGCAAAAGAATGCAAGTCCCCCTGGGTCTTGGGTCACAAAAGCCAGTCTGTGGATGTCACAGGCACCTGGGACCATCTAGAGTAATGATGGTTTTCAGTACTGAGACAGCCAAAATGCATCTTCACTTTCAAAATTATAATTTTAAATGATTTTTATGCTTTTAAAAAAACTATTGATTCCTCCTCAATGGTTCAGTATGTGCATTCATTTTATTGCTTCATATCTGGAAAGGCTTACTTGAGCCTTGTTAAGTGATGTATTTTTTGCTGCTTAGTAGTTTGAAATTGAGCATTATTAAATTAACTGTAAACCAGAACTGATGTGCGATTTTGAAGTGTTTTGATTATGGTAAAAATTACCCAGCCAGGACTCCAAAACTGTAGAGAGGGCCTTTGGAGGTTTGTTATATAATTCCTGGTTCACCAGCTATGCAAATCTTCTACTGATTGATTCCTAATAAATAAAATAACAAATATATAATTTTAAAAACACATAGACAATAAATATGAATTAATCCAATATTCAGATTTCACTGTGTTAACAGTTTAGGAAACATTTTACCCAAGTGTGAATCACACAAATACACCACAGTGTGCTGATTGCAAAATTCATAACCATTATAAAATTAAAAATTGGTGATTGATCTGTTTTTTAGCTGGCTTAAACTAAATGCTGTACTTTTACTATTTTTTGCACTATTGAAATTAAAGTGCCTCATCTTTATGGGAAAGGAACTTGGGAAGGATTGTGAACGCATTAAAATGTAAATTCTCTTTTGAGTGTTGTGCTCAGACAGTATGGAGATGAGTAGCAGAATAAAATCTTAAGAGAAATTGGAACAAATGTTCAAATGATTCCACCAGCACACATTTACAATATTTGCAGGTAGTAGTCTGATTCTTATCAAATGCTGTGCTTTGGAAACTGAGCAACAAAGCCTATGGAACAGAAACCAATTAATCATACTTGAGTCTCATATTAAAGGATTTTTGTTAGTTCTGTAGGATCATAATAAAAGACATCCACCCTACATACACAATAAGAATTTGAAATGTCTACTAATTTGTTCTACTGATAGTAGTACACTTTTGTGTTACATGGAAGACCCAGTCTGTTCTTCTCAGAGACTATTTCCCGATACAGTCAACCAAAATGGTAGGCCTCTGAAGGACTGTAATTTTAGTAGAGAATACAATTTTTCACTTTATTTCCTGTAAACTGTATACTATTCACATACCTCCCATTTTATGAAATTACTTTGGAAGTAAGAAAGTAGTTATTGGTGGTGGTAGGGGCATAATTCTGATATTTCCAAATAATGCTCTTGGACAGGACTTTGCCAAGTTATCACACACAGGTTGAACTGCAAGGAAACAGTAGCACACTTACTGTGCTATTCAGATCTGGATTATGAAATGATTCATTTTAGTAGAGATCTATACATGTGTATTGCTTTACTTTGGCGTCCTTGAAGACCTGAAGTGTATGAGTATGTGAAGTATACTAATTTGGAGTGAGATAGAAATGCAGATTGTTTGTCAGACTGTGAGAGCAATTTATATGGCAACAAATGGGCTGCATGAGGAAGTCACTTTGAATCTTTGCTCTTCTGAAATGGCTTCAACTGCCTCAGGAAATAACTCAGTTCAGGCATACCTAGTGAGTAAATGTTACACTACCTGAACCAGAAAAGTTTAGTGCTGGTCCATATTTTAACTGTCAGGAACTGTTTGCACTGAGTTAGGCAGTACCGTGTCCTTACCAAAGCACATTTACTTCTTTTTCTCCCATAATAGAAGTATAAAATAAGAAAAATAAAATGCAAATATAAAAATATAAATTAACTAAAATAAATAAATAAAATATAAATAATAAATAAATAGACTATAAATAAATAAAATGGGAATGAAAAGGCAACTTTAACAATTAGTTTTGAGGAATGAGTCTACAAAGAGAGAGAATGAAAACTAGAGGATAAATAGGGTGCAAGAAAAGCGATTGGGGAGTTACTTTTTATTTTAGCTGCTCTTTGCTCATTTGTCTGTTGATTTATTCTGTAGATTTTTGGTTTTAAGTTTTCCCAAATTTATTTGAGAAGGTAAGGCTATGACAGAGGTCAATGGATTGGTATTTCTAGGAATATTACATTAATTTACATGGAAAAAAAAACTTCCTCTCATAATGTAAATCAAAGAGAATGTAGCTGGCAAAAAATTGCTCCTGTTATATACTAATTATAATTGAACTTTAGTAGAAAATTTGTATGCTCATTTTAAAATGATCTTTTTTTTTTTTTTTTTTTTTTTTTTTTTTTGCCTTAGAGTGCTGAACAGTAATTAAAATAAAAGACATGCCTGCACTGGGACCAAGTGTGTTACCAAGGCTGTTCTGCACAAGCCCCATGGTTTTGGTAGTGTGCAAGCTGTCAGCATCATCTCATATTTTCCAATTAGGAATGACTAATGTTCCACTGTGTGTAGCAAAATTATAATCAGTCATTTATCCCTGCTGGAAGCATATGAACAGAAGCCATCACTAAAGCTATAATTTAAAACAAAACAAAAAACCTCATCAAACATTACAGGTCTTTGCTTTGACTCAGTGTTTACTGTGATATTTTTTAATTAATAAAATATTCATAAGCTTTTAGGATGATGTGTAATGTAGTATAAGATTTATTCCATTCAAAACAGTTGTCTGCTGAAGAACAGAAGAGATAATAGGAAATAACTTAAAAAATGATGTTAATTTGATTATGCATAGTTTATCACTTAAAACTTGCAGTTTATGAAATGGCTAAGCCAAAGACTGGAGCAAAGCTGGGTTCCAGTGCTGGATGAGTGAGCTTTGGCTGAGATCTGTCATGTGGTGTTTGAAACCTTGAGGGTCTTGAGTATCTGAGTATGGAAGGGTTATTAACCTCTTTTTTAGAAGATTTTGTCTGAGCTTCTGTAACAGAATAAATACCCTTTACTTTATAGTGTTCTACATACTGTGAGATTATTAAAAATAAAAAACCAAAACATTTACGTGTAATTGACACCTGAATGACTTCTGTCTTTCCTCCCCTAAAGGACTGATTATGATCCCTTGGTTCTGAGTTCCATGATTGAAACTGCAGCATGTTATGGACTAAGAGTGAAAGTCATCCTTGTGGAGGGTACAGTCTTACACAGTTGCAGTAATCATAAAACCCATTTCTTACTGTCAGGTCTTAAACATGCAATAATGAATTGTGTCATTTTAATAAAATGCTTTTTATGAGGCTTAGAGGTCACAGGTTGTAAATGAAAGGACAGAAGAAAGAAAAGAGACTGATAAGCAGTCACTGAGGACTTCTTCCACATGACACAGGAATTACAGATGGAGACCATTTTATTAAGGACAAACTCATAACCACTGAACATAGAAGATAGTTGTTGCATAATATGTCTTTTATGGATTGCATATGTATTATGGATGGCTTTTACATGAATGTTCCTCACAGATGTTGTCCTATCTTCTTTATTGTCTCTTTAGTGGCAAGTGTGAGAGAGGCTGGATAAGTTACTTTGTCCACAATGTCAGACATATTCCTTTCATTTGTTGACATGACATATGACATGACATGACATGACATATTCTTGTCATTTTTGGATACCTTCTAAAACATTTCTGATGATATTTCTTTACCTTTTCCATATTTTGCCTTTTCTAGGGAATGCTAACACATAGCCTCTGAGGTCTCTTTAGCTTATCTACACAAGTTATTCTACACAATCTGAATCTAAGTGAAATCAGCCCAAATATGATGTTGCATGGTTTGCTCTCCTGTCACTTCTTATGTTCCTGAGAACTTTGCTGTGTTTCTGTTTCCTCCTCTGTAAAATGCAGAAAATGATAATGGCTTTTGGCTTTATTTTCAAACCAAAAGACTATAATATATATTGGAGAAGAATGATCTATAAATGCTTCATGTTCATTATTACATTGACCACTGAGACTTGCCTAGTTCATGTCTGTGATCTTTCGTTTTCACCCCTTCTTTCTAGCTCCTGCATCTGATCCACCTTTTATGCTTCTTATAAACTGAACTGCTGCACTTTTCCCATGATGAATCTCTGTCCATATTACTTTGAAAATATGCTTAACTGTACCAAAATCCCTGCTTCTTTGCTTCTAATATTTGCAGTACTTCCCAGATTAAAATCCTCAGCAGAGCTAATTAGCACAGCCAATACTATTTTATTTATATGCATAAGTGATCAGAAAAATGTTAATTAGACACTTAACTTTATGCACTACAATGGGATATCTCAAAGTTGAGCAAGCTAATCGTCTGCAGGAGGTTGGCATGACTGATTTATAGAATCATAGAATCATTTGAGTTGGAAGGGACCCTTAAAGGCCATCTGGTCCAACCCCCCTGCAATGAACAGGAACACCCAAAGCTAGATAAGGGCACTCTTTACCCTATCCAGCCTGACCAAGGCAAATATTTATTCACCTGGTAGAAAAGCTCTTGAGCTGGATACTCTTGTTCCCCTGGTCTTTTTTTTTCCTTTTTTTTTTTTTTCCTATATTCTAATGCTGGTTCTTGACCCTCTGAGCTGACTTAGTTGGTTAGGAAGTTACTTTTTGCTTTACTTCCACATGAACAGTTAGTAAGTTAGGCACCGATATTGATAATTAAAGGAATAAGCAGAGTAGAGAAAAGGAGCAGTAGATAGGAGTGATTGGAAATGGATTCCACATTCAGCTATGCACTGTGCCTTTTTTAGCTGGGTCATCTTCAAATGTCTCTGTGCCAACATGCGAGTGAATTGTTCTGGAAGAAGAGCAGACTGTGGTGTCAGAAGGAATCTGCTGCAGCACGAGGTCAGCCAGAATGGCCCGCTGTCCACTGACAGACAACCTGTTTCACTTGTGGTTTGTAAACGAGCCCACAAGGTCTGATATTCGGAATCCAATTAAAAATCATTTGGAATGAAAAGTATTTAATTCAAAAACCTAAAGCAGATGGCAGTTGGCCAGCACTGCTGCTGGGAACATTTTAGAATGTAAATAAATATCTGGCTGGTTTCTTTTACTGAGTGTCCTCTTCTGGTTCCATAAACTGTAATCCTCTTTCTGATGTTTGGACAAATCTTTCACCAAAGTTATGGCAGGAGACTGTAATTAAATGTCCAAGAGTCCCTAAAATACGGAGCTGAAACTATAGCCTGATGCTCAGCAGAAGCTGCAGGAAAGAAAAGCACGTTTCCTTGCCTCTGTGACATGAACTAAATTAGTACTCTGAAGCCAAATACTTTTGCTGCATGAAGTGTGTGATACCCGCTGGTGCCAGTAATTGCAGTTACTCTGCTAAAATAAGCAAAAATGATCGTTGTCATTGACAATCTGCTTGGGTAGCAGCTCTTGTGAACAAAGGGCTTGATACTGTGGTAACACGTGCCAATGCCACAGGATGACACAGTTTCCTGGGAGGCTGCAAGCAGACACCAGTCACCTGGTACATCCTCTCTTTTTTTTTTTTTTTGCTAGATCTTTTAATTTAATTGAACATAATTGGCTTTAGTATATTGTGTCAAAAACAGAAGGTTGAGCAATTTTGAGCTAGTGATGAAGGCAATGGAAGAGTGTTTTACCTTGTTAAAAAGACCTTTGGAGATGTGCTATTTTCAGTTTAATAGTTTAGGCTTTGGATGGTAGGTGAAGTTAAAAATAAACACGTCTGGAATAGCACAGAAATGGATGGGATTTTAGGATGTACCAACTCTGTGGTAATTTCAGCTTGTTCGGGGAACAAAGGCTGATGAAGGTGTGCTTGTATTTATCCAGCACCGTGTCTCCAATTGCAGCACACCAGCAGGGAAAAAAAAAACAAACCATGCACAGTACACCAGATGAGCCCAAATACACATTTACAGTGAATAAATAGTTAGGACAGACTGATGTACTGATTTTTTTTTTTCTTTTCCTTTAAAATACATTTGAGAGGAGTGCCTGCATGGCACAGCGCACAGCTAGACTGGAAGAAGAATGACTACACATGTTATCCTCATCATCACCTGGCAATGTGGCAGATCTTTGAGCTGCTGCCTCATCCTCAGGGCATTCTGCAGCTGCTCCTTCTCAGGACATCCGTTTCTCATGCTGCTAATGGGATTTCTAAATAATGCAATTTACGACTACATAGCTGTTTAATAGCAAATCATTTACTGTTAAATGACTCTTAAATTTTTTAATGGTGTTTGTATGGGGAGAGAGAGGATCCTTTGTAAACACAACCAGCTGAATCAGTGTGAGGATTCAGCACTACTGAGGTACCACTGCTGCCTCATGTACACTCTGCAGGAGCTGCCACCATGCTCGGACACTCTGAAGACCAGAATAAATACCTGTTGCCTTATCCTCTGATCTATTACTTACCAGCATGATTGTCTGAAATATTTTTTATCCCAGAGATTATAGGCTATCTAGATCTCTCTTTGTGCTATTTTTCTGTGAAAGAGTGTGCACGGTAGGAAATTTATTATCAGATAAAGTTCTTAAGCACTGATGGAATGCAAGCAGTAAGCAGCACCTTTTTACTGACTTTGCTTATCATTGTACAGGATAGGAATCCTGTGTTGTGTCAGAGTGATTTAAAAGAGGAATGGGGATCTTTTCTACCTGCCTGCTTATTTATTAATTAATTATTTTTAATTTAATATTGAACTGGAGAAGTGATTCACATGGAAATAAGTCCTGTAAAATACATACTGTTATTCACTGTGTATATGTCCTCCCTGACAGTAAAAGCTGAGTATAAAAAGCAGTCCAGCTTTACATAATCCTTTATAGAATTCTACGTGTTGCACACTTTCAAAAGTGCAATGCATACAATTCAAGACCTATTACAAACAGCCTACATGCAGTAAAAGAAACTCTCGAAAGTAGGAGTGTATGTTAAAGTGTCTGCATAACATCTGGAAAATTTCATTGTGATTCTTCTGATTCCGCAGCAACGCATTTCAACATGGTAATGAGATGGAACACAAAATTCCCAAGAGGAATTTGCTTTTGCTGCTGCAAAAGAGCAGAAATGCTCAGAAGAAAATGGCTAAAAAAAAATCTTAAACCTCCAAGTATATCAATGAAACTAAGTAAATTTCAGAAAAAAATACCTAGCAGTGGCTATGGTGGGTATTTACAAATACCTTTGTGACACTTTTAATAAGTCTGAAATGTTACCAATTCCCATAGAAAAAAGCTATTTTTGATCCTGTCTCTATCTTCTCTCTGCCTTGTTTGTGGTTCAGGGAATGGGAAACCAGGTACCTGTGGTGCACCTGCAGTCCACATTGTTTCTTCCTGTGGCATAGATCTCATATGTTTTTCTGCAGTTTTATTGAATAATGTTCAGTTACACACTATTTGTGATCCACAGATGCACTTGAAAACTCTCTTCAAATATCAGGAATAAAAGGACTCATTCGTGGGATAACTAGCTAGTGCTCTAGCATAAAATCCATGCTTAAACTCATGTAAGTATTAATCAACTTGAATATTCTCACTCAGAATGAGGCCTCATCTTTAAAATTATAATGATGAGTCAAAACACATAAAATTTATGGTACAATAAAGTGTCCTCAGCCTTCAGAAGTGCATATAAAACCAAGTAAGATAATTTTCAATGGAAGGAAAAGTTTGTAGACAATACTGAAGGAAGGAATGGGAGCAAAGGGTATACCAGGAGGTGCTTAGGCCACCTTGCATGAATGCTCTTATACCACTTTTTGCCTGTAATTGGTAAAAGTCTGTGCCTTTTGGGTAACAGCTTCATTTCAATATGCACGCAAAAGGATATGCTCTGCGTGGAGGCTTGCTGGTCATCTTCTTCCAATTATACCATTGTATAACCACATTATACCACTCTGACATCAGATTATTTGAATGCAGTGCAATTTTAAAAAATTATAGACATTTACCAGAAGAGTCGAATCAAGAGGACACATTTCACTTAATTAATTCGTCAGAGATGTAAACTTTATGTCAAGAAAAAGCATCTCTCTAAAAATCTTTTGTTATTGAAAACGAGTCTATTGAAAATGAATGTAACAACAATACCTTTGAAATGAGAAAAGAATTTTGTGTTGTTGAAACTTGTGATATCAGTCTTCTCAACTCCTTCAGAAAATTTTTCCTATTTTTTTAAATAATAACAATGGGAAGACAAATTAATCACAATAAGACTAATCTTCAGCTTCTATTCTTGCCATTCTTCAAATGTTCATCAGAACACTGATGGTTTGAAAACAATTTTAAAAGAAAAACATTCCCTGATATTGAAGATGTCCTTGACTCTGGTGCCCTCTCAGCTTTCAGAGTGCCACCATCCAGTCCCATGAATGTGGTGGCTCTCTGCCACCAGATCCAGTTAGCAGTGAGGCTGGATGCATGCTCCCAGTATGCACACAAAGACATACAGAAAGACACAAACACACAGAAGACCCCACATATCAGCGCAGACAGCATGGTGCCTTTATAAATCCCCATGTATCAAGCTGCATGGACATCACCAAAATGGACAGTCCTATCTTCCTCTCCTGTGCCAGACTGGAATTGAAGCTCACTAGTGGGACATACATACATCTTCACTTTCTACTTTTCCAGGCACACTCACATTCACAGATCCTAATCTGAATCTAATAGCCTGCCGTGATATCCTGGCTCATCACGAAGTCACCAATTCAGGCTTTGGGTTTTTCTAGATTTTGGTCTTTTCCTATTATGAATCTAGGTCCAGCAGGCATGTACACAAATGTGTACACATGCAGAGACTAAAGTGTCATACAGAAAAAAGAAGTAGGATCTAATAGGAAGACAGCTCAAATGACAGTGACCAAGTGATTAGGCAACAGCTTATCAGCTGCTTGTTTATGTGACCACATTTATTCCCCTTTAGTCAGTCCATCTTCCCACACTTACTTCCCTTGACTGATATGTCTCAATTCCTGTTTTCCCATCTTAGTCCCATCCCAAAAGCATCCCATAATGTTTCATGCCTTCTGGCATGACAGCCACTCCTCCCAGTTCTGTGTCATCAGCAAGCCTGCTAACAGTGTGCTCTACTCCCTCATCCAAGTCATTGATGAATATATTGAATAGTACTGGTCCCAGTACCGACCCTTGAGGGTCTCCATTAGACACAGGCCTCCAACTAGACTCATTCTGTCCCACTAGCCACAACTCTCTGGTTTCTTTCCTTCAGCTGGTTCACAGTCCACCTTACTACTTGATTGTTCCAGATTATGCTTCCTCAATTTAGCTGTGGCGATGCTGTGGGAGATGGTGTCAAATGCTCTACTAAAATCAAGATAGACCACATCCACTTCTTTACCATCATCTATCCACCTAGTTACATCTTCATAAAAAGCTATCAGGTTGGTCAAGCATGACTTCCCCTTGGTGAAGCCATGTTGACTACCCTTAATGACTCTCTTATCCTTGATATGCCTAGAGGCAGTGCCAATGATAAGTTTTTCCATCACTTTTCCAGGTGAGGCTGATCAGTCTATAGTTACTCAGGTCCTCCTTCTTGTCCTTTCTGGAGTGATGTTTGTTTTCTTCCAGTCCTCAGGCACCTCAACTTACCAAAGTTGTGTTCCCCACAACTTACCAAAGATAATTATGAATGGCCTAGCAATGACTTCTGCCAGCTCCCTCACCACCTATGGGTGCATCCCATCAGGACCCATGGATTTATGGATGTCCAGATTGTTTAATTGTTCCTTAACTCAGTCATTATCAACTGAGGCAAACTCCTCCTTGATCCTGACTTCCTCAGGACAGCCTCCAGCAGAATAGGCAGAGACAGAGAAGGCACTCAATAACACCCCCTTCTCCATATCTTCTGTCACCAGGGCAGTCGTGCATTTGTGTGTGTGTGTGTGTCTGCACGCATGCACATGTGCACACCTGTTTGTGTGAGTGCATGTGCCCAGTGGCAGCAAGGCTCAGACTTGCTCCTAGCTGCCCAGGGCCATGCAGCCTCTTAATGCCAGCATCTGTGCCATCCAGATACAGGCTGTCAGACTGCCAGTCTTTTGGAAAAAAATCCCGCTTCAACTCACTTTGAAAACAGTTCCACACAGTAGAGCTGTAATCCCTCCTGAAACCTCTTCACACTCTCAGCTACAAAACTATCACCACCATGAGCTATGCCATGTTGCCAGTGATGAAGGAGAGCCTGCATGCTGTGCTTGTAACAATCTGCACCAGCAGAGATGACTGACTATTGCTGCTGCAGCTGCCCACTGCCCCACTGTGCTCACATCCACTGCTTGGTCTTCTTCAGTGTTCTGTGTGTGTCAATGAATGTCAGTGGGTGACATTTTTTCCACATGGAGGAGTTCATTGACACATCCCTGTTACATGTGCACTTCCATGTCAGACCCATTGTGTCAGACTGCCTGTCTGCTGCCATCTGTTGCGCAGCAATAACACGTCATGGAATATTGGTGGGAAGCTTCGACCCCTACTGCCACACCACCAACATCTGCCTCTGATGTCATGGGCCAGCACCATGTTCTCTGGTCCAACCCTCCTCGACCAAGGGGAAGCCTTCCCCTCCCCAGGCTCTCTCTTACCTACAGGGTCTGGGGTTCCTGAGGGCTAGTCTTAGCATTAAAGACTGAAGCAAAGAAGGCATTCAGAATCTCTGCTTTCTCAGCATTCCCTGTTACCAAGGCACCTGCCTCATTTTGTAGGGGTTCCACATTTTCTCTGGTCTTCCTTTTACTCCTGACATACTTTTAAAAAGCCCTTTCGTGTTATCGTTTACCTCCTTTGCAAGGTTTAATTCCGAGAGGGCCTTAGCATTCCTTGTTGCACCCCTACAGGCTCTGACAATATTCCTATATTCTTCTCAGGTGGACAGGCCCTTCTTCCACTGTTCATGGATGTTTTTCTTTCTTTTCAGTTTATCTCTGAGTTCCTTGCTTATCCCCACAAGCCTCTTGCCACCTTTCCCCAATTACTTTCTCTGGGGGATGCACTGATCTTAAGCTCAGAAGAAGTGGAGTTTAAGGGCCAACCAGCTCTCGTGGACTCCCTTACCTTCTAATGCTGTAGCCCATGGAATACCTCCAAGTAGGTCTTTGAAGAGGTCAAAGTTGTCTCTCCTGAAGTCCAGGGTAGCACTCCTACTGATTGCTTTGATTCTTCCTTTCACACAAGATCTTGACTTCCACCACTTCATGATCGCTGCATCCCAAGCTGCCCCCAGCCTTCACATCCCCTACGAGTCCTTCCTCGTGGCCTGTAACACACACCCACAACAGTGTTGCCTATGCTAGCCCGCCCCTTAATTCTTACCTACAAGCTGTACCCACTTGTTCATCATCCCCCCATACTGGAGCTCAATACATTCTAGCTGTTCTCACACATAAAGAGCAACTCCATCATCTTGCCTTGTCTTGCCATCCACAACGGCATGCCAGTCGTGTGAGCTGACCCACCATGTCTCCATGATTGCAATGACATCACACTCCTGTAAGCACGCACAGATCTCTAGTTCTTCCTGTTTATTCCCCACGTGGTGTGCATTGCAATACAGGCGCCGTAGGGAAGCAGAGGATGCAAGTATTTCTAGAGGGATGCAGGAAGATTTAAGCTGGGCTCTTGGCAAGGTGGTCTTCACTGAGCAATCCTCACAATATCCTACTGGACAACTGGGAGGTTTCTCTCCACAGTTTACTCCACAGTTTAC
The DNA here is from genome assembly GCA_037305975.1 of Chrysolophus pictus. Lineage (NCBI taxonomy): Eukaryota > Metazoa > Chordata > Aves > Galliformes > Phasianidae > Chrysolophus > Chrysolophus pictus. Next base: position 78,813,259 of record CM074576.1, read on the forward strand.
TAAGACAGCATTCCCAGGGCTGGCCTTCTCTATTTCAAGTGACATGCGGAATCAAACTCTATAACCACAGTACAGTCATAAAGCAGGTATGTTTACTCAGTGCTGCGCACCTATGCTGGATGCAGGGGTATATTTCTCCTAGCCTGCATACCAGAGGTCAAGAAAGGCACATGCTTAAAGAACAAGCTGCTAACAAATGCATTAGATGTCCAAGAAAAAGTTGCTTTATTACAGTGAGTCCCTAGAATGATTGACATTTTTCCCCGCCCCAAGTCTCAGTACTTTTATGCATGCGTGGCATTTCTCGCTGCTCATCTGGTGGTCTTTCTGATGAAGGTCATTGTCTTTCTCACTATGTACTCTTTGATCTGGATCAAGTTGGAGGATACTTGACTGGCTCTGACCAGTGTTCTTATCAGCATCAACTCCGTCCAGCAATCCATTGCTTCTTCATTAATTTGCGGTTTACTGTCCCAGCCTGCTGCTTTGCATTCCAGAGATAGGGTAGCTAACAATGTTATTTGGAGAAACAGGAGACTTGCTGTCTGTACTAACTCTGTAGGTCTGTAGAAAAGCATCTGTTATCGGCAGCGAAAACCTGGCTTAAAAAGGTCAGGTCTGTAGCTGCCAATTCAGCGCCTCATGAAGGCTTTTAACCTAACTTATTTTCCTCATTTTACAAGGAACTCCATGCCGTTCCTCCATCAAATCTGGATTAATGCTCTGGTAATCAATCCAGCTTGCTTGCTCCTCAGAACACTTTGGCCCCAACTGCTCAGTTGCATTCTGTCTCATGCCCGCACACCTGTTCTCTCAAACATATGTCCAAGATCAAGATACACGAAACCTTGGTCCCGACACCATCCCAATAATTAGCCAGTAATTTACCACCTCTATCTGCCTCCTTCCTTCTGGGACCCAGCCGCCAGTCAAAAGGACAGAGGAGAACACTCCTGGTGCTCCTGATACCTTTAGCATCTTTCCAAGGGATGCAAAGTCCCTCTCTGATGTTCTGCCATTTCCTCATGGCAGCCTCCCATGACCCTACTGGAATGACAACGAGCGGATGGTGGTCTTCTTGTTTGATCTGATGTGGTGAAGTCTCCTTAATGTCTCTGACATGTGCCCCTGGAAGACAGCAAAGCTCTCTGAAGAGGTTGTCTGGGCAGCAGATGGGGGCCTCAGTGCCTCCTGGCATGGAGTCCCCAGTCACTAAGATAGTACTGGGCAATGGTGCCCAGCAGCTGCTCCCTGGCAGGGTCTCTCCCTCACCTGCTGAGGTGATTCCCTGCTTCGGCACGGAACCAGAACCCTGGAGCCAAGTGCATCACAAAAACATTCTGTGTTTTGGGGCCTGCAAGGTTGCCCTGGATGTTGTCTCCGGGCAGCCTGGGGCACATCACTCTCTGTGAGGTGACACTCTGCAGTGAGATGTCACAGTGGCTACCTCATACGCCCTTGTGGCAGTGGTGGGAGTGGTAGCTCAGTCCGCTTGTGGGACGCGCAGGAAGTGAACCCAGAGAGAGTGTTGTGTCTATCTGGAGACATCCTGCTGTGATGAAGCGGCTGAGAGCCCTTCGAGGTGAGGTCCCTCCACCTCTCTGGACACCGTGACACTGCCCGAGCACGTGTGTGCCACCAGTGTCTCTTTAGGATGTGCCAGCAGCACTGTTCTTGCTCTGCTGAGTGTGGCCACCCATCGTGGTTTCCCCAGTACCACAGCAAGGGGAAGGCTCTCTCCCCTCTCCCTGCCAACCACACATGTGCCAGCACAGCCCACCCCCACTGTGGGGCTGGAGGAGTGTTCCTCCCAGAGCTGACTGGATGCTCAGCCCTGGCTCCAAGCAACACAGGTAGCAGCTGCTCTGCTTTCCTTTCAGGTCTCTTCGCCTGTGTGGGCTGCATGCCCAGATGTGCACGTCGCAGGGAGAGAGGCAGGGTGGAAAGTCCTGTCCCTGTCTGTGCCGTGACTTTGCTGTTGCAGCATCTGCAAGACCAGGAGGTGAGCTCGGGACGTCCAACCATCAATCCTTGCCCTGGCCCAGTGCCATGGTCCCATGGGTGCCAGGCCTGGCAGCACAGCTGCATAGTGATGGGTGGCAGTGGGCAAAGCGAGCGTGACTGATTCTTGTTCCCAGGATGACCGAGCGCAGGCGTACTGCGAGCTGGAGCACGTCCTGTGGGAAGGTGACAGCCGCCCACCGTGCGGAGTGGTGAACCGGCTGCTGGCAGAGGTGTCCCAGGACCTGACAGCAGCCCAGGTGAGGGGTCACTCCCAAAGGCAAAGGGAGCCGCCTGCCCGCGCTGGTGTTCTGCTGGCGGATGGCGGTGGCTTAGACTTTCCAAGGGCCTCAGGCAGTCTCCTGGGCCGTGTGTCACCAGTGACTCTTTTTCAGGGCGTGACAGACAGCATGAAGATGGCTGCCAGCAATGTCCTGGTGGCTCTGGCTCGGACACACTTCACCTTGGTGATGGCTGAGCTCCAGGGCCACCTGAAAGCCACACGGGAGATGTCCAAGGAGTTTGTTCTGGTCACCATGAGCAAACTGTTCAGCATCTATGGTAGAGTGCCCTCATCCTTCTGACATCTATAGCAACCAGGGAAAGGGGTGTCTCCCCTTGCGCATGATCTGCATTGAGCTGGGGGATGCAGGGCTGCAGCCTCTGCCTCCCTCCCTGCTGGGGCTCTGACTGTGCCCCTCTCTTTCCTCTCTGCAGCTCCACAGTGCATCCCCTTTGTGTGGCTGACGCTGGCTGGCCTGCGCAGTGTGGTGGGCCAGGTGAGAAGTGGCCGGACCCTGCGCATCGCTTGTGCTGGTGAGTGCCGGCCCCAGAGCAGAGGGGATGAGGACAGCCTTTGCACCTTGCCCTGCTGCAGACTCTCAGGGGCTCCCTTTTCTCTCTCTCTTTTTTAAATTAATCATTCTTTTGTTGATGTTGTTTTGTATTGGTTTTTTTCAGTTGTGAAGCAATGGTTGGACGGAGTCAAGATTCACCTGTCCTCTGGAAAACAATGCCCCTGGCCTGCCACAGAGAAAGAGCAAATCTATGAGAATCTTGATGAGCTCTTCTCTGTGGTGAGGAACTGGCAGGACTGCCAGGAGGAAGAGGTGAGCACTGCTGCATTCCCAGCCCAGCATGGCATCAGAGACATCCATGTCAGCAGCTTTGTCTGTGCCCAGAGTGCTGAGAGCAGAGGGGTGAAGAGAGGGAATGGGCTGGCTCTGCAAAGAGCTTGGGGCTGAATCTCCCTGACGGGAAGCAGCCGCATGTCACAGCTTTGTGGCAGGGAGAGCTGGGGATGAAGGTGTGGGGAAAACCTGCCTGCTCTCCAGAGCGAGCCCATCTTCTGCTGGGCACAGGGGTATGGGGAAAGGGAAGGGAAAGAGAAAGCCCTCTCTGTAGGAAGGGAAGACCTTCAGTCTTTGATGCTAAGACTCTGCCATCCATCTCTAGGACAAACAGGCCGTCCTTGGGGCTGTGGCTGCCATGTTGGGTGTCCTCCTGCAAGAGGAGATGTACCGAGAGCAAGTCTGGGAGCAGCTCCTCTGGCTCGTGCACCCGTGTCAGGAGGTGCAAGACACCTGCAAGATGGCCAAGGTGAGATGTTGCGCAGGGCTCAGTGTGGATATGGAGTGCATGAAGTGCCACAAGGGGTCAGGGGGATGCAGGGAGAAGGCAGAGAGCCCTTGGAGAAAGGAGGAACAGGTGTTCAAGGGAGGTCTGAGGCTTCCTGAGTTCTTCAGTCAAAGAAGGAACAACCTGGACAGGAGCCAGGAGGGAGCCAAGAGTCACTGGGGATCATCTCCTAGGGATGGGAGGCTTCACCACCACCTCTGGTGGGGCTTTGAGTGCCTGAGGAGCTCAACAACAGGGGGGACCATGTCTAGTTGCACCTAATGGGGAGAATAGGGCTGCTGGGTGGGAAATGCCTCAAACAATGCCCAAACTGGGCTTGGTTGAGAGCAGAGAGACTTTCTTGGTGCTGCTGGGAGGTGGGAGACAAACAAGAACGCCTGTGTGAGAGCTTCTCCCAGTGGACAAACCACTGGGAAACAGTTTTTCCTCTCCCAAGTGGCTAGATGTGGCTTAAGCCCTTTCTTCCTCTTTTTTTCTCTTGCAGAGCCTCACTATCTTCCTGGAGGCCTTAGAGGGAACTGAGTATGCCATCCCCAAGGACAAGTTTCTGGCCATCACCAGTGCCATATTCTACCAGGTAAGAGGAGCCTATCCTTGCACAGCAGTTTTCCTCTTGGCTAAGTCTCAGGAGGACTGCAAAGCTCAGAGCCCCTGACTAAGGCGGCTCAGCCTTGGCTCCTGCATGCCCAAGGCTGCTCCAGAGCCATGCATGTGCCCCCGGGGATGCTGTGGGATGGGCTGGTTTTTTTTGCCTGTTCTCTTCCTGAAAGTGCCAAGGGAGACGAGAGCTGTCTTTTCTGTCCTCAGTGCTGATGTGATTTTCTCAAATGGACCTTTTTCCCACAGCTCTATGATGACAGCAAGCAGCACAGCGAGGCTGATCGTGCAAAGCTGACCCATTGCATCATGCTGCAGGGTAAGGAAAGGAGCTTTGGCGATGCTTGGCAGTGCCCTGGCCAAAGCCTCTCTTGCAAGCCTCAGGAATGGGCGTGAATTGCTTGCTAACACAGCGTGGGATTTCTTCTCCACAGCCCAAATCTGCCCAGAGGAAACAGTCCTGTTTCTGGAGTCGCAACTGGGTGATGAGTGGGAGGCTGGATGCATAGCATCCCTGGGTCTGCTCGGTGCTCTGGCTTACTCTGATGGTCAGTACCACAGGTTGGGACTTTCAGGGATCCCTTTTGTCATATGGGTTGTGCCTCCACTCATACTTCTGCACATCTCTTGCAGAGCCCGTGATGACAGAGAAGCTGCCCCAGGTTGTGGAGGCTGTGCAGCGTTTGTGCAGCCACCCCAGGCCCCAGGTGAGCTGGTTTGGGAAAGGAAAGCGCTGTCGGGATGGTGATGTTGCTGCCAACACGGCAGGGCTGGGATGACCAGAGAGGTGCTGGGGCATTGACCACATAGTCGTGATGGTTCCTGTGAGGAGAGCAAGCAGAGCGGAGCGGGCAGGTCCTTGTGCTGCGTATGGAAAGCACATGGCCTGGTGCAAAGGCCTGGCCCTCACCTCAGGAGCCAAGGCTTCTCCTCTGCTCTTGTTGTCTCTGCTCATGCCCAAAGGGCTGCCCTGATGAGCAGGTGGTTTCCCTTTGCCTTCTGAGCTGAAAAATCACACCCACAATTGATCTCTGGCAGGTGAGGAGGGCCATTCTGCATTTCATCAATGATCTGCTTAGTGCTAATGCCTGGAGCTGCTCATCTTGGGATGTGGTGGGGCACATCTTCAGTGAGTTCAGCCGCGCCACAGGAAGAAGGGTAAGGACAGTGGGCAGCATCTTCCATTGGAAGACCCCAGGTGCTGCTCAGAGGCTGGCACAGAAGCACCGGTGGGGCCACACCTGAGCCTCCCGAGAGGCTCCTGAGAACTGAGCGTAACCAGTGTTTCAACACCGCTGTTGTGCAGGCAGCTGGAAACCTTTCTGCCCAGGAAGCCCTAGAAGAAGGAGCAATCCAAGAGCTGTGCATGGACATCCTGGGGTCACTGGATGTCTGTGCGAGAGGGATGTCCAAAGTAAGTCACACTCTGCCCTGCTGCTGCTCCTTGCTTTCACACCACGTGTTCCTCGTCCCATTCCAACACCCAGGTCTCTCCTCCAATGTGCTCTGAAGCACACAAGACTCAGGGAAATTCACAGAATCCTCTTCATCTCTGTGTGGAGGCAGGAATGCTGACATGCTCCACTGCCTCGTTCCCTACAGCTCCTGTGGCCGCGGCTGCTGCTGTACATGGTGCCAGCACAGTACTCGGGCATGCTGATCCCGGTCTCCCGCTGTATTGGAGCCCTGGCTGAGAGTGGGGACCTGACAGCCCGGGAGGTAGAAGATCTGGATCCCCATTTTGTCAGCTCCATGTTTCAAGGTAGGAGCAGAAACTCCCCCAGTGAGCTCTGCTGACCTGTGTTAGCACCCAGAAGGGACAGCGGACGTACGCGTGGCGGGGCACAGGGTGTCTTGCAGTCTTACTCAGCACTTCTTTCTCCTCACAGGCCCACTGCTGACTCCCCAGATGCTGCTGGCACGTCTATTGGTGAGTAGATGCTCCAGAGGCCGGTGCCCCGTGCCCTGAGGAGGAAGCAGCATGGCCATGGGCAAAGCTGTTGGCTGCTCCTTGCCTGCCAGGGCAGAGGCAAGCTGCTTCCCTTTTGGGGGAAGCTGCTGCCCTTGCTGCAGAAGTGACCCTGCTTTTCCTTGCTCTTGTTCAGGTGGTGGCAGGGAGTCCTGTTGCAGGCAGCGAACTCCAAGCCGCTGCCTTGTTGCTCATGCAAAACCTCCACAGCAGGATCCACAGAGCTGTGGGGGCCATGTGGGCTGCTGAGATCCCCCTGCTGCTGCAGTGCCTCGAAGGTAAAGTACTGGTGGGGAGGGAAAGGCAGAGGCAGGGAAGGGGGGGAGTGAAAATGTAGCTCTGCAGCATGGCAGAGGGGAAGCATTGCCTGCATCCCAGTGCTTGCTCTGCTGCTGTTTCCATTCCAGGGAGACAGCACTGAGGCCTGGGGACATTTCCCCCCGGGGATCTACCCATTCCAGGGCATGGATGGGCCCTTCACGTCCCCTAAGACAGCAAACTTGGCTGTGTTTCTGCGGGACAGTGTTTGTGGGAAGGGACAGGTCATTGTGGAGGGGGTGCAGGTTCCAGCTTGGCAATATTGAATGCAATGTTTGCAGCAGCTCTTCTTTTATGGCTTGATTCCAAGCAAACTTCTTTTGCTTCCTGTTGCTGTGTAGGGAAAGATGAGAGCTTCCAGGACTCTGCAGAGTGGGAGCACCATCTGCTAAAGGTACAGCATTGCCGGGAGGTGCGGTGCAGAGAAGTGCTTGCCTGCCTCAAGGAGCCCAGCTCCCATACGAGCCAGGGAAGGAATGCTGGGTGGAGCTGGCAGAGGGACTGTTGTTCCAGTCACCTCTCCCCAGAAAGCTGCAGTGAAGGAATGTGGGAAGAGGCAAAGGGCAAGGGAACATTGTCTTCTCCTGTTCTCCAACAGTTCCTGAGGGCATCACTGGACACCATGGAGGACGAGGCCTGGACCAAGGCCCTGAGCTGCGAGCTGAGCCGGCGGCTGAGCAGCTCTCCCAGCAGCTCTGGAGAAAAGGTGAGTTCCCCCCGGCTCTACCCAGCGGTGCAGCTGCAGGTGCCCAACTGGGGCTGGGGCAGCTGGGACTGTGGCTGGTGCTCTGCCCATACAGGCTGCTCACGCTGCTTCCCCTGCCTGTACTTCCCGGGGGCCTTTGCCTGCAAACTGCCCGGGAGCTGGCTACAGCTCAGCCCTGCAGCTGCTCTCAGTGACTCCCAGGGAGCGTGGGTCCTTCCCACCTGGCCCTCTGCCAGCAGGTCCGGCTGCTGCCACGTCTCAGCTTCTTCTTTCCCTTCCCATGCAGTCTTTCCTATACAAGGCTCTGGGCACAGTGCTGGGAGCTTGTAAAGAAGTCCTCCACATCCAAGAGAAGCTGCTGCAGCACCTGGAGGAAGCAAATGCAGAGGAGCCATCTGAGGCTGAGGTGAGCTCTCCTCTCCTCCAGCTTCTGCCAGCATCCCGGTCTGTCCCTGGGCAGAAGGCTTCTCCTGGCCCTGCTCCGGGCCTTTCGTTCTCCTCCCCACTGCTGCTTCCATCAGGCGAGGATCAGCCCAGCCACTGTGGCTGGCCGCGCCAGTAGGTTCAGGCCTGCGCCAACTGTCCCTTGTTCTTTTGTGCAGGGGATGATCTCTCTTCTCAGCCATGCTGCTGAGAGCAACTTCCACACAGTCCTGGACACACTCACCATGTTTGCGTCCAGGCTGTGTAAAGGATGGAATGGAAGGATTTCCAGGCGCAAGAAGGTAAAGTGTTACGGGTTTCCATCTTGTCTTTCTTTCACCTTATTTTCATAGCAGCTCCTGCCTTGGGAGCCCAGGTGCATTGCGGGGCACTGGGGGCTGTTGAGCGAGTGTCTCAAGGCATTTCTCCCCTCACAGGTGGAGCTGAACAGCACGAGAGCTCAGGCCACACGCAGCGCTCTCATCCTCGCCCATGGCAGCTTGGCACTGCGAGCCTCCAAGGAACAGCTGCTTGCCCGCCTGGAGGGAGACATCGTGGGCAACATCCTGCTGCTGTACAGCTGCAGCCGCCAGGTGAGTGCTTGGGGTTTGCCTGGGTGTCAGAGTGCCCAGCTTCAGCCCCTCCACATGGGGGGATGCTGAGATGGGCCTTCTCTTTTCAAAGGTCCCTCAGGGAACGGTTTGTGCCCAGATGAAGATCCAAGCCCTTCCCTTAGCGTTGCCCCCACGTCTTCCCCTTGCAGTCCTTGGCCCTTCCCACAGTTCAAAGAATGTTCTTCTCTCTTGGGCCTCAGGACTTGCAGAACAAGCTCGCGCTGGTGCAGAGCATCACTGACTTCAGCTCTGCCGTCCATGCTGTGGGTGACTCCGCCTTCTTTAATCCCTCCTTGAAGTGCAAACTTCTGGAGATCCTGATGGTGAGTACCTAAAGCCAGGGCTCTCTGCAGAGGAGTTCTGGGCTGTGCCACGAGGCTCGCTTCCCTGGAGACGTACCGGTCTCCCCCAGCTACATGTCTCCAGCTGGTGGGGACCTTGGGTGCTAGCAGGCAGCGGCTGGGCAGTGGACTAGGTCCACCAGCTATGGAGATGCTGCATTCTGCAGTGCCTCAGTGGGAAACGTGGGAGTGATGGAGCTAGTGTGTGGCAGTTGTGTCTGTCTTGGGGCCGGGCAGAAGAGCTCTCGCATACCCCTTCCTCACTTTGACCGTGTCTCTCTGGGACTTGCAGGACTTGCTGAAGAAGTATTACTTGGGCACCCCTGTATCTCCAGTGCCCTTGAAGGTGGTTCTGGCCCTGGAGCAGTTGAGGTAAGGTCTGGCGTTGCAAGTCAGGATGGTGGTCCCCTTTTGGGTAGCTCCCAAAGGCCTGGAGGGGGCAGGGGGTAAGGAGCCACATCATCAGGAGAGATGGCTGGGCTGTTGTGCCCAGTGAAGCTGATGTTCTGAGTGGGGAGAAAGGCCCTAGTGCTCCTGTCCCCTGGCAGGGAAGAGAAGGGAGACCTGGGAAGTGATTCACTGCTGCTGGGGAGGAGGCAGGCGCTGCTGAAACTGAAGACAGTGCTCAGCAGCAGTGGTTGGGGGTGTTGGCCTTGCAGTTGTCGATTAGGAGAAACTCAGATGTTGACTGAACCAGTCTGGAGAGCACTGGTAAAGGCTCTTTCTGCTTTCTCTTCCTTTTTTCCTCCTTCAGCAAGCTGAAGCCCTCTAGAGGAAGCAAGGACATGAGTGAAATGTTGGTTATGTGCTGCAAGAACATTGTGACGCACCCTTCAGCCGAGATGATGCTGAAAATCAGGAAGTCACAGCAAGCAGCACAGTACCTGCAGGTAACCTGCCGTAACTTTCCCGGCCACCTCTCAGTTGGAAACCTACCTCAGCACACAAGACCTATGCTATGGCAGCAGCTATGATGCCACACCTCAATCTCTTCTTCTGCTTTCAGCTTCTGCAAACATCGTTGAAAGCTCTGGGCCGGCTCATGGTAGTCCTGCTGGAGACAGAGCCCATCGGTGGCTTCTTCCAGAATATAGTCCATGTGAGTATGTATGGGGCAAGGGAGAAAGCATGGTGCCTGCTGATAGCGGAGACAGAGATCTGGGGACTGAGAGGACGATCAAAGGAGGAGAGCTCTCCTGCTGATGTAAATGGGCAAAGAAATGGGCCCTGCAGAAGTAAAGGCAGGAGCCAGCCCTTGGCAGGCCATAGCCGAGGAAAAGCTCCCAGGTTAGGAGACAAGAGAGTCTACGGAGAGAGCAGGCCAGTGCTCAGTGAGGTTGCGGGGGCGCATGAAACCACAGAGCAGGCCCTGGGGGAAAGTGCCAGGAAAGAAGGGACAGGGAGAGGGTGGCAGGAAAGGAAAGAAAAGATGTCCTCAGTGAGACAGTTGCTCTGCCCAGGTCCTGCAGAAATCATTGACATCAGACAACATGTGGGAGCGCAAGAGGGCCCTGCAGACCTGCTCCCAGCTGCTGGCTGCTTGTGAAGAGCTTCAAGTGAGTAAAGAGCCCCACCACATGCCCCCTGCTCTCTCCCCTGGTGCCCCTGAGCTGGAAGGCAAGCTCTGCCCAGCTGTGAATGCTGTGTCATGGTGTGGGGAAGGGACAGATGGGAGAAGCTAGGGAGAGCTGGGTCTGCCTACAGCTTTGTTCCTGCCTCTCACCCCTGCAGAGAGGAGATGCCTGCGAGCACTTTGGCTCCTTGGTGGGATTGCTGGCACCTCTGACGTGTGACCCGATGCCCACATCCCGCCAGCTGGCTGTCACCTGTCTGGGCTCCCTCCTCTGAATCCAAGGTGAGTAGAGCAGGTGTGTACCAGCCCTGTGCTCTCCTCTGCAGCATTACCATGGTCTGGGCCCTGTTCACAGGAGGGAGAGGCACCATGCGCAGCTCTCTTCTTGTCCCCACCCTGCTCTCTGTCTCTTCCCTGTGGAAAGCACATACATTTCCAGAAGTATAATTTCCCTTTTTTCCCCGTGCTCTTTCCAGCCAAAGCAACCAACGAAGTCATTGAGACAGGAGACATCGGGAGCCTGTGTGAGGGGCTGACTGAATGCAGCACCATCTCTCAGCTCCGGACCTCATCCAAACTGGCAAGGGTAAGTGGACCCAAAAAGGATCTCAGTGCTTAGGCTTCTGCATGACCCTGTGCTGCTCCCAGCCTCTCACACAACTTCCAGAATGAGCTGTCACCCTGAGACCACTTTTCTCAGCAAGTGGCAGAAGGCGCTGAGCTATGTCTGGCCTTCAGGTGCCCAGTGCAAGGAGCTGACTCCATGATGTGCGTTTGTGTGTGTGTGAGTGTGGCTGCTGGGAGGTAGGTTTTTCCTAGGCCTCAGCAAACACCATGGATGGAGAAGCTGAGAGAAGGCTCAACCACCGTACATTTGAATAGAAGGGTATGGACAGCAGGAGCATTGCAATTGCTGCCTGAATGACCAGCAAGCTGCTGAACTAAGAATGCCCTCAACACTGTTTTATGTTTTGAAGAGCTGCCGCAGAGCAATGATGGGATCTCTCCTGCTTCTCATTTCTATGCAGATCGTGTGCAGAAACTTCCCCCTAGAACGCACTATTGACTTCATGTTGGCCATCAAGGAGACCATCCGACGAGCCAAAGGAATGCGTGTGCGTGCTGCTGGGAAGTGGATGACCACCTTTCTACAGATGTATGGGAAGGACATCTGTCGGGACGTAAGAGACTTTCTTCCACGTGTCTTGGACTTTTTCTGGCTGTTGCACTATTCTTTGCACCCTTTGCCTCTCGTGCTAAAGAAGCACAGCCTGAGTGCAGAGCCAGGGTTTGGACAGGGTGGCTAGCATTAAATTTAGGCTTAGGCCTTAGCAGCATGTCAAGGGAGCAGGCACTGTTCATGTGCTGAATGTCCATGGTTAGGCCCTGCAGAGTCAAGGATGCAGCAAGTAATTCTTTCTCCCTTTCTTCTTTCAGGTGCTGATGATCCTCTACATTCTGCGCAGCTGCGCATCGTCTGCGCAGCAGAGCACGTTCATGCCCTTCCTGTGCCAGGCAGTGGTCATCCTCACCTGCTGTCACACAGAGGTCATGATTGACAACTTCTCCCGGCTGCCTAAGGCCACAGACAGGTACTGGCACTCCTGCCTTTGCTGTTGCTGCAGTCACAATTGTAGCTTGTCTCTGCCAGAGGGATCCGGGGAGGAAGCAGCTTTTCTTTTTTCCTTTCAAAGTCTGTTTGAGGTGAAAATTACTCAGTCACAACTTTAGACTCTCCTTTTTCTAGCGAGATCTGGAGAAGAATAAGGGAGTTTTGTCTTCAACGGTGGGGGCAGTAGAAGAGGAGAGGAGAGAAGAGGAGAGGAGAGGAGAGGAGAGAAGAGGAGAGGAGAGAAGAGGACAGAGGAGAGGAGAGGAGAGAAGAGAAGAGGAGAGGAGAGGAGAGAAGAGAAGAGGAGAGAAGAGGAGAGAAGAGAAGAGAAGAGAAGAGAAGAGAAGAGAAGAGAAGAGAAGAGAAGAGAAGAGAAGAGAAGAGAAGAGAAGAGAAGAGAGAAATGGAAAGGAAAGGGAGAGGAGAAGGAGAGGAGAGGGGGAAAGGAAAAAGGAAAGGAAAAAGGAAAGGGAAGGCAAAGGGAAGGCAAAGGAAAGAAAAGGAAAATAAAGGAAAGAAAAGGAAAGGAAAAAGGAAAGAAAAGGAAAGGAAAAAGGAAAGGGAAGGCAAAGGGAAGGCAAAGGAAAGAAAAGGAAAATAAAGGAAAGAAAAGGAAAGGAAAAAGGAAAGAAAAGGAAAGGAAAAAGGAAAGGGAAGGCAAAGGGAAGGGAAAGGGAAGGAGAAGAGAAGAGAAGAGAAGAGAAGAGAGAAATAGAAAGGAAAGGAGAGGAAAGGGAAAAGGGAAAGGAAAGGGAAAGGGAAGGGGAGGGAAAGAAAAGGGAAGGGAAAGGGAAGGGGAGGGAAAGAAAAGGGAAGGGAAAGGGAAGGGGAGGGAAAGAAAAGGGAAAGAAAAGGGGAGGGAAAGGGAAGGGGAGGGAAAGGGAAGGGGAGGGAAAGGGAAGGGGAGGGAAAGGAAAAGGAAAGGAAAAGGGAAGGAAAGGAAAGGCAAAGGAAAGAAAAGGAAAGGGAAGGAAAGGGAAGGAAAGAAAAGGAAAGGGAAGGAAAGGGAAGGAGAAGAGAAGAGAAGAGAGAAATGAAAAGGAAAGGAGAGGAGAGGGAGAAAGGAAAGGAAAGGGAAAGGGAGGGGGAGGGAAAGGGAAGGGAAAGGGAAGGAAAGGGAAGAGGAAAGGAAAGGGAAGAGGAAAGGGAAGGAAAGGCAAAGGAAAGGAAAGGAAGAAGGAATGGGGAGGGGAGAGGTGGGTAGGGGAGGGGAGGAGGAGGGGGGAGGAGGGGGGAAGAGAGGGGAGGAGAGAGGAGAGAAAAGAGAAAAGAGGAGAGGGGAGGAGATAAAAGAGAAAGGAGAAAAGGAGAGGAGAAGAGAAAAAGAAAAAATAGAAGAGGAGCTAAAAAGTATTGTATTATTAATTACAAAAAAGCCATTAATATAATTATAAAAAAAATAAATCCTGGCTAAGATGTGAAAAGATTATTTTTTTTTAACAAGTCTTCATTTTAATAGTTGCTGTCTCTTCTCCATACCAGTAACAGAATCACAGAATCACTGAATGTCAGGGATTGGAAAGAACCTCGAAAGCTCATCTAGTTCTATCTCCCTACCTTAGCAGGAAACCTAGATTAGGTCACACAGGAACTCATCCTGGCAGGTTTTGAATGTGTCCAGAGAAGACCCCACAACCTCTATGGGCAGTCCATTCCAGTGTTCTGTTACCATCACCATGAAGAAGTTTTTTCTCATATTTTTGTGGAACCTCCTGTGTTCCAGCTTGCACCCATTACCCCTTGTCCTATCACTGGATGTCACTGAGAAGAGCCTGGCTCCATCCTCCTGATGCACACCCTTTGCATATTTATAAATGTTAATGAGGCCACCTCTCCATCTCCTCCAAGCTAAAGAGACCCAGCTTCCTCAGCCTTTCCTTGTAATGGAGATGCTCCAGTCCCTTCATCATCTTTGTGGCTCTGCGCTGGACTCTCTCAAGCAGTGCCCTGTCCTTGAACGGAGGGGCCCAGAATCAAACACTCCAGATGCGATCTCACCAGGGCAGAGTAGAGGAGGCATCTCCTTAAGCTCTGACAGGAAAGTAAGGACAAGCAATAAGCATATCAGTTTGTCAGCACCACCTTCTAATGAGATTTACTGCATCTGATCTATAGCAGTGTTTTGACCTAGCATCATCCCTTCTATCAGAAAGTCCTAATAGACAATGGAAGAAAAACCAAGGGAGGATACTTGAAATCCAAGATGAAACAAGGCAAATCATTTTCCATAAACGATGATGGAAGAACCTAAGAGGAAAAACACCTGAGTAGAAGTAGAGAGCTGTTCCAGCAGCAGCAGGACAGAGACACTGAACTGATGTATTTAAGAAAGAAAAACAGAAGATAAAGAGCCATCAGCCATTACCTGAATGACCCTACTATCTACAGTCCCAGCACTTTGGCTGCAGCCTAGTCCTCAAACTTACAATTGGCAGCACTGAAATACAGCTAAGGCACTTGTTGACCTTATTCTAAGCCGTGTGGGTAGAGTATTTGCGTCACATTTTCTAGCAGGCCCAGTTTCCTCAGCAGTGAGGTCTATTGCTATTTCAACTTGCACACAAAACTGGATCAGGTACACTGCGATGTTCAACACATGAATAAGCAAATATTCATGTCAAAAAGGGTGAGAAAAGGAGTTCCATTTGTTTTGTTTAAAGTGTAGAGAGACCTTGCAACAGTATCATAGCAATTCTGCATGTAAATTTATGCTGATTCCTGATTATGAAGTTAAGAAGATTTTCTCATGAAGTTGGACATTTCATAGAATCATACTCCTATGCTTTCTTGGCCACAAGGGTGCAGTACTAGCTCATGGTCATTGTACTGTCCACCAGGACCCCCAGGTTCCTTTCTGCTACCCTGCTCTCCAACAGGTCAGTCTCCAACCCCTACTGGTATCTGGGCTTGTTCTTGCCCAGGTATAAGTCGCTACATTTGCCCTTGTTATATTTCATTAAATTTCTCCCTGCCCAACTCTCCAGCCTGTCTAGGTCTTGCTGGGTGGAAGCTCGGCCTTCTGGCATGTCAGCCACTCCTCCCAGTTCTGTGTCATCAGCAAGCCTGCTAACAGTGTGCTCTATTCCCTCATCCAAGTCACTGTTGAATATATTGAATAGTACTGGTCCCAGTACCGACCCTTGAGGGACTCCACTAGACACAGGCCTCCAAATACTCACTCTGTCCCACTGACCACAACTCTCTGGCTTCCTTCCTTCAGCTGGTTCACGGTCCACCTACTGCTCTACTAAAATCAAGATAGACCACATTCACTGGTTGGATCATCTATCCACCTGATTAAGTCTTCATAAAAGGCTATCAGGTTGGTCAAGCATGACTTCCCCCTGGTGAAGCCATGTTGACTACCCTTAATGAGCCTCTTCTCTTTGAAATGTCTAGAAGCAACACCAAGGATAAGTTTTTCCATCACCTTTCCAGGGATGGAGGTGAGTCTGATCAGTCTACAATTACCTGGGTTCTCCTTCTTTCTGACGACTGGAGTGATATTTGTTTTCTACCAGTCCTAAGGCACCTCTCTCATTCCCCACAGCTTATCAAAGATGATGGAGAGTGGCCTAGCAGTGGCTTCTGCCAGCTCCGTCAGCACCTGCACGTGCATCTCATTGGGATCCATGGATTTATGGGTGTCTAGATTGCTTAACAGGTCCTTAACCCAGTCCTCATCAACTGAGGCAAACTCCTCCTTGATCCTGACCTTCCTCTGGGGCCTCAGGGGTACAGGGCTCCTCAGGGCAGCCTCAAGACTGCCTCTGTTATCTATTGTCCGTTGCAGTTTGAATATCTGTGGGTTTAATTTTTCCATTTCCTGACTTTATCTTTTATGTTGAACAGTTGTTCACTGGAGATGTCTCTTACAAATCATACAGCCTTTAATTCTATATGACAATAGACAAAGGACAAAATGCTTAAATACGAAGCAAATACTCAACTTCTGTTCTTTGTATACCATGACAAGCAGAGCCTGGGCTTCATCACCACAGTTGAGACAGAATTTCCAAAAGTGCTGCCAAGGAAATGTTCCACCCTGCCCGCCTAATGTATTTAATGAGATGCTGAAGTTCTACTGCAATCCAAGTGACCAACAGCTCATTCTCTTCCATGCCAAATTGTCTTGACAGTGAATTCCTAGAAAGGAGACAAAATCTAACATTCACCAACAAAAAGACATCTAATGTGAACTAAATTTTTTAAATATCTCTGTGACAGTTTCAGGAGTGCTCTTAAGATGATTTACCTGTAAACGAGGTGTAAAACTGTCTTCACTCAGAAAAAGCTTAGTTACGATTATTTCTACTAGCCAGATGGGATTCACCAATTTCTCTTGTCTATGTGTAGAACATTAGTAATGTATCTTGATGCAGTTAATTTCTTTTCCTCATTTATTTAGATTGAAGTCTCAAATACAGTGGGCCAACCTCAGTAACATGGCCTGCTCTAGAAAATCTCTGCAGAATGGTATAAGGAAGACTCTACATCTAAAATGATATGCTTTTTCCTTCCAGTAAAATTCTCACAGTTAAAGATTATTGTTCCCTAACATACTTTTAGTTACAGTATCCTAAATTAAAAACACCAACCCTTTTACTTTTTAAGGAGAGGAACCTTGATTATCAGGTTATTTTCCACACAACCCTATTTTCTATCCTCATTGAGAAAGAGAGAGAGGAAAAAAAGGCTTTATGAGCCTAACACTACCTTATAAAAAAAAAAAAAAAAAGCAGCCGAGGTTCCAATACAGTTGGTTCTAGTGAAGACAATCACCAGAATTGTGCATTGTGACTTCCAGACAGGCAACAAAGCCTGGCATGTGAGGAAGAGATGAAAATAGGTTAGAGAGAAACTAATATTACAGAAGAAATATTTATGAAGGGTGTAGTCCGTAGAGGTTGAAATAAAAGCTATACAAATGTTTCATGTGCCTGCAGATAGCAGTTAATGCAGCATCCATCAAATGGTACATAAGGGATTAGCAAAAGCTGAATTAGAATATTGGAAGACAGACTTGTACAGAACCCCATCAAAGATCATTCTGTAGTCAACAATGACATTTAGAAAACATGCATATATAATCTTTATTCTTCACGTGCTGTCCTTCTCATTGCAATAGGTCCTCTACCATTTAATGGAAATACTCTCACTTTCTTGCAGCTCATCCATGTTCCCTACTGTGCCCTCATGCTTCTCTGCAGCGTCCTCTGCTCTCTAGTTACCAGCTGAGCAAGAAGACCTCCAGGGTGCAGCTGTGCTGTTCAGCATATAGTGCATATATGCTGATTTATCATCAGGGAAAAAATAATAAATTATCATTGAA
Source organism: Chrysolophus pictus (assembly GCA_037305975.1). Lineage (NCBI taxonomy): Eukaryota > Metazoa > Chordata > Aves > Galliformes > Phasianidae > Chrysolophus > Chrysolophus pictus. The sequence goes on from CM074576.1 coordinate 78,830,383, forward strand.
TTTGGGTAGCAAAATATATTAGATGAGGCACTAATCTGTGCTTCTCTCCTTTGTTCAATGCATTGTGCTCATGACAATATTTCTGCAGATGCTGTAGTCCTCTGATAGGGTTGTTGAAATTGGCAAGCAACTTCAGCAGCTATGGGGAAGGATACTGAGAGACTGATGAAGAAAAGGGCAGGCAGATTATAGTTTCACTTCCTTGGGGAGCTTAGCTAAATTATTTTTAAGAAAAAATCTGCATTCGGTATATGATTGATTGACTGATTTGTTGTATCTTTAGAGTGACAGTATCAGAAGTTCTTGAATGTTCAAGAAACATAGGCAGAAATGGGTTTTTCAGTTTTGCATCCATGCCAGTAGTATAAAAGGAGATTCAGTGCTTGGGCCCCCAGCTGTGCAGGTAAAAGTCTGCGCACCACAGTCTCCCAGAGCAGACAAATCATAGCTGTGATACAGAGCATAGCTGCTGCACTGCACCAAGCAATATGGTTACGAAAGTTGGAAAAATAGAAGAAGGAGCAGAGAAAGCACTACTGCAAAGCAAAGTGCTGAGTAAAGCAATGTCTGGTAACACCGAATATTTACCAAATAATTTTCTAATAAAAATGCAATGTACTGTGCAGCAGATTTTGCACGATCACAGTCTCCTTCATGGTTTTCCCCCCAGACTCTCTTACTTTAATTGGCTGAAATTTGGCTGAAAACCACCACATCCTTTGTTAGCTTTCTGCCTGGCCATTACTTGTCTAAAGGAGGAATGCCACCAAGACTGAGGAGGACACTCAAACTTGTGTGGTACTTCATGTACTTATTTATTCTCCAAGCGACATATAAAACCTTAAGGGTGCTAGTCTTTCCCAACAGAAAGGAGCACAATGCATTGATCCACTGAGCTCTCCTGCCCTGGAGAATAAACATAATGACCCATAACACATAAACATAAGCAAATATACAAAGGGATAAAAAACTTTTGGATGCCAGCTAGAAATGTGTGCATATGTATGTGTGCTAATAGTTCTTAGTGGTTCTGCTACAGTATGGAGGGATAGGTTTAAAAAGCGTGAACATACTTCACTGTGAATATAAATGTTAGCTCTGTTCTTTTTGGATTCATCTGTGTACTCTGAAGGTCTTGGTAGCTTTCTCATACTGCACAGAACTGTACCTTTTTATCTGCAATTCTAAAACCTGTATTTAGGGCCCGTTCTTGCTATACTTCAGCTGCCAGCAAGATTCAAGTTCACTAACTTGATTTGTTCAGAGCTGTTGTACGTTTGCAGGTGGCAGCATTTGGAGAATCTGACTTGTAAAGGGTGGTCAGGTTTACTATACATTTGAACAGCACAGAGGTTAAAGTGAAAAATGTTCTGTCCTGCTACACTTTTGACACTGAACTTCCTCAGTGTTTGTTAACATCTGATCTTTGCTCCACACATGCTCTGTGGCCATATGGGAATGGTTTAGGATATGGGAATGATCCTTTATCCTTTCGCTCTGCAGTCCACAGCTGCTATTTACAGTACTTTACTTGAGCTATGTAGACACTAGTTGTCTATTTTACACGATACCTCTCCAAACAAAATATTTAAATGGAGCACTCATTGATCACTGTTTAGTGAGGAAGACTGTCAGAGATTATTAGACAGATCACTTTAAGACTTGAAGAGGCTGTCTCTGCTCAAAAAAGTAAAAATAACAGGACACCTCAAAGACTGGTTGATTACTGTTTCCCAGGCCTTCAATCCAATGCATTTCATTTGATGTATAGTTTTTCTAAGCCATTTTAACATCTTACCTCCCCCTGATCCTCTGTTTCTTTCTGGTAACTGAGATTTCATCATATCAATTTTCCTGTTATACCAGGAGAGATGGTAAGACATTTGTTGCAGTTTTCTGCACCATGTTCCCTATAGAAGCTTCTCTCCCTAAAAAAAGATATAATCATCCATTCTGCTTTGTTTATTTCAGGCTCTATAAAAATAAAAAGTGACAATAGGAGAGTTTTGTAAAGCAAACTTTTTGTGAAGCACCAAATAATTGAAATGCTGTGGTAAAACACACTGTATAGAATTCTTACTTTTAGATGTATCTTTATGCTCTTATATGGCTTTTTTCCCGACTCCTAAATGCCTTGAACTTTCATTTTGAGTAATCCAATGAGCAACTAAACACTTGTCAACAGTAATTATTTACGTATAGACTTCTATATATATTACATGTATTTTACATGCTTGTATAGAGTTTAAGTGTAAATGCAAAGTGTACTATGGATAATTTTATTCTACTACTAAAATTGCCTATAGAAGTCTTACAGTTTTGAATGCCTCTTAAAGCTATCATACAGGATGTGGAAACCAGTTGACTGAGTGACCGGTAAATACAGCCTCGATTTCTGATTCTCCTCCAAACCATGTCACTCTTGTGGTAGCATCTTGGAGGCGGACTGGGACTGATTTAATTAAACGCTGCGTAAACAAAGTGCAACTGTGTTTTATCTAAATTCTTTTATGCTAAGTATTTCTAAGCATTTTATAATATACAATCTTCTCAATTAAATATTGTACTAATTTTTATGTTTTTATAAAATTATGCCATGGATAAATGACTCCATGACATTTGCAGTGATTTAATTCATTGGAGAGTATCATAGAAGAATATGTAAACTGAAGAAAGATGTTGAACAAATCAGAGCAAATAGCAGGAAAAACCTGAAAAATTACTTCTAATTTTTAAACAAATATTCCCCAAGAACTTGAAACATGAATCAATATGGAATTATCGTCATCTGCTTGATAGAGCTGCACAGAGTTTTGCAATAAATTATGTGGCAGAGTGGTGGAAAAGAAATCTTTGTTGAGCCCAGATAGACTCTTGCATTCACATACTATATTGCAGTGCTGTTAAACGTGTCCAAGATGTCTCTGGAGAAAATGGAAGGTGCACTCAACATAGCACTGAGAAGCCACCTTCAGTCCCATTGTTAGCATTAGCAGAACAGTGAAGCTTTCTACCTTGATAAGAAGAGGAGGTTTTTCCCTTACTACAAAGACACCTTTACAACCTAAGATTTGAGACCAAATATAAATATTTCTGCACTTTGTGGTAAATGCTGTGGAAAACCTGTTTGTCCAGGAATAAGTTGTCATTGACTTGGTTGCCTGAGAGTCTGGCTTCCAGAGGCAACCTCTCGTCTTTCTTAAGACTCATAACAGAAGACAATATAGTCTGAGCCATGTGTCTAGTAGCATGGTGAGACCACTCAATAGGAGCTTGGGTTAGGTTATTTTGGCAGCCTGGGTTTATGTTTTGACTCTAAAATCAGACTGTGATTGGAATAGGGTAGAGCCTTCTCAGGTCAAAAAATCTCCCCCTGGTAGGGAAATCTGTGATATTACTAAAGCATGAAATAGATATATTGAAGCTGTAAACTGTCTCTGGATTACAGTGTGACACTGTTTATACTAAACACATGATGAAACACAGTACTACAACTCCTATTCTCTGCCCAGAGAGATGTTGCAGAAGGAAAGCAGACTACGGTTGCCTAATTCCCAACTCGGTTCATGCAAAAGATAGGAAAAATGTCCAGCAGAGTGCAAGTTTCCTGCTTCTTTCCAAACCTAACGTTCTTCCAATTACAAGTATTCTCAGTCTGTGATTCAGATACGCCTCTAAGTAAAACTACAGAACAACAAATAACCTTTGAACAAGATGACTTAAGGAAATGTTGGCAATGATTAAAACTGAAAAAAATACTCAACAGGCAATCTCTTCCCATCTACTCCTTTCACATTAATGTATATTCTCTTGTGTTTTGCTTTTTTTTGGTGATGATAATTTCTGTGGACTTTTTGGAGGATAGAGAAAAAGATCTGCCTACCTCAAAACAGTAGTGCTACAATGAACAAGACTTTGGAGTAGCTTTTGTATTTCTTAGTGCAAGTATATATATTTGACCTATATGTTGTTTGCCTTATCATTTTTTCAGTACTTTTTAATGACCTAGTTCAGATCCACTTGTTTATAGTTATTGTGCATCCCCTTAGAAAGCTGTGTATAGAGGGTATAAGGCATTAGATGACGTTTTATGTACTTGCATTGAAATTTCTGCAAATTTAGACCCTAAATTCCTAGATGTAGGAATAATCAGCACTTGTATGTAGACTTGCTGAATCAGTCTCTTGTTACAGAGCTATGCAGAAAAATTCAGAAAAATTCAGATGACTTACACCTACAATGCCTATTTATCTCCAATAACTATATAGGGAGCTCTGCCGTGTGATAAGCTTAGAAATGCATGAGATCTTTAGAGATATTTAAAGTTTGGTGAGATGATAATTGTAAATTTGGTCCATGATCAGATCAAAGATCATCATTGCTGGTTTTGTGCAGAAGAATTTATTTAGCTGATCATTTCTGTTTATGTATCATAATTATCTTACAGTACAGGTAGGCTAAATCAAGGGTATCAGCTACTTAATACTTCAGATAATAATTTCACTGCTCCACTTTCATGGGCTAAATATGGAAAAGGTTCAATGGCTTTCTCAATTGTATTGTTTTTGAGTTCTTTTAAGGATCATGACAACCAGGAATCAAAACCTTTCTTCAGCAATATCTGCAGTATTAGGAGAAGGCCTCATATTGCTGACAAAGGAGCTCTGTGAATAAGAGGTGGCTGACAGAAACAACTTGCATTTAAAATAGAAATGATTCTGTCATTATCAATTATTCTAGACAGAGAATGGGACATCTGGAGTAAATGAAACACAGTTTCCTCTCTTTCTGCAATAAGAAAATGTCTAATTTTTGATTAGAGCTAAGTTTGGAAAATGTTAAGTTGTGAAATATGTTCAGCTATGAGGAATCAGTTTTGGAATCAGGAAAGCCTAGTACAAATGAAGGGGGTATTATAAAAAGGTAAAGAAAAGAGGAAAGCAAGAGTTGCTGAAACAATTTAAGCCTCAAGGGACAAGGAGTTATTGAAACATGATAGCACCATCATTCTTAATGGTCTTTTATCTTTTCTTATTGGATATCTTGAAATATTTGTGATCTCTCCCCTTCTCCCCCCCGAATAGTGGAACATTTTATTTTTTAAAGAAATATTCTAAAGTATTTATTCTTTGAGTAGGAATTATAGATTTGTGTTTATCTGCCAAAAATTGCTTATCTTTCTACTCCACTTCAGGGAGCAACTAAGGACACTGACTGATTATTATTCTCCTGGTATCATTATTTAAGGACAAATATAATAACCCTATAGGAAGAACCATTTGTGTCTTTATACCTCAGAAAGTGCTCCTTGGGATAGCATTGCTTTTTTTCTTTTCTTTTTTTTTTCTTTTTCTTTTAAATCCCATGCTTCCTATTCTGAAATGTTCATCATTTCACTATAATTCCCCCTACACCAATATACTTCCAAATACTTCATTCTTCAGGCTGAACAGTAGGCATTGCCTCTCACCCTGGTTTCTCCTTGCTCTTTTACTAATAAGATGGGAATCCAATAGCATTATTTCACTTTTAATTTCAGTGAAGTGCCTCCATTGCAAAAAGACAATAAACCATTGTGCTAATAGTTTGAGCAGTCATTTGTCATCCATGGAGCAATTATGCTGAGAAAGAGTTGACAGAATGGACCACTTTCTGTTAATAGTGCCAACACTGCTTGAAAGCAGACACTATCCACAACCCAGCCTGCCTAATGGGTATGTGTCAAAAATGATGTTTCTGAAGCAGAATCTCAGGTACTTAAAACATTCCTATTTCCTCCCCTAGACATCTGCTTAAGGTGATGAATGAGAACCTGTCGCTCTTCCATATAATTATTGTCTAAAACAATATTTGCTGATAGCTGACTATCCTTAATATTGATTGCTTGGAAAGGTCAGAATGATACCTTGGTATTTTATTAGATTTATAAATAGAAATGGTAAAGGAAAAATAGGAGAGGTAAGGTAGCAGAGCGAATATTGAACAGGATTAAGCGTGAAAGCGGAAAAGTGGCAGAGATATCTCTAGAAAAAACTGTCCATGCAGAAAAATGTAGAAGTTACTTATGATGTATAAATATTATCAAGTGTTACAAGAAGCAACACAGAAAGATAAGAGAAATCAAAACTTGCCAGCAGGAATAATAAAAGAAGATCATATTTTCACTTGCATTTAGAAAATAAGTATCTTAACATTGGCATAAAAAAGAGATGGAATGTGCATCAGTTGGTTCATCCAGTAGAATCGTGAAGAAATTTTGAGCTATAAGGAGTGCCACAACTATTAAAGCTAAAAGAAGAATTTCAGTCAGCAGTAACATTTTATACCCAATAGTCAAATTGTAAGTCAACAATACTTTGGAAATGTCTTAAGACATAAACTATCTCCAGTAACTCTTTCTGGTTCATATTTTGTTATGATTTCTTCATTTCTCAAGGTTGCAATAGGCTTAGTAGAGAGCATCACAATAAATATCTGAGAAGATAAAGGTTTCAGCTGCTGATTTTTCTGCTGATTGCCATTTTTAAAATGTTGAAAACTCCACGTCTATATGTCTCTGACCAACACTGTCCTTAGATCTAGCTGAGATGCATTGTTCATTGTATGGGAACTGCTGAGTCACGGCCTGAACCTCTGATTAATCACCTGAGGCAAGCAATGAGTCAGCCATGGGGGCACAGGTGAAAGCAATTCACCTGTGCTGCAGGAAGGGGTGGAGCCAGGCTCCTAGACCCATTTAAGAGCTGACTACCAGTGGGGAAGGATCTCTCTTCTGAAGATTCACTCTGCTGGAGTTTCTGGAGTGAGCCCATGATGCAGGTAAGCATCCTATCTATTCTCTTTGTCTTGCTTTGCCTAACTCTCTTGTTTATTTCATTATTATAGCATCTTAATATTATCTGATTATATAATATTCCTTTATACAATGATGTACAATTCTGTCCTACCACTATGAAAATGAAATGTGATGTCTTCATATTGTTCTTTAGATACTTGAATATTAATGGGTATAAGAGACTCAGAAGATAAGGTAAATATACACAGTGAGGTAAAAGAAAGACACAGGCTCTGGAAAGATATTTTTTCTACTTTGTAACAGGGTTGTTTTTCTATTTTTCATGCCAAAACTCTTAAATCTCTGTTGAAAATCTCAGTTAATTTTGTATCCTTTAACACCTTGGAGATCTCAGATGATGCTGTCAGTCAGGATTGCCATCTCACATTTGTGTCAGTCTGCCTACTTAATGGTCCTCTCAAAATATTGTTTTTACCATTGCAGTTATCAAAAACTCTATATCAGATTAGAATACAGCCTCTGCTCTATACTGGACTAACCATGAAGGCCAAGAATATGATTGAACTCATAGACTTCACAGCTGCTTATATACTTAATCTTATTGGATATAAAATATTATTTCAGGTCTTTCCCAGATGAGAAAGCTTCATATTGTGTTTTAGGAAAAAATCAGAATGTTCAGTCTGTGAAAAGAGGTATTGTTGTTAAATAGCTAAAAAGCTGTCACTGATGAAATTACAGTATAATGGAAACTATGTTCCTGGTTTCATTACCTGGTAGTTGCTCCATATTTTTATAATAAAGCCCTTGAATGTGCTTGATTCAACTTTTGATACTCTGTCAAACATAGAGCTAGGAACTTACTGAAAAGCGTAATTAATTATTTAATATTTTGAAAGGCTTTTGTCTTAGAGGAACTTACTGAAATGAACAGTCATTCTTGGGTATAGTTGGCTTTATATACATTTTTGGTGTAGCTGACCTGTTCATATATAGTGTGATATGCTTGCATGAATAAAAGGAAAATTAACAAAAAAAATTAAGTAAATTGAAAGATCCCCTGGCATTTTTCTCAAGTAAATTTCATAAATTAAAAATGAGATCCTTAGGTAGTAACAGTTTCAAGTATATCTAATAAAATAAAAACAATGGGTAGTACATAGTAGGAATCCAATACATGTAGCAAAAGGTAAAATACCATAAAACAGCTAAAATAAAGTAACTTAGGAAATGTCATTAATTTTCAGACTTCTGGTCAAAAATTTAATGAGATTGTAAAGCTAGAAAGTAACGAAAGTCTTTATAATTTTCTTTTGTTGAAAGCAAGGGAGAATGAGTTAAGCTCCACTGAGATTTTTAGGCAATGTTGTTCTTAGCAGTGAAAACTAATTTGCTTCAAACAACCACAAGAACTGTAACCAGTATTTGTGTTTTAAAACTGCATTTTAAATAAACAGCTGTAAACAAAACATGCTGATGGACTGCAAATGTTGTGGCTCACATATGGACTCCCAGTAATCTGAGAAAAGTGCTACCTGACTGAAATCTTCAGCATTTGTCCTGTAATTTATTCACATCCCAAATACCCAGCATTGCTAGGAAACATAAACTTAGCTGTTTTTATTGCTTACATCAAACAGCGGCAGTGAGACAGCTAATGGCAAGCAGGCAGTTTATGGAAAATAAAAGTGTCTGAAGTGGCAGGAAAAACTGTTGATTTTTCAGACCAAATGCTGCCCAAAATAAACCTGCCATTTCAAGAGATAACAAAATTAAACAGCGTAAGAGGTGGAATGAAATGGGAGCACTTTGCAATATTAAGTTTCAACACTCCTAGTGTTAGAAAGAAAATAGCCATCTATTTATTTTCTTTTTAAAGATCTTATTATGCTATTTTGATTTTGGCAAGAGAAAAATGTACTGTCACTTACTCTGAAGAAAGTGTGATATTCTTGGTCCATTAGAAGACACCTGTACAGATGTTAGCCAAACAGGGACAGTAATGAAGAATAATGAAGTAGGTAACTAAGCATTCTTGCTTGGCAAAAAGCTAGACTTTGTCAGCCAAAGCAAGTAAAGTCTAAGGAGGAGATCAGAAAAGGTGTGGTAGATTTTCATAATGCATACCATGACACTGATAAAATGAAGTATTTTTTTCTGGCAGTCCAAATTAGATGTAACTGTAAAGTTAACATGTATTTACAGTAAAGCTTGAAGAACTTTTCTTATGAACACATATACGTACATGGACAATGTGATACTCCTTTGCTGAAATTCAGAACTAGAGCCATATGCAAATATGAATTGTCATTCATGTATAAAATGGCATTGAAAAAACGAGGTCATTCTTCTCTATACCTTTCTTAGGGCAAGAATGTGGCACATTAAGTCACACATTAACTTGTGCTTAGCACATTAACTTACTTTTTGACCAACTCTGAGCTGACCAAAGTTATATTTAAACCTTCGCTGGGTGTACTGACTGCTTCTAGATGACCACATTAGTTTCTGTTATCTACGGTGAATTTAATCTGCTCTAATAGTGCTCAACTGTTTTTTTTTCAGTCTTTCTCTACTTCCCATCAGTTTTTCTTGAATAACTTAAGTCACTTTATGCCTGCTGTGAGTTCTTCACATTTTGAAAAAAGTAGGACATCAGTGCTACAAAAGAAGTGAAGCCTAGCACTAGAACTGTTTCTTGTGTATGCACTTTGATGTAGGTTATCTTCAAATTGATGAATCTTCTTGTGACCTGGGAAAAAAGTTTTTTCCGTATGTAGGCATCACGAGGCTGAGTTTGGCATGTTCACCAATGTAATTAAACATTACAAAGGAGACAAGATTAACAATGGAAACAAATGGGTTTTACTTTCTACAAACAGAACAGAAAAATATACACAGTTTTATTAAAGGCGTAGTGTTGATGAGTCCCAAAGAAAGCTCGAGAACCATAAACTCTTTTAGAAAAAACAGCTGCACGAAAGTACTCATCATTCAAGCAAAATTCCTCATCTGAGTCCTTCTAGTGTTGAAGCATTAAATACAGATGGGCATCTTCTAGACAGTTGCTATCTTGTTGGTCATCTGTGGCATCAGAAACTCTCTTTAGACTTATCCTGTCTTCTCTTTTTGTATATTCTCATGAGGCTATTTCTCACAGCCTATTTTGAGATTCAATGCTTGGCACAATTTTAGCTTCTCATTACTCCTCTAGTATTTCTGAAAATTTTGTATTTTTGACATCTTCAGCCATTTCCAGTGCTTTGTATACTGCAGACGACAGTCTGTCTGGAACTTCTGGACACTTACTGCACCTTCCCTCCATCATTATCTTTTAATTCTTTCTTCAACAACTTTGCACTGCTTTAACACTTACCTGCTATTTTGTTATCATGGATAAACTATGACAATTTTTTGGAGAATTTGAACTTGACTCATTTTAACTCTATATTTGCAACTGAATAGCCTTTACCTGATAATTTACAGATATTTGCATGACTGCCGAATTTAGTCAAAAAGAGGAAAACGAATGATGCAGCTGAAATGATTTTTTTGAGTCAGTAAAATCTTTGATAATGCCCAGTGGAAAACTCATTTCTGTTTGGTTACTGCAAGATAAAATTAACTAGGATGGCTTCTGCATGTCATATCTGAAGTGGCAGCTATTCACAATGACATGAGAAAAACTGCATAACTGGTTGGAAAGTATAATCACATCTTTATTCAATCACAGCTGAGTGATCAAGTGCTTTTGAAAATATCACCAGATCCCTAGCTTTAATACTTCTTGAAAAATCTAGATATAAATCTTCTGAAGATGGGAATTAGTCTCTCTTGACATTTAAATTCTGTTTTGGACACTGACTAAATATCTTAAATATATCTAATTCTGGGTCTTAAATCTCTGCTTCAATGTTCTGTTGTTGAAATGTGCATTTATCTTGGGTTTTCAGGGGACCTGTATTTGCTTTGCTTCTTTACATTATCCTTTAAATTGATTTGGCCTGGAAGCTGCCCCTTATTCTTTATTTGGACACCATCAGGGTGACTTCCCTTCTAGCATTAGACAAAGAATATGCTACTGGAATATCTGTTCAACTCTTAAAAGGAAGATTTGTTTACATAAGAAATGAGTAACATTTTTGGACATGGAAATGAAAAGAAGAAATAAATTGAGATCTAGGGACTTGAGCCTGAGATGTCATGTGTGCTCTCACAGATATCTGACATTATTATTCTTGATAGGAATGAAAGGTATCATGCACTTATGTAGATACTGACTGAATTCCACAGGCTGCTAAACACTCACTTTACTTTGCCCATTGGTTTTCAGATAGGGCTACTTCTTCCACTGAAGATCTAAGAGGGAATACACAACAGCTTTTGTTTTTAATCCCCAATGGTCCTGCCTTCCCCTTTTGCCTCCTACCACTTACTCCTCTAAAATCTCTTGTTATGAAGTACCAAGACGATAGCTCTGGCTAGCTGCAGTTAATGACACAGGGAAGCAGTCTTGATGTACTTGTTTTCAAATTATTTCTTTGAAGGCAAGGCTATTAAATTATTGTAGAATTACTTTTATTTTTCTGTCAGCCTTATTCTTCCAGCTAATCTACGCTCAATGTTGTGTCAGCATGATGGTATTTGTATAGACCTATGTCTAAATAAAATTTTAGACATACATACCATGGGATTTCAGAGGTGTATTGAATACCCTAAAATGAAAATTATGTATTTATAGGAGGCCCAAGTTTGAGTGGATGCAAAAGTTGATGAGATCTTCAAAGAGAGAGGAGACACTAAGGAATGTAGGGCTGTTCAGCCTTGAGAAGAAAAAAATGAGGGGGCTCTTTTTCATGTGTGTAAATACCTGATAGAGGAAGTAAAGAAGATGGGATCAAACACTTCCAAATCATGCCCACTGACAGAACAACAGGCAATGAACACAAATAGAAATAAACAGAAATACAGGAAGTTGCATGTAAATCTAAGGAAACATTTTTCTTCTGAGAGGTTGGTCAAGCAGTGAAGCATGTTGTCAACTGAGGTTGCAGAGCTTCTGTCCTTGGAGACATTCAAAACCTGCCTGGATTTGGTTACAAACAGCCTACTCTGTCTGGTCCTGATCTTAGTGGGGCGATTGGACAAAACTGTCTTCACTGATGCCTTCCCGCATCAGATTTTCTGTTAGACATAATGAGCACTTAATGGATATAAATTGACCATGACAAATGCCTGCTTACAAGTCAGAGATCAGAGGCATCCCTGAAGAGGAAGCTTGTTAGGCCATATCCATCCTAGCAGGTATTTGGCACACACGCACACACAAAATCAGTAGATAGAAACAATTGTTACTGAGATCCCTACACCTCCAGTATTTGAGATTCAGATATTTTACTTCAAGCAGGATTTGAAGTACTTTGACTTAGCTTGAATAAGACAGTCCTTGATGCAAACGCCCCTACCATGCAGGACTTACAGCTGATAACGTAATCCAAGTCTAATCCACATTCACTCCATTAGATAGAATTTCCAATTCCTTGCACCACTTTGTGAATTTTACAATTCTCAAAAAATATCAGCAACATTTGCACTAATTCTTTCTTAAAGTGTAATTTTTTGTACTCTTGGGTGTATCTGCAGTAACAATGGCAACAAGACATATCCTGACAGTCCATAATATCACCATGAAGTCTTAATTCTTCTTGCTGACTTCATCACTGCACACTTGTTATTATCTATAATATTTATGCTTCTATTGAAGTCAAATTGATAATACTGAAATGTTAGTATGGTATGCTATTATAATGATGTAGATGTCAATATACACCAGCAACATAAGACAGACATCATATATAACTGTGTGTCACATAAGTAATAGTTTCAATTGTAGAGAAATTGCCATAGCAATTTTTTGACAGAATACATGACCTCTGTTTATAAGACAGCAATTCTTAGCTTCTGTACACTATATAAGTACAGATTCTTCCCTTTAGTAGCACAATGTGCAGTTCTGGAATCTCTCCTTTTTGTATGTTTTGTTCTTTGCTGAACAATTTCCAGTGCCTAGCTCCTTTTTAAGATGATTCTCTTGAGTTGATATTTTTAAGGAAGTTTTGTTCTTTATTAGGATTACATTCAAGACTCCAAATTAGCCCATTGTTGTGTCACATTACTAATCATTCCTAGTCACTTCGTTGTGCCTTCTGCATCACACATTACAGTTCACAGTTCTAATCTTGCCTGTAAGGGTATAAATCACATAGCCCATAAGCCTACCTCAGATCTAACTATGTAACCCCAGACAGGGCTACAGGCTTGTTACAGGCTTGGGCTGATCATTCCAGGCACAGACATGAGGCTCACTGGCCTGTAGTTCCCAGATCTTCCTTTCTCCCTTTTTTAAAAATGGAGTAATATTTCCTTTTCACCAGTCACAGGGGAAAAGAAGTCCCCTAAACATCAAAGCTAGTATCCTTTTTGTGGAAAATACATATTCTTTTTGGAAAGGTATTTGGTTGAAATTTTTTAGTATTTCTAGAGAAAAAGATGGATATATATGTTTTAGAGATAAAACAAAAATAGAAAAAATGATGGGATTTAGAGAAATTCTGAGAAGCATTAGCATCAGTAGCAATGATCAAGACTAACAGTTATAAAGAGGAGAATCATTACACATGTCAAAATCACAATCTGCTTCTAGACTAAAGAACTTATTGAATAAGAGTGAATTCTAGACAATGAATTATGTTAGCAAATGACTTGAGAAGGCAAGTGAAATAAATGCAGATAAACTGTCATTGCCACTGAATACAACAGAAAATGTTGCAAAATCTACTGACCGCTTGCAATTTATGTCATTTAAGTCTTTACCCAGTGGTACAGGTTAAAGAGAGAGTGTTAGCATTACTTCACAAATAGAATTATCTCATTAGAGTAATGGAGGCAAATCTTTTTTAAAGGTTTGAACAAGTCAAGTGTGAATTAAATGTTTCCAGAAGCCTGATATGACTTAAACTAAACAGTGTTTGTATGTTTATTTAAGAAAAAGTGTAATAACATTTTCTCAGCTGTTGAACTTGGCCCCTAGTTACTCAGTAAATATACAGAACTTTGTCAGCTGCCTGTTGGACTTATGCAATGATCTGTAAGATCCAATAATCTCAACACAAAGAGAAACATTAGAAAGTGATATAATTTCACCCCTTAAGTTGACAAGAAATACAATTATCTAGCAACAGTGGAATACTTTGTGTAACTAACTGCTGACGTTTCCATTGCAGTTTTCATTTGCTTTGCCAGAGTTTGTAGACAGCGTCACTCTGGGGGATTTCTTGCTGTTCCTTTACCATATTAAAATTCAACTTAAAAAGGACTAGTATTCAAGAGTATTTGATAGAAGGAGAAGAAGAGGAGAAAAGTACATAGAAGTGTAACAAACCAAGAAACACTAGGAGAGCAGATATTAGAAGGAATGGTCCAACTGATTGCTGTCAGACACAAGGTATTTAGTCCTAACTGGCCTGGATATGGCTTAGTGGTTTCCATTAAAAAAAAAAAAACACAGCAGGGCAGAGAAGAGTAGCTGTAATAACACAACATCTTTATCCCCACAAGCAAAAGTCATCTGCAAGTACAAGATTCATTGGGTATGTCCACAGTTTCTGTTGTGGCTATTTCTAAACCTCATGCCTGGTCAGGAGTTGAAGAAAAGGACCTTTAAAGCACCAGTGAATTAGCACCCTAATTAGTTGCCACACCTGAAGTTTGGAGAGGATATTGCTCAGCAGCATCATCAGGAAAGAAACACTAGGGGAAGTCCCTTTCAAACTTAATCATTCCTTCAACAGGGATTGGCAAGGTGGTAGTTAGATGAGAACACATTAGAATCAGAGGGCAAGGGTAAGAAGAGATGCAGATAATGTATCAGTGCTGTTATAGGGGTATATATTAGCTGTAGTAACTCACTATTGGCACAAAACTACATCAGCACAAAAATCTTTCGTAATTTTTTTCACCTATTCTTTATAAGTTGTTCATTTCCTCATCAGTAGAAAAGAATAGAATGGAGAAAGATGCAGAGAAGTAAAATATCTTTTCGACAGCTGGATTGCATTTTTGCCTGAAGCCTTCTGTATTCTCCTAGAGTCACTGAGCAATGACTGCAGAACTGCCAGTGAGAGTATTTATTACTATCCTGTATACGTCACAGCCCTGCTGCCAGTGGCATGTGTACTCATCATTCAAACACAACTACCCACTGTGTTTGATTTACTGTCACTGAATCAAATCTATTTGTGGGTTTCCATAACATAAAACATTTTGCTAGAGATGAATTCCCTGATTTGCATGTTGCTCATGGGAGCTGTAACATTATTTTCCTTGATAGATTAATTTCAAAGTCAAGAAAGATGCAACTTGATTTTTACTCTGTATTCAAGGAGGGGTCTTGTTCTTTGTCATCTGACCTTTACATTAACTCTTCCTCTTGTCACTCTCAGAAGCATTATTCATATTTGTGTCTGCTAGTGGAAGACTAAGAGATTGCAACTCAGTCAGGACAGTAAGGATGGACTATCAGAACACCTGGTGAACGTGATGGCAAATATGCTTCTGATTTTGGCTTTGTTGCCATTTCTCAAGCTTGCTGCTGCAAACCTGTGAGAAAATAAAATTGTGTTTCTTCACCGACATCTCTTTTAATTCATATTCGAGGATAAGCTTGGGCAAATGCCTGCAAAAGTGGTTGCGTGTAAGGAATTTATTATATGGTACAAAGGTTGCTAACTTACTGTAATGGTGGCTTAATCCAAAATATTTTTGGTCACTGCTAACTGGAATTTTCCAGGCAAAAAGAAAGTATTTGTATTTTTATTTATGTTTGTAATCTAGTCATTTAATATTCATAGCCTGTTACATTTTCGGATAGTAGCCAAAGCAATGACTTGTTACTTCTCAATTCATGAATTAATTTCACTCTGCTAAAACCAAAATTCTTACTCTAGCTATCAAAATAGTGTCACTGGATTTCTTTCATTAAAGAAGTTACAGAGGATGCTGATTTTTCACTTGCTCACAAGACTGAACCTAGTATTCTTCACTGTTACTGGTTCAATCACAGCTGAGAAAAGAAAAAAACACAACGCTTTACCTTTCAATGTTGCTATGCCTAGAGAAGGAAATTTCTTGAAGCAACAACTCATAGCACTTTAGAGACAACACCGTCTGCTGGTGTATGCTACCAATCCTGCTGAGATTTCATGCCATGTGAAAAAAATAATTCCTAATACAAAGTTAATGATTCAAATCCATTCTTTATTTATCGGAAGGAGGTGGAGACCAATCTTTTTTTAAAATTTTCTTTTCTGCATTTAATTGCATTTTTCAAGAATAGTGAAAGGAATTCAGTATCCACAGGTGCCCTGATCAAATACTGTACATTTTATTAGTTTTCTCCCATTTAATATAATACAGCTTTTATATGTTGGCTGCTACACAGATGTTGCCACAGAAAAGTAGTTATTGGACAGTGTGATTAATGAAGGCATGGTCCCTTTACTGATCTAGACTTTGCCTCATTTGCATAGAGTTCAAAGCAGGTCAATAATTTAAAGCTTTCATACTAAAAGCTCTTAAAGGACTCTGTTTAGTGGTGTGTTTCAAACAAGAAGTTATTCATCATTTTTGTTGTTCATCAGCAAGGTTAATTAAGCACCTTGTGAGATTACACTTTTATAGCCCATCTTTGTTTAGAATGGTAAGAGGCATGCATGAAGGTTATCTCCAGATGAGGAGAACTTAACTTTAAATTTTATTTCCTTATAACCTCATGCTTAAATCAATTTCTCCAGGAAAAAAAAAAAAGAAAAAAAAAACACAACAGAAAACCACTAAACCATATGTATTTTATATTTCATTTCAGATGTGTGCATTTCACCAAGACACTAATCCTGTTCCCAGAATTATACCCAGGGTCTTTTTTTGGTCAGATTTGTTTAGGAAGAAGCTTTTGATATTCTTTGACTAATTCACAAAGATCACTAAAGATCCTTTGGCATTCTTCTGTCTTCATTTATCATGGAATAGAATCATGGAATTTTTAGAGTTGGAAGGGACTTTTGAACATCATCTAGCCCAACTCCCCTGCAATGAACAGGAACATCTGCAGCTCCATCAGGGTCCTCAGAGCCTGGTCTAGTCTGGTCTTGAAATTCTCCAGAGATTGGGCACCTCTCTGGGCATCCTGGGGTTTATTTGCTTTGAAGATTGCAGCTAGAATATGTCTCTTTTAGCAGACCTTGTCTGCTATTGGAATTAGCTAGGATATTAACTGAGAAACTGACAGGACTAGTCACAGTCTGTAATAGTTTAAAACAATGTTGAAACGTAGCACTGTAAATGTACATTTTCAAATAGAATATAATGTATTGGTGCATTAGGAGCAGGTATAGGAAGAAAACTATAGTTAATTTAATATTGTGGTCAGATCTAAAAACATAACCCATGAACATACCACTGCAATGTTGTAAATCTTTCAGAGAAAGTAAATAAAAATAATAATGACATATCAAAATAGTATTTGTTTAATATGAATGTTATCCTTCCACATAAAACATGTATTTGGGGCTGTCTCTTTTTCTGTTCAGAGTGATTTTTGATAGCTTTCTAATTCAGCTTTACAACAGACTACACTTCTCTATTCAGCATGCCGTATTAGCCTAAAAGGAATTGTATCAGGCTCTGATACAACACAAGTAATACCTTTTGGCCTCTCTATCACAGTACTGAAATGCAATGCAAAACATCCTTGTGTGAGCTTGTACTGTTAAGGTAATCACATGCCTGGGATGGGTTTATCCATGTTAAACAGTTTTTGACAGAAGAAAAAACTGCTGATGAAATTCAATTAGCTTTGTAGAGTACAGAGCAATGGACTCCAGGATCATCCTTGGAGAAAGTTTTAGTAACCTATATAATATTCAGAACACAGACAAGAAACTTTTTTGACATGGGCAAGAGCCAAATTTAATGAATCTAGCTAGTCAGATGGATGATGTTTAATGAGATAGATGTAGAAGAATGAAACACAGTTTGAAGCTACGTCATTTGCTTGGTCCACCCAGGCATACAGAAATTAAAAGCACAGAACTCCTCAGAGAACAATAGAGAGAAGTGTAAGGAAGAATAAAGCGAGCAAGAAATAATTTATTCTCCCTTTTCCTAATGGAAAGCGGGCAAGAAAGCTGTCAGTGTTCCCTGAAGGAGAGAGTGAGAGTTTTAAGTGAAAGAAGATGAACCCAGTTGCCGGGACAGAGAATGAAACAGATTGAATTTTGATGTTAAAGCTCATAACAATATTGTTCAGAGTGTCCCTGAACCAATACTTCTTTCATTTCATTCTTTCTGAAGGAGAAAACTTAAGGTGAATTCTTGGCCCCAGGGGATCTAATTAGAGTTTTTTCAATGACTTAAATAAAGCAGGCTATCCATTATGCACATAAACATTCCTGTGTTGTTATCTAGCTGTTGACTGTTTTATGTAGATCTGTTTGTTAAATACAATGCATTCATACTATATGGAACTCCAAATATTAGCCAGTAACAATATCTAGCAAAATATTTAAATCCTTCTATTGCTCTGTGAGTATCTGACGTTGTTCAGGTGAAAGAAATCATGACACTACTATTAGAAGGGAGTTAAGTCAAAGGGTTGCTTCAATCACTGATAAACATTTTCTCTCACCATCACAGAAAAATTATCCCTCTCAAATTAAAATAAAACTCCTGAACAATCAGCTTTTAGATTCTCACCATTCTCACTGTTTAGGTTGTGTGGGAGTGAGGTCAGGAGATACTCTGTCTACCTGGTCTATCATTTCTTATATCAAGCCCCGCACAACATTCAGGAGGGACACAAATCAGGAATTGGTCTCCTGTAACTATGCTGTTTTGAACAAAAAGTGGCTGTGGAACATCTGGAAAGAGATACCATCAGACAGAATGTTTGTGGAAAAGGCAATAAAACTTTAAGCCTGCCTAGCACAAGATAGGTGAAAGTTGGAAGTGAGGCAAACAGCAAGGGAATTTTCAGGAGTTCATTTTCAGAAAAAGTATCATGTTCAACGAATATAATCACACAATCTGTTTCCCACCTTTTGAAGCCATGTAGGAAAATTAACATCTCAGATGATTAGGTAGTTCTAGGTTGTTTCAACAACAGACAGGTAGGAGTATAGACTTTGCCTTAAATTAGAAGAGGAATAATCAGTAAATAAGAAAATGACAAAAGCTTGCGTAGAGGTGCCATTATCCAGTTGTAAGACAAGTGAACACATAGGAATCTACAAGTAACAGTTATGGAAATCTTGTTTTTCCAAAATTAATCAGACAAAAACCAACCAACCAAAAAAGATACATAGAACACTTCTGCAGAATTAAAGTTATAGAAAGAGTTTGAGCTGGGTGCCTCCGAAGAGGGAACCCAAACAAACAAATCCCAAAGCAGTAATGCCCTTCCACTCTACATTCTCAACTCCTTGCCTGAAAGTCTGGATCAATGTTAGGGCTGGAGGTCTTTCTACCCTGGATTGATTTTTTTATGTCTTCTCTAGATGAGCTATTTGCTCTTGTCTTCAGGTTGCAAAGTCTGTCTATGTAGTTTTCTTACTTTCTTGTCTTTGAATTCAAGCCAATTCTGTGGCCTTCCTTACTCCTAACTGGATAAAAACTCAAAGGCCTTAGGCTTCAACAAATGTATCTACTTGTGCTAAACAAGCATACAATATTCTTCTATACTAAATCACACAACATTAACTTTACAATCTTTGTTGAGTTCATAGTAGAGGAATACCTAATTTGCTTACCTGTGACCAATAAATGAATTTCTATTACTACTGGTACATTAGAATTTTAAGTTCAATTTTTGAATCTGACCCCTTCTTTTTCCTTGTTTACTAAAGAAAAAGATCTTTCAAGGTTTCTTCACAGCTCATTACCTGCACATAGCACAGAAGAACAGAAGGAATTCTTAAAGCTTGTATGAAATTTGTAGCAAGGGAAAGTGTCTTTCTGTGTACCTCCATGGAAACCTGAAGTGATCAGCTCATTTCAGTGATGTTCTCTGTTGGGAATATGTGGTAGAATATGATCTGGGACAAATGTTTCTAGAAGCATGAAATCCCATTAAAGCATGGGATTTCTATATCTCCAAACATGGCATAGGCCTTATCCTCTGTACAGCATGTTGTATGGTGGGAGAAAAGTGAAACTCTTCTAAAAAAATTCCCTAGATGCATCCTTTGCCTTGACTTGTTTATTGACTTCTGGTATCCTTTTCAGTGACAACAGTTTCTTTGTTGTAGACTCACTGTCATTACCTTATGGTTCTTCATATTTATATGTCAATTTGGTCCATCCTGTCTGACTATAAAATGGAAACAGATGCCATAGGGAACTGAACTCCTTCAGACTGAGATTATGTCTGTAGTCTCCCACTGTAGTATCATATGTCAACAACAAACATAGCATAAAAAAAAAAAAAAAAAATTCTGAAGAAGAAATAGGAGTTTGCAAGTTTCCTTTTATAGAAAAACCTCAAAATCATGTCTCTGCAAGCCAAGCAACAGATGCTTTATTGGCGTGGTGTCATGTCTGTAGTGAGTCTTAGAAGTTTTTACTTTGTGGTGTGCACTGTCTTCTGCATCTGTGTTTGCCCACAAGCAAGTATGGATCATTGCACTAATTATTATGTGTCACACAAAAAGAACTTTGAGGAAGAAAGATCTTAGAAAAAATCTACATACAGTGCAATTACCCTGTGTATAGAAGTGTAAAACATTTATAATGTCATAACTTTCATAGTGTTTCCTAAGTAATCATTAATATTACTCAAAATTTTGGGAACATCTGAAATAAGTATTTTACAAAGTTAGGGTCTTACGGGCCTGTTATGCTAGAACTCAGGAGGGTATTTTGAAGTGCATCTCCCAGAAGTCTGTCCTTTATCATGCTTTGTCTCATTCTGTCCAGTGGGCTCTTCTAGGATGATTTGGAAGAGAAAGATGCCCCCTTAGAGATCATCTGAAAAGCTCCAGGCACTTTGAGTATTCAAATTACGGGTTCATAATCTGAAGCCAGCCCCAGAACTTGGATAGTATAGGTCAGAATCAACTATTTCTCTCTATAAGCGTGCTCTTAATGGCCTAAGCTACCTGACAGGAAACAGCAAGGAACAGCTGTGGGACCAGGGTAGGAACTGACTAGGTAGTGAAGCATGGAACCTCCCTCAGCAGTCCTGTTCCAAAATTCTCATCATTCTCAGAGGCACCGAGAATTCCAGATCCAAATTTGAGACAGTGCCCATCAGTCAAATGAAAGGTAACAAGTGAGATTCAGGGTTAGTCTAGGAAATGCAGTCAGCATTTCAGGACAACTGGGAGAGCACAGAGCAGTTAAAGCACAGTTCAGGTCAGAACTGACAACGCTGTCCTGGGATGAAATGGTGTCTGGAGCTCATGGGCAGGGGTGGGGGAAGCCTCACAGGAAGCTAGGTAAGAATGATCAGGCCTGATACTACCTTCAGGGACTGACACATGTAGACATATCCTTAGCTATTTTTTTGCATCAAAGTTTTTGTGTGTGTGTATCTATCTATCTATCTATAATGTGTATGTAATAAAAAAAAGAAAAAAAACAACACTCAAAAAGTTTAAAATAGTGATGGATAAAAATGGATATATTTGGAATTTCTTTGTCTAGAGGACCCCAGATTTTCTCTGGAAGGTAGATATTGTTATTTACTTCATCAAATCAGTTTTTAAAATAACCGTAGAGTCTTTAAACCATTTGTATTACTATGCAAAAATTTTTAATGTAAGACTTAGCAAAGGACTTTGAAAAGATGAGTGGAAAGATTCCTGAATGGCATGTGTCTTTTTTTACAATGTTCAAATTCTTTCCTGGAAGCAGCATCACATCTAGAACACTTCAAAGAAATACTACAGAGAGACCTATGGAGTTTACCCTTTCTTAAGTCCTTGAAGGACTGTGAACTCTTTCAAAAGAGAGAAATCTGTTGCAAAAATAGATTTTAGGGGTCAGATTCTAATCTTAGTTTTATTAGCGTATATTGGTGGGAAAAAAAATCACAAAAGCAGTAGAGCATCTTTATAGTTGCATCACTGTAACTAAGATCAGATTGCATGGAGACCTACTTTCAAACAGGCTACAGATAACTTCAAATTAAAGAAAAACAAACAACAAAAAATAAACAGGCAGTTTTTCTCTCTTGAGACTAGCTTTCCTTCCAGCCACCAACAGAGCCTAGAGCAAAAAAGTGTAACTCTAGAGTGACAGTGCCAGTGCATGCCAAATGATCAGGGTTATTGTTATTTGAAAGCTCTGTAATGCAGGCTGATTGTTTTAGGCTAATTATATAGAATTAAAAAACAAAAAAAAAAGCCAACACAACAAACGAACATCGATATATCTGAAAATATTAACTTGATTCCTAATGTTAATTTATTCCCTGAATCTGAATGTTGCTCAATGACCCAAGCCTGTCTATCTGTTTTATAATATGGAATTGCCAAAATATTCACTGTCAGTGTAAATATTTTTGTGCAACAGATACTGAGCAATATCACTGTGTAATTGTGTGAATTTCTTTTGGTTTCATAAGAGACCGATGACATGTTCTGCATTCTAGGGACAAATTTGCCCAGGTTGCCCTGGGCAAAGAAGATAAAGATATTGCCCAGGATAAAGAGATGTTGAAGAGTCTGACAAAGTTAAAAGAAAGAGAGAAGGAGGGCAGCACCCACATGGCTTTCATTATGGTCTGTACTTAGATACCTAAATTAGGAGCCTTGAGCTGTGTTCACTAGAAAGAACAAGGGGTTCTGTGGGATGACTCAGAATGCCTGTATGGCAGTAGCTAAGGCTTGTCTGCAACTCAGACACTCTCTGGAGAGGTCTTTTTCTCTCCTTATGGTCTTGGAGATTAGAGGCTCTTGACTAAAGAAGACAGGACATAATTTTTGTTTAGACACTTCCTACAGTTGTATTAATTTCAACTTTATGTGTGTATATGTGAAGCTGAAAATTCATGTTTTGTTGTTTTTGTCAACAATTTGCAACCTAGATGTAAGAATATGAGGTAGCACTGATTTTGTCTTCAGAGCCCAAACTGGTTTACTTCCTGTGAAATGAAATACCAACTCATTCTTCTGTTCCTGGCCCCCCATTCCCTGTAGCTGATTTAAAGTGAATGAGTGGGTGCTTGACTGGAAAGGCAGAATCTCTTCAGTGTGAATGTGCCATAAAATAGAAATTTTGGAATAGAAATTGCTATCCACCTATTCTACCTCATGAAAAAATTTAGATGAATGGTGTGGTTCTTTCTCTACAGCTGTGTCACCCTGAAAATACCCTGAAATCATCAGATTCAAAGAAATGAGTACTATTACAGAATGAATCTTCAAGAGTATGGCTTTTTGGAGGCAGAACACAGACTGAGGGACTGATAGCACAAACTACCTTCCCAAAGTACTTGTATTTGTCTGCTATTCCTTTATTGCTGACATAATGGAAGATAAGAGAGTTCAGTGCGATTTGGAGAGAGAAAAACTGGCAGAAAGTCATGGAGTCCAGGGTACTGTGTAAGTTTCAACAAAATACTTTACATACCACAGCAAAGAAGTTATAATATGCTTTGGTTCATTCTCAGTTATTTCTTATATATCTGTTACAACACCTACACATCAGTATGAATTATTAAACACTATCTATAATCCTATAGGAATTACTCTGATTTCTTTAATTTGACCAAATATCAAAGCAAAGTGAGCTGTATCTGTCAGAGTGAGAAGGTGACGATGGATTCTAGCATTTTTTTTAATGTAGTCCTGATAGTAAAAAAGGTTCTGAACAGAGAAGAAAGCAAACATTAGGCAGCAATGCATTTCACTAGCAAAATTTCAGGCAGTTTGTAAGCTTACAGTTCCAGTTTACTTCTTCAGGTAGCTTACTCTCTTCTCTGAATAACACTGCTGACTCACCTGTATGTTCTTGCTGTACTTCTGGTGCCTACTTGCTGTGTACACTGCATAACTTCAACGGAGCTCAGTAACTTGCTTTTTTATCTATTTCCCAATGCAGATTTTCTGCCCATTGCATTGAAGACTTCAGGTCCTTTCTGTGTATGGAGTTTCTGGGTGATGGTTTCCATTTCTTTTCTACAGAGGGACTGAATGGTTTCTCACAACAGTTCTGAATGAATGGCAGCTGTTAAATCTGCCATTGTCAGCAGGGTTCTGATAAGCATGCAACATAATGACAGCATCAGGAAGAGGAGAGGAAAGGAAAGAAATTGGATTAGATTCAGATAATTGTCCAAACAATATTATATTAGGCTGTACAGTCATTTTACAAACACAGTTATCTGAACTATTCACCTTGTAAATACTCTGTATTAGTCAGCAGATGGCATTCATTGTACATTAACTATTCCACCAGTATTACTGCAAGTACTTTAAAACACAAAGCATATGGTTTTCTCAAAGAGATGCATTATTTCCTCATTTGCAGTTCAGTGTTAATTGTGAACTATTTAGTGAAAATCAAAGAAGGTAATTTTTCATCCTCATTTACTTTGTGTAACAGATTTAATAGAGCCTACAGTTGTGTAAAATGTAAATAACACCCACAGTATCACAAAGTTTTTCAGGATATATGAGCTAATAGAAGGTCAGGCATTGGCTTTTGTCAGTAGATTCAACAGTGCTGCTGAAACATTTTGGCTAAGGCTAATGAGATGTTCCAACAGAGTGTCAAAAGGGGTAACTGTTCTGTTTCTATCCTCAATCATGGGTTCAGAAAGCCAAAAGCTCACTTAAAATGGCTTTGGAATATGCTTCTGCATTTTCATTATTAATGTAAAGCCAAAATGGTGTGGTGGTGGCATAGTTCAACCTCATAAAAGTGCTGATAATCAGCACAGACTGCCTTTTCAACAGTCCTGGGAAGGAATCTGGCCCTTCCACACACAACTGATGTACACACTGATCTCTGGCATGCCTTTGGACCTGTACTCATATCCATCTGTCTAGATGGCATAATGCCTGCTCATAGGGTGTTATATCTGTTTCGATAGGGCATAAGTGCCAATTAAAGATTGCTTTGCAGCTAGAGTGTAGAATGTTGAAAGTGCCCTTTTCCTCTATAATGGGAA
Source organism: Chrysolophus pictus (assembly GCA_037305975.1). Classification (NCBI taxonomy): domain Eukaryota; kingdom Metazoa; phylum Chordata; class Aves; order Galliformes; family Phasianidae; genus Chrysolophus; species Chrysolophus pictus. The sequence goes on from CM074576.1 coordinate 78,855,408, forward strand.
TGTCCTAGTGGAAATCAAAGATAGGATGAAGGCCATATGCTTCAATCCTTGGTATCCTTGGTAGCTACTAAGAGTGTGTGGAGACTTGAAAAACAAAATTTGCACTACTGTAAATTTACTGAAAATTCATTTATTTTCATGAGTTAACGATACATTATAGTTTCAGATTTTTTCCAAATATATTTATGAATACAGAAATAACTTTGCAAGTTGTACTTTGAAATGGTAATACAAATGATTGTGCACATATGTACATATTTATTTACTTTATTTCCTTTTATCCTAGCCTCAATTTTTTCGCTATGCAAATTCCAATCTTAAATAGTCATAGACCATTTGAGTTCTCTTTGCTTGTTCCTGATTACAAAGTCTGAAGATTTTGTATGCTTTCAGCCCACTGGCCAAATTCTGCACTCATGAAAGTTGTTAAACTCCAACGACTGTCATCAAGAATATTCATTTCAGTAGAAAACTCTACATTCCAGTGGCTTTTCCTTAAGCCTATTTTTCTTCTTCTAATTGCTGTTTGTGAGCTTCCTTAGGCAGAATTATAACCACATCTCCTTGACTGAGGATAAACTCAGCTACATTTTCATTTAATGGATCCCACATGGATATTTGAAGTACAACGGGATTTCACAGAAATCACAGAAACAACAAGGTTGGAAAAGACCTACAAGATCATTCAGTCCAACCATCCACCTATCACCAATAATTTTCACTAAACCATATCCCTCAACATAGTGTCCAAATGTTCCTTGAACACCTCCAGGGTGGGTGACTCCACCACCTCCCTGAACAGCCCATTCCATTACTTGACCACTCCTTCAGAAAAGTGGTATTTTCTAATGTCCAGCCTGAATCTCCCCTGGCGCAGCTTGAAACCATTCCCCCTAGTCCTATCACCAGTTACACGAGAGAAGAGGCCGACCCCCAGCTCACTACAGCCTCCCTTCAGGTAGTTATAAAGAGCAATAAGGTCTCCCCTGAGCCTCCTCTTCTCCAGACTGAACAATCCCAGCTCCTTCAGCCGCTCCTCATAAGGCCTGTGCTCCAGACCCCTCACCAGCTTTGTTGCCCTTCTTTGAACCCGCTCCAGGGCCTCAATGTCTTTCTTGCAGTGAGGGGCCCAAAACTGGATGCAGTACTCGAGGTGCGGCCTCACCAGAGCTGAGTGCAGGGGGACAGTCACTTCCCTGTTCCTGCTGGCAACACTGTTTCTGATGCAAGCCAGGATGCCATTGGCCTTCTTGGCCACCCAGGCACACTGCTGGCTCACGTTCAGCTGAGCATCAATCAATACCCCCAGGTCCATTTCCTCTACGCAGTCTTCCTGCCATTCTGCCCCAAGCCTGTAGCATTGCTTGGGGTTGCTGTGACCAAAGTGCAGGACCCGGCATTTGGCCTTGTTGAACCTCATCCCATTGGCTTCAGCCCAGCTCTCCAGCCTGTCCAGATCCCTCTGTAGGGCCTCGCTACCCCCAGGCAGATCGACACTTCCAGCCAACTTGGCGTCACCTGCAAACTTACTGAGGGTGCACTCAATGCCCTCATCCAGGTCATCAATAAAGATATTGAAGAGGACGGGCCCTAGCACTGGCCCCTGGGTAACACCACTCGTGACCGGTTACCAGCTGGATTTATCTCCATTCACTACCACTCTCTGGGCCCAGCCTTCCAGCCAGTTCCTTATCCAGTCAAGAGTGTACCTATCCAAGCCATGGGCTGCCAGCTTCTGCAGGAGAATGCTGTGGGAGATGGTGTCAAAGGCTTTGCTGAAGTCTAGGTAGACTATATGAACAGCCTTTCCCTTGTCTACCAGACTGATCACTAGATCACAGAAGGAGTTCAGGTTGGTCAAGCAGGACCTGCCCTTCGTGAACCCATGCTGTCTAGGCCTGATCCCCCAGTTGTCTCCCACATGCTATGTGATCTCCCTCAAGACAGTCTGCTCTATAACCTTTCCTGGGACTGAGGTGAGGCTAACAACAGGATTTAAATATCACATGCTGTAATCCACTATTAGGCAGCTCAGTGTAACAATAGGGAGACAAAGAATCATCCTAAATGGTAGTATGCTGTTAAACATGCCAGTAATATATATCCAAAAAGAAGTCATTACAAGAGCTAGATGCCAAATATCCTTGGTTCTGGCATGATGATTTTAATATGCATGGAAGCCAACTGGCTGTGTATTTGGGAGTCAAACTTGACAAGTTTGGATGGTAAACGGGTGGATATTTCACTTTCATATTTCTTTTTCTCCATACAATAAAAACCATGGTATTACAAAGGAGGGCTGTTCCTGCCCATTTTTTCTCCATCCTGGTAATGAAACAAACAGTTGAAGAAGCACATGTGAGCACAGAGGAACACGCATTAAGATGTTGCTGCTTTTCTCCTTTTCTCACAGGTAAAACTTCTTCTCTGCTGGACTTAATACTCAGCACATGGGCAGAAATATCATCAAATCACCAAATATATATATATAATTAGAAAAAGGCGATTCTTTAAGAGATATTCTTGCTAATAGCTGTACATTCCCAGAAAATTCTGCTAATATATAATAAAATTTTAATCTTTAATTACAGATTTTTTCCTCTACTCTGATGGAAAATGAGAAAAATTTCAACAGGTATATGTCTAAAAAGGGACATCTTAACCTTTGTAAGTGTATCTCAAAGGTCTCAAAGGTTTTGCCATGCCCTGTGCTATTTTCCTGAACTGAAATGAGAATTTTTGTATCTGTGTACACGTGGCACTTAGTATATATGTACACTATGGTACTAATGTATCCACAGCTATTTTCCAGGTAAAGAGGTACGGAATATTCCAGGTCAATGATTCAAACACATTTCAGACCTGTTCAGTGAGGCATGAAAACTCAGTCAGTGTGATCACCAGTTGTTGATCTCCTTGTCATAAGCAATAATTACAGCACTGGCTCCTATGACCAGCAGGAAAATGCTATCCAAGTTAGGGGAGGAATGCAACTGTGATTTTATTTGTACAAGACTCCTCATTTCAGGCAGCGCCTAAAGAGCCAGTCTTGTCCTTTCTTTATTGTCATTTTGCAATTGAAATTATTATCTATGTAAGCTGATTCCTCCCATATAGGGCATGAGGTGAGGTGTGACTTTATGAACTGTATTTACTGGGGACAGGAAATGGAGCAAATAAAGCCAGAAGCATCAAAGATTGTCAGGGAGAATTTTTGTCTCTCAAATCAGTTTTGGGCTCTGCAGGTTCCAAGAACATAAGTTAAAACAAAGAGAAAAAGGCCATCTGGTCCAATTTGTCTGCATCTTTATGTTTTTCTGAATTCCAGCTCCTAGCTTATTTTCCAAACTATGTCTTTTATTCTGCAGAGACAATCACAGACTACGTAACCACTTGATTACATCATTTTCCTGGGTAATTTTAAAATTGTACTTGCAACCTCAGTGCCACATTCTCCTTTACTATCTTCCATCTATTGTTTCTGTTTTTTCAGTTTACATTCTGCAAAGCTTTCAACATGTTACTGGAACAACCTACCTTAATGCGCGTTATTGCTTAGCCTGTCCTAAGATTTTACAGGCTTCTGTGGCATGATCTCTCAGCCCAGCCTATTTTCAGTAGCAATAACTCAAAGACTTTTGTTGGAACAGTACATTTTATTTGTTTATATTTTTTTATTCCAGTCAGCATTCTTTCCAAGGTTCTTCTCCTATTGTATTACAGATATCCGTACTGTGACCTGTATTCTCAAAGACCACATCTGCAATGGAACAATGAATATCTGAATATTATTAGATAATGATGTGTTTACAACTTTGTGGTTTCCATACCAGTTGACTCAGTCTATTATTTCACAAGGTCCAGGTTCAGACTTGGCTTTGGGACTATAATGAAAATGACTGAACTTTTTAATTTCTGGTGCATCCAGATTTGACAAAGACATCTCTGATGGAAGAGAATGTGCCGAATGCTTGGCTTCTACCCCTTTGCATGCTCTCTTCTTACATGGATACAGTTCCTACGTAGTGACTGGTCTTTGTGTGGAAAGTCAAGTAGGAGGCACGAAACAATGATGCCATTTGGATGATTGTGCTGGAAGATCAGCCACCATTAGAAAAACAATCATAACTCAGGTTAGATGTGATAATTTTTGCTTGCATGTGGAAGAGTGACTAATTATCTTATTTCTGCTGGTTCTGACCAATGAGTAAAAGACTTTAATAATGATATGTGGACAAACACTTTTAGCCAAAAGAGATCCGAGAGAGGAGTCAGAAGTTATTGAGTATCATAATCACTTCAAATTTTCTGACTTGATTCTTAAAAGTGAAGATTTCTTCTACATATTTACATCTACTAAATTTTTGGAATACAAGGTAGTCCATTAGGTAAGGCCGTTAGGATGGGATGAAACCCTGTTCAGCTTGGAAGACAGTAAGTGGGAAGCCATCTTCATTCCAGCTCCATCAGCAAATGAGTACTTTAGGGAATATCTTTCCTTCTCTGTGTCTCAGTTTTCATTTCAGTGCAAGGGGAATGTGTGCCATCTTTTCTGTTGCTACTGCCTTGTCTTTTTTTCTCCCCAGTAGGTGACCATACTAGGTGCCATTTCCTGACTGAAAGTGCTGTTTAAGAGTTGCCAAGATTTTGTCCTACTTTGGGGAAAACATCTGCAGGATGAATTGCTCTAATTTTAGCTTGCTAATGACAGAGATTGGGAGACATGTCATATGTTTAAGCTAATTAACTGACATTGCAGCATACAAAAAGTACATTGGGTGGTGTGCCCCAATGAAGTTTACACAGCAGGGGAGACCCGCTTGTTCCCCCTAGCTATCTTGTTTGTTTTGATGACATGAAAAGAGATTGTTCTGCATCCAGTCACTTTTGTCTATAAAGTATAATAAAGCTGGAAACATTCTCTTGAGTCACAGACATTCAGGACAGAAAGAAAGAAAACAACTTCGTTGTGATTCAGTTTGATTTATTTCTCTGGTAACAGTGCCTTGAGGTGTGAAATATCATTTTTCAAGAGCAGAGTAATGCTGCAGAAGTTATGATTTTAAAAAGTAGAAAGCACATGCAGTTTCACCCCTTATTTTAGCAATGACACTCACTGCAGTTGTTTTACTGGGCATTTTTCTATAAGAAGTGGTCAGCATCAGAAGTAAATGCACTGATTTAATCCATAATAAAAATATTGTGTAAATCATAATTTATTACTTAAGAACACTTCTGTAAGTCATATAGAAGGAGCTGAAGTTAGTGCTTCCGTGCAATTTACTGTGACAACGGTCCAATTACTGATGTCTGTGATCTGCTATAAAAAAGAAATGCTCTTGATGGCAGCAGAATTCTAATCATAAGCATGTAACCCACACTGGGATTTTGATTATGTGCTTTGTACCACATCTCAGATGCAGAAAGTTGAACAAGCTTCTGCAAGCTAAGTCTCTGCTGTGAGAACCCATGGACTGTTTTTCATTTATTAAAAAAAAACACACTGGGAAGTAAAATGTGACGGTGAGGTGGATGAAATCACATCAAAAATCTGTTACTTTGTTGATTATGCAGGAACTTTCATAGAAAGGGATTTTTTCAGTCTGTCACTTTGAACCTTCTCATGTATGAATTTCTTCTTAACCACTTCAGTGACACTAATCAAGTAATTCATTATCAAGCATTTATTTAACTTTTGTTTGAGTGTACAAAGTATGTTAAAGAGTAGACTTCATATGAATTCCCCCAGACAGGAAGATGTCATCTTTTTCTTTTTTTCCTTTCCTTTCCAGAAAAAAAATTGTTTTTTCTGCATATTTTCTGTTCTCTGACTCAATCTGCAGTACCTTCAACTGAATTCCAAAATAAAAACAAATAGGGTGAAGTTAAGCATCCGGTCTTTGTTTATTTGAATTAAAATACTTTATGGAGAACTAAAGTATCACCTGAGAGTTGCAGGGAAGGGAGCTTAGTGGAAACTATGCTACAGTCTCTTTTGTGGTTACCCCATCTGTTCTCATTTCTTCCTCTAGAAATAACACTAAAATTCAGGATTTTGAATTTCCATTCTTATGTAGGCAATGAGCAATATCAATCTGCCTTCATTTCAGTTGATCACTTAAGTATCTGTGTCAAATACAGTGGCAGCAATAAGCTTTGGTAAAAGGACAAAAATATGCATGTGCACCGTCGTGGAGGGCATTCTTCCTTCAGTCATCATAACCATGTTAAGAACATATTTCTGTCTGTCTTTTCTGTATAACTGTTTCTGTAAGCAAAATCAGGTTACATATATATATATATATGTATGTATGTAAATATATCCAGAAACTTCCACTATCCTGGGCAAACAGATTTTATTTAAATCTATTTCTTGACCAATCTTTCAGGTGTTTTTTTCAAAAACAAAATATGCGATTATTCAGCTTTCCCACATAATGATTTCTTTTCATTCTGAAGCAGAATTAAAAATTACTATGTAGATAGCCTTTTCTGCCCTGTGCCAGTGTGTGAATATTCAAATGAGATTCTCTTCCTACTCCCACCTTGACCAGTGAATTCCCCTTCTCTGAATTGTTCTTATTATCAAAATATGTTCTACCCACATACTCTTTGTTCTTCTCATTTTTTATTGATATCACACCTCACTTCTTGACTGAGGGTTTTTAAACTTTTAAAGAATAATAAAAGGTCTTAATAATATATTGTACAAGGAGTCAAGCTTTTCATAACTGAAGTATACTTAGTCAACCAAATCCTCTGACTTCAGTCTGATTTTAACTAAGTCATTACAAATATCTCTTAAGCACTCCTGCCTTTCATCTGTCTATCTCAGGTCAACAGCCTTTATGATGTTCTGCATCCTCACAATAAATTGCACGACACTGTTGAAAATTTAAGATGCATGGAAGAGTGTCACAATGTGAATATAATCGATGACCTTGTGAGTGCTAGTTGCTGAAATGTCAGGACAGGGTCAGAAGAGGCAATAGCACTGCATGTGCTATTCAACTCTTTGAAAGGGTAGATAACAGCAGGACAAGGGGAAATGGTTTTAAGTTGAGGGGGGGAGATTTAGGTTGGATGTCAGGGGGAAGTTCTTTATTCTGAGAGTGGTGAGGTGCTGGAACAGGCTGCCCAGAGAGGTTGTGGATGCCCCGTCCCTGGAGATGTTCAAGGCCAAGTTGGATGGGGCCCTGGGCAGCCTGGTCTAGTATGAAATGTGGAGGTTGGTGGCCCTGCATGTGGCAGGGGGGTTGGAGATTCATAATCCTTGAGGCCCCTTCCAACAAAGCCATTCTGTGATGTCTTAAACCTGTCTGAACATGCACCAGGCTTTGTGGGACACTCAACTCCAAATGAAAATTGCAATATCAAGGGACTTGAAAAGTGTTGTGATATCCAGAAGAATTAGCAAAACCAGACATGATAGATATGATATACTCTCTCTTTTAAATGTCCTGTTAGGGTAAATGGTCCTTTCTGCAGTCTGTCACGTAAATGCAGTCAGGAGTACAGAGAAATTGAGCTGCCACATAACAGTTACAACTTTATGCAGTCTGATTTCTTATTGCAGCCCTGAAAATGCGTGCACAAAATCCTCCCATGGTCTTCTACACCATGAACTATGAGTTCCTGTTTTGGGCTTTAATGCTTCCAACGTTGTGCTCCAACATCAGAGCTGTCCGAAAACTGACATTTCTGCCTGTCATTTCTATCCATCTCCTAAGTCATCCATGAGAAATTTTCTTTTTTTTCTGTTAATCTCTGCTTCAAATCTTTATAAAGAATCTTGTATCTTGTTGTGTATTTTCTCTGAACAGCTGTTCCTTGTAGTTTTTTTTCTTCCTCTGACACCTGAGTCTCTTTGACTCTATTTCTGCTTACACACTCTAAATCCTTCTCTAATGAGCTGTAGCTTCTCCTCATGTAAATCTCTCCCAATAGCTCATTCTTCCCAGGAGGCATGTGCTATTTTAAGAACTGTGCAGTGTCACCTTATGGATTCCTCGCATGCTTGTGACATAGCTTTACTGTTTTAACTTTCACTGGTAAAATGCAAACTTTGCTTTGCAGATCGAGTAGGAAGAAGTTGAGAAAACTGGGGATGCTGCTGACTCTGTATTTTATACTATGTCAGTGCAATATAGGTACTTCATTGAGTCAGTCCAGGCTCACTTGTAGACTATGTGGAAACATACATCTTGAAGTCTCAATCCATCTGGCCTATTTTATATTTATGATGAGGGACACAAAATCTTGTTAAGTCCTATTCCTATCCATTGATATTGACTGAAACCTCTGGTGACTTCTTCAGATGTAGGAATTGGAGGCTGCTTTAAAATATGATGCACTTTCACAGCAAGGAAGCCAGACCAGTTGGCAGGAGTAATACCTGAAGAAGCAGAGCAGGCAATTTTCACTGAGATCTTGATACAAACCCCAAAACCTTTGCAAGAGGTGAAAACTATCAGGGGTGTTGCCAGACATTTATTATTTTGTAGCTTTGTATTATTTTTTAGAGTAGACTTTGAATAAAAAACTGTGTTTAAGAAATTCTCTATGAACATTTGTTCTGTGATTTCCAAGGACATAAAGCTGGAAAAAGGACTGTAGATGGTGGGAACCTGAATAATGTGGAAGTAGTTGAAAAGGTTTTATTATTTTTCATTTAATCTTTTGGAGACCAAAGCAGTTCAATGTGCAGTCCTTTAGCCTGGGGAGAAGAGATCTGAACCTGGGTGAGCGGTTATGTACTCTGCAGCTGGGAACTGTAAATATGCTTTTTTCCACAGCTGATCAGTTCAGTTATATGTGTATGATACAAAGGTTTGGCTCAATTAACATTATGTTGACTTTGTATAGAGAGGATTTAACAAGAATGTGATTAGGCTCACAAATATGTGCCACTCTTGAACCTCACTTCAAATACACATTCATCCTAAAATCTTATCAGTTACCTCAATGATTCAGTTGACTTAAGGTAGTTCTACTTTAACTACTTTTTTTATGTTCACCCATATTTTATACAAATGAAATCAAAAGTACTTTTATGTCTATTTCTTTATGCAAAATTATTTGGTCTCCTTTCTCATGGTTCTTTTAATCATTTGCTGGCAACAGGCAGGGGAGTAAATAGTTGGAGGATTCTTCTATATGCTTGATAAATTTCCATTTTATATATGAGTTAAGTGCAGTCGTGAGGTTTTTCTGATGAGCTAAGATGTAACTTTATTTTAAAGACAAACATAAATTTGTCCTCAAAACTAGAAGTTCTTTTGAGTCTGTAGAGAGATTTTCTTTCTTACTGATCAGATATGAAGTATAGTATGCTACAGTATTTCTGATAAGACTACAAAGTTCGCAAAGAAATTGTTATTGTTGACAAATGGTGTATGAACAACGCTACCAATTATGTTTTTTTTTTTAGAATTATTTGTTGAAATGTATTGTTTGATTGACTGGGTTTGCTTCTCTTTTGTGATTAATTTTCTACAGGAATTTTTTACTAATAATTTTTAAAACAAACTTTTTTTTTTCAACCCCAAAAACATACCCCAAAAACATACTGTATGGCTGTTCTTTAAATGCTTCAGGGCCATGCTTTAGCTCAACATCTCGGTTAAGATTCTCCCTCATACAAGTGTGAAGTAATTCACAAAATTAACTTGCAAAAATTTTTGGAGATTAATCATTATTGGCATGCTTATTTGATTAAATATCCTTTAAAAATCTTATTGCATACTAATGATAACTGATTAAAATTCTGAAAGCAATTTTATGGAGAAATTTTTGTAGTGAACACTCCAAAAACGTCTCATAAATATCAAGAGAAGTAGGAATAGTTTGACAGCTGCATCTGATGCTATTTTAAGTGTTGTTGTTTGGGAGGATGGGGGTGTAGATGTGTTACACTGGGAACTTTTCTTTGGGGCTTTATGATTACAAAAAGAGTTTCAGAATTTTGTCTGTTAAAGCAGAAAAAGGAAATATTCAAGGATTAATCAGCCCATTAATTGCTTTAAAGAATGACTGAACTCTTATTTTCAGCTTTTCAAAATTAGAAGATGAAGTGCACAGTTTTTCTTCAAAAAAAAAAAAAAAAAAAAAAAAAGGAAAGTTGGTGATTCCAGTATTGGTATTTCATCCTTATTTTCTTCCATCAAACTGTAGTTATAAAGAACACATTGTATATTCTTCTTTAATGTACTGTGTCGGAATATATTTTGTTTAATTTCATTTCAGAATAATACGTATTGGTTTTTACTTTTTTGGGTTTCCATGGCAAAGTTTTGGTAGTGGAGGCATTGCAGGGGTGGCTTCTGTGAGAAGCAAACAGGAACTGCCTCCCACATCAGAGAGAACCAGTTCCAGCCAATTCCAAAACAACCCAATGCAGGACATAATTGATCCCATCAGGGATGTTGATAATTATTGAACTCTCATCCATTGGGATGTGGCCCCACAATCTCTTTAGTCTTAATTCTGTTGATGCAATTGTATAAGTTCCTGGTGTTGATGTTCACATTCTTTGATGATTTCAGCTCCCAATGAGCTATACCCTTGCTAAATCCACTTCCTTGAGCTAGAGAAACATCTCTCTGTGTACCTGCTAGGAAGCCTTTCCTTGCTTCACCCTCCTGAATACTTCGTGTTTCGTATTTGAGTTCAGACAGGAGATATTTTTTCATCCACGAAAATTTTTGACCATTCCTCCTTGTCTTTCTACACATGATAACGTACTGTCCTTGTACTTTGAGGAGATTGCCTTTAACTATCAGCTGTTCTGAGCCACCTTGCTCTTCACAGAATCACAGAATCACAGAATGACCAGGATTGGAAGGGGCCTCAAGGATCATAAATCTTCCAACACCCTGCCACATGCAGGGCCACCAACCTCCACATTTCATACTAGTCCAAGCTGCCCAGGGCCCCATCCAACTTGGCCTTGAACACCTCTAGATATGGGGCATCCACAAACTTTCTGGGCAGCTTGTTCCAGCACCTCACCACTCTCAGAATAAAGAACTTCCCCCTGACATCCAACCTAAATCTCCCCTCCCTCAACTTAAAACCATTTCCCCTTGTCCTGCTGTTATCTACCCTTTCAAGGAGTTGGGACTCTTAGCGACTGCCTCCCATAGGATGATGCCATCCAGGTCCCTCAAGCTAAGATATACTACCCTGAAACCAGGGTAATTCTTCAAAGATCATCACCAGAGCATTTAAAGTTTAGGTCTCTCTTTCGGTATGTTTCTTGGATTTCATCCACTTTTATCCCCTCATATTTGCTCTCACCCTAGAGGTCTGGGTCAAGGATGTGTTACCAATCCATCTAACAGGAGATATGATGGACTTTAAACACTAAAGGCCATTTGTCTTTGAGATATTACAGCACCTACATTGATTTAAATGTAAGTTAGGTTATTCCTGCACAGATAGCTGGATATAATCCTACAATACCCTGCATTTAGACAGTATATTATTCTAATGTATACTATTCCAAAGTTGTATGTCAGTAACACAGCACGTCCAGGTAAATGAATCAAATTCACGGAGCTCAGAGTGGAACATATCATCATGATGCATGGGTAAGAAGTAGTAAACCAATCCATACACAATCTAGAGAAATGGAGACAACAAAGACTGGCAAAATCACTCTACACATGCAGTTGTCAAATGATATGTGCAAGATGAGTGAGAGAAATTACTCAAATTACCAGTCAGCTTCTTTTGACTATCTGAATTCCTGATAGCTGTTAAAGGGAAGCAAAACAGACCATTTTAGATCAATGATACATTTGGATGACCACACAATTTTAATGTAATGGGCTAACACAGAGTCATTTATCTTACCAAATTCAACCTTCCTTGGGTAGGGAGAAAAACAGACATATAGAATTTTTCTATTCCGAGTTCAAAAAATGAGTGCTGCCAGATAAGGATTACAGAATCACAGAATCACAGGATGGCCTCGGTTGGAAGGGACCTCAACAATCATGAATCTCCAACCCCCCACCACATGCAGGGCCACCAACCTCCACATTTAATACTAGACCAGGCTGCCCAGGGCCCCATCCAATCTGGCCTTAAACACTTTCAGGGATGGGGCATCCACAAGCTCTCTGGGCAGCCTGTTCCAGCACCTCACCACTCTCAGAATAAAGAACTTCCCCCTGACATCCAACCTAAATCTCCCCCCCTCAACTTAAAACCATTTCCCCTTGTCCTGCAAGAAGATTTAGAAACCTTTGTGTTTTGTGTTCTTCAGAAATGTATGTTTGTTTATTTGTGGTATTTTAATGCTGTGTTAATGCTATACTGAAGCTGTGGATTGATTTTCATAGCTCCATAAAAGAAGAAACTAGAGGTACAATAAAGTAATAAAGACCTACTTGGCTACCTATGATACTAGCTGGAGGAGCTACAGCATTTCCCATTTGAAAGACAAAATAGATGTGCAGACAACTAGAGGAGACAAAGATCAAGTTTAGGTCTACTTTGTGAACAATGTGATATTTTTACTGTTGTCTACACTAATTTTGATGGATTTTCAGTAAAAAACATGTTAGGTGAATTAATTGGCCTCAGTGAACTACCTTATCAAGACTAGCTCTGACACACAGAACTGACTTATACTTCAGCTCAGATTTCTCATGTCTTTTTCCTTGATCTTCTGTAATCTTTCTGGGCAGGAGAAGTAGTATTTTCATTAGGTAACCAACATTTTCATTTTCTTTTCTTTGAAAAGAACTTGGTTCTTGGGAAATAGAACCTGGGGAATATACTTACTTTTACTTATTTTAGTCAATCTAAATTTGCAACAGCCCTAAGTCTCTGTTCTATGCACTTTTACATGTTCTTAATCAAGTGGCATAATATATTACTTCCTCAGAATAAAGGTATAAATTTCAAGTGATTCAAACTTCTGTTAAGACTCTATTAAAAATCAGAAATCAGACTGTATTGCCAGCTTTCAGCATCTACTGAGAAGGCAGCAGAGATACAAAACATTTATAAACTATTTTTCATTATGCATTGTGAATATACCTTTATTTCTGAAGTGGTGGCTTTGTTCTTGACCTTCTGATCTCTGTTGTTGACAAAAGAGCTTATGGTGTGTATGGTATCTCATTGGAAAATAGTATCTGCTACAGATTTATCCTAAACTTTGTTAATTTGTAACTCAAAAAGGTGCTGAGAAGACTATTAACTTTTTTTTTTTTTCTTTCCAGGGAATTTCAGGATCTTTGGAACTGTTCAAAACAATTTCTGTATGTAGAAGATAAGCAAGATGTAAATCAAGTTAGCTGGGGAATGTATAATTCTAACTTGAACTAATAATCTAGTACCAGTTAATTCCCAAACCATCAAATGATAATCACTGCAAGCTCAACACAGCAATAAAATGAGAGGCGTTAGTGAGACAGGTGTGATTCTGTGTTGACTTCATTTGTTTGTGTATTTTGCTAATGAATTCTAATTAATTTCGTCAGATGGGTAAATATATTGTTAAATTCCACAATGATTTATATAGAAAGCACAGTAATGGAAAACAAATAACAGTTTGTCATTATCCTGATTTTGAAGAGTGAAAATAATTACTTCCACTGACATAATAGCACGATATGCACACAGATGTGTAGAAAATGGATTTTCTAAGTGCTTGAAAGGTCATATCATTAGTTTGTATCGCATACCATAAAAAAAAAAAAAAAGTCTCCCAAACATGAAATCTCACTATAAGCTCCCAAAACTTGAACACTGAGGACCTACATTTACATTTAAAAAGTAGGCAAATACTTAATGGAACATTCACCATCTATCTTGCCTCCATTATCACACTTCTGATGCTTTATTGCCACGATGGGTGTGCCCTATCAAGAACGGGCTGTATTGTCCTACAGCGAGCAGTGGTAGCCCACGGAGGTCACCTGTCCTCTGAGCCGAGTGATCCAGCCAGCACTGAGCAACAGTCCTCCACTGCAGAAATGCTGCTGACAGCTGAGCAAGGCAGTTTCGTGCTAGCTCAGATGTCTCCTCATTCTCGTGCTGTGACCTCTGAATCTGTGGTGTGAAAGGAGTCACTGAAAAGGAGCCACGTTTCTGACAGCATCTGAAAAGCATCTAAGTATTGCGAGATGCACAGAAATGACTGCATCTCTCTTTCTCTCTCTTTTATAGACTCATATTTTAAATATGAATGTACACAATTGCTTTTCCTTTCTTTTTTTTGTTTGTTTTCTGTTTCCATTTTGATTGTGTGTACTCCTTTCTGTAACAGCTCCAGAAGGTTAATTTCCCCAGTACAAATGGAAGTTAAAATGAATATGTTTCACAGATGTTGTCTGATGATTCTCCTTGTGCACTGAAATTCCTTACCTGTGCTCACTAGGTTTTTCTTTTCTTATAACTGAAAATGCTGGGAGGGAAAAAAATATTACTCTACTGACACAGTGACTACAATGACAAGTAGAGACAATGGAGTATTGTTCCTGCTAATAAAGATTTTTAAAAACAGGACTTTTTACAGTGTTGACCACCCAAAGGCAGTACAAACATGCTATCAATACTGCTGATGTAGAGTGTTTAATGAACAGGACAGGTGTCTCACAGCTGTCTCTAGAGGATAGGCACCCATGGATTTAGAAGGCAGGTCTATATCCAGGACTCAGGAAGATAAATACTGCCCGCATTCTCCTTTCGCATGAACTGAAGCATGTCTAATATATCCTGTCCATTAACATTTTCATAAACTTTAGAGTCTTAATTAATAGAATAATGCAAAGGAGAGTTTATGTTTTAATTATCTATTCTATTTTATCACTTCATTTTATCTTGCATTGTTCTGTTTTATTGATGCAAGCTACCTTAGTTTTTCCTTAGAACAGTTCTATCATAGTGGAGTTTGAGCATTCCTGACTCACAGATAAGTCTTCAAACAAAAGAAGATTTAGGTGTCATTGCATGACTATCTAAATTTAGTGGTCTGATAAACCAAATATATATCTGGTATACATCATCCTACTGCTCCAGTTTTGGAAAATGAATTGAATTTCTACTTCTCTAACATAATACTTTTTCTCATACGGTTGTCTCCCTAGTGCTGATATCTTGGCTTGCTCTCTTATCATAGAGACACGGAGAAAAAAACAAACAATACAGGTAAAAACATTTCCTTCTCTGGTGAAAAAATTAAACTGTAGCTTTTACTTGTATAGAGACTAGTGTGATGATAAACCTCTGTCTTACAGGTCTTGAGGAAAACTTGATAAAGGAGTACCTGTGGGAGAAAACAATACATTAAATTTCTAAATAGTGCTGCTTCTACCACTCAGGTTTCATTTTCTTGACCAGTTTGTATGTGTCTCATGTGCTCCTCATTAGTGAAAATAGTACAGAAAAAGTCTGCAGGGAAGAAAAAAAATCTGCCATATTTTAGAGGCTTAAGAAAGACTTATTTTTCTATGAACAGCCCTGAGACGCACTGAACAAGGCAGGAAAGCAATGATTCTGATCTGACCTGATCTCTGTCTGCTTTCCTGTGCCCTGTGCACACTTCCTATGGCTCTGTTTTAATAATGCTCTTTGCTGAGAGTTGAAGAGAGCAGACCTACTTTCTCTTGCACATTACAGGCAAAGTTAATAAATGTGGGAAAACATTATCTAAATAGCAGTTTTTATTTTATTTTACAATATTTATTTTATTTATACATTTCAGCTTTTTTTCTTCTCTTTTAATTATTGATTTCTAACACACCATTTTGATGTGCTCAGAAATTAGTTACACATTCATAATACTCACAGAGAACCTTTGTAAGCTGCGTGACTCTTGAAATTACTACTTATCAATATGAGCTAGACATTAGGGTATACAGAACAGAGTACTCTTCTACAAAGATCAGAAAAAGCATTCTAAAATTTTTGAAGATGAAGACTAAGAACATCTGGTTCAAATGAAATGATGAAACTTTTCAAATACTTGTCTTATAAGCTTCATGTAATGAATAATAAGTCTGTCAACCATTCTTCTTATGTTACTTCTATTAAACCAGTTTCCCCCAACTGCCATGATGCTGGTACATCACAGCTGTAGTGGACAAGTGTTGAGAAACAGAAAAGCTGACTTTATCTTGTCCCTCCTCCACAATGGCTCAGTGACACAGGTTTCCATTCACAATGAAAAGCCTGCCTGCATTCCATCAGGATCCTCCATTTTGGCTTATTTAGCTAATGTAACTGTACTGACCTGCATTAGTGAGACTGAAGCCTGTTTTTATAAGGTGATCACATTGCACAGCAAAAAAATGCCCTTGCCTTACTTTCTTTTGCTGATGTTTTCTCATTCTGCTTCTTTATTTTTTCTGTTTTTCATTCTTCCTATTTTCTCCTCTATGGCATCAGTGGAGAACTTTCACTGCACTAATAAATGTCTTGATTATCAACATGGGAAACAAAAAAAAGTATTTATGTATTTATAATCTAAAATTTAGTTTACTTTGTTTTGCTGAAGTTTCATTGTTTTATGTGCATTCAAATACTCAGGCCCATCAATTCCTCTTGTTATAGCCACATACTATTTTTAGACAGACACTTCACTAAATTTTACTCCATGTAAGTGAGCCACTGTTTACATTGCAGTACAAAAAGAATGGGTTATATACTTTGGAAATCCATTAGAATTGTTTAAATATATACGTTAAAGTCATCTTTTTGGAAAGTAAAAAAATCATTCATGCCGTCAAATCAATTCCACAGTGGTAAAAAAAAAAAAGTAGCAGTCAAAGCAAACACAAAACCACTAAGACAATAACTAATTCCATGTAATTCTACCCATATTTTAAGAAAATAGCTCAGCAAACTGCCAGCCAGCTATGATGTAAAAATGTATTTAATCCTTTAGATATTTTTTAATATATATATATATATTTAGGATGCGAATATGAAGAAAGCAATACAGGTATAAATACATTTGCTATATTTGCTGATGAAAGAATTCTGAAAAAAAGAAATGTCATGTGCACATGTAGCTACTAAGAACACATACTGTGGCTGCATGGAAGACATTCAGTTTTGATATACATGGCAAAAAACACACAGGTGACAAAAAACATGCTTATTTAGACATACATACAATCCTAAAATGGATTCATAGTAGTACGATGCATAGTTTCACTCGGTTGTCAGGTGTGTGACAATTGTAACTAAAATTGCTGTATTTTTCATGCTGTATTGTAAGATGAACAACACTGCTTTGTACCTGTGATGAAAAATTGACCTACTTTTTAAACCTACTCTGTGCTATACACATATATATTGAAGGAATTCAACTGAAACCCTTTAGAGTTATGAATTACATCTATGCATAAGATCCAGTCTGCTTACAGAACTTAAAAAGTCAATTAATTTCTTATTAGTTGCACTGTAATGATTAAACCTTTTCAACAGAAAATAGAATAAACCGCTGAACTGAGCTTTGTGTGATAAACCCAATGCAAGCTATTAATTTTACTCATTTCTGTCTCCAGTTTAATTATATTTGATCCTATAATCCATTCACCAAGCCGGAAATAGAGGAGGTTTATTTAATCTTACCTGATGGTTAATCAGAGTAATGTAATAACTGCAGCAGTGTAAAACTGGCTAATGACATAAAATGCACCAAAGTACATGACATGCTTTGTATTTTATATTTTATTTTATATATGTTTAAGTATAGAATGCATCACAAGAATTCTAATTTCATGATCTGAAAATGTATCAGACTTGTATGAAAATATAACCAAAGTATAACTAAAAAATGCAATGCTGGATTTGAAAAGCCCAAACCCTTGCCCCACAGCCACTTCCAGGAACTTAAAAAATTCAGATGAAAAATTGTTTAGATTTTCTCCCTTGTCAGATTTTCTCGTATGAAGTTATCACAAATGGGTGAAAAAAAAATACGGTCATGGGATCGTGGGGAATAGAAAGAGGACGTGGTGCAAACGTACACACTGTCATTACAGTTAGCATTTCTGTGGATCAGAACCTCACTTCTCCAGTGGTAAAAAAAAAGTCAAAATTATACATTGAATTTTAGCTATGAACTCACAGTTATGCTGTGAAATAGCTCATTAATTACCGGTTTACAATATTTCTTCCTTCAATTCTATTTTTTCTAATGGAAAAGCCTTTCTGCTTAGTATGTAGGATCACATTCACTGCTTACTGATTTGCTATGCTGTGGAAGCTCACTAGTTCACTGAGCTTTTTGTATTCTTCCAGACTTCACAGATTACTGCAGATGTTTTAGGATGTTTAAATAATATTGCATTTTCCCATTGAGTTTATATTCCTTTTCCCACTCTGTATGTCCTAAAATCAATGGAATCTGTCAGTGTGGTGTCCTGATCCTTCCCTGTATTGACCATGATTTTCAGCTTTATGCCAACAAGAAATGTCCCAGGTATACCTCTGTTTTACCACAAAGCCATGAGTAGGCAAAAATAGTTCCATTTTTGATCCTGAAAGAATGTATGTATCTTTTTTTTTGAATAGGGTATTTCAACCTTTATTTCTACTGCATGCTACTTCTCTTTTTTTTTCATCAGACCCTTATGCAGAATGTTTCCTCTTAGGAATTCCCATATTTTCTATCTGTATCAAGAGCTTTCTACAAAAGACACCATCAAATGCTTCACTGAAAATCCTCACAGTGAATATCTATCACATTTCCTTTGCTTACAAAAATACTTTTCTCATTAACCCTAACTTTTCTCTTTCAAGCACAGGTGTTAAAATACAAAGATAATTGCATGACTTCAGAACATATCTGGTTCAGAAATTCTGCCTCTTTGCAGAGCAGATGAACAGTGAGGAAAGAACTTAGTTTTATTGTGATTATGACAAAAATTAAGACTGTAAACAATGGGCCTTTTATTATTTTAGAAACATTTGAAACCCTTATATTTTTATATTCATTTACCACACTGCATAATACTAAAATTCAATTCAGTATGTAGTTCCAAATATAGACTGCCAACTGTTTCTGAATTAACCCTGCTCATATTATATGATCAAGGCTGAATCAAGACTTGACATATATTGTATATTTTCACTGTGTGGTTTTTGGACAGCGTAGTGAGGGAATGGATTCAAAACAGCTTGAGAATGCATTTAACTTTGACTATAAGAGTCATTCCACTCAAGTCATTGGCTGTTTGGTAATACTCTGGTTGCCTTTTCCATTTCATTTTACTTTTTTTTTTTTTTTTTTTCCATTTATGTGCTGAAATGGTCTTGTTCATTATTATATGGGCATTTACTAAGTGTTTCCAAAATTTGCACTGGGATAATTTTCTTAGTTTAAACATTTGTAGGCAGGTAAATATATAGATCAGTGATATACTTTTGGGATTAGAGAAAAAAGCTATACCTAAGTGCTTTTCTGGCACTGGATCTCAGTGTGTCAGAGTTCCAGAAAGATTAAAGCACTTGCTCAGATAATTTAAACCTTTTTATGATGCATATTCTCCATTTTCCCCAAGTTGCAAAAGTTAGTATTTGATGTACAACAATTGATGCTTCAACATTGGGATTTCATAGTCCTGTGTATTTTGTTTTATGTTAAATCTTGTTCTAGTTGTTTTCTGAGTTTGGAATTTTCTATGTTTATTTTGAAAAGATTACAAAACATAACTAAGGAGAATGTCTAAGAGCTGTTCTATTTTATAGACTTAATATTTTCATCCTTACAGTTTGGTATTCAGAATAGACAAGTACAATAAAATGAAGGTGAGGAAGCTATCTCAGCACTGTGTTCATAGTGTTGTTTAAAAAATCTAGAGCCGTCCTAATGAATCTTAAAAATGATGCATTATTAGCTTACTCAAGTATACATATTCTGCTTAAAAAGGTTACTTTTCAACAACTTGTATTCCAAGATTTATAGTCCTTTCATAACTTGTTCATATTTTTTTTGTTCATTAATATATCTCAGTTCGGATAAACAAAGTGATGGAGAATCAAGGATTTCACTTAGTACTTACATATTATTTTTAGTTACTCTCTGTAATGTTTGGTTTCCCAGCATGACTGTAGCATCTTAAACACATAAATACATGCGTGAAGGAATCACAGATAATTAATATTCAGTAGAGCTGACTTATTTTAATGTTAATACCCAAATGCAATCCAAAGTGCTGGAATGCTTTACCATGTTCACAACTAAACATTATGGTTTAAAATAGAATTCTGTCACTGATGGTAATGTGAAAATGCCACAATCTGAAAATTGCTTAGGAATAGCTGATTTTGCTATATGATATATATTTGATTTCTAGTTTCTGTCAAGTGACGGCTTACAGATGTATATTATTCTACGTACCTCTAACAATAACCTCTACCAGTTCTTTAGGAACACGTGCACATATGCCCATAGCGGGAACATACGCTATAAATCTAACCAGATTTCATTAGGCTTCAAGTGTTAAATTGGATCCTTTACCTGCAGTGTTTTAAGTTTCAGATTTGTAGTAAATAGTCATGACCAAAACGCTAGACAAAATTCTCACACTCTGTTGTGGATAGAATCATAGATGTACAGAATCATTCAGGTTGGAAAAGACTTCTAAGAATCATCCAGTCCAGCCATCAACCCATCACACCATGCCCATTAACCATGTCCCTCAGTGACGCATCTACATGGATCTTGAACGCCTCAAGAGATGGTGACTCTACCATTCCTCTGGGCAGCCGGTTCCAATGTCTCACTGTTCTTTTAGAGAAGACATTTTTCCTAACATCCAGCCTGACAATTGTAGCACTCTTGTCATGACTCACTGTCTTCAGTACTTCAAAAGTATTTGTCTTTTGTGAACTACCAATTGCAGTTCATTTTAAAATGCAAAATGAAATATACCAGACTTAGACCTTAAAATCAGAGACAAAAGCAAGTGCTAGTTTACTGAGATAATACTGATTCAGGATCAGTGACATTTCTCAGCTTATGGAAAACTGGGAGAAAAAGATGCACTTCCTGTTAGATTTGTGACCAGTCCTGAATAATTAAAAACAAACAAACAAAAAAACTCAACATGCTTTTTTAAAAACAATTTTTACTAGTGAAGAACAGTTTTCTGTTTAGTTATTATTCAAAGAAAGATATGAATATGCAGATCTAGTTCTCTCTAGAGAGAGAACGATGTGTGCATGTCACTACTGTATTTTTGAAACGCTCCTCAGTAAAAAAGCAATTGCTATTATCCCGACTGAAAAATGATATATCATATTCCATCACTGAAGGAGTTTTTTGTATGCTACTTAGTACAGCAGAAAAGAAAAAAGGAACAATTTCAGACTTTTCTGAATAATGAAAGGCTCCCCATATACATGTTTTATAGGCATTATTTTAACAGCCTTAGGCTAGAAGGTGAACGATATACAGTGTCTTCACAGAAATCTTCTAAGAAAAAGGCTCTCTAATATTCATTCTAATTTTTTTCTTACTGCTTCAAGATATCTGGAAAATTATTCCACAGATCTTTGCCTTTAAGACTGTAAGACTGCCTTGCAATATTGGTTCTTACTTACAAAATGAAGTAGTACAGCTGTCTTTTCAAGGTGTTGCTGATTCTTTCAGAATAATATCAGAGTTGTATGAATGCTTGTTTTAGGTAACTTACTTGGAAATATTGGATTTCGCAGAAGTTTCCTTTCGTGATTAAGCTCACAGTGAAAACTAGTATTATTCCAACAAATTAGTGGTTATCAACATAATTTAAAGAATGGTTTCTTAGGCTGATCTTAACTTGATAGTACCTTTCCCTTCAGTTCATTTCAAAATTAGGTCTGAGATTGTGTCTCCAGCTGCAAGCATTATGGGAGAGAGATCACTGAGACTTGATGCTACTGCTATATTTAAAAAGGAAATGTAAGTCCACTAATTCATTGGTGTGTTTAGTATTTTAGGAAACACCAATAAACTATTCTTAGCACTGCACCTTTTCCTCTAAAATCAAATTGAATAGGGTTGTATTCTCAGAGTAAAATTGAAGAAATTCTCATTTACTCAGACACGCTGTGCTGCATTTTGGTCTTTTTGACAACCACTTAAACAGCATTCAATCTTTCTTTTTTCTTTTTTTGGTGAAGTGCGCATTTAGCTATAATTATTTACACTGGTATTTGTATATACTCTATATTTCTTTCACATTTCTGTTGCTTTGCAAAACCTACCCAATTGTAGTGAATGAATTTATGCAAAGAAAAATGGGTTCATAGATGACAGAGAGTGCTTTGTCTGTTGTGTGAGGTCAAATCACTTGAAATAAGCATCAGTTCTTTGAAGACAGATGTCTACTATATCCTAAATGTTTTTAGAAACAGAGAGATTTTCCAGCCAGTGAATTAAACAAAAAAGATTTCTTCATATTGTGAGCAATGTGGTTTCACAGCTGGGAGAGAGGCTACACATTGTATATAGATTCATAAAATGGTTTAGGTTGGAAGGGACCTTTAAGATTATCTGGTTCCAACTCCCCTGCTGAACACAGAGACACCTCCCTCTAGACCAGGATGCTCAAAGCCCCATCCAGCCTGGCCTTGAACGCCTCCAGGAAGGGACACATCCACAACCTGTCTGGGCAGCCTGTTCCAGTGTCTCACCACCCTCACAGTAAAGAATTTATTCCTAATATCTAGGCTAAATCTACCCTCTTCTGGTTTAAAGCCATTACCCCTCATCCTATCACTACACACCCATATAAGAAGTCCATCCCCAGACTTCTTGTAGGCACCCTTCAGGTACTGCAAGGCTGCTATAAGGCCCCCTGGGAACCTTCTCTTCTCCAAGCTGAAGAGCCCCAACTCTCTCAGTCTGTCCTTGCGGGGGAGGTGATCCAGCTCTTTGATCATCCTTGTGACCCTCCTCTGGACCTCCTCCATCCTAACAGCTTGTATCAGCTATACAGAATTCCAGATTGTGATACAAAGTGACCGTAAAATCTGTTCCCAAACTCTATCTAATAAAATAGCTTTCTTATTCCATTATGCCTCTACCAATAACTTCATAAAATTGCCATTAAAAGCTTATTTTTTGACTCCAGGGAAAAGAAGCTGCTGAAGATTTAAAGCATAAATTTTGAATACTAGATGTTTTTGCAGGGTGTATATTTCTTCATTTGTTTATATTTACAGAATCACAGAATCAGAATGGTTTGAGTTCGAAGGGACCTTTAAGATCATCTATTTCCAACCCCCCTGCTATAGGCAGAGACATCTTGCATGCTCTAAGCACAGCACTTACAGAGAAGAAAAATGATGTAGTATTGTGCAGTGGAAAGATTGAAAAAGGGGCACAGAAAGTGGTATTTTTTTTTTAAGTTTTCTTTTACACTGTTTCTCTTAGTTTCTTTTCCTGTAAACAAAAGAGCTTCAGTAGAGAGCATCACTGTGTATGTTCTGTTTTGCCTTTAAAAATCTCCTTTAAAAATTCAACTTAATTGAAAAAAGAGTGTTTTCCATAAGGGAAGAAATTGATCCTATTTTAGGAAGCATGGCAGTTTTTGTATATTTTACTTGAAATTTCTTAAAGTTTGATGTTAGCCAAATGAATCCCAGTAATACACTGCTTTTTGAAGGGTAGATATATCTTGCAGGTGTTATTTAGTTTAATTAGATGAGCAAAGAAAATGTTAACTCTCATTTGATGCAGTTGCATGTGCTGATCTCTGGCATCCACCCCTGAGTATCTTAGCAAGACAATTTACTTTAAATGGGCCAATATTCACAAAATTCACAAAACAAATCACAACAGAAATAAAACATATCCAAATCTTTCTAGCTTTATGGAAAAGTACTATGCAAAGCAAAAGGCTGATAGGGATTCAGTTTGGTTTCAATTAATGTTGCAAAGCCTGAAAACAATTCAGAACCTTACTGAAAATACTCTTTAACTTCTTTGGTGGGATTCATGTGAACAAATAAAGACATTTAGCAAAGATTCGACAAACTGATTTCTGCAAACATGCTGATTGCTCTCTATTGACTAAATAAGAAGTCAAAGTTGACTACTACTGATTTAGCGTTCCCCACTAAGGACATCGCAAACCATGAGAAACAAATTTCACATTTAATATCTGCAGTGTGAATTCACAACACTAAATTGAAGATACGCTTGAGGTCTTAAAAAACATACGTGTTTTAAATACAATCATAGTATTGTACATTTCAGAAGTTAGAATATGTTTCACTGAACCAGATTCAGTTTATTAACTTTTCATAAATTCACCAGGAAATAGATAATTACAAGAAGAATAGCTTGTTTGCAAAGGGCGAGTTTCAGGGAGGTAATGAGGACAAACGATAATTGATTTACTCAGCTGGTGTTTATTATCTAAAAAGATGAAAAGAGTTTTTCTAAAATACTTTCAGAGTCTACAAGAATTCTCATAAAATGTCCCTTATACTACACAAAATACTTTTTTTTTTTCTTTTGAAATATTTTAGTGCCATTTATAGATCAGTCTACATTAGAGTAGGACACCTGTTGTCTCTTAAAATGTAGGTCTATGAAAATGTGAATCTTGGTTTATAATATATATATATATATATCATCCTCTATTATTAGCTTGGAGAATTTTATTCTGTGTTTATATTTCTTTTTGAGAACAAATAGATCCTTAGTAGGCTATTTCCAAATATTCACAATGAAAATTCTCTAGGGGAATTAACTCAATTTATGATGTATGTTTCTCTATTAATTTTAGCTAATAAGATTACAGAATATTATTTTTGTCTACTTCTGAAAGCTTAAATTAAATCCTTACATCTGGCTCACACCACCAAATGTGATCTCTGAAGGAAAAAATGGTAAAAGTCCTACATTTTTTAGTCTAGTGAGAAGTTCTAGAAAGGTCCAATGATAATCATGAGAGTGATTCCAGTCTGATGATCTCTGTAAGTTAAAATACTTAAGGTCTCACTAATATTACTTAAAAATGATAAATTGCACATTGTGATCAAAACTGAACTTTGTCCTTGGTATTGAAGACATAATACTACAAGATACTATAGAATAAGTATAAGATAGGGTACAGGGAAGGAGTAGCATGTTGCAGATTGTATACATCCCACTCTCCACTATGCACTGATGACTGCATATCAGTGCATGCGAGGAATGGACCTTGATCTAGCAGTTTGTTGTTTTGGGTTCTGGAATGTGGCCTTTCTGAAAAAACTGCAAGAGATCACTCAAAATCTGTATGGATATCCATATTCCAGCTCTTGGGCTTGCGTGTGCCTGGGCACGTCTAGGTTGTTACTGCAGATGTAACCAATGATGTTGTGTTCACTGTTCCTGGTTTGCATTAAGGGCTGTAGAAAAGGGATGTCTTAATGGGCACAAACAAGGCAGGTCACATGCCAGGAACCAGAGGTAGCTGGTTCTGTGCTCTTATTCTGTAGCAGAGATAGGATGTGCTAGGGCATGCCATAGCAAGAGTCTTTGATGCTAAAGTGGGTGAACCAGCACAACGGGATGCTCAAACCTACAGCCATCCTGGCCCTTACATAGGCCCAAGTTTAAAGTGGTGTTAAAATCATAGAAATCCATTCAGATCTTTTCACATTGACTCAGTTCCTTGTTCTGCTCAGAAAAAGAAAATATGTGCGTGGCTGAGTGTTTTCCCATTGACATATATCACCGCTGCCTGTTCATTTTGTACCCCACTGGTTAGTTCCAAGTGAGTGTAGACATGTATTTGTGATGTCTCTTGGTCAGATGACACTTTAATAATACTTGGGCAGAGTAGACTCACATTTTTTTGAATTAGGAATTTGCATGCATAATATCAGTTTTAAATTCACACATTCTATGAATGTTCCCTCTAATAAATGTTTAGTAACTTATTAAAGTAAAATGAACAAAACCATGCTATTTATTTCGGTGGATTAATTCATGATAATCCAACTGGCAAAATAATGTATGAATGTATGTCAGCTTCACATAAACTCAGAAAAATATTTTGGCCGAATATTTTGGTCAAATATTGCTTTCTGAGATGTAACATATTGGTATTTCTAGTGTTTCCTGAATCCCTTGTATTTGGTTTTTGCTCTGAAGGACCAGATGGTATGGTTTCTAGTTAACTATTTTATAAAAATGTGTGCTTCTATCCGACAACGAAATCAGAAAATCTGACAATTTAACTTGTTGGGGCTTTTAGTAACATTGCTTCAGCCTGTTTGGCCATGCAGCAGAAGCAGCCCTCATCTTTTCTTTTGTCACATCTATATTCTGAGCTACGGCTATGGCTCTCAGTTAAGTGATTTTAAATTATTACTTTAACTAGGTTATTCTGACTACACATATTTAGAGTTTAGCACTGTGATGAAACTTGTAATTTATATCTCAGAAGAACAGGGGGAACTAACATTTTTTATCACATGCATATTGAAATGAGTTTATTTTCCTTGTCAGTGCATTCTACACAGGTTCATTATGTTATCAAAGATTATTCTTAATCTCCTTATATTTTCTTGCCAAGTTCAAACAGCTAAAATACTATAAATGAGTAGCTCATGCTCTTTTTCCTCTTGAGCAAGTTTTACTACATTATTTTAGAAGTGATGAAGTGCTATAATTTGAGATACTCCATCCACTGGGCAAGACTTAGAGCATATATAGGAGCAGAAAACATGAATATTAATTTGCAAGCTTTTCAAGAAGTATTTATGGGGACACCATTTCACAGTTGGTTCAGATCAGACTGCAATGTGCCGGGTACTGAATGGAAGACTAAAATCAAAACCCAAGACATGTAAAATTATGAAACCAATGTCTTTGCATAGATGTGCCAGACCAAACATCTTACCTTTCATATGAGTATAATTTTTGTTATTAATTTGAAAGGAAGATAATGTCTCCTTCTCCAATAAAATCCACCTTTATTTGCAATAACTTGAATAATTTCTTTAAGTAGGAAGAGAACAGTCCAGGGAAAAACACTGAAGTAGCACTAGTTTAGAGGCTTTCTACTGGACAGCACCAATGGATGAGGATCAGCTAATTTAGATTCTTTTTCTGGATTATTTACAAAATACTTCACATCCATCCAGTGTTCTTGAGAAAACACTGCAAATATTGATAGCAGTTTCCCATTTCATTTATTGGGTTATTTATTTTTCCCCTGATTTTTGTCTTAAAACTCAAATATTTTTCTGTTCAGGTGATTAAAGATGTAATAACAAGAAACCCTGGTAAAAATAAAGTATCCTGTTGAACAGATTTCTAGTTCTAGTTTCCATAAGTTGTTGCAATTTTAATGAAGCAACATCCCCTAAATTTTAGCTGATTTGCACAATGATTCAGTATAAACATCCATTGCGCCATGAAGAAAAATAAAATAAATTACATCACTGTTGCATCAGGGATATTCACACACCACAGAAAGATTCACCACATTGGTGGTTAGTCACTAAAAATGAGGTTCATTTTATATGGTCATTTTCTGGAATGGAAAAAGCAGCTGTGTGACTTAGAAGGACCCTCTTTTTCGCTTAATAAAAGCTTTTTTTTTTTTTTTTCATTTATTTATGTGTTATCTCTATTGGAATGTTACTTACCTAGAGACATTATATTGCCTTTCTGCTATTTCCTAAAGCAGCTTTGCTCTTGTATTATATCAGAATATACATAGGCATTTTAATCCAGTGTTTTTATGCAGTAATTTTTTTAATAAGGAGAGCATAAGCATAACTCAAGTTATTTCAATTATTTCAAATCAGCATATCTGTCTTCTCTCAGCCCTTCCAAACATAGTGATGCAGAAAATGTAGAATTGAATAAAATGCTACTGGGAAAAGTAAATTTAATTAGCTACCATGATATGAGGTGAATTACAACTCAAATTTCAGATCATGATTCTGGCCTTTTGCATTTCTTTTGCAACAGTGGGTATTAAATAATTTGGAGCATGAAACTAAAGTATTTTTTTCTTGCTTTCGCTTATAGCACATAGTATATGCTTTATTTAATTTTGACTTCAGATTTAAAGCCATAGTAAAGGCTCTATAAAATTTCTTCATCCTTGTCACTACTAGAAGGCAATTTCACACTTTTTTGACTCTCTAAGGGATGTAATACTTGGAAGTGTTAATTGACTGAATCGTCAGTAACAGAGAGAGAAGAAAGAACATGAAATGTAATTCTGTTAATGATTTTGACTTAGAAGTGTGGGAATGGGCATTACATAACATATATTTAGTGGGAACAAAACTTAAGCTCCTTTCCATTTCAGTAAACTTCTGATGCTCTTAAGTAGACTAACACCAAGCAACAAATATACTAGTATTCTGTTGAAGATTACATCTGCAACAAGGAAAAGGGTTGGGCTCAAGATTGATATTAATTTGTTGATAAGGTAAGCCTTTCTTCTCTCATCCAAATGCTTGGTTGAGGAAAGCCAGATAGGGCTATAAAAACTGAATGGAAGTTTTCTGTTCAGGTGTCAGGAAACTTCTACAGTCACTACAGACTTCTTGCAGGATTTGCCAACAGTTTGTCTTCCATCTTTGAGCTGAAGGTGCTCAGGATGTGGATCAATGGCCATTTTTTTCTTCTGCTTCATACCTTTTCTGCATTCTGTGTTTTAGTTGCATATTTTGGCAGCTGTACCTTCAGCTGATCCTATCGTCAAAAAGAATCACAAATTTGCAGGGGTAGGAAGGGATCTCCAAGAGATCATCAACAGAATCATGGACTCATAGAATGGCCTGGGTTGGAAGGGACGTCAAGGATCGTGAAGCTCCAACCCCCTTGCCTCAGACAGGGCCACCAACCTCCACATTTAATACTCGACCAGGCTGCTCAGGGCCCCATCCAACCTGGCCTTGATCACCTCCAGGGATGGGGCATCCACAACCTCTCTGGGCAGCCTGTTCCAACACCTCACCACTCTAAGAGTAAAGAACTTCCCCCTGATATCCAACCTAAATTTTCCCTCTCAACTTAAAACTATTTCCCCTTGTCCTGTTGTTATCTACCCTTTCAAGGAGTTGACTCCCCTCCTGTTTATAGGCTCCCTTTAGGTACAGAAAGGCTGCAATGAGGTCATCACTTTGCAGCCTTCTTTTCTCCAGGCTGAACAAGTAATAGGATTATGACAAGAAATGACAAGAAATAAAACTCTATGGTCAAACAGGTGAGTGTGGACGAGTGACAGAGTGACAGTAAAATAATAAATTGCATTTTCTAAAGAATTGGAACAGGTCTGCAAGGAAGCAATTGCTCCTGTGATTTCTTTTAGGACTGAGGGTGGAGGAAATGTGAGCCATAAGTGAGCCATAAGTGTAAATATATTATTGTGAAAATCATCTTCCATTTTTAAATAAAACTCAAAAAACAAATTGTGTTATGTGGTAAGTGAAAGAGTATTAGGGATTCTGACATATGATTCACACTGATCTGATGAAGATACAAAAATGGTCTGTTGAATCTCAACCTAAAAACAAGTATTTCTTGGTCCATTAAATGACATTTTCCGCTAGAATTCCAAAGCTTTCCCCTTCCATTGCCCACTGCTATAATCTTGTTCATAGAATTCACTGTAATTTATTACCCAGAACCTTATGGGGGATCTTAGAGTCAAATGAGAAAAATGGAACTTTTTTGCAAGATAGGACTAAAAAAACCCAAATCATTTATAGAATCACAGAGTCCCAGAATGGCTGAGATAGAAAGGAATTTCCAACTTGATATCAAGTGGGATCTTCAAGACTTTTTCAGTCTTTTCTTTTGTCGTAGTGGCCTGGGATGGATTGAGACCAAAGGCAAAGAAGCATCCAATATCTTGCCCAGTTCTGTGTCTTTAATCAACAAGTTCCTGACTCATTCAGAAACAGGCCCACATTTTCCCCAGTAAGACTTTTGCTGCCAGTGTGTCTGCAGAAGCTCCTCTTCTTGCTCTTCATGTCCCTCACCAGACTGAGCTCCACACAGGTTTTGTCTTTCCTGTGTTTCTATACCTTATGCCTCTGGAACCCTCCTCAGTCACCGGTTACATGCATTTGCCTTTTTGATGTTTCCCCTTTATGTTTTGGCTTTGTCAGGAGTTACTTGTTCATCCACACAAGACTTCTGCCACTCTTGCTTGACTCCCTGCTCACTGAGATGGACCCTTCTTGGAAAGTGACACATTTCTGTGTCTTTTTCACAATTCAGCATTCCTACTTCACTTTACCTTGGTAGCACAAGACTTAATCTTTTTGAGTCTACTTCAGTTATGAACTTAATATTGCTAGTGCACTGTTCCATCCCTAATTAGCTAAATAAAACTGCAGTACTTTAGCTTGGTAATTAGCCTTCTTAAACGTATTTTTGCTTGCTTATCTGTTTTAATAAAATCAATGAGGAGTATGCAGATTTGGGTTGTTCTAACAAATTATAAGGTTCAAGAAGGGTTTGGCTAGCCTCAGAGGTATTTCTAAACTACTCAGATCATCTTCAAAATGAATATTTAAATTTTGTTTTTACTATTAGCCATAGATCATCTATGTGAATCAAACAGATCTCCCTTCATACATCCCTGGGGTGCAGCAATAAAGGCACAGACCAAAAACTGCCACACAACTGTGATGAAGGTAATCACCTTACTGTCTGTTCTTTACAAATAGCAGGGAGAATCACCTCTGCTTCTGTATGGCAATGGCGAGAGGATTTGTTACTGGGATTCACTTGATCACTGTGTTGTAAAACTTTATTCCTCGCTACACCATTGAGACTTTCTAGCAGCAGTGAATGAGCAAACTGTGGAATGTATTCATTTATGTCAGTTGGATTAATTTTGTCAGGAAATCTTCTTTTGGACTATTCTTATCTTTTATTATATCATACAGTGATTAACTATTTCTTTGGAAAGTGAGATTAGGAAGTGCAATACAGAAAACATATTGTTCAGTGCATACTTATCACTAGGACTTGTGCATGTTGTACATCCATACACCCTTCTGGAAAGTTTGTCACAGTGGCTACTGATTGCAAAGTATTACCAGTGGGATTTTCAAAAGGAATTAGCATTTCCAGAACACATGTATGACCAAAATCAATGCAAAAATTTGAAATTAGACCTCCACACAATACTTGCATAAATCTTCACCTTTGCGCCGTGATATAACTGATCAGGGTATGATTTCCAAGTTTTCTTTGCCAAGATATAAAAAATAAAGAAATGCATCTGTGTGAGCTTAATCACATAAGTGCTCAGAATATTTTGTAAGAGTAGATAAATGGAGGAAATGTCTATGTAACAAATGATCTTCATTCACAATCGTTTCCCTACTCTATTCATGATATGGTAAAACACATAAACTGCCTCACTTCAAGGTAATCTGGTATAATACCTTGGTTCTGGACCCCAACTTTTCTCTGCCTAGTGTACTGCAGACCTAATAATGCACAGTTTTAAGGAATACGGTTTTGACTGCTGAATGTAGAAACATGGTTTCATTAAAAAAATCAGAACATGTTAATCATGAATGAGCTATAACAAGACATTTGGATAACTGCATTGAATGGCTCTGAGAGCCATTTTCTGAAGCTGAATTGATGAGTGACATTTAGTTTACATAGTGGGTAATAAAAAAAGGTAAAACAAATTTGAAACATAATTGCTCATAAAGAGGGTAAATAATACCTTATAAATCTGTTAATAACAGATTTATAACACCTTTCTAGTGATAATATAAGCACTCTTAAGAGCAGTTAATAATTAGATATTCACATTTAATGATGTTACCGTTTAACAGTGTGTCACTGCTAGATCCCTGAAATTATGTATCTGTATAATCTGTAATCACTCCTATACTATAAATTCATACTTGAAGTTGTCAATGATGGTAACAAAAAGGCATGCATAAAATACTGGACCAATCAAAGTTTACATTAATGTGAAGTTAATGTGAGAGTGATTGTTTTTGTGTTAAAGATTATTTGAGTGATGGTGTACAGCTTAGTAACTTTATGGTAGCTTTCTGCAGATTTATAATATTTTGTTAGAATGATTAATTTTAAACTAATAATTTAACATCAGAATTATATGAGAAGGATGTCAAAGAAAAAGGATTTATATAATCAGTTATTTTGCTGGAAACCCCTTCAAACTGTAAAACTGTTTAGTGAAAAAAGTGAACCAAAAGACAATACATATAATCATTCTCCATGTGTCTGGAGTAACTTTTACTGAGATTATGACTAAGATAGAGAGGATTTTTTAATGCATGTTTTTTGAAATTATGTAAAGATTTCATACCTCTGGAAAAAACATTATTGAATATCTTTGTTCTTTAAGCAAAATTTCCTCTGATTAAGGCTTTGGATAGATGTCCTCTTCTGCGTATTACTGAGACAGTGGAAGATGAACAGGCAGTGCTAAATTAGTCCTTGCACTGGTGTCCTGTCAGCTCAATTGTTTTGATTATGGCTTCTGCAACTCTTTCAGTAAAAATGCACTAGATTAGCTCAAATAGTTTAAACAGCAGATATTTACTAGTAAGTTCACTTTGAGAAAAGGAGAAGCATCAGATGTGTGGCTCTCAAGAGCCACATAGAGGAAAGGGACTAGAAATAAGCTGGGGAGTCCCTGAGGAAGAGTTATCTTCTCTTCTGTCATCACTGCTGAGTCCAGAAATAAACATTTAGCTACAGTCCAGATGTTCAGTATGAGGTTAGAGAAGCAGGAAAGGATGCCTCTTCCTGGTGCAATGTTACCCTACATTGGAAAACTCTAGTAGGGTGATGCTTCCCTCACCACTTATACCAGGCGTGCAGGTTGGTAAAGAAAAGTGATATTCAACAAGTGGAAAAGAGAGTGCTGCAAACTCTTACCAGTGGTATAAACTAGTCTGACTTACTTGAAGGTCATATAGTTTCCTGTGGGCCAATTTCTCTCTCTCTACTTCCTTTTGACATCTTCCTGAGACATTCAGTGACAAAGGTCAGATTCTTATTACAGGAACCTGTAGTATTTTTGTGCAAAGGGAATTTTCCTTCATCCTGCAAATCTGAGACTGCATAATGAATGTCTGAAATGGTCATGCTTAAGGTGCTGCATTGTCTACTGTTATTAGTGGATGTCATTCTAGAGAGTTCAGAGTGTTACTGGAGTTACTTTCCTTTGAGAATTAAGATCTTTTGTGAAACCTTCTGTCTTTTATTTCACTATGCAGTGCTTTCATGACATTTACATTAAGTAATGCACGTTGTACCCAGTGCTGTTAAATGCATTATGTGAGAGAACTTAGAAACACACAGAGGTGTATTTAAGAGGGAGGAAGGTTACCTCAGCTGTGGGAGAGGCATATTAACATCAACACCAAAATTCCTAAATAATGACAAAATATGCCTGTAGAGATGAAGCACAAATGTGAATTTTTGTTCACTATTTTCATGGCTTATGAGCCAAGCACAGCTACAATCTGTCAGTATCACTGAAAATCCTGCTGTATTTGGCCTGGTGATGTCATCATTACAATGGAGGAACCTCAGGAATCCAGACTGATACCATGCTACATTGCTGTAAGTACTATGTAGATAAAGCAGTTAGTGTGAAATAGCCTCTAACAGTGTGTTTGCATTCAAGCTTCATTGAAATCTATAGGAAAGAATTTCAACACAGCCTCTCTCACAGCCTTCTGTCTTTACAGACAAATGCTTAAATTTCAGTGTTTTCTATTCACAGAAGTTGTTTCCAATAACTTAACAAAGTGATCTATAAATCTCTCTCACATCTGATAACATGACCTTTGTAAGACTGGTTTGATATTTTAGAACCCTTGAGTCACAGAACTGTTCAGGAGAGAAGGGAACTCACGAAGTCCTTAATCCAACATCCTACGTAGTCGTGAAGTAAATCATGTTACTCAGGGTTTTCTCCATCCAGGTCTCAGAAACCACTGTAGATTTCACTACTTTTGTGCACATCATTTCTACTGCTTAATTACTCTCCTGGGGAGAATTTTCTTCTATGCTCTTTCCTTATGTATCATTGATATAATCTTGTATAGCAATAGAAGGAAAGGTTTCACTGATTGTACAAAGATAATGAAGTCAAATAAGATATCAGACAGCTGTCCTGCAAGTATTTGCAATTGTAGTAAGAAAATTCTAAGTAGGTTGAATTAAGAAAGAAAATATACATGCCTATACCTTTGTGTGCCTGTACCCATGTGCAACTGATTCCTCATTTTCTAATCTAGAACCTTTGCACTTTATTTTTCTTCCAACACAAATTTTTACATACTGTGGCTTTTCCAGCAATGCTGTTATTTTTTCCTTATATTTAATTGCAAGTGTGCTCAAAGTTTCACTTCATCATATTTAAAATAGAGAAATATATAAAATCCATGTTTGTGTTTCTTCCTAAAACCCACTTGTGCCAGAATGTTTTCAGACAACTAAAAACAAATGCTAGATTTACTGGTCTTTGTGCCATGATTTCTGTTTATCACATGAATGTTTTCTTCTAGGTGTTACTTTTTGTTCGTGTCCATCTATGCTCTTTTTTTTTTTTCTTTTTCTTAACTTTAACTTACAAGATTTTTTGGGATGATGGCGATCTTCTCTTTACATGCCCATACCTTATAGAAAACCCTCTAGTTCATGATTGGGTTCTTTGGTGGTAAAATAAGTAGTAAAGTTTTGGAGATTGAATTGGTTACCTTATCATGCAAGCAAGTTTCACAAATCTAATTCATGAGAATGTCAATGCATACAATTTTTGTTTTTTATATTTCACAAGCAGAAAATACTTGGTCTTGTGCCTAGTGTGAAACTCTATCATACTGACAGTCAGACTTCCTTAAGAATCTTTGAAGGATTTATTGGAAAATATTGTTTGGAAGAAGCAGAGGATGGCACTGTTGGGCTACAATTATATAGCAATATAGCCTGCAAATTTCGAATTACATTATACAGCCTTACAGAAATCGTTTCATATGTCTTACAAGATACATAAGCAAGAAAAAGGTTCATGCTGTTTTTTTTTTTGATTATCAAAATTTTGCATGAATTCTAGCAATTTTTTTATTATTATTTTTTTTTTATTTAATGAGATGTGATTGCAATGTGGAGCGATAACGTAAAGGTAGTGAAGAAAAATAAAAATATTAAGGCAGATATTCTGGAAAAGAAAATAGGTGTATAACTGTTAAGGGCTTTTCTGGCATTGCGTTGCTGTCTGTGGAAAAGCTGAGATACTGACTATTTGCAAAGATGTTGGCTATCCAACGTAGATATTATGGCTTCCACAGGATATTCAACAGATGTATTCTCTCATAAAGGTGGAAATTTGAATAAAAGATGAATCTGGGAACAGGCAAAAGACTTTGCAAAAAATGGACATTACTCTCAAATAAATGTCTCTATTTTGTACATGTGCAGGATGTGACTAGCCTATTCCTCCAGATTTCCACAGGAAAACCTTTATCTTATGCAGATATTTAATAAAGTGAGAAGGAAGAATCACGTCTGAGGAAAGTTACTGAGTTTAAAATGTGCACTTAACTTGTTCAGTTTTGTCATGCAGGATGCCATCAAGTGTGAAAATCTGAATTTTTTTGCTGGCCATGTATCATCATTGTTCACTTGATGCTTTTCTCTATCTTCCCTAGTTAACCTAGTTTCAGCTGAGATATGGCTAATTTTCTTCAGAGTGGCTAGTATGTTGCCATGATTTAGATTCAGCGTGAGTATAATGTTAATAAGTTAATTTTTTAGTTGTTGTGGATAAGTGCTTACACTGAGTCAAGGAATTTTTGGCTTTTCCTGCTGTCCTGCCAGTGAGGGGGTTGGTGAAAAAGGTGACTAGGCCTTGGTCAGCAAGTGATGAGCAATTGCTTTGGGCATCAATTATTCTGTATATACTACTATTATTAGTGCTATTATTTATGTACTGATGAACAGTCATCTGAATATGAGCCAGCAGTGTGCCCAGGTGGCCAAGAGAGCCAATGGCATCCTGGCTTGTGTCAGACATGGTGTGGTGAGCAGGACTAAGGGAGTAATCCTGCCCCTGTACTTGGCACTGCTGAGGCCTCACCTCGAGTACCGTGTTCAGTTTTGGGCACCTCAGTACGGAAGGGACATTGAGGTGCTGGAGCAGGTCCAAAGAAGGGCAAATAAGCTTGTGAAGGGCTTGGAGAATATGCCCTACGAGGAGTGACTGAAGGAACTGGGGTTGTTTAGTCTGGGAAAAAGGAGGCTGACGGGAGACCTTATTGCTCTCTTCCAATATCTGAAAGGTGCTAACAGTGAGAGCGGGGTTGGTCTCTTCTCACTGGTGCCAGGTGACAAGACGAGGGGAAATGGCCTCAAGTTGCACCAGGGTAAGTTTAGGTTGGATATCAAGAAGCATTTCTTTACAAAAAGGGTTGTTGAGCACTGGAATAGGCTCCCCAGGGAGGTGGTTGAGTCACCATCCCTGGATGTGTTTAAAAACCGTTTGGATGTGGTGCTCAGGGACATGATTTAGTGGAGGGTTGTTAGTTAGGGTAGTATGGTTAGGGTGTGGTTGGACTCAATGATCTTTAAGGTCTTTTCCAACCTGAGTGATTCTATGATTCTATGATGCTATGATTATCCCTTCCTTTTCTGTCCAGAAGAGATAACTGTTAAATTGTTTTTATCTCAACTCACTAGTATTACCTCATTTCCAGTTTCCTCCCTCAGTCCCAACTGCAGCAAGTGAATGAATGACTGTGTGGCTCTTAACTGACTGCTGATTTTAACCATAACACTTACAAAAATAAAACACAGTGACAATGCTAGGTTAAAGAAATGAATATTCTAAAATGACTCCTGCAGTGAATTTGCTCACTAGCCTAGGGAACTCTGGGAGCTCAGAATGTTTTGTGTGAGTAGTTGGTCTACATAGCCTTGTGAGATATCTCAAACATATGAACCATTTTGTGCACTTGTTTTACAGGATTGCTTAAGCTGCCAAGTATACTGAGATAAGCTTGGAGCAACATGCTAGCCAACCAGTGTAGTTTAAAAGTAATTATCTGTTTAAAAGTGCAATTGTCAGAAATGACATTAAAATAGAAGTACTTAAAAGTTGGCATGGTAACTTTAATTGGCTTGACACTCAGAATCCAGACTAGGTCCAACAGCTCTTACAAATTCACATAATAATTACAAAACACAGTGAAATTCCATGTTTACCTGGGAGTTTAAAAAAGTCTGTATATGTTTTTCACTAAATCTCAGCTCAGTTTCATTGCAAGGAAAAGTGGTTTTACTTTTCGTAAAAAATCATGTTGCAGAACTCTGAAACCACCCAGGTGTTCTGTATGTCAATACTGCATTATTATTATCTTAATCATTTTTTTGTTGTAGCAAATGTCCCCTTAATTGTTTCATTCATTCACGAGAATGAAAGAAGTTTTTGCATTCTGAATGTATTTTCTGCACAGTAGGGTTCTCAGTCATTTACCTTCTTGTGAAAGTTTTTTATTCCCAGTTTATTATCTTCTTGTGAAAGATGAGTTGTATTTTCCCTGAAAGTTATTCTGTCACCAATTGTCATTTTTATCCTTCCAAAGATAGAAAGATTTCTGTGATTTAAACTGAGTACTGGAAGTGCATGTTTTTATTTTTTTCTGTGAATAACTCCTGTAAAAAGGATTTGATTTGGGGGAATCTTTCTAAAATTCTCCTTTTTATGAGCAATTTAATGTTCGAAAATGATTTTATACTGGTTTAAATATGCTGTAGTCATATGGTGCCATGCATGAAGGTATCTCAGGGATACCTTGTTACTTATTATTTGTACCAATTTTGTATTAATGTTACCCTAGTAACATATCTGATTTTCCAATATTTTCACTTATATGAAGTGCTAATACCATAAGAAGTAACAAAACATTAACAATCGAGAGTAATAACAAATATAATTAACAAGAATCATTGCATTATAGAATTGTAGAGTATCCCAGATTTGTACGGGACCCACGGGAATCATTGAGTCATGGCACCAAAATCAAACTCTCAAAGCTTACAAGGCTTGATTGCTTGGGTTTCCCTACCACTAATTAGTTCAGTGAGCTCTAGGATGTGCTGGCTTAAAATTTCAAGAAGATTGAACATCCCATCAAATAAACTTTTTCAACCAAAATAACAATGGAATAAACCAGATTCTTTGTTTGAAAAATCAAGTTCTTTGTTTAAGCATTTCAAATGTGTCACAAAAAATTTGTCTCAATAAATAGTAGTTCATCAGGACAGTTTGTATTTATTTACAAGTCCTAAAATTGCTTGATTGGGTTGGCACAAGTATTTTATGGTTTTTAAAGAATGCCAGCAAAATAATCTTCTTTTTAGATTGTAGTAATTTCAGTAACATTTAAATCATTACACTTCTAGATGTCTAATTTAAATATCAGAATTGTCAGAAATATAAAATTAGTTGTTCTTGAAATAATGTTCTGTAGTCCGTTCACTTTTTGATGATATAAACAAAACAAAACAAAACAAAACGAACTTCTGAGAACTATAACAGGCTAAAGATTTGTAATCTTTTAATTTCTGGGATTAATTGAGTTTATTCATATCTCACATTTGACTTTTGAGGTATAGAAGTTAAAGAGTTTAATGACAGAATGAAATATGCAGGATGAAATCCCAATTTTACTTTAGCTAGTGATATATCTTTAAATAGTTTCTATAGGGTGCTCCCACAGATATATACTGCTTCTACCCTATACATAATTACTTTAACACAAATAAACATTGTGCAATTATACAACATACAAAGCCTAAAAAAGCCCTGCCTGACAAACGAAAACTTCAGAATATCTGAGAAAAACTCTTAAATAATAATTTAAATTTGTTGATATATCCATAATTTAAACTTTGCAATTTGAAATCTTTCTGTTGCTTTCTAAGCTTTTTGAAAGAGTAGTGAAAAATGTGCAATGCATGTCCAGAAATGTGAGTGATGTTGAGGTTTCTAGATGTGTATAGAAAGCAATGAGTCCATTTGTTCTTATGGTTGAAGACACTCACAACTACTGCTAAAATAAATCAGCTGAGAATTTTCTCAGCATTTTTTTTCCCCATCTGGTTCTCCTCCAAGTACCTCAAGGTCACCTTGTACCTGCTCTTATTGTCTTTCTATAATAACTTCTGCACTCTGACTATTGAAAATATGTACAGGCACTCACTGTAGTACTCTGGGGTAATTGACCAGCATGAAATGCCACCGTGGTTTATTGGGCAGCAAATTCATTTTAGAGATAATTAAAGACTATTTTTATCCTATACTATCATTTTTCTTGCTCAAATGCTTCACAGCAATAGAGTGGTCTAAGCACAGTTAATGAATTGTAATAGCCGTCACCAAAGAAAAAGTATTTGTTTCAAACAGTTTGTCCAGTCTTAGGCACTAGCACAGTAAGCGGTTGTGGCATATTAAAGAGTTCATATAAGAATACTAACGCCAACAATCATGTGACAGGCAGCTCTGAATGCCTGCAGAGATTAATAATATTAAATCTTATTTAAGTTGCTATGTTTTCGCTATATTGCCTGCACCTCGGACAACTTTAATTCCTGTAAAATTCTTGTGCCCCTGATAGGTTCTCTGAAAACTCAGGGGACCTGAGGTCCTATCAGCAGTGAGGCACAAAGTATGTGAAAGAAAATGAATACACTGAGAGAGTCTGACATGGGAAGCTATTGGAAACAGGAAAGCTCTAAGGTGATTTTCCTCTTAAGATTTTCACCTGCAAAGTCTGTATTGTTAACTGAGTTTTATTGAGTTATTGGGTTGTAACTTTTTTGTTGTTCTGAATTTTTTTTTTTAATTTTATTTTGTTGTTTTAATTGATAACTCAAAATTTATGCACAGGAATTCATGGTAAAAGATGCTGTGTAAAATACTTCTTGAAACAGGAGATTAAAATTGCTCAACCCACCTCACCAAGGGAGCAACATTATCATCAGTTCTACAGGAAACTGAAAAATCACAGTAAGGGATCTGAAATTTTGATCACTGTTTCTTTTCCCATAACTGTAGCAAATTTGTATTGTGATTTTGGAAATCTGAAGTTTATAAACTGAGCTGAATAGGTTTTTTCTTTTTCATCAATATTACTTCTTTAAAAAATCTCTGGCTTTTTATTGCAGTAAAGTTTCACATACCTATTTTTATAAAGCTCTTGGAATTATCATGAGAAAACCCCAATAAAATGTTTTGCTGCTGGTCAAATTCAATCCAAATCAAAGGAATATCCACCAAGGGTGATGTTATCATGGCTGTAGTTGCTTTGTCTCCACTCGCCAATCCATCATTCCTATCATTTCTGTTTTAATCAATTTATCTGTCTGCCTGTCTATCAGAAGCTAAAGTCATCATTCATATTTAACTTAAGAAAAAAGAAAAAGATGCATTCCCATTTTCCCTCAATCTTGTTTTAATCCATTGAATTTCTTGACTTGAATGAACTTAAAATGAGATTTATCTTGAATTAAATTTTTACTGAATAAAGTCACCAATATCCCTACATATGGCAATTTTCAGTTGATTTCTTAAACTGCTTTTACTACTTGTCTTCTGGGTGTTTCCTTGTAACAATGTCAAGATAACTTACTGAACAAACAAAAAGGTAATACTTGTGATTTGAAATGCTGATCACCAGAATTTTCAGCCCATGAAGACTTTGCACTGT
Organism: Chrysolophus pictus; assembly: GCA_037305975.1. NCBI lineage: Eukaryota > Metazoa > Chordata > Aves > Galliformes > Phasianidae > Chrysolophus > Chrysolophus pictus. The sequence continues at coordinate 78,896,112 of CM074576.1, forward strand.
AGGTTTAATAAAATATCTGGTTACAGCAGTATTAAATCTGTATTCTCTTGGCATGACTTTGCATTCTTTGCCAAGGGCACTTCAGCTCATTCGTATGAAGATAAAGTCGGTAGGCAATCCTGCGTTCACCACATTGCCTTTAATCTGCTGGCAAGAGCGTGGCGTTTATACATACAGAATTTCATTTTAATGACTGACTGTGCAGGATAGATTTTGCAGCCATGGAAAACAATGCATTTTCCACTATGTGCATTCTGTCTGTACACCATTTACTTGAGATACAAAGTATACACCTAATTTTTCCTTTAGAGCTTGTCTTTGCAGACAAGAAATTGTGAGCTGCTCAGTTTTCTCTTATCTTTAATTTATTACGTGCATGTGGCCGGGTATCTTTAAACCTATCTGGCACTGAATAAAATGATGAAGGTTGCAAGCTTTTCTTTTCCTTAGAAACAGCAATTGTTTCCTTTTATAGAATGCTGAAAATTTCCAGTCTACTATGAAAATTTGTTTTGCAATCTGAAATATTATTAGTTAAAAAAAAACATTCAAATAGATTGTTCTGAATAAACCAAGCATGTAACAAATCTCATAGAACAAATTTGTTTGGACATCTTTTATGGACCTCACTAATTAAATATTATAAAACTGTTCTTAGCACAATACTTTGCTTAAATAAATTATATTCTATTAGTTCATTGACTTTTCCCCCTTTTTATTGTTATTCTCACTCTGATCGACTGTGATAATTAGCATTTATTTCTTACCACATTAGTCTAAATATAATCCGAGATTTATTAAAATGCGTGTAATAATATCCACACAGATCAGGAGTTTCCTAACAGATTATGGCACATTTAGTTGTTTGATAGTTTAAATTTTATAGGGATTCAGATGTCGTGTCACGGCATTTTGTGATTAACATATTTTCAAGAGTTATACTCTGACATATTAAGTCCTATATAAAGTAGGTAAAAATATATAGATAATTACATATAAAGCCATACAAAATAGATATTTTAGTATGTGTGCGTATACTCTCTGTATGTACTTGGAAACTACCAAACCTCATTTGTAGATAAAACCCAGAAAAACAACATAGCTCTTTCTAATGTCTGTCTCCAGTATTACTGACACACGATCCAGCAGCAGAGACAAATTCCTGCTTCAAGAGACTGAAGACTAAATGTTTGGCTGCAAATCTGAAAAAAGACACGTCTGTGGACAACTGGGAAAGTCTGGTGACAGCTATATAATAAGCAATATTCAGTTCAGTTTCAAACTCAAAAGGGCCACAGATGGCTGGGGTAGGATGGAAACAATGAAAATCAGTCAACGCTTCTTTGCTTACAGGAAAATCAGTCTGTCCCTTAGAATTCCCACTTTAAAATCAATGTTCAAGTCTTGGTGGGTTGCTGGTGACATGGGAGGGTTCCTGTAGACATTTGCTTTTGTGGAGATTCAACAAAATAAAGGGAACCATATCTGTTGATTCATCAGTCCTGCTGCCCACTTACATGTCATACTGTTCTCTGGGGCATAGATGAGACATGGACCAGCAAGGTGCTCATGCAGGAAAGGGAAGACCATATGTGGACAACTAGTGCTGTTTTCCTTGTAGAAGGATAGTGCTGCATCTGGTGACGTGCATTATCTGGGTACTACTTGGTGTTCTAACTACTCCTCTAATGAGGAGTTTATGGTGTATACTGATTTAGGAACTATATGTTACGTGAGCCAGGAGCTGGATGAATGCTTTAAAAGGATCACTAGTCAGCCAGAAAAAGCAGGTTTCCCAGAAAAAAACAAAACAAACAAACAAAAAACCAACAGAACAAAACAACAACAACAAAAACAACAGATGAATTCCCTGAAATCTTCAAGCATAAATCTGTGCAGTGCATTTTGTAACCATTTGCTGAATAAGAAATGGAAGAAATGGAGAATTTGTTGTGACCCCAAACTTGCTTTGTTTTGGTAATATTTGCTGTTGCGAGGAATCTCTGAATGTTCTTATATCTTATGAGATGTTATAACCTGCAGAGAGATTAGGGAGGAAAAGGACAAACTACTCATGGGACCTTGGAGACACCTGTGGAACTGAGGCACAGAAAAACCACCAACGTTTTATTATGAAAGCCAAGGGCTACATATCTTAATGAAATGGAGTGTACTCTGAGCATCTCTGCACACTGAGAGAGAGAAGATAAGTTTCCTCTGTGCTGGAAACCTGGCATGTCACTGCCATACACTATGTGGGCTGCACTTCTGAATTCTGGCAGGAAAAGCAGTCATGATGTGATGCTGGCTCAATACTGTGGATAAATTTGCAGTGCTTAAAGCTTGAATATGGGAAACACAGATAACAAGTCTGCCCCAGAACAACGCAGGAGAACATGGATGGAAAACCATTGCCCTTCACCAGCAATTTCTAATTTCTCGCTGCTTTTTGGTACTGTGGCTAAAACTAACTCAGTCAATGTATGTGGGATCAAACAGGAACTCCAGCAGTGTAATTAAGATTAGAATTAAGAATTTTTGTTTATATCTATATATTAGAGACTTGCTGGCATTTCCTGGATAAATCCCTCCTGAAATTTATCTACAGTGTGATTATATACCCATAATCGCCATTTCCTAAGGAGCCCAATGAACTGTGTTGAATTCTAGCTGCAGTTTATTTGTCTCATTCTGTCCAATAGTGGCAGCTTAGTCAATGGCTAAGCAAGGCTGCTTCCTCAGGTGTTGTAAATCAGCACAGCACCATGACATTAATAGATCTTTGCCAATTTACATCAGATAGGAACCTCTCCTGCTCTTTCGTCCCCAAATTTACAAGGATTATGAAGATGAGCTTTAGCCCTTGTGGCAAATGCATCATTTATATATGCCAGGACTCATGCATAGTGTGATTGCTGTGCTCTCCAAATCTTTACAGACACTGCATGATATATGTGATGACTAAGCAGTAGAAGTCAATAGAAAGAGGAGTAGATATAGTAGATAGAATTTACCTGTGGGTATTATTCTCTTATATTTCATTTTAGGGTGTGGGGTTAAAATTGTACTAAACAAATTCATGTATTTCCTGTATTTTAATTCATCGTTATCCATGACTTTCCTTCTTTTTTGTTAATATTTGTGTTGTTTAACTACTTATATCATTTTCATGGTCTCAAAATGCTTTCCACATACTTTATTCTTGTGACTACAAAGAGCTGAGGAACTAAAGGCAGTTGCTGAGCCTACATTTCACACAGAACTGCTGACCTTGTTACATGAAACTTTTATAACTGTGAACTAGGGTTAAAATAAAATAAATAATGAATATAAAAGTAAAATAAAATAAAAAATGAATACTAAGAAAACCAGAGTCCTCTAAATTTAGAAATATATGCTTACTGTGACTATAGTATGTTCCAAAGATGGCTTCATCAAATAAATTCTTTGTTGTTTCTAAAAACAATCATACATTTCATTTAAAAGACCAGTCCATTAACAGTATTTAATTATCTCCCCTTTTCTGCTCTGTGCCTTAAAAACATAAAATCAGACCCTTGGATATAAAAATTAAGAACATGGGATCTGTGTCAAATTTTTATCTTTCTCTCCTAAGTATCTTTGAGTTACTTCCTCTTAGTTTACTATAGACACTGAAGTTTATAACAAGTTTACTTCCCTATTTGCACATCACATGTCAGCTATGAGAGAAGCACCTGAAATTTCATATTGCATTATCCATGTTTCTATTAGGTTGATGGCATAATTACCTTCTCAGTGACTGCTGATGAGAAGGATCTCACTTTTCAGAAGAGTTTGAAGGTCTCGAGGACTTATGAGAGCAGTGACAAGCTGTACCAGTGTACTCCTCTTGTCGCACCCTTTAACAAGAGATTAATGGTCATAGCAGGGATGGGATGGAGGGACAAGCAACCTAAATACCTGTCTAGGATGTGTGCAGAGTGTGGGCAAAACTGGCAAGCATGAGTGATTATAAATAGCTGGTTATGTCAAAGCAAGACTATATGAAATTTCAAGAAATGATGTGGGAGTATTTGGAAAGGTGTAGCTGTGCAGGACTCAGTACAAGGGTGGCAAGAACTCTGTTCTCAAGCCCTGACACAGCTCTGCAGTGGTCCACAGATCCCCATTAATATAAAATGTATTTGTCATTCAACAGCATTTTTCCTCGGTAAAATCAGTTGCTTTGGTGCTTTGTACTTTACCAATGCATACTGAAAGGCAGTCCCTGACTGAAGACTTGATAATACAAATAAGCAGTCCAACAAAAGAGTAGGAGTAAGAACTCCTCCTGATTTGTAATCACCAGATTATATTGCTTGCTAATTATATTAAATTCTATTTTAGTGTTTGGCAATGGAAATTATCTTGCTTTGTTTCACTCAAGGCTCACCCTTCCTCCTGGAAAGCAATTCCTCCCAAAATGGCACTCAGACTGTAATATGTTAAACTGCTGAGCAGCAGATGTGAGTGGTAACACGGTGGGAGGGAAATAGGACTCTATTTTATTGATTATTAATAGCAGAGACATACATGTGACTTTTAATGGCTTCAACATTATTGCTTATTCCTGCCTATATACTTGCCTTTTATCTGATCCTCACTGTCATTAATTCCAGTTCCAACTTGTGGTCAAGATAATTTGTAACTATACCAGTACAAATAAGCATATTTCTGTTCATCTTAGATTAAGTTCCTATATGATTCCTATGTTAAGACTGTGCTTCCGTATACCCCACTCCAAAAACCAACCATTAGTTTCAAAAAACTCTGTAAGAGAAAAAGAGATTCTGAAAGACAGTAAGATACAATTAATTTAATGGCAGTAGGTGATGAAATTGAAATTAGGCTTGTACCTGTTCTGAATGAAGACTAACCTTATTAGACACAAAGCATTAACACAAGAAGCTAAGAAACTGCTTTAATGAATGCTTGAGAAATACTTGAGAAATAGGGAACAGACATACACCAGGTGTAACCAAATGTAAGGCTGAGGCAGCTGTAAGTCTTACTTTAGTGCTCACAGAACTGTTTGTCCTAACTCTAGAAATTCAGGATAATCAGGTGGTGAAAGTTCATCCACATGCAGAACATGCTCTGTTGCTAATAACTATTTTATTAACTTAACTATTTGCTCTCCAATAAATAAATAAATAAACAAACAAGTTAGGCTGCCAGTGGAAGCAAGACTTTTCAGAGCTCTCCTCTGCACGAAGCAAACACATGAGAACGGCAAGGACACACTTAGTCTTTGGGCCTCACTGAGGCATAGCAAAGTTGGCTGGCACAAGAGCAGCAGGACCACCCATCAGAATTTCAGGGTATTACAGGCTTTAGAATCAGGCTGGACCACAAATCCTTTATCTCTTTGTGTAGTCAGCCTAATTTAAGAAAAAACATTGTGATTTATCTTCAGTCGAGGGTGAAGTTAGTGACACAGAAATGAAAATGCCAAAGGAATTTTGGCAGATGCTGCAAATTCCTGAGCAACGGCTTTTCAAAATGCATGAATGTAATGAAAGGTACCTTGTTTGGATGTAACAGGGATGAGAACACAAAAGCATCAAGAAGAGTCTTTCTCCTTTAGAGCAGAGCTGCTGTGACTGACTTTTCCCTGACCAGCCCTAGAACCAGATAAGAATAAGTTTGAAGTGTGAAATTTTAGCATGAATACAATGGTCCTCACTAAGGGCTAAGTGAATGGCCTGGCCTAATCATACTGTAAATTAGCTTTGATTTGGCTGAGTTAAAGGTATTTGAAAATTTATCTTTTAAGGCAGAATTCTTTGTCTATATACTGTGGTCTGTGTACGGTGTTCAATATAGTGATGATTGATTGCATTCACTGGCCTGCTGATTTAGTTTTGCAGTAAACTGTGCACATCCCAGAACTGAAGCTTGATTTGGGCACAGATACAAGTAGCCTGTGTTGGATTTTCATTCCAATTCCTGCAATCACACTATTCTTCAGATGAAATACTAGCTCTTATTTTTGAGCAACTTCCTTTTTCCTGGCCAACTCCAATCCACTACTAGCCCTTTTAAGGCTGAGAGACAAAGAATCTTCTTCCTGAAGCAGGAGAAAGCCTTGGAGAGATGGCTGCTCCTCATGTGCCTGGAGATGGGGTGGCTTTTGGGGGCTATCAATCATATTGTCAGAGTATAGCACAGAATGGTTCTTACTGCTGAGTACAGCTGGGAATATACATTTGTTATGCTCAGTGATAAGACTAAGCAGGAGGAGAAAAAGTGTGGCAGTCTTCATTTCTGAGGAAGCATAGGAGACATCTCTTTTCACTGCTGCTCTGTTGGAGGGAGACAAGTCCTTGTTACCATTTGTTGAAATAAAATGTGCTTCACTTCACTTTCTTTCCATTAGTGCAACTAATGGGATGAGGGAATGTGAGAAGAGCTTTGCCTCAAAGTATAAATACAAACTGAAATTTTCCTTTGAGATGTTGGTGTAATCTTGTGAGAATTTCCCAGATATACCCCACGCATAGTTCAGAATAGAAACATTGATTGTAGAAAAGTACAGCCGATTGGAGTTATTAAGATACTTCTTCCACATCATTTTAGAAAGAAAATAATTTGATATCAAGATAATGTAATGAAATTATAATGGATTTTGTTTCTATTAAAAATATGAATCTTTTTCAAAAGACTGGAAGTTGTATGCTGAATCCTAAAGAGGGCATTTTTAGAAAGTTCAAAGCAAAAAAATTTAGTAAGATAGATATATGTACATATTAGATAAATTAAAAAGAATCAGATAAATAAAGTATTTGAAGATCTATTCATTATAAATTATTCCTTCCTACTATTAAAGTAGCTTTACATCAAATATGTTGTGAAAGCAACTGTTTTGAAATATAAAACTTACCAAAGTTTTCCACAGATAAATAGAACCTTGTTCTCTAAAGGAGTTAGCAAACTGGCTTGCTATAGGATTAACATTTTTAAAAATGTACTTATGGCACCAAAGCAATATCTACTGCATAGAATTTGTGACTTTCCTAGTATTCAGAGGCGCTGTAATCACTCTAGTTAAACAGTTCCCTTGACTTGTGCAATTAATTTTTCCTGGAAGTCTGCCTCATTTTCTTTTACTTTCTTTTTTTCCTTTTTTTTTTTTTTTTTTCTGAGTGGCTTCCTCATTAAATAGAAGCTTTTCCTTGCAATTGTCTAAAGGATCTATTCCTGCAAACTAACAAAAAAATTATGTATGGAGTATACAGAATTGATACCACCATTTGCTTAGAAAACAAAGAAAGTTCAGTAAAGAACTCTGACTATCTTCAAAAGAATCTTCAGAGGTTACATAAAAAGTTTCAAGAGAAAATCCTTTTTACTTCTTTCACCTGCCTTTGTGCATGGATAAAAGGAGCAGCAAAGAAAAGAAGTATACACAGCCTATGAACAGGGAAAATCAGCCTACACTTGTCATCACTATGCAACGTGAGATGATCCACAAGCACAACTTTATTTATTTACTTTTAATGCCTCCTTAGCGAAATAAATAGAACATTTTTAATGTGAATGCATGAGTAAGGAAAGAAAAAAAATATATTCTTATACTGGATTGAAGGTCCATTTTTCTTGCACTGTCTCAGAAATTCTTCTAGTACTCTGTCAGTAGTTCCGCAGGTTCTCATTTTTTAATATACAAAGACTGCAGTCCCTGAGGTGTGAAAAGGAACAGAGACAGCTAATTTGATCTGTTTCTATGGTGAAGTTTGGAAACGTTTGCAATGGTCATCTTGCTTGTGTGAAATGAATAAATCCAGGCTGAGCTATTACAGTTCACAGCCAGAGCTGAAATAGTTACTCCCAAAGAAAAGAAGCTTTTCCAGTGAGGTTGTAAACACAATGTCTTCACTGTGTTTGGCAAGTTTTTACATCAGCATACCTTGAAACCTTATTTAATGAGCTTTTACAAAGGTGTTGTGATTTCTTTATCATAGTTAATCACAGTCAAATCTGAACTCCAAGACCTTTTTAAATTTTTTCATGACTTACATTCCCAATTTTTTCCAGTTATATTTGATAAGCATAAGCTTCCAGAAGAATAATGGATTTTCTCTCTACCCACAGTAAATAGTATAATAAAAAATCTGCTTGTGCTCTCCGCTTTTCAGTAGGTATTCATGCTCCACTGCCTGCTACCAAGAGCTAAAATGCACTGATTCCATCAGCCTGGTTCACAGCCTCTAAAGAGCAAAACTAGATAATCCTGAAAATATTCATGAAAGAGTGAGGAGAGTGTGCAAGAAACAGAAATTAATTTTGGGTAGACTGGGGATATTTGAATGACTAACTGAACTTTTTATAAGCATTTTGAATTTGTTAATCTAAGTTTGTTGTTTGTACAACACTTGAAAAGGCTTTGGTCTACTGCCTCTAGGAATTGTGAGTACCTTATAGGAAGTGATTTGTTTAGATATTAGGAATGAATTATCTTCTCTAGTGGTACAACAAAAATATCCCTTTTAAGTTCAGCTAAGGAGAAGTGGAGGGAACTAGGATCAAGTCAGATTAGACTTCCCTTTTCTCATTACCTTATGCAAAGGCACCTGCGCCTTCACTTCAACTCAGAGCTGCAGTTACCACTGATCAAAACATGCATTTTCAGTTCAGTAAGTAATTGCTCACTATTCTCAAATGAAAAAAAAAGTAATTCCATGGTTATACTATTTAATTTGTGATCTAGGGAAAACAATGGAAGTTTATTTTCTTATTTTGATTGTGAAATAGAGAGCAGTTAGATTTATGGCAAAAACGTCGACCAAGCAGTGCAATGAGGTTCTTTAACAATCTTTTGAAAAAGATTTGTAACACTGAAAGTGAGTCTGGAATGTTTTTATCCTGAATAAAGTCTATGACGATATCACCATTGATATTACCTATTTAATTCTTCAAGTTGAAACAAATAAAATTATTAAATTAGGTCAAAGGTTTTTTTTTTTTTGGTGGAAAAAATTGTGGAAATGGCTTAGATAACAGCTATATAGTATTGGAATAAGAATAATGTGTGAAAACATCAAGTTCTTCCCATGTTTTTTTTTATCTAGAAAATTTTTGGAAACTTATGTAAATTAACAAAAAAACCCATGTTCCTACTTGTCACACAGTTCTTGTTTATCACTATCCAAAGTATCAAAGTGACCAAGAAATATATATATATTTCCATGATTTCTGTCAATTAATGGTTCCTAAACAGCATGGAACACAGGCAATTGGCACATCTTTAAACCTGCTCAGGTCATGGAAGCAAATGAACTGAAATAGGATAGAAATATGATGTCTACATTAGCAGGTAGCATGGATCAACAGGACTGTATCTGCAGAAAAACAGATGGCACAAGGAGGTGACATTCACACCATAAGAATTTAGGAGGATTATTACTTCAGGTGGTCTCTAGACAGGTCCCAAGGATTGAATGCCTGGGAGTGGTTAGAGAGGATTATAAACTCTCCTGGAGAGTATCTTCAATTTTACTTTCATCCAAAAGGCTCCGGTTTGCATCCCAGAGAATCCTTGAAAATATGAATCAAAGCACATTTGGAGAATTAATGGGATTTGCTTTAAATTAAGTTAGAGCTGAATAAAAATGATTGTGCAGATACACTCAATGTGTACATATATTCTCTGAGAAACAGAAGCTAATTTGCTTTGAGGTCTGTGCTGTTTTTGTTAGCAAAGTCTTTTTCCATAGCAGGACTCCTATTGATACACAAATTACATAGGTCACTCAGAAAATAATGCCTCCTGTTTATTTCCATGGTAATGACTATGTATATAAAGACCACAATAACAATATTTGATAGAGAAAATTCTCAGCTAAAAACCGATGGTCTTCAACACAGTCACCACCAAAATGCAGTTATGCATTTTTGCCAGAGATGAACAAGAGCATGTGTAACAATCTGTACTCGCAGAGGAGACCCACTGCTGCTGCCATTACTGCTGTGTGCTGAAACACACCACCCACCTCCTAACGGTGCTCACATTCACTGCTTGGTCTCCAGAAATGTTCAGCAAATTTCAATGAATGATAGTGGGTGCAATCTTTTATTTTACATATGTCAAAGAAAGAATTAGCATGAGCTTAGACCTCTTCCTTGATTGATCAATTGATAGATTGATTTATATATAGAGCCTGTTAGAATTATTCAAACCATATTATAACACGTATACTTGTTCTTAAAATGTTCAAAACCAGAAAAATATTTAAAATATAGTGTGAGTTTTATATCAGATTCCAGAGTAAAACCTGTATAAGCACATTCCAATTCCAGTCTCTAGATATATAGAAGAGTGTATTTAACTTTGTTTAAGGATATGTGCGTCAGTGGGTTTAACTCTGCCTGGATAATAACCATATAAGGTATCAATGTGAAGCTTTAGAAAAATATTACATTTCAAAATTTAAAGAAGCGATTCTTGTTATGTTTCTAACAGATAGAGGAAATTATTTTATCTATTTCATACTTGCATTTTCTGTGTCCTGGAGAGAACAAATAAAGAGGACTGAAAAAAATGTTTTTCATAGCATTTCCTCCACAATGATATTGCTTCACAGCATGCACGGAACATCATTTAATAGTATTGCTTTTCTAAATGTCAGCCAATAGGACTGCAATCCATTATCTGTTATTGTTTTCTATAAACCATACAGACCAAAGGATCATGTATTATACAGGAAAATAAGAAGTTAAAAAGGAATATAGAAGAAGAGTACATAACTTTGATCTAGGAACAGCCATGGCTTTGAAGCATGCACTGCACTGTACAGTGCTCAAGTTGGAGCAAATATATCCTTAATTTTAACTGTAGTTCAGCATTATTCAGGTTTATATAGACAATGAAAGCAGTACGAGCATTACCTAGAACATGTTTTGCAGTGTTCTTAGTATTGGACCTTAAATGTCAGCATTGTCTCAGTACTCTACTACCTAAATATGAATATCATTTTTTTTTTTTCAGAAATAAAGGAAAACTGAAATGTTCTTCTGTTTGTTTATTTATTTGATTTTCTTTGATGTACTCTTACTTTTAAAATGCTTCTATGTGAAGTGAGCTACTAAAATTAACATCTGCCTCCAAATAAGTGATGCAAATGGTAGACTCTACATTAGAGGAACAAATAGGAAATAAATGTTGAAGAATTATTATACAAACATGCATGAAACATCTTTTCTGTACTGATAACTAAAATGCTTACTTTGCTCTGAGTATTTTAAACTATTAGATAGTAGCTGAAATTTACATAGAGACGTGTCAGTTTGTGCCTTTCTAATCTTTGTCACTTTCCATCTATGTCATAAGCACTACAAGAAGACATTAGTGATATGTTTTATGAATTTGATATTCGCTTTGCAAACACTGGGATAAAAAGCCGTGATATAAAATTACAAAGAGCAGGATATTGAAAGCATTTGATTTTTTTCTAAATAATTCTTACAGGGTTAAACTTTAATCACTGACAGAATGTTTGACAACCTCTTTGACAAAGGTTTCCTCAAACAAAACAGTCATGTCAGTATTAGCATGATATGATATATTGATAATATTAGGTCATCCAGAAATTTGCCAAGATTAACCATGCTAATAGGTTACCAACATCGCCCAGGTTTTTCTTCGTCTGTACTATCCTACTAAATCCAGAACCTAGAGACATTAAGAGAAGAAAGACTGTGAATTTCCTATTTAAAATAAACCCACTATACAAATACTGTGAAATTATTTTGCTTATATAAATTGTGCTTGTATCAGGTCACTATGTAGCAAACATACTGAAAAGACCCTATTCTCTATTTACAAGTCTTAGAGTATCACACAAGTGGGTTATTTCATTAGATATGCACCAAGCTTCAGGCCTACCACAGAGCTGCTCCATTAACAAACAGTTTGTTGTTAAATATTTCATTGTTATGAGCTCATACTTAAAGCTAAAGAGCAATCTATGAAAGAATGGAATGTTAAAGATTTTATTGCCCATAAAACAACACGAGAGTAACTTTTAAAAAGCTGCAGAAGGATTCTTGAATGTGATAACTTTCTTTGCATTTTATTGCTTCTTTGTGAATATTTTGTTTACCATCTCTGTACAGTAATGCAGAGAATCACTGTTAAGTCTACTGTGCAAATAAAATGATTGGAAACTCTGAAGCTTGTTAACTAAATGTCTTCTGTCTGTTCAGGATGCTGTCTCTACAAATGTGAGCACAGCATGAATGAAAAGATCCTGTTTGAGGACCTTGATTCAACCCTGTATTATTTATTACTCAAGGAATGAACATTTTTACATTTAAAATAGCCCACATTTGGGATTGGTGTAATGCACTTTTACCCATGAATCTATGCAACTCTGCATAAGGATGTGCTGTTCAGGGAGCAGAAGCTAGAAAAGATATCATGAATTTTATTCATTTTGCATTATTCTTCAGTCTGGAGTTCTGGTTTCAAGATGTCCTTTCTTGTACGAAGTCACAGGACTTTCATTAGATAAACATACAAACCTTTTTGGCAAAGTGGACATGGCCTACATACTTCTCACAAATTGAACTCAATATATCAATTGCTGTGGTTAATAATTTAAGGTGGCTTCATTCTGATCTATACCTGATTGCCATTCAGCCTTTGTGAAGCTCAGACCTCTTTTTGTATTAGCTACTTCAACTTCATATGCTGAATTCTTAAAGTAAATCTCTCGTTGTATTAATCAATATACTATCTGCAATGAGGAGGCGGTCTCTCTCAGGCAAGTATGGTATTCCAAGAAAGAGAGAACAAAAGTTCTGCCTTATTTTGGATTGTATACTGCAGTTTGTGAGACTTTTGCCCATAGAGACGGATGTCTTCTGGCCTTGCTAATATGTGATGTGATCTAGATAAAATTCCTTTTTTTGTTCACTTGGTGGGTACTGTAGAAGTACATGCAAACAATGCAATTTAAAATGGCAATGTAATTCCACAGGAACTTAAGGCCTTGGCAGAATCAGAGAGGCAGTTCAGAAAAGGCTCACGTAAACTTTGCAGTCCTTGTGTTGTGGTGTGGTTAAGATCACCATCCAGTGCAAGTAATGCTTTCCCCCGGTGACATGGAAATTGAATTTGTTATTGAGGCAGATGCACTCAATTTTTTCTTTCCTGGCCATTTGCACATTAGATACAGAGCTCCAGTCACAGCAGCACGATACTCTCTGCCCTTCAAGCAATTAGTGCACTCAATCCATCAGCACTTTCTTATTTTTCTGAAATGTAGGCAAATTAATAATAGTTCCTATGAGTTTTCTGAATGGAAGCACAACTAAGGAAGATACTAACAGGATATAAATTATATTTGATGATGAAGGATGAAAGAAAAGAAGTTGAAAAAGGAGACGAGGACAAATGTAGTATTTCAGACATAGGATCCATTGATATCACCTAAGGACAATAGTAAATTAGAAATGGGTTAAAAGGAACCATAAGTAAAATAGAAACTGAATGGATTACAGCTTACATATCACAATTTAGGCCTAATTGTTTAATAAAATTATGAGAAGACGATCAGTTCCTTTTTCCCTTTGCTTTTTTTCTTAAAAAAGGGAGCTTTTTTTTTTCTTTATTCATTTCTCTCGCTGTAAGCTTTACAATAGAGACCAGTAGATCTGTACAGCACGAATATGAAGAGAAAAACTGTCCATTCAGCGATATCCAGTCTGAAATTACATGACAGCTCTAAGTGCTTCCAAAAAGAGCTATAAAGAAACCAAAAGCTTACTTAGACTGGAATAAACATATTCTTTATAATGAACCAATGCATAAACTTCTTCACCGCTTACCTGCGTGCACTTCAACACTTAAATTGATCACTAAGATGATCAAATGGCTGGAGCACCTCTCCTGTGAGGAAGGGTTGAAGGAACTGGAGATTGTTTAGCTTGGAGAAGAGAAGGCTCCAGAGAGACCTCATTGTGGCGTTCCAGTACTTGAAAGGAGCTTATAAACAGGAGGGGGAATGGCTGTTTACGAGGGTGGATAGTGATAGGATGAGGGGGAATGGTTTTAAACTGAGACAGGGGAGGTTTAGGTTAGATATTAGGAGGAGTTTTTTCACACAGAGGGTGATGATGCACTGGAACAGGTTGCCCAAGGAGTTTGTGGATGCCCCATCCCTGGAGGCATCCAAGGCCAGGCTGGATGTGGCTCTGGGCAACCTGGTCTAGCGGTTGGCGACCCTGCACATAGCAGGGGAGTTGAAACTAGATGATCATTGTGGCCCTTTTCAACCCAGGCCATTCTATGATTTATTCTATGATTAAATTTCTTGTTTTGCTGTAGCTGGAGCTATGGAGAATCTTTTTTGCTGATATATGGCATTTTAGAGGATATTATTAGCTCACTGAAATGTAACTGAAGTTGACATAAATAGATTTCATATAAAACCGGGACATGAGAGTAGAATGACTTCACTGCCTTGCCAAAGATACATATTTGGAGTAGGCTGATCATATGGTCACCGTATGCATGAATATAAAGAGAGTGAATGTGTAGCTGGAACAGTGCCAACCCTAGAAAGATGGTAGTTCCCTGAAGGAGAGAAGAAGAAAAAAGAATCCCTCAATAACTTACCTCCCACATCAAAGGGGAAGGCACCTAGCTTAGGACCTTTTTGATTTGACAAGCTGAGAAGTGGCTATTTTAGTCACTTGTGTGAAGTGCAAAAATGCTTATAGCTTGTTATGTTCTACTGTAGCTGTGTGTAATTATTCTTTGCTAGTTACCAAAGAATAATAAAATCTTTTTGTTTGTCTTCTAAGATCAATTTGATACCTTAAAGTAATAGTTATAATGGAAAAGAGAGTCTTGCAGTCCAGAGAAATGCAGTTTTCAGACTTTAGAAGTCAGGATCCAGAGCAAAAGCAATTATAGATTTGTCACTTCCAAGCATCTTCTTGACTGAATGTTTTCCTGTCTCCTACCTCAGGACTGTCAGAAAAAGCAGGAATTTTTCCAACTTTAATTCAATAATGTCTGAAAACTTGTTTTAGAATTGGGAACATTCCTCCTAGTTATGGATAACTTCAAATTGCAACAAGACTTTAGGAAAACTCAAGCTCTTGACAGAGTAAGAGGCTCAAACTAAAAGCAGAGAGTATAATAAAATTTGTTTAAATCTGTAGTGAAGACTTACTTCAATTAAATCATATTTAATTGTCATTGATTTTGACATTGATTTTCTAGTAGCTAAGACTAATTTTCCACATAGCTAAAAGATCAGACTTTCTTGTAAAGTCTTGAAACACAGTTAACTTTGTTGTATGTGGTAAGACTATGTTAATATTTTGCGCTTTCTGCGCCCACTAGCTCCACTGAAATTAATGTAATAATCTCCCAAAAAAAAATATTATCCAGAAGAGATTCTCTGAATCTTGTTGTACAGATCAAGATTTAACTTTCACATTTAATACTAAATTATACCTAAAAAATGCATTTTTGTCATTTATATTAAAAAATTCAATGAATTTATCTCAAGGTTATCTATTTTCAGCGAAGAAATTGATGCACTGATTTATTCACAACACTAAATATTAAAATGACATGCCATGAAACAGCCCCTACAAGACCTCCACTGGAAGATTAGGAGGTTGTCTGTGGCAGCCATATGTTCATGGGGATGTGTGAGAAGCTGAAAGAAAGCACTACTGTCTCAAAGATTGTACAGTGGCACCCACCTGATTCCATGATAGGCTGATAAGAACAGCTTGTGTTGTTGAGCATCCAGAAGGAATCAGGTGACTTTTGGGGTTGTTTTGGAGAAAATGATGACTATGGAGTCAGCACATATGCCCACCGGCCTGCCAGGTGGCAGCTTCATGATTGCTGCATGATCAACTGCCAATCACCTGATGGGGAGTAGATACTGTTGTTCCAAGCAACCAGAGGTGCATGAGAACAGAACAAAGGGAATAAAAACTGAAGAGTTTGGAGGTAGGATGGGTGTCTCCTCCACCAAAACTCAGCTGTGCAGGTCAATAAGACGTCACTGACCAACTTAGACCCTCTACAGATCAATGAGATGTCACTGAATTCATGTTGATGACTATTCCTGCTTTATGATTCATTCACTAAGATTCCTTCCTTTACTATCACTAACTTCCCCATCTTTTCTGCATTCCTTAACTGCTTAGAATTTGTAATAAACTGGTTGGACAACATCTTGGCCATGTTTGCTGCCTTAGACTTGCTGTGAATATATATATATCAAACCTTCATAGTGTGAGACAGGAGGCTTGACAAATAGTCACATTGGTCAATATGTGTGAGTAGAGATACTAAGTTATTGTACTAAAGACCTTGTGTCCTTTTGGGATTCAGCATCTGGTGTACCAGCTGCAAAATTCATTATTCTGCATACACTTGCAGTAGTGTTTTCCAGGTTACACAGAGGTGTCTGATACATATCTCATTTGCTCTACTATGTGAATGAGAACTGGCAATAGCAAGTATGAGTTAGATGCTAACTATTAACTTTAAATGCTTATTAATTAAAAAGCAAAAAGCTTTACTGAAGGATCACACCTCCAGAGTATTATGAGAGTCTGTGTTATCTAGAGAAAATCACTATAAATGTTTCTTCTTTAAAAGATCCACAAGAACAAAGTCTAGAAAGTAAAGAAATCACAAAGATGAGAATCTCAGAAAGAAAAATCCTGCACGTCTCCTCTCACTTAATTGTAAAGTGGTCAACAGAACAGACAAAAACATGCATTTATTCTAAGCAAATTATAAGGGAGGAGTACACAATGTGTGAAATATATACATACACTCTAACACATTCTGGTAGTGCCAGAAGGTGTTCTAGAATGTTGTTTTCAAAACACTAGATATTCACTTTGCAAGAACTGAAGAGCTGTAATAACTTTCCTAAAAATTAAGATGTGGAGAGTCCTGCATTTTTCATCTGGTTGCACCTTGGTAACTCAGCCTGTGGTTTCCTACTTGTAAAAGGTTATGAAAAGAATTGATGGTTGGCTCTGACATATCAGGACAAAATAAAATGAACTCAAGGTTGAGATAGAATGGTAACAATAAATAATAAAGCAGTAATAAAGAAAGACAAAGAACATTGGAAGAATAATAAGTAAAATGGAGTTCTGTTTGAATAAATACAAACTGATCTGTCAGATGAATCTTTATTTCTTAGCTCAGAATATATAAAATATGTAATGCAAAAATAATGCCAAGAAAGTAACCATGGGTTCCATTTATGAATAATAAAAAATTGCAAAAACAAAATTAATGATAGTTTTTACAGACTACTCTGTAGGGCTCAGGATCCTTATTATATATTAGATGTTGTACAGTCGCATGCATACAGAAAATAGGAATAGGACAAATATATAAAAGTAAAAGGACAGAGACGGATGATTTTAGAATACTGGAATAAGTAAGAAGAGTTTTGTCAATTATGAAAGAAGAATTTAGAAAGGGAAGTAAATATACTCCATACATTTAAGTGAGATAAAAACAGACAGCTTGCAAAGACTGCCATTTACTACTATGTTGATATGGAGAAATCAAGGGAGGAAACACAGTGTTACTGTGACATTAGGAATCTCCCTTGATGAGAAAAATCAGGGCAAACTGGGTTACGAACAGAGAAGCTGCCATGGAAAATTAAGCCATAAAGTCCTTTCTTCTGTCATCCTGTTTTTGACAGGAAGCAGCTATCAGTGCTTAAGAGAAGAGAGAAAATACTAAAGTGCATACAGTTCTGGAATGACTGTTTCACTGGTGAAGATTTTTGTCTATTAATTTGAAGTTGACTCATCATCAAGAGGTTTAAACTTAGGATACCATTCAGGGAAACACTTTAAGTATAACTGCAAATGCTGAGCTTTATTCATTTCCATGCTTTTACTTATAAATGTATGCAAAAATGCCTGTCAGTATAAAAACAGCTGCAGAGCTAGGAGGGGGAGATTATACCCCAGGCATCAGAATATTTTATTACTCTTGTAAGACTGGCTGAGAAGCTGCAGTAACACTCCCTGCTCTTCTACTTGTTGGCTTTTATGTTGGGCAAGAAAGGGCAACAAAGCTGGTGGAGGGGGGTCTGGAGTCGTATGAAGAGTGGATGAGGGAACTGGGATTATTTAGTCCAAAGAAGAGGAGGCTCAGGGGAGATTGGATCACACTTTACAACTGCCTGAAAAGAGGTTGTGATGAGGTGGGGGTTGGTCTTTTCTCTCAGGTAGCAGTGACAGAATGAGAGGGAAGGGCCTCAAGTTGAGCCAAGAAAGGTTCACATTGAATATTAGGAACAACTTCTTCTCAGAAAGAGTGGTCAGGCACTGGAATGGGCTGCCCAGAGAGGTGGAGGACTCACTGTCCCTGGGGGTGCTCAAGAAATGTTTGATGTACTAAGGGATATGGCTTAGTGGGAAAATATTGCTGGTAGGTGGATAGCTGGACTAGATGATTTTACAGGTCTTTTCTCATTGATTCTCTGATTCTATGAAATATCCACAATTCAGCTAAGTCACACAACATAAAAAAGAATGATCCTCTTTGAAACTTGGCTGACAAAGAATAAACAATTTCAGATGTGAAATTTTAAAAAACACCCCAAGTCCTTAAGCAAGTCTTAAAAATTTGCTAATAATATTGCCATAGTCAAGAACATAGTGATTTTTTAATGACTACCCTGTCATTACCTCTCCAGTTAGAGATGTTGCAAATCTGTACCTCACCAAAAATTCCCGGCAGGTATTTTTAAGCTCTGGTGATTGCTTCCAAGCTGCCAGTCATTTGTAATTCACTTGCTTGCCCTTCTTAGTCTTCTTCCATCCTATACAAATGATGGTTTTATATTTATTATGTTCTCAGGCAGACAAACAGAACACAGTCATTTTTTTTCTTCCTTTCAGGCCTGTATGGCTTGATATCTCAACACAGAATGATTCAGAAATCCAAAAGGGTGCTGAGGGATCTGCTAATGGCATCAGTATGCCTAGATTAATGGGGTGGTGTCCTCACCTAATCAGCTACCTGAGATGAAGGGCAAAGTAGCCTTGAAGCAGCATAAGAAGATTTATTTATTCCAGGACTTGAGTGTCTCTGCATATTTTCCTTGCCTATGTTGAGGAGCCATCACTTTTACAGATTAGAAACAATAAGGTCTTTAATACTGTAAGTGAAAGTGTAATAAACCTCAAAACACCATACTCTGGAAGAGGATATGGTTGTGAAGAGCAAAATCACAAATACATATACTCCTGTTGTTGATTTATTGTAGTGCACACATTCATCTTGCAGTAGATCCCAGACAGTATGCTAGACATTCTAGATACAAGTGCAGACATAACCGCAGTAGACTGCATGAACATCAAGAATTTAACGAGTTCTGAATAAATGCAGGCTCAAGATGCTTTCTTGTCATGAAACGTGGGTGATCTTTGGAAGGACCTTTGAATATGCTATGTAGAAAAGCCACAATGTTTTTGACAATTTGCTGTAATAGATCATGTTAGTGATGTTAGTGCTTGAGAAATATTTAAAAATTTCTTCACGAAACTACAATAATAAAAGTTCAGAACAATTATATAAAGAAGAAAGAAAGATCTGAACAGCATTTTTTTTCTTTATGCTGTGCAGCAGACCATGGAAAAATATAAAGAGGAAACAGTAAATGCAGGAAAAAAACTCTTCTAATACTGTTCCAGCATCCATTTGCCAATAGCAGATGCCAAAAAAGATTATAAGCTCCAAAGAGTTAAACAGTACTCTTTCAAATATATGATCATTAGTTCGCGTATTTTCTAAACAAAAATGTACATTTAATTCCATGTGTTTAATAACCATTATTGAGAATATGTATACTTTACTACTCGTATATATATCCTTGGTTGTAGGATGAGGAAATGCTTGCTCTGTTGTATTTAACATCACTAATAATCATATTAGATAATCTTGCTTTCCTCATCGAAGAACAGGGACTGCTTCTTTATTTGCTTTTTGTATATTTCTTTCCTGTTTTTATAGATCTTTAGAATACTCTCTTTCCCACTATTGGTTTCCAAACTATATAGTCTGTGTCCACAGAGTTGTTGTCAAGCAGATTTTTGATACTTCTGATTGACTATTTTACTCTTTGTTGTATTTATTCTAATTTTGCTACATTATTCTGGGAAAGGCAACAGGAATCACCTACAGCTGAAAAATGTAGATTTTTTCAGTCTCCGGAAGGAGTTTTCATGGTGTTTTGATTTGATGTTGATTGCAGTGGAGCCTTAAACTTTCATTTTCAGCCTACTCTGGACAATGAGTTTCCAAATTCTATTTTCAAAGTACAACAGATCTCTTAAGAGTTCATTGCAGTGAAAGGATAGTCAAGCTTTTTTTCTGTCTTGTGAAGCTCCCAGCATGAAAGTAGACATTCCTTACCGTAAAAGGTTTTCTTTTTTTCTGAAGTCTTTTCAGTATTTTCTACAGTCCCTGGCTGTTCTTTGACCCATGAGTGTCCCACAGAGTGCTCTAGCAACTCTTGAGGGCTGTGAAACCCACAGGGTCACTGTGACAGAGTGCGAATTAGAGAAACTCTCAAGAGAGATCTACTTTTATCCTGAAGATGACTCTGACCCCCAGCAGTTTCTAAACAGAATACAGAAAGTGCAAAAATAGTTCTCCTGTTCCTAATTTTTTTTTAATGAGTTAACAGTGACAGAATGGAGATATAAAACTTTGGGGCAAATTAAAAACAATCATAAGAATAAATTATCCACTGCAACCTGCAGTCAAATATTTTAAATATTTCAAATATTTGAAATGTTACTAGCTTCAATTGATTAGTTATCACTCAAATAAAAGCTTTTCAGTGCACTTATACTAGTCCTTCTTACTTGTCTGAGTTGTTTTATTCTTTAGATTTTCAGACATAGTTGGACAAAGGATTATCAGATATTCTATATCTGTGCTTTTTCAACATCACTAATGTAAATATTAAGATGCATATTCAATGCAATCAGTGTAATATTGAAAATTACATTGATGTAGGGAATAAAACAAACCTCCAAACACCAAAGGCAATCCTACTAATCAGTGGAAGTATAAATATCTCCCCCTCACTTTTTATCTCCTCTTACTAAACAGTGTGCAGAAGCATATAAAAGAGGAAGACTTGTCATTCAGCTGAATTTTTTGCTTATGCTGAACATACATAAAAACTTTTAGTTTTAACTTCTGGTAGCTGAGATTTTTTTTATTATTATTATTTTTATTATTTTTTTTATTAAGCATTGACTATAATAATCATAACACAACAAATCTTGAACCTGTATGTTGAGCTGGTTATTGAAGAAGAGAAATCTATGAAACATAACAGATTTGCACTCTTTCATGGTAATCATGATGAGGAAGAATATATATATGCATTAGATGCATAACAGATGACTTTCTCTTCTCTTTTTACCTTCAGTATTTTTATCCTAACTTTCTTTCATCAAACAATTAATTTAGTCTATATAATATCTATATAATTCTTATATAGATATTTTATATCTATAATTCTTAGAACTGAAAAAAGCATGTTGTAAAACTAGTTTCAGCTATAATTTTGGAGAAAAATTGCATGTCTTTTTCTTAAGCAATTATATGGCTAATTAATAAATATTTATTTTTAAAATTCCATAAATGGACAAAAATTCTTCCGAACTATAAAAATGAAATAAGTTTCAATCCCTATCTTCTCTCTCACCCTTTTTCTCTTCCGCTATCATCTCCTTCCCCTATATAAAACAAACACAACACAAACCAAACTAAAAAACACCCATTACTCCATAATAGTATATTTACTTTTCAAAAAAAATCATAATTTTTAATGTCACCTCTTTTTCCAGACTATATTTCATTATATGCATATTCTCTACCCCAGTAGCAACCATTCTAAGAAAAGTGAAATAAAAAAGAACTGCCTACATTGAATATTAAAAAAGTATTAAAGTTTTACTCATTTGAAACACTGATAATTTTTTAAATATTATAAATATATTTTCTCCAGCTTGAGAGAACAATAATGATGCTAAGAAGAAAACCAGGCAAATTTTCAAAGTTAATGGCACTAAAATGCAGATTTTATATCAGGATTCAGTATAATCCAGAGATTTGATATTAGACAAAGAATCGTTCAGTGTTCAGTGGTACATGATTTGCATAAACTCAATTTCTGGAATAAAGCAATCACAGAAGGCAGTGGCTGCTATGAGAAAAAGGCAGAAGATATTTAATCTCACAGTATTCAACTGTGGGAGGACAAACGATCATTCTGTCAAAAAAAATTAAAGGAAAGATGTATTTTAGTTTCATGGTCTTTGTTCAGGTTGGAAAAGTTGTTTGAACAAAAATTATCTTTTTCTCATAAGATAAATATTTTGCAAATGCTTTCCAGGAAAGTATTATTTTGCCATATAGAAAGATTTCTTCTTTCATTCTCTTATTTATTATTACTGGTTTTTTTTTTTTTTTCTGAAGGAAGTTGGAAAGAAAAAGGGAATGGAAGGAGTTTCAAAATAAGAATAAAATAATTAAGGAACATTTCCTAAACAAATATGTTGTCCTTTCAAAGAAGCAATATTTTGACTTTATGCATATTCTCAGAAAATTGGGAAAACACTCAGTTTTTTTACCAAGATATTTCTTTTCAAGCTTTTTAATTTTTGTCCTGTGCTGACAGACTGACTGATAAATGATCTAAACTTGACTTCCTCCACCTCAGTTTTTAACTTTTTTTTTTTTCTTATTTTTTTGTCTGCAGAGAAGAAGCAGCCAGGTAAGTAAGTGAGTAAGTGACTGCATCAGTGTTACCCTTTGCTTCTTCCAGCTTCCACTGCGGCTGCAGCACCAGCCCCAAGAATGCTCATGTCTGTATAGATAATGCTTTCTTAATTTCTTCACTGACAATGCCTCAGTTGTGAATGTAGCATATAGGAGTGCCTATATGTTATATTAGAATTATTTTTTTTTCTGTTATAGTTTCAGTAGTCATTTCCTCCCCCCCTTGTGTAATTCCTGGAGCATTTTCAGTCATTTTCAAAGTATTTTATTTGCCACTTTTTTTTTTTTAATCTAAGTCTACTTAGAGAAATTCAAGCTTGGTAACGGTCTCATTTGACTCAGGGCTTCAAACACAATGTAGCTGTGATCTGTGTAAAGCAAGAACTTTATTTATTTATTTATTTATTTATTTATTTAATTTTTACAGTAAGAAAACAGACAAGAGTTTGTATTTTGAAATTACAGTGGGGACAAAATATGACTAGTAAATATTAAAAGCTCATAAAAAGTGTCTTCTGGAAAAAAACCTGCAACACAAACTTATCTTTTGTTCATAGTTCTCCAGCTGGGCTTGAGCACATGAAAGTAGTTGGCCAACCATTTTAGAAGAACCTCTTAGAACCTCTTTAGAACCTCATTTGTCACCAGAATATATTTGGCAGAAGATATTAGGAGGCACTGTATAAATGGGGAGTGCGAAGTTAACCAGGAAAGCTGTGCATGGATCTATGCATATCCTGTTGTCCATAGTTTAATTTTAACCATGTCTGAGGTTAGAGTAATAACAGATTTTTTGTGAGCTTGCAGACAACATTAGAAAAAATCTCAAACATTGTCTCAACCAAGGGAAGAATATTGTTTTATTTTGCTCAAATATGCCAAAGGAATGATCAATATCCTTGTTATTGATTACATGGCAAGAGTCCTAAAGAGTATACAGAAATTAAATTTTAGTGTGTCACAAAATGAACAACTGTATTTCCATGCTAATGTCTCATCTGAGATGATGATGATAGGGATGTTAAGTTTTGAAATATAAACAGGGAAAAGACATCTCTCACGCACTGGGAATTCATCTAACACAGTAAGAAGAAGCTGAGAATCTTTTCCTTCTAAAAGCTTTTGAAAATGTATCTGTCATCTTGGGGCTTATGGTAAAATTTTTTTTCATTCTTTCATTTCTAAGTAAAGGATCTTCGGTAATGACAAGAGACAAACATTAGCTCAGTCTGCAGGAGGGAGAACATGGTGTCCTTTACTGAGGCCTAAAATTTTCCTATCTCGTAAGTAGATAAGTTCTGTGACATTACTTTGAGGGTAATCTTTTATAAACAGAGAGATACAATGATTCTAGTTTTTTTCATAACACTTCCAACCTGTCCTTTACGTTATACAGAAAGAACATGAACCACCAGTAATAAGCAAGTCTGACTGACAGACTTTCTGTTTCAAGAAATAGGTAATACCTACTGTGGTGACACTGCCCATTTAAGTGTTTCTACAACTGAACTGTTCTCTTTTATGGAGAGGTTATTTGCAGGTATGTCAGAAATACATCTCATAAACCATTTTGTAAAACGAAATGAAAAACTACTTTTTACTCATGATCCAACATTCATTCAGTGCAGATTGCGTACACTGTTTCATTGTAAGTGGGGTTTATAAGCTACTCTACTCACTTGTAAATCTCTTACGCTGAGGAAAAGTTTAAGAGTTCATATTCAATGGAACAATCAGCTGGTATATCAACCTCTCAACTTCTTGCAAATAACTTATTTAAATATTGTATATTTCAGAAAGGTGAAATAGATTAAGCATTAATTATGAAAACCTGAAGCCCTGCCACTTTTGACAACATTGTTTAAAACCTTCTGTGTTTCTGCTCATTGACTGTAAATTTTTTGCATGGCTGTCAATGTGTGAGTGTGCTTTTTTTAGGAAGGGAGAAATGGCTTGGCTGTAGAGAAAAACTAGCTACACAAAATGCAGTTCAGCACACAAGTTAAAAGTTGAAAAGACTGATTAAATCATTCATTCCTAGTGGCTTCTGCTAAGAATATCTACAGCCTTTAATAAAACAAAGTGTGATATTTTTAGAGAGAAGATTATCTCCAAACATCTTTCCAAATCTAGACGGCCCTGTAACTTGTGCTCCCTGATAAACAGTCCAGAGACTGTGGAAAGTCATGTCAGTGAGCAGCAAACATGTCTTACTTCTGTATTTGAAGTTTTACGTTGGACAAACATACAATTTCTTCTTCCTGCTCTTTTAACTCATACATTTAAAATCTCTTACAACTATCTTTTCTTGTTCAAGCAGTTTTAGGAAGGCTTTTTCCCCCATTTCTGAAATACTTTTATTTAATCTTCTTGGTCTCTCAACATATTTGCAGATGTTAGTAAATGAATAATTAAATCTATAAAACAGATGACTGTGGAACAATACCTGCTATTTGTCAGCATATAATAAGAACCTTTTTTTGTTGTTTATTTTTTGTAATGATGTGATTTTTGTGTTTTCCTGAAGTGGCTTCCAGCTCTAGAATAGGCAGCTTTATCTGTCCTGGAGATCTGTCCTTCTAATGGTTTCAGAATCCAGTAGTAAAACATTTCTGCTGACTTTAAGAGGCAGAGGTCTCTAGCTGATTTTGCTATAAACTCGAGGTTGAACTAGGGACAGTTGCTGTAAATGAGAGATAGAGATGTCTTACCTCCCTCAGCAGCTTTCCAGGCTGCCTTGGTAAGAAGACAGTCTAGGATGAAATTTATCTTTTGATGTTAAGCTGCTAAGAAAGTTGAAACAGAAAAGGTGAGTGTGAATAAAAGGTGTGATGACACATCTCTAATTAACAGCAATGTTGTAATTAACAGCATTTAAAAGTATGGATGAGTACAGCTTTCTCTAAATGGCCTAGCTCTTTGCCAGCCCAGCCAATGGTTGCCACAGACAATACTGTAAAAAGACAAAAGGAAATCTGTCAGTCCTAGTGCATCAGTCTGGGAGAGAGATCATTTTGCTCTAGGAAATGTCTTTCTATATTTATTTTCCATTGTGTGTACTGTCTTCTCCTTTACTAAGAAATTGAAGGCAATCCTCCTTTTCTTTTTCCAGGCAAAACCACAGTTGTCAGCTATCTCAAAGCCCAAAACTCAGTGCTTTTTGTATTTGAAGATTGGGATTTGAGTGTCTTCATGGGAAGAGAAAAAAAAATAGTCACTTCTCTGACAGACTCCTTTCTCCCTTGTTACTGCTACCTCTTTTTTTCCTCAGGGAGTTGCTGAACCTCTCTATTGAGAGACTTTCCCTTCTGCCAGTACACTTGAAGGAACTTCTGATTATCCATTATCCATCTACTTCCTTTGATACTAATAATATTTTGCTAAGTCAATTGAAACACCAACAGTTGTTGAGTTCATCTTACATGGGTAAGATGACCCCCATAGCAGAGACCTGATTTGTTGATATGCAGACTGACTCCTCAATGAGCTGTACACAGCACTGGAAAAGATAACAAAATTTAATTTGTTAGCAAAGCAACTAATAAAGTAACCACATATCTTTTGCACATACTGTAATGTATTCTATATGAAAGTGATAAGATATGGATCTCAGTAAAACCAAATCAGACCCTAGATATGGTAATAGCTCTCCCTGGATTTCATAATACACAAAATAATAGTACATCTCAGTTTACAGATCCTATCATGGGAAGATGTGCAATATATAATCAAACTTGGTTTGGATAGATTTTATGAGGAGGAGCAGGAACAGTGACCTCAACTTAGAGAGCTAAAAGTTTTAGTAAAAGTATCTGGATGGGAAGGCATACTTCCTACACCTGTTTTCATCTATCAGCAGTGGGTCATGAAGAATTTCCTATTGTTTATGTCTCTGCTAAAGCTTGCTCCATAGCTGTTATGAGAGCAGTTTTTACCACTGAAATCTGCACTTCAACTCAGACAGAGTAGTGGTCCTGTGCAGTAAATGATTATTTTATTTTTTGTGTGTGTGTTAAAAACATGCAAAAAAACAATTGCAAAAAATATTTGCGCCACTGCTATTGGTAATATATCGTTGTGATATATATATATGTATATTATCACAGAATCACAGACAACCGCAGAATTGCAGTGGTTGGAAGGGTCCTCAAGAGATCATCAAGTCCAACAGCTCTGCTAAAGCAGATACCCTACAACAGGTGACACAGGTAGGTGTCCGGACAGGTCTTGAGTATCTCCTTAGAAGACTCCACAACCTCTCTGGGCAACCTGTTCCAGTGCTCCATCACCCTTACCGTAAGGAAATTCTTTGCGTTTGTATGGAACTTTCTATTTTCAAGTTTTAGGCCATTATTCCTTGTGGTATTGCTACACACCACTGAGAAGAGCCTGGCCTCACCCGTTTGCCTCCCACCTCCCTTTATTTATATAAAATTTATACTTTTAATTAAATTAAAGGATGCTTGATTCAAGAGTACACCCAATCGCTCTACTGATTCAAGTCCCAAGTTTTCTGCAACTTGAAGGAAAGAATCCTCACTAGCAACACAACTTGTTCCTGAAGTCAGAGAAAGAAAAGTCCTGTATGAATGTGTCGCAGGGCTGCCCCGGGTTCTCTGGGTGGAGAGGCAAATGAGGTTCGGACTCGTTCGCTGGTGCAGAACAAAAGGCATTTGTTCTAGGTGCTTACCACCTTTTATAGCCCCGCAACAACAGTTCTCCAGAGCAATCAAGACTGGTTACATGTACGGGTTAGGCGCCTTGTGGGGTGTATGCGTCTGGCTCAGGTTATTGTTGAGCTTTACCACTCATTAGCAATACAACAACCTTCTTTATCCCACATGGAGGGAGGTTTCTGCAGTTTACTATTTGTACCTTGAAGGTAAATAGATGCATAGGTTTATAGAAAGTTATTTGACTTGATGCTTTTGGTACGACCTTATCCTTAACTCAGTATAATTCTTCAACGTCTAGCAGCATTAAAAGCTTTATCTTGAAAATCAGGTTTGGTATATTGAATCCAATACCTTTGTTTTTCTCTTTGACTGATGACTTCTCCCTGCTAGCAGACTATTACTATCCTTGATCGTCTTTGGAATGTGGCAAGCACACAAAGCAGGGGGAAAATGATATATTGGATTATATATAGAAAAGCTTGTGAACCAGCACACCTTAGCTTATAAACTCAAATTTATTGAAAATTCTTCTTTGGTGTATATGACCTTCTAAAAAAAATGGTATAGTGAAAACTATTTCTGAAAATTGGTCCTAGTGCCTAGATTTTGCAACAACTGGCAAGTCATGGTTGTTCTGTGAAAATTATATTATCCTTTCAGGCAAGGATATGGAGATCAGTCTATTTGGTTCAGATAAAGAAACCCTGCCTGCATATTCAGTGGGGGTTCTCCTTTAGTACTGCTGCACGGAGAAAAGCATATATCAAGAATGATCCAGAAAAAAAATAAATTAATTAAATTAATTAATTATTTTATATGAATGTGAAGAAAAAGAAAAGAAGCAAATGGGAATACTTAATTAAAAAAAAAATATGTACTTCTATCCAGTTTTTACTCAAATTTCTGTACTTGAAAAATACTGGAAAAATACTTTTCTTTCCTTTTTAAAGTGTAATTAGCTCTACTCACAACTAGATACATTCACATTTTATTCAGTATTTCTCATTTTTTAAATACTGGAAACTTACCTGCATAACCATGAAAATTTGTCGAATGAGAAGGAGTAGTTGGAAACCCAGAAGAAAGGTGTATTTCTGTGAGCTCTCCACAGCAAATTTGAGAGTGAGGAAACTTGGATAGCTTAGATAAAATCCAAGTAGGCTTCAAAACATGCAGTTTCCTTTGAACTGAGCCCTGCTACCTCTATATCTGAAGTGCTTGTAACAAGACCTTCTAAAGAAAGACTAAATGACAGGGAAGAAGAGGTGCAGCTAAAGTGCTGATTTTAAACAAGGGAGAATTGAAAATCCAGTTTTCTTTCCTACTATAAATAAAAACTAGAAATGTTTTCTACCTTCCTTTCAGGGACTTGTTACAAAATAAACCACTCCTACTGATGTCAGCTAGAAAGTCATAGTCACTTTATCTTTTGATTTTGCATTTTGATTGATCCAAAATGATCAAGAACATGTAACCATTCATTTAAGAATGGAGATTCCAGGCTCATTCCTGAGATAATTGTATTACTTCACATTATTTCAGTTTACTGAAATCAAATCTAGATGTATATCTGGAAGAAAAAGAAAGAAAGAAAGAAAGAAAGAAAGAAAGAAAGAAAGAAAGAAAGAAAGAAAGAAAGAAAGAAAGAAAGAAAGAAAGAAAGAAAGAAAGAAAGAAAGAAAGGAAAGAAAGAAAGAAAGAAAGAAAGAAAGAAGGAAAGAAAGAAAGAAAGAAAGAAAGAAAGAAAGAAAGAAAGAAAGAAAGAAAGGAAAAAGAAAAATATGAGCAAACAAAATATTGCAAAAAAAACTGAGAATACTTTTTTGATTAAAAAAAAAAAATCTTTATTTCTCCTGTGTAAGGAGTTTTAAAACATGAAAGTCTTTAAATATTCACAACTGAAGTGAAACACCCTGTTATTTAAACATGATATTTGGAACTAATCTAACATAGTTTCCTTTACATACACTCACTTCATGAAAATTGAAATTTTTCTTTCTGTTGTGCTAAAAATGTGAGAAGTACAAAACAAGAGATGGGAAAATAACTGAACTCTTCAAAATTTTAACAAATTGGAAAATCAAATTACTGTTCAGCTTTACAGAAAGAATTGAATTACATGAAAATCATTGTCACCTGTGATTGTAAATGCATGATACGCTACTTCCATGAACATACTGAATTTCTTGCCATCTGAAAGTTCAAGCTGGTACATAATACTTTGCTGACATTCAGACTCTATGGTGTGCTTTTTTACTCACTGGATCGCAGAACATGTCTTGACAAGCTGGAGAATGTTGTCATTTTTATTGTAACAGAAACAACTGAGTCAGGAAAAACAATTCAGATCCATCAAAAAAAAAAAACCCCACAACACTAAGTCAGTGACATTGCAAATATTTGATGTGAAAGAAATGGGGTTTCATAATGGTTTTGTTTATTCATTCTCAGAAATAAATAGGTTTATTTTCTGTTAAGTTTTGACTTAACGCTGGGATATATGATAGACCGAGAATAAGAAAATATCAATTAAAAGTAGCACTAATTTTCAGGTCCAAATCAGCAGTAGTAATTCTTTTACTTGCTAGCTGGACAGTGTTGCAAGGAAATGCCTTCATTCCACTTCACAGCTATTCCTTCCTTTAGAGTTGATACTGAGCCTTACATGCTGTCATAGATTGCCAGGTGTATTACTGGAACAGTCTTTGGCACGGGGACATGAGAAGGTGATGCAAGGCTTGCTTTAGTTTTGTAACACAGAAGTGCAGACTGAGATTAAGTTTGATTTATAAATGATTTTCCAAGAACATGTGAGAAGCCTAGTGAACATGGGAATTAATCCAGATTGCTGAGGTAGAATCATAGAACCACTCAGGTTGGAAAAGACCTTAAGTATCATTGAGTCCAACCATGACCTAACCATACAAGCCTAACTCTAACAACCCTCCACTAAATCATGTCCCTGAGCACCACATCCAAATGGTTTTTAAACACATCCAGGGATGGTGACTCAACCACCTCCCTGGGGAGCCTATCCAGTGCTTAACCACACTTTCTGTAAAGATGTCTCCCCTCAGCCTTTTCCCCAGACTGAACAGTCCCAGTTTCTTTAGTCTCTTCTCGTAGGGCACATTCTCCAAGCCCTTCACAAGCCTTATTGCCCTTCTTTGGACTTGCTCCAGCACCTCAGTGTCCTTTCTGTACTGAGGTGCACAGTACTCTGGCTTTCTCGGCCACCTGGGCACACTGCTGACTCTAGGTAACCACCTAGAACATCTCAGTTTTGATGCTTTACTAATGCAGCTGAAAGTGTTTCCCGTTATGGCCTTATACTTATCTCCCTTCTAACAGTTTAAATGTTGTTTTGTTGTATTTTACTTCCTCTGCATTGTTTTTTGTTCCTTGTGAAAAACGAATCACCACAATATTTTAAACAATCAAAAAGCCAGTTCCTTCACTCTAAACAAAGATGTATGCAGATAAGCAACATTGTAACAGTCATTCTTTAAAAAAAAAAAATATTTTGCTTAGAAGTGGGTTTTTCACTGGTGTTTTATTTTTCCAAGTAGTTTTTTTAACTGCTTAATGAGACAATTTATTTTTTTCTCTTCACTGTTCCGAAGAACAGAAACAGAAAGAAAGAATGAAGTGTTCTTGTTGTTTGGAGAAATTAAATTTGTTCGGGAAGAAGATTATGCAAGGACCAAAATGTTATTCTGCAGAGTAAGATGTCTACAGGATATGCATCAGTTGCAGCAAAAAATCCGACAACCGTAACAGTAACAAAGTAATGACTGTTAGAACAAAGCTCTACTACATACTTCACACTTCTGATTAATTAAAATTTCTGAAATCTAAATTATTACCACTAGGAAGCACTCAGTTCATCAGTTAGTACTGATACATAACACAACGATCATATTGTATTGTCTTGTAAATAATTGTTAGGGTAGTAGAGATCTCAAACTAAGGCATGGATTAAGAAAAAAGCTGAAAGATTTGCTAGAGACAAGTGTGAATTATAGACAGCACAAGGACATGAAAGTGTCAAGCTCACTTATTAAAAAGATAAATGGACTGCAATGTTTTGTTCAAAATACCATTATCAAATTAAGGTACTGAAATCCTACCTAAGTGTTTTTATGTATTGAAAACAGGGACATTCATTTTTTCTCCCCATTAGTCACACAGATATTTGTTTCCACCTCTCACAGTTGCAAAACTGTCCTGCTGGTCCTGCTGTCCATCAGCTTCAAGTATTGTTATGACTTGGATAGAGAAACTATCAACAGATACCACAGCACAAGATTAGGAAAAATCATTAGGATGTGGTGCAAAGACTATGTGAACATATTATCAGGTTAGAACTATATCATTATTGAAGTGCAAAAGACAGAGAAAATGAAAGCAAGAGTCTTGGAGCTATTTGATCTTAGCAATGACTATATTCACTTCCACTGAAAAGAGTATGTTTTCTTCAGACATAATATCAGTGTTTGCTTACTGTTGTGGTAGACAAAGATTCTATGCCATTTTCACTGATGAATACTAGAGACAGATAGCTAAATACATATTTCCCCAAACTGCTGGAAGGTTATTACAAGGGTTCACAGACAGTAGGAAAATTATAGAGAAGTTTGGAAACTATAGGATGGTAGATGATCAGTCTCTGCTGTTCACTCTATTCACTGTCTAATGTTTGTTCTCTACAATGGTTTGGACTGCTTATTTTTGATAACGGGGGTCAGGAAATGGGTGATAGATGGAGACTGTATCCTCATGGTATTAATTATCTCTCTTCTGTTCAAGGCATATGCATTCATAAGAAATGAATATTCTAAATTTATGAATTATTTTACGGCTTCTAGAAAATGTTCCCTGGGCATACTGAGCCACTTGTTATTGCAGCACTCTCTCCTGAAACCCATGGTTCTCTTTGGTCCCTGTGCATTTCTTGAGAATCAGTTAGCAGTCACTGGTCATGGTCTTCACCGTCATATGGTTTGCATACGTTTTACTTCATTGTGAAAATATTTCTTTCTTTCCTGATTACTCCAATTGGAAGGATCTGCATGGATGTTTGTGCAGTGATGAGGCATAGGACAGGATACACACAGCTGAAGCAAGAGGCCAAGCATGAAGGTTTCAGATTTCAAGCAGCTTCTGAGGGAAGAAAGGACAGGTCCTGTGCATAGCTTACTTCAGAGAAGGTCTTACCAGTGCAGGATTCCAGCTGAACTAGAAGCACAGACAATTAATTCATATCAAGTTACACTTGTAGGTTCTCATCTCAGTATTGTTTTTCACCTTAATCAGCCCTCCTTTTTTTCCTGGTGTTCAGGTACTCCATCCGATATATTGATAGATAGTAAAAATGTTCCTACTTGTTTAATTTTTTCCGTACTGCACAGTTCAATTTTTTTTTCAGTCTCCTCTTACACATTCTTTGAGTTCTACAAGCAGTGTTTTCAACATGAGATTTTTTTTTGGGCATGGGTGAATAAAACTGAACATGGTACTCTGTCCTCATCAGTGCTTTTATTCTACTGGAAATACAACCTAGAATTGTTGGGTTTTGATAAAGCAGATGTTTTTACTGACTGTAGATCATGCTAATCTGTCAGACTCGAGCTCAGACTCGAAATCCAAATATACTTATAAAAGAAGAAATCAACAGAAAGCCTGTTGGCACCAAGTAATGTGGAAAGTCTGCCAGCTGTAGAGGATGTTGGTATGTTTTAATTATTCAAATAAAAATGAGGAAGGAGTTTCAAAATTTTTGGCAGGTAAGACGTACATAGTATTGGCTTGCTGTAGTGTGTTTAGCTTAAGTTAGTCTATTGGGATCATTTCAAAACTAGGTAGGAAAGAACTCCCCATAATACTGTGTTATTTGAATGTTGAGTGTGATAAACAGATGCCATCCATATTCTACATAAGGGCTAATTTTCTCAATTGTTCAAATGACCCCAGTAAATTAAATACATCCTATTTTTTAGTTATTTTTATCTCTTTTTACAGATGCCTTTCACAGTGTTTGTTTTTCTTGGGCTTTTAATTATTGTTTTCAGTATTTGAATCCCAAACATTTTCTAATAAAATAAAAACATCAGTGTAATAGCACACACAGTGTATTGCACACTACATACAAATCTAATCACAAGCATGATATACAAAGGAGAAAATAGACAAGTAAAAGATCAGCACAAGAAAACATGTTGCTTATGTACAGAGAAGCCAAGAATTCAGATCAAGCTTGTTTCAAAGTAAAAATTAAGAGCAAAACTGAGTATAGAAGACAGAAATATCATGTACTGTATTATCTCTGGAAGCAATATCGATAGAAATGCAAAAAAAAAAAAAAAAAAAAAGGAAAGATGAGAGGGAAGGGAAGGGAAGGGAAGGGAAGGGAAGGGAAGGGAAGGGAAGGGAAGGATAAAGAGCTGGAGCAGATTTGGCGTAAGAATAAAGATTAAACTACATAGAAGCAAGTGTGGAGGAGTTACTACAGAATGGGAAAAAAAAAAGCCTTTATAACCTAAAGTAAGTTTTCCTGGTAGATGACTACTACTCTGGGCAGATAATTTATGTTTGTTATTCCAAACTAGAAAAAATATTTTATCTGAGCAAAACCAATTCATTATGGAAATTCAAGGTGTCTAATTCTTCATCAATACTGGGCAAAATCCTCTCAGTAATCTTTTACTATTATATTGAATAATAATGTGTGCGTTACAGATTAATAATTGTCCTGCTGCAATACTAACAGAGAAGAATTAATTACAGAGAAGTCATTTTGATTTTTAAAATTATTTCAGATGGCATGGTGTTTCTCTTTTTCATCTTGTTTCTACTATATTTGTTACTGAGCTGTGAATTACAATTTGGGCTACTCCAGGACAGCAGTGCACAGCTAAGTCCCTGGGAAATTATTTTTCTATTTTGTATCTTCCTTAGTTATCCACATTAATCTTTTTTTTTTTTTTTTTTTTTTTTTTTTTTGGTCTGTGAGTCTTCAGCAGATTTGGGTTATGTTAAGTCGGTTCTGGAAAATAAAACAGAAATAGATGAAGGAAATATTGCATATACGAGAGCTAACGTGAAAGCAAAGCCTCTAATTTTACTTGCCCACTACATCAAAGATGGACATTGGTGGTATGGCAGTAGATTTTGAACCAGTACTATCAGTACTACCATTACTCTGTTATATTTTATTGCTGTGTGACAGGACACAGCAGGGGGGCAGTCTGACACAATGATGTCTGACATGGAAGTTCCTATGAAGCAAAGGTATGGATTTTAATTCCTCCATGTGGAAAAATTAACATCGACATTCATCAGTGCTTGCTGAATGTTTGTGGAGACTAAACATGGATGTGAACACAGTGAGGTAGTGGGTGCTGCGTTTCAGCAGCGACATGAAAGACAAGCCACATTCTGAGCAGCCAACATGTGAATTCCCTTTGAAAAAAAGTTCAAGATGGGGCCTTAAAAATGTAAAGTGACGTTCACTGTTTTTTGGGATAGGAAAGAGGTGATTTCCTGGCACCTGGATAAGCCATCAACTTTAACTGCTACATCCAAGATGCTGACTAAGCTGAAGACTCCTTGGAGAAATGCCTTAGGATAGTATAAGCCTGTTTCAGGAAATCAAGAGTTCATTATCATATCTGGTAGATATTTTAAATTTGCCACTAACTTTTCATCTATGATTAATGACTCTGTTACTTCAAATTTTATGTGTAGTTCACATGATGTGACTTCAGTATGAACCAGAATGTTTAATAAAACATAAAACTGAGCTTCAGCTTTGCAGTTTTAACTATACTTATTTTTTTTTTTTACTTCCTATTGATTTGGATTCTTCCCAGCTTTCAAACTTCCATTTATTTTTCTTTCTTGTAATGTGGTCTTTTACTATCTTCCAAGGAAGATTAGATCTTCATGCTAATCTCCCTTGATGGAAATTCTCTTGGTTGTTGTTACAGAAGTTCTTTATAGATTTCCAGTATGTGTGACAGTCTAACAAGTGTTCTTCATTCTTTAGTTCTATGAATATCAGATTTAATTAAATTCAGTTGAAAGATGAAACAAAGAATTGACAGTTTTTTGCTAGTTTTTAATCTCTCCAGAGAAACTGCTTACAGCTATTCTACTTGGAAAAAATATGGAAATATTTTCACTGGGAATTGCTAGTGGAAACCATTGACTCATTTCATAGAAATTAATTTTTTTCATTGAAGAACAAGCAAAAATAAAGTTACATTTGATCATCATTTGCAAGAGAGGATACTATAACTTGTGCCTTAGCAAGCAGTTCAGAGTCTCACCCTTGTTCTGTATCTCACTGTGGAAATATTTGGCAAGTTGGACTAGATTGATTATGAGTCAAATGAATAAGCAAATGAAAAGCTGATATGGCCGACCTTCTAAGAATAATGGCTCCTCAGTCAAAGAAAATTTATCTCCCTTTTAAGTACCAGTGAATTTGTAACTAGTTTACTGAGTCCAGTTCAGGCACCCAGTCCCAGAAGATGATCTGGAAAGATGGATACATGGCCTGTTTGATGTTGAGGGAACAGGGCTTCTTCAGACTGGTGACAGAAGCTAAGGGGGGGGGGGCAATTTAATAGTTCCATACATCTATTGAAAGGGAACGAAGCCAAAGATGATACACTGTAAATGAGTAGCCACAAGGTAGGCCAGCTTCAGCTTGAATGTCAGGTGAAGTTCAGTCACTAGTGGCAGGGCATTGGGATGGGCTTCCCAGAGAGATGATACAATCTTGGTCCTTCGGGGTGTTCTAGATCAAGTTAGACACAGCTGTGACAGAAACGGTATGGTGCTGAGCCCTCCTGCTTTGAGCAGGAGGTTGTTCAGGGTGACAACCAGATGTTCCTTTCAAACAGCAGCCCTGTGGCTAAGACATTGTATGACTTTGCGGCATTTGAAATCATTTTGATAGGAATTTAATGTACTCTTGTCTTTTGAAATGGATTGCAGAAGATGGAAAGAAGGTATCTTTGTCAAGATGTACTAACATGAATGATAAATGTAGATGAATTCAAATCAAGCACTTCCTTTGAATTTTTAAGGTTCAGCAGAGGAGAAAAAAGGAAAATGTTTCTTCTCTTTGAAAAATACAAATTAAACAGAAATGTCTGCTTACAGGAAACACTTCTTTCCTAACTGTTTTTAGTTTTGATTTTTTTTTTTAACCTTCTTAACATCTCTGACACATGCCCCTGGAAGACAGCAAAGCTCTCTGGAGAGGATGCTGGGGCAGCAGATGGGGGCCTCTGTGCCTCCCACCATGGAATCCCCAGTTAGTAAGACAATGCTGGGCAATGGCACCCGGCAGCTGCTCCCTGGCCAGGGCACTTCCTCATTTGCTGAGGTGATTCCCTGCTTCAGTGTGGAATGTGTCCACCCTGGAGCCAAGTTCCTCACAAATAGATGCTGTGTTTTGGGGCCTGCAAGTTTGCCCTGCATGCAGTCTGGTTCCCAGCCCAGGGCACGTCATTCTCTGTGAGGTGGCACTCCTTACTGTGACGTCACAGTTGTCGCTTTCACCCCTGTGGCAGCGGTGGGAGCGGTGGCTCAGTCCGCTTGTGGGACACGCAGGAAGTGAACCCAGAGAGAGCTTTGTGTCTATCTGGAGACATCCTGTGTGATGAAGCGGCTGAGAGCCCTTCGAGGTGAGGTCCCTCCACCTCTCTGGACACCATGATGCTGCCCGAGCACATATGTGCCTCCAATGTCTCTGTTTAGGACATGCCAGCAGCACTGGCCTTGCTCTGCTAAGTGCACCGTGGTTTCTCCAGTACCCCAGCAAGGGAAAGACTCTCTTCTTTCTCCCTGCCAACCACACGTGTCATTGCAGCCCACCCCACACTGTGAAGCTGGAGGAGCGTTCCTCCCAGAGCTGGCTGGATGCTCAGCCCTGGCTCCAAGCAACACCGGTAGCAGCTGCTCTGCTCTTTCCTTCCAGGTCTCTTCGCCTGTGTGGGCTGCATGCCCAGATGTACACGTCGCAGGGAGAGAGGCAGGGTGGAAAGCCCTGTCCCTATCTGTGCCGTGACTTTACTGCTGCAGCGCCTGCAAGACCAGGAGGTGAGCTGGGGATGTCCAACCATCAATCCTTGCCCTGGCACAGTGCCACAGTCCCATGGGTGCCAGGCCCCGACAGCTCATCGGCATAGCGATGGGTGGCAGCGGGCGGCTCCCCGGGAACAAGGGCAAAGCAAAACGTGACCTATCCCTGTCCCCAGGGTGACCGAGCGCAGGCGTACTGCGAGCTGGAGCACGTCCTGTGGGAAGATGACAGCCGCCCGCCGTGCGGAGTCGTGAACCGGCTGCTGGCAGAGGTGTCCCAGGACCTGACAGCAGCCCAGGTGAGGGGTCACTCCCAAAGGCAAAGGGAGCCGCCTGCCCGCGCTGGTGTTCTGCTGGTGGATGGCGGTGGTTGAGCCCTTCCAAGGGAAGGCCTTGGGCAGTCTCCTGGGCCGTGTGTCACCAGTGACTCTTTTTCAGGGCGTGACAGACAGCATGAGAATGGCTGCCAGTAATGTCCTGGTGGCTCTGGCTCGGACACATTTCACCTTGGTGATGGCTGAGCTCCAGGGCCATCTGAAGGCCACACGGGAGATGTCCAAGGATTTTGTGCTTGTCACCCTGAGCAAACTGTTCAGCACCTATGGTAGAGTACCCTCAGCCTCCTGATATCTACAGTAACCAGGGAAAGGGGTCTCTTCCCTTGCGCATGATATGTGTTGAGCTGGGGGATGCAGGGCTGCAGCCTCTCCTCCCTCAGTGCTGAGGCTCTGACTGTGCCCCTCTCCTTCCTCTCTGCAGCTCCACAGTGCATCTCCTTTGTGAGGCTGACGCTGGCTGGCCTGCGCAGTGTGATGGGCCGGGTGAGAAGCGGCCAAACTCTGCGCATCGCTTGTGCTGGTGAGTGCTGGCCCCATAGCAGGGGGGCTCGAGACAACCCTTGCACCTCACCCTGCTGCAGACTCTCACAGGCTCCCTTTTCTCTTGTTTTGTTTTGTTGTGTGTTTTTGGTTTTTTTTTAATAATTATTCTTTGTTTTGTTTTGTTTTGTTTTGTTTTTTAAGTTGTGAAACAATGGATGGATGGAGTCAAGATTCAATTGTCCTCCGGAAAGCAATGCCCCTGGCCTGCCACAGAGAAAGAGCAAATCTATGAGAATCTTGATGAGCTCTTCTTCTCTGTGGTGAGGAACTGGCAGGACTGCCAGGAGGAAGAGGTGAGCACTGCTGCATTCCCAGCCCAGCATGGCATCGGAGACATCCATGTCTCACAGACATCAGCAGCTCTATCTGTTACCAGAGGGCTGAGAGCAGAGGGGTGAAGAGAGGGAATGGGCTGGCTCTGCAAAGAGCTTGGGGCTGAATCTCCCTGACGGGAAGCAGCCGCATGTCACAGCTTTGTGGCAGGGAGAGCTGGGGATGAGGGTGTGGGGAAAACCTGCCTGCTCTCCAGAGCGAGCCCTCTTCTGCTGGGCATAGGGATATGGGGAAAGGGAAGGGAAAGAGAAAGCCCTCTCTGTAGAAAGGGAAGACCTTCAGTCTTTGATGCTAAGACTCTGCCATCCATCTCCAGGACAAACAGGCTGTCCTTGGGGCTGTGGCTGCCATGTTGGGTGTCCTCCTGCAAGAGGAGATGTACCGAGAGCAAGTCTGGGAGCAGCTCCTCTGGCTCGTGCACCCGTGTCAGGAGGTGCAAGACACCTGCAAGATGGCCAAGGTGAGATGTTACGCAGGGCTCAGTGTGGATATGGGGTGCATGAAGTGCCACAAGGGGTCAGGGGGATGCAGGGAGAAGGCAGAGAGCCCTTGGAGAAAGGAGGAGAACAGGTGTTCAAGGGAGGTTTGAGGCTTCCTGAGTTCTTCAGTCAAAGAAGGAACAACCTGGACAGGAGCCAGGAGGGAGCCAAGAGTCATTGGGGATCATCTCCTGGGGATGGGAGGCTTCACCACCACCTCTGGTGGGGCTTTGAGTGCCTGAGGAGCTCAACAACAGAGGGACCATGTCTAGTTGCACCTGATGGGGAGAAGAGGGCTGCTGGGTGGGAAATGCCTCAAACAATGCCCAAACTGGGCTTGGTTGAGAGCAGAGAGACTTTCTTGGTGCTGCTGGGAGGTGGGAGACAAACAAGAACGCCTGTGCGAGAGCTTCTCCCAGTGGACAAACCATTGGGAAACAGTTTTTCCTCTCCCAAGTGGCTAGATGTGGCTTAAGCCCTTTCTTCCTCTTTTTTTCTCTTGCAGAGCCTCACTATCTTCCTGAAGGCCTTAGAGGGAACTGAGTATGCCATCCCCAAGGACAAGTTTCTGGCCATCACCAGTGCCGTATTCTACCAGGTAAGAGGAGCCTATCCTTGCACAGCAGTTTTCCTCTTGGCTAAGTCTCAGGAGGACTGCAAAGCTCAGAGCCCCTGACTAAGGCAGCTCAGCCTTAGCTCCTGCATGCCCAAGGCTGCTCCAGAGCCATGCGTGTGCCCCCGGGGATGCTGTGGGATGGGCTGGGTTTTGTCTGCCTGTCTTCCTGACAGTACCAAGTGAGATGAGAGCTGGCAGCAGTGTCTTTTCCGTCCTCAGTGCTGATGTGATTTTCTCAAATGGACCTTTTTCCCACAGCTCTATGATGACAGCAAGCAGCACAGCGAGGCTGATCGTGCAGAGCTGACCCACTGCATCATGCTGCAGGGTAAGGAGAGGAGATTTGGTGATGCTTGGTGGTGCCCTGGCCAAAACCTCTCTTGCAAGCCTCAGGAATGGGCGTGACTTGCTTGCTAACACAGCATGGGATTTCTTCCCCACAGCCCAAATCTGCCCAGAGGAAACAGTCCTGTTTCTGGAGTCGCAACTGGGTGATGAGTGGGAGGCTGGATGCATAGCATCCCTGGGTCTGCTCGGTGCTCTGGCTCACTCTGATGGTCAGTACCACAGGTTGGGACTTTCAGGGATCCCTTTTGTCATACGGGTTGTGCCTCCACTCATACTTCTGCGCATCTCTTGCAGAGCCCGTGATGACTGAGAAGCTGCCCCAGATTGTGGAGGCTGTGCAGCGTTTGTGCAGCCGCCCCAGGCCCCAGGTGAGCTGGTTGGGAAAGGAAAGCGCTGTCGGGATGGTGATGTTGCTGCCAACATGGGCAGGGCTGGGATGACCAGAGAGGTGCTGGGGCATTGACCACATAGTTGTGATGGTTCCTGTGAGGAGAGCAAGCAGAGTGGAGCGGGCAGGTCCCTGTGCTGCATATGGAAAGCACATGGCCTGGTGCAAAGGCCTGGCCCTCACCTCAGGAGCCAAGGCTTCTCCTCTGCTCTTGTTGTCTCTGCTCATGCCCAAAGGGCTGCCCTGATGAGCAGGTGGTTTCCCTTTGCCTTCTGAGCTGAAAAATCACACCCACAATTGATCTCTGACAGGTGAGGAGGGCCATTCTGCATTTCATCAATGATCTGCTTAGTGCTAACGCCTGGAGCTGCTCAGCTTGGGATGTGGTGGGGCATATCTTCAGTGAGTTCAGCCGCGCCACGGGAAGAAGGGTAAGGACAGTGGGCAGCATCTTTGGTTGGAAGACTCCAGGTGCTGCTCAGAGGCTGGCACAGAAGCACTGGTGTGGCCACACCTGAGCCTCCCGAGAGGCTCCTGAGAATTGAGCGTAACCAGTGTTTCAACACCGCTGTTGTGCAGGCAGCTGGAAACCTTTCTGCCCAGGAAGCCCTGGAAGAAGGAGCAATCCAAGAGCTGTGCATGGACATCCTGGGGTCACTGGATGTCTGTGCGAGAGGGATGTCCAAAGTAAGTCACACTCTGCCCTACTGCTGCTCCTTGCTTTCACACCACGTGTTCCTCGTCCCATTCCAACACCCAGGTCTCTCCTCCAATGTGCTCTGAAGTACACAAGACTCAGGGAAATTCACAGAATCCTCTTCATCTCTGTGTGGAGGCAGGAATTCTGACATGCTCAACTGCCTCGTTCCCTACAGCTCCTGTGGCCGCGGCTGCTGCTGTACGTGGTGCCAGCACAGTACTCGGGCATGCTGATCCCGGTCTCCCGCTGTGTCGGAGCCCTGGCTGAGAGAGGGGACCTGAGAGCCCGGGAGGTAGAAGATCTGGATCCCCATTTTGTCAGCTCCATGTTTCAAGGTAGGAGCAGAAACTCCCCCAGTGAGCTCTGCTGACCTGTGTTAGCACCCAGAAGGGACAGCGGACGTACGCGTGGCGGGGCACAGG
Organism: Chrysolophus pictus; assembly: GCA_037305975.1. NCBI lineage: Eukaryota > Metazoa > Chordata > Aves > Galliformes > Phasianidae > Chrysolophus > Chrysolophus pictus. Next base: position 78,937,893 of record CM074576.1, read on the forward strand.
ATGTCTTGCAGTCTTACTCAGCACTTCTTTCTCCTCACAGGCCCACTGCTGACTCCCCAGATGCTGCTGGCACGTCTATTGGTGAGTAGATGCTCCAGAGGCCGGTGCCCCGTGCCCCGAGGAGGACGCAGCATGGCCATGGGCAAAGCTGTTGGCTGCTCCTTGCCTGCCAGGGCAGAGCCAAGCTGCTTCCCTTTTGGGGGAAGCTGCTGCCCTTGCTGCAGAAGTGACCCTGCTTTTCCTTGCTCTTGTTCAGGTGGTGGCAGGGAGTCCTGTTGCAGGCAGCGAACTCCAAGCCGCTGCCTTGTTGCTCATGCAAAACCTCCACAGCAGGATCCACAAAGCTGTGGGGGCCATGTGGGCTGCTGAGATCCCCCTGCTGCTGCAGTGCCTCGAAGGTAAAGTACTGGTGGGGAGGGAAAGGCAGAGGCAGGGAAGGGGGGGAGTGAAAATGCAGCTCTGCAGCATGGCAGAGGGAAATGCACTGCCTGTGGCTCAGTGCTTGCTCTACTGCTGTTCCCAATCCAGGGAGACAGCACTGAGGCCTGGGGACTTTTCCCCCTAGGGATCTGCCCATTCCAGGACACGGATCGGTCCTTCATGTTCCCTCAGACAGCAGTCTTGGAGCAGTTAGTTCTGTGTTCCTGCGGGGACAGTGTTTGTGGGGAGGGACAGGTCATTGTGGAGGGGGTGCAGGTTCCAGCTTGGCAATATTGAATGCAATGTTTGCAGCAGCTCTTCTTTTATGGCTTGATCCCAAGCAAACTTCTTTTGCTACCTGTTGCTGTGTAGGGAAAGATGAGAGCTTCCAGGACTCTGCAGAGTGGGAACACCATCTGCTAAAGGTACAGCATTGCTGGGAGGCGCGGTGCAGAGAAGTGCTTGCCTGCCTCAAGGAGCCCAGCTCCCATACGAGCCAGGGAAGGAATGCTGGGTGGAGCTGGCAGAGGGACTGTTGTTCCAGTCACCTCTCCCCAGAAAGCTGCAGTGAAGGAATGTGGGAAGAGGCAAAGGGCAAGGGAACATTGTCTTCTCCTGTTCTCCAACAGTTCCTGAGGGCATCACTGGACACCATGGAGGACGAGGCCTGGACCAAGGCCCTGAGCTGCGAGCTGAGCCGGCAGCTGAGCAGCTCTCCCAGCAGCTCTGGAGAAAAGGTGAGTTCCCCCCGGCTCTACCCAGCGGTGCAGCTGCAGGTGCCCAACTGGGGCTGGGGCGGCTGGGACTGTGGCTGGTGCTCTGCCCATACAGGCTGCTCACGCTGCTTCCCCTGCCTGTACTTCCCGGGGGCCTTGCCTGCAAACTGCCCGGGAGCTGGCTACAGCTCAGCCCTGCGGCTGCTCTCAGTGACTTCCAGGGAGCGTGGGTCCTTCCCACCTGGCCCTCTGCCAGCAGGTCAGGCTGCTGCCACGTCTCAGCTTCTTCTTTCCCTTCCCATGCAGTCTTTCCTATACAAGGCTCTGGGCACAGTGCTGGGAGCTTGTAAAGAAGTCCTCCACATCCAAGAGAAGCTGCTGCAGCACCTGGAGGAAGCAAATGCAGAGGAGCCATCTGAGGCTGAGGTGAGCTCTCCTCTCCTCCAGCTTCTGCCAGCATCCCGCTCTGTCCCTGGGCAGAAGGCTTCTCCTGGCCCTGCTCCGGGCCTTTCGTTCTCCTCCCCGCTGCTGCTTCCATCAGGCGAGGATCAGCCCAGCCACTGTGGCTGGCCGCGCCAGTAGGTTCAGGCCTGCGCCAACTGCCCCTTGTTCTTTTGTGCAGGGGATGATCTCTCTTCTCAGCCATGCTGCTGAGAGCAACTTCCACACAGTCCTGGACACACTCACCATGTTTGCGTCCAGGCTGTGTAAAGGATGGAATGAAAGGATTTCCAGGCGCAAGAAGGTAAAGTGTTACGGGTTTCCATCTTGTCTTTCTTTCACCTTATTTTCATAGCAGCTCCTGCCTTGGGAGCCCAGGTGCATTGCGGGGCACTGGGGGCTGTTGAGCGAGTGTCTCAAGGCATTTCTCCCCTCACAGGTGGAGCTGAACAGCACGAGAGCTCAGGCCACACGCAGCGCTCTCATCCTCGCCCATGGCAGCTTGGCACTGCGAGCCTCCAAGGAACAGTTGCTTGCCCGCCTGGAGGGAGACATCGTGGGCAACATCCTGCTGCTGTACAGCTGCAGCCGCCAGGTGAGTGCTTGGGGTTTGCCTGGGTGTCAGAGTGCCCAGCTTCAGCCCCTCCACATGGGGGGATGCTGAGATGGGCCTTCTCTTTTCAAAGGTCCCTCAGGGAACGGTTTGTGCCCAGATGAAGATCCAAGCCCTTCCCTTAGCGTTGCCCCCACGTGTCCCCCTTGCAGTCCTTGGCCCTTCCCACAGTTCAAAGAATGTTCTTCTCTCTTGGGCCTCAGGACTTGCAGAACAAGCTCGCGCTGGTGCAGAGCATCACTGACTTCAGCTCTGCCGTCCATGCTGTGGGTGACTCTGCCTTCTTTAATCCCTCCTTGAAGTGCAAGCTGCTGGAGATCCTGATGGTGAGTACCTAAAGCCAGGGCTGTCTGCAGAGGAGTTCTGGGCTGTGCCACAAGGCTCGCTTCCCTGGAGACATACAGGTCTCCCCCAGCTACACGTCTCCAGCTGGTGGGGACCTTGGGTGCTAGCAGGCAGCGGCTGGGCAGTGCTAGGTCTACTAGCTATGGAGATGCTGCATTCTGCAGTGCTTCAGTGGGAAACGTGGGGCTGGGCAGAAGAGCTCTTGCATACCCCTTCCTCACTTTGACAGTGTCTCTCTGGGACTTGCAGGACTTGCTGAAGAAGTATTACTTGGGCACCCCTGTATCTCCAGTGCCCCTGAAGGTGGTTCTGGCCCTGGAGCAGTTGAGGTAAGGGCGGGAGCCTCTGGGGTTGCAAGGCAGGATGGTGGTCCTCCATTTGGGTAGCTTCTGAAGGCCTGGAGGGGGCAGGGGATGAGAAGGGAGGGGATCTCTCTACAGGAGAGATGGCTGGGCTGTTGTGCCCAGTGAGGCTGATTTTCTGGGCAGGGATAAAGGCGGTGCTCCTGTCCCCTGGCAGGGAAGAGAAGGGAGACCTGGGGTCTCCTTCCCTTCAGAAAGGCAGGTGGTTCACTGCTGCTGGTGAGGAGAAGGGTGCTGATGGAAGTAAAAACATTGCTCAGCAGCACGGGCTGGGGATGCTGGCTTTGCAGCTGTGCATTAGGAGAAATTGAGATGTTATCTGAACCAGTCTGGAGAGCACTGGTAAAGGCTCTTTCTGCTTTCTCTTCCTTTTTTCCTCCTTCAGCAAGCTGAAGCCCTCTAGAGGAAGCAAGGACATGAGTGAAATGTTGACTCTGTGCTGCAAAAACATTGTGACGCACCCTTCAGCGAGGATGATGCTGAAGATCAGGAAGTCACAACAAGCAGCACAGTACCTGCAGGTAACCTGCCATAACTTTCCCGGCCACCTCTCAATTGGAACCCTACCTCAGCACACATGACCTATGGTCTGGCAGCAGCCATGATGCCGCACCTCAATCCCCTCTTCTGCTTTCAGCTTCAGCAAACATCGTTGAAAGCTCTGGGCCGGCTCATGGTGGTCCTGCTTGAGACAGAGCCCACCCTCAGCTTCTTCCAGAACATAGTCCATGTGAGTATATGTGGGAAAAGAGAGAAAGCATGGTGCCTGTTGATAGCAGGGACAGAGATCTGGGGACTGAGAGGATGATGAGAGGAGGAAAAATCTTCTGCTGACCTGACAGCTCACTGTGAGCTCAGAAATGGGTAGAGAAATGGGCCCTGCAAGGGAAAGGCAGGAGCCAGCCCCTGGCAGGCCACAGCCAAGGAAAAGTTCCTGGATTAGGAGGCAGGAACGTCTGCAGAGAGAGCAGGCAGCAGTGCCAGTGCTCAGTGAGGTGGGGAGCTGTGTGGAGCCACAAGGCAGGCCCTGAGTGAAAGTGTCGGGAAAGGAGGGACAGGGAGATGGGTGGCAGTAAGGGAAAGAAAATATGTCCTCAGTGATACAGATGTTCTGCTACAGGTCCTGCAGAGATCATTGACATCAGACAACATGTGGGAGCGCAGGAGGGCCCTGCAGACCTGCTCCCAGCTGCTGGCTGCTTGTGAAGAGCTTCAAGTGAGTAAAGAGCCCCATCACATGACCCTGCTCTCTCCCCAGTGCTCCTGAGCTGGAAGGCAAGCTCTGCCCAGCTGTGCATACTGTATCACCCATTGCATGGGGAAGGTACAGGCAGGAGAAGCTAGGGAGAGCTGGGGCTGCCTACAGCTTTGTTCCTGCCTCTCATCCCTGCAGAGAGGAGATGCCTGCGAGCACTTTGGCTCCTTGGTGGGATTGCTGGCACCTCTGACATGTGACCTGATGCCCACATCCCGCCAGTTAGCCATCGCCTGTCTGAGCTCCATCCTCCGAATCCAAGGTGAGTAGAGTGGGGTGCACCAGCCCTCTGCTCTCCTCCACAGCACTATCAGAGCCTCATGGGCTGGACCCTTTTTACAGGAGGGAGAGGCACCGTGTCCAGTTCTCTTCTTATCGCCACCCTGTCCTCCTGTGGAAAGAGGTTCTGTTTTCAGAAGCATGATTTCCCTTTTCTCCCTGTGCTCTTTCCAGCCAAGGTGACCAACAGAGTCATTGAGATGGGAGACATCGGGAGCCTGTGTGAGGGGCTGACTGAATGCAGCACCACCTCTCAGCTCCGGACCTCATCCAAAATCGCAAGGGTAAGTGGACCCAAAAAGGAGTGGTACGATCTCAGTGCGTAGGCTTCTGCACATCCCTCTGCTCCCTCCAGCCTCTCCCACCACTTCCAGAATGAGCTGTTACCCTGAGACCACTTTTCTCAGCAAGTAGCAGGAGGTGCTGAGCTATGTCTGGCCTTCAAGTGCCCAGTGTAAGGAGTTGATTTCAGGACGTGTGTGTGTGTGTGTGTGTGTGTGTGTGTTACTGTGGCTTGCTGGGAGGTAGGCTTTTCATGTAAGCAAACACCATGGACGGAGAAGCTGATAGAAGGCTCATCCACCGTACATTTGAATAGAAGGGTATGGACAGCAGGAGCATTGCAATTGCTGCCTGAATGACCAGCAAACGCTGAACTAAGAATGCCTTCAACACTGCTTTATGTTTTGAAGAGCTGCTGCAGTGCAGTGATGAGATCTCTCCTGCTTCTCATTTTTCTGCAGATGGTGTGCAGAAACTTATCCCTGGAACAAACTGTTGACTTCCTGACGGCCATCAAGGACACCTTCCGGAAAGGCAAAGGAATGCGCGTGCGTGCAGCTGGGAATTGGATGATCACCTTTCTGCAGATGCACAGGAAGGACATCTGTCGGGACGTAAGAGACTTTCTTCCACGTGTCTTGGACTTCTGGCTGTTGCACTATGCCTTATGCTGTTTGCCCCTTGTGCTAAAGAAGCACAGCCTGAGTGCAGAGCCAGGGTTTGGACAGGGTGGCTGGTGTGCAATTTAGGCTTATGCCTTAGCAGCATGTCAAGGGAGCAGGCACAGCTCATGCTCTGAATGTCCATGATTACGTCCTGCAGAATCAAGGATGCAGCAAGTTGTTCTCTCTCTCCTCCTTTCAGGTGCTGATGATCCTCTACATTCTGCGCAGCTGCGCATCGTCTGCGCAGCAGAGCACGTTCACGCCCTTCCTGTGCCAGGCAGTGGTCATCCTCACCCGCTGTGACACAGAGGTCATGATTGACAACTTCTCCCGGCTGCCTACGGCCACAGACAGGTATTGGCACTCCTGCCTTTGCTGTTATTGTGATCACACTTGTAGCTTGCCTCTGCCAGAGGGATCCGGGGAGGAAGCAGCTTTTCTTTTTTCCTTTCAAAGTCCGTTTGAGGCAAAAATTACTCAGTCACAACTTGAGACTCTCCTTTTTCTAGCGAGACATGGAGGAGAATAAGGGAGTTTTGTCTTCAACGGTGGGGGCGGTAGAAGAGGAGAGAAGAGGAGAGAAGAGGAGAGAAGAGAGAAATGGAAAGGGAGAAAAGAGGGAAAAAGGAAAGGGAGAAAGGAATGGAAAGGGAAAGGGAAAGGAAACAAAAGGAAAGGGAAAGGAAAGGAGAGAAGAAGAGAGGAGAAGAGGAGGAGAGGAGAAGGGGAGAAGAGAGGAGAAGAGAGGAGAAAAAAAGAGAGAAGAGGAGAAGAAAAGAGAGAAGAGGAGAAGAGAGGAGAAGAGAAGAGAGAGGAGAGGAGAAGAGAAGAGAGAGGAGAGGAGAAGAGAAGAGAGAGGAGAGGAGAAGAGAAGAGAGAGGAGAGGAGAAGAGAAGAGAGAGGAGAGGAGAAGAGAAGAGAGAGGAGAGGAGAAGAGAAGAGAGAGGAGAGGAGAAGAGAAGAGAGAGGAGAGGAGAAGAGAAGAGAGAGGAGAGGAGAAGAGAAGAGAGAGGAGAGGAGAAGAGAGAGGAGAGGAGAGGAGAAGAGAGAGGAGAGGAGAGGAGAAGAGAGAGGAGAGGAGAAGAGAAGAGAGAGGAGAGGAGAAGAGAAGAGAGAGGAGAGGAGAAGAGAAGAGAGAGGAGAGGAGAAGAGAAGAGAGAGGAGAGGAGAAGAGAAGAGAGAGGAGAGGAGAAGAGAAGAGAGAGGAGAGGAGAAGAGAAGAGAGAGGAGAGGAGAAGAGAAGAGAGAGGAGAGGAGAAGAGAAGAGAGAGGAGAGGAGAAGAGAAGAGAGAGGAGAGGAGAAGAGAAGAGAGAGGAGAGGAGAAGAGAAGAGAGGAGAGGAGAGGAGAAGAGAGGAGAGGAGAGGAGAAGAGAGAGGAGAAGAGAGGGGAGAGGAGGAGAGAAGAGAGGAGAGAGGAGGAGAGAAGAGAGGAGAGAGGAGGAGAGAGAAGAGAGGAGAGAGGAGGAGAGAGGGAAGAGGAGAGAGGAGGAGAGAGGGGAGAGGAGAAGAGAGGAGAGAGGAGAAGAGAGGAGAGAGGAGAGGAGAAGAGAGGAGAGAGGAGAGGAGAAGAGAGAGGAGAGAGGAGAAGAGAAGAGAGAGGAGAGAGGAGAGGAGAAGAGAGAGGAGAGAGGAGAAGAGAAGAGAGAGGAGAGAGGAGAGGAGAAGAGAGAGGAGAGAGGAGAAGAGAAGAGAGAGGAGAGAGGAGAAGAGAAGAGAGAGGAGAGAGGAGAGGAGAAGAGAGAGGAGAGAGGAGAAGAGAAGAGAGAGGAGAGAGGAGAAGAGAAGAGAGAGGAGAGAGGAGAAGAGAAGAGAGAGGAGGAGAGAGGAGAAGAGAAGAGAGAGGAGAGAGGAGAAGAGAAGAGAGAGGAGAGAGGAGAGAGGAGAGAGGAGGAGAGAGGAGGAGAGAGGAGAGAGGAGGAGAGAGGAGAGAGGAGGAGAGAGGAGAAGAGAGGAGAAGAGAGGAGAGAGGAGAAGAGAGGAGAGAGGAGAGAGGAGAAGAGAGGAGAGAGGAGAGAGGAGAGGAGAAGAGAGAGGAGAGAGGAGAAGAGAAGAGAGAGGAGAGAGGAGAAGAGAAGAGAGAGGAGGAGAGAGGAGAAGAGAGGAGAGAGGAGAAGAGAAGAGAGAGGAGAGAGGAGAAGAGAGAGGAGAGAGGAGAAGAGAAGAGAGAGGAGAGAGGAGAAGAGAAGAGAGAGGAGAGAGGAGAAGAGAAGAGAGAGGAGAGAGGAGAAGAGAAGAGAGAGGAGAGAGGAGAAGAGAAGAGAGAGGAGAGAGGAGAAGAGAAGAGAGAGGAGAAGAGAAGAGAGAGGAGAGAGGAGAAGAGAAGAGAGAGGAGAGAGGAGAAGAGAAGAGAGAGGAGAGAGGAGAAGAGAAGAGAGAGGAGAGAGGAGAAGAGAAGAGAGAGGAGAGAGGAGAAGAGAAGAGAGAGGAGAGAGGAGAAGAGAAGAGAGAGGAGAGAGGAGAAGAGAAGAGAGAGGAGAGAGGAGAAGAGAAGAGAGAGGAGAGAGGAGAAGAGAAGAGAGAGGAGAGAGGAGAAGAGAAGAGAGGAGAGAGGAGAGGAGAAGAGAGGAGAGAGGAGAAGAGAGGAGAGAGGAGAAGAGAAGAGAAGAGAGAGGAGAAGAGAAAGAGAGGAGAAGAGAAAGAGAGGAGAGCGAAGGGGGGAGAGGAGATGAGAGCGAAGGGGGGAGAGGAGAGCGAAGGGGGGAGAGGGGAGGCAGAAGGGGGGAGAGGGGAGGCAGAAGGGGGGAGAGGGGAGGCAGAAGGAGGGAGAGGGGAGGCAGAAGGGAGGGGAGGGGAGAGGGAAAAATGGAAATTTAAAAGGAGAGGGAAGGGAAGGGAAGGAAAGGAAAGGAAAGGAAAGGAAAGGAAAGGAAAGGAAAGGAAAGGAAAGGAAAGGAAAGGAAAGGAAAGATGAGCTAAAAAAATTGTATTACTTATTTAAAAAAATTAAATACTAGAATCCCAGCTATGATGTGAAAAGAGTATTTTTTTATCAAGTCTTCATTTTACTAGCTGCTGTCCCTTCTCCATACCTGTTACAGAATCACAGAGTCACTGAATGTCAGGGATTGGAAGGAACTTCAAAAGATCATCTAGTCCAATCCCCTGCTTTCGCAGGAACACCTTGATTAGGTCACAAAGGAACTCATCCAAGCAGGTTTTGAATGTCTCCAGAGAAGGAGACCCCACAGTCTCTCTGGGCAGCACTTTCCAGTGTTCTGTAACCTTACCATGAAGAAGTTTTTTCTCTCATTTTTGTGGAACCTCCTGTGTTCCAGTTTGCACCCACTACCCTTTGTCCTACCACTGGATGTCAGAGAAAAGAGCCTGGCTCCATCTTCCTGATGCACACCCTTTGCATATTTATAAATGTTAATGAGGCCACCTCTCAGTCTCCTCCAAGCTAAAGAGACCCAGCTCCCTCTGCCTTTCCTCGTAAGAGAGATGCTTCAGTCCCTTCATCATCTTTGTGGCTCTGTGCTGGACTCTCTCATACAGTTCGCTGTCATTCTTGAACAGAGGGGCCCAGAACTGGACACAATACTCCAGATGCGGTCTCACCAGGCCAGAGTAGAGGAGGAAGAGAACCTCTTTTGACCTACTAACCACAGCCCTCCTAGTATGCCCCAGGATGCCATTGGCCTTCTTGGCCACAAGAGCATAGTGCTGGCTTGTGGTCATCCTGCTGTCTACCAGGACCCCCAGGTCCCTTTACCGTACATTACTCTCAAACAGGTCAATCTCCAACTTATACTGGTACTTGGGGTTGTTCTTGCCCAGAGACAAGTCTCTACACTTGCCCTTGTTATATTTAATTAAATTATTATTATGCAGGCACTTGACAAAACCTTGATTCTGGTTTTGAATTAAAAAAAAGAACAAAACCTAAAAAGAAATCAGGAAATGCTGAGGGATATTTGTACTGAAATGTCACAGAATGTGACACTTTGTATAAATATTCAAACTGACAGTGATTAAATTGCTTTTTTAATTTTTGCTTTTTAATTCAGCAATACGCAGACTAGAGCTATTACCTATGAGAGTAAATGTGTTTTTCAGTGGCAAAATTGATAGGATTAGATACATTATTTAAACATTTAATTGCTTATTAAGTGCATTTAAAAATCTCCTAACCATTGAATTTATTGATGGATAATAAATAAGAAGCTACAAAGACAGTGCAAAATATTGCCCCCCCTTCATACATACATACACACACATATTCTTTAAATCAGTGGATCAAATATTGTTCAACAAATAAAACTCTACATTTTCATTTTACAAATGAAAATTTCATTCTTAAATCCTGGCTTAATTTTAAATGTGAACTAAAAAAACCAAAATATATTTTTTGACATTTCTGTTAGTTAATTAAAATAATCTCAAGGAAAATGAGGGATCCTCTTTTGGGCTGGATAAATCATTTCTGAGGACACTAAGCACTTGATCCAAAGCCTACTGAACTCAGCAGGAGACTTTCCATCAACTTCAAAAAGATTTGGATGAAGCTAAAAATGTTTTTTTGACAGTATCTTCAAAGTAGATGCTACAACCTTAATTAAAATAAAGGAAGAAAGTCACAATTCTTTTAGTCCTTTCCAAGGAAATGTTCATTAATTATTTCTGATTCACTTGATCTAACGGTGGATGGTCCAGTTCATTGCAAGGGAATTGGACTAGACAATCTTTAAAGGTCCCTTCCAACAATGAGGATTCTATGATTCTACGATTACGTGTTCTGCAGAACTCTTTCAACATGCTTAACAGAGAACAGCATTCTGTATGCAGCAGACTTGATTTGACATCTCTGCTCTGAGACTGTTGTTCGTTGCACACATACACGAAAAAGTTACTATAAATCACATATAAACAGTGCGGAGAGCAGAGGCTGGAGCCCGGGGCATATTTCTTCCTTTTCTTTCAGCCCAACAAAACTGGAATCCATCTCTGCAGATTGTATCCCTGCACCATGGGTAAGCAATTAAATAAAAGATGTACATGTGTGGAAAAAAAGAATACCAGTACTTGATCTTGACCTTAGGAGAAATCCACAGGAAGCTCTATCTTTTACAGAAAAGCTGATGCTGGGCCCTGAAAGCATCTTTCAGGATACCTACCAAACCAAAGCATGTCAGGCATCCTTCCTCGGGGAAATGGAGCTGGAAACATGTTTACTTTCAAGTAGGCATTGAGCTGCTCAGCAATAATCTAAATTGAGGTGTTTGTATAGAAGCCCAGAAGTACAACCATTGCAGAGTACAGAACTTTACTGTAAAAAAACAAAACCAAAAAATGTTAATTTTTTTGGATTTCATTTTTAAATCCTGGCTTAATTTTAAATGTGAACTGAAAAATAAAATCACTGAGAGCATATGTCACACTTGAACAGAGACTGACTGTGTAGTGTCAGCAAAAATAATTCATCTGAAAATGAACTAGACAAATATTTAGAGGGGAGAAAATAAATAACACTATAGCATATTAATGCAATAATACAGGGATATGTTTAAGGTCTCTTCCTTTTGAACTCTGTCAGCTGTTAAAACAACAATCCATTTGAAAAAGACAGAGATAAATAGCATGTTCTTAAAGGAAATAAATAATGCTGCCCTACTTCTTAGGCAACAGTGTAAGTGAACAGATTTCAGAAACAAATTTACAAAACTGAAGATAAGTGTACTATCTAACGAATAATATAGCATACAGGAAAAGAAATGGAATCATGTACAGTGCTGTTTGTGTGACACACTGTTGTAGAAATAAACCAGTATTGATGAGCTTTTATATTGTTGAAGGTAGTGATTTCCAAAGTTATGGCTACAACTACCCTGGAGTCTAAAAGAAAACATATTTGTAAATTATAATCTGAAAAAATATTTTATTTTCAAAACTCCAAGTCAGTCTTCCTAACAAATCACTAAATGAGGATGATTTACAGCCTTTCCTTGAAGTAATAATTATCCTTTTTTTTTTTTTTTCTTTTGTTCTCATAAAAGAATTGGTAAAATGAGTTTTCAGCATTAATACATAGGAACAAGATACTGTTAACTGTAGAGTAGCCAAATTTGGAGTGACAGTAACTGATTTACATTACAAGATGGTATTATGTTTTAAGGACTAATGTAATATGGAAAGAGAGCAGAATTAACCTTATTTAGCCTCTTCCCTTATCCTTGTATAAATAATCATAAGCATAAGAGAGAAGAAAGTGTCCAAATTTTTCCCATAACAGTTGAAATGCTAATTCCCAGTATCCCTAAGGAAGGTATACACACAAGTAGAAAGCATACTGAATAATGTCCAGAATTTTAAACAGTTATGTCTCATTTATATCTACTCAATCAATCATCCAGTTATTTTTATTTTCTTCTTATTACCCTGGAGTTACAGGAAAACTTGGATGAGATTTATCACCAAGCCAGTTACAAGTATTTTCCTATAAGAATGTTTACCTGCAGTCATTAACTCTGGAAAAATTTAGTTTCAACATTGTTGCCCAGTATCGCAGGGGAGAATGTTATTTCATAACAAGTGGAAATAATACAAGCTAAAAAGTCTAAAACATCTAATATCTTCTGCGTCACATGTCTGTTTGACAAAGAACCATTTGGCATAGCAAATACTATCCCATTTTCTTTAATAGTTTGTTTGAATGACATTATCTTTTAAATACAGTATTGTATTTTATGCATTTTTTGACAAAGTTACTAAATAGGGGTTTAATAATAAAATCATTTAAACATTACATTAGAGCACTAATGCTAGCAAACTTGTTCACCGATGCCTGGGGCTATGAGTGGATACTCACCCATTTCTTTTCCATTTACCTGTCCCTTCTTTCATTTCATGCTCTCTCTCTGGTCTGAGGTGGATGCTAGATGCTGTACTTTAGTTAGGATTTATTGGAAACAATAGCAGTTTTATCTCAGCGCTGTAGGGATTATGAGTTTAAAGATGCTGAAATTGTAGTTTTGTTTCCACTTCCAATTAAGCAGCATCTAAATTCAAAAAGTATGATTTACACTGGAAAGATTGTAAAATGTCAATTGCGTTTCAGCATGGAAAAATAAATTGAAATTAAGATGTATTCTCTGGCCAAATGTATTATTATGACCACATGTAAAATCAGAGTTTTCCACAGTTGTATTCTATCTAGAACATGACCAGTTAATCTCTGATCTGATATTAAAAATGTAGTTTTGGCAGCTATTTGCTATGCAGAATTTCAGGGTTTGGGGAAATAATAACGGCATGCAATGCCTTTCCTCTCAGAAACAATGATTTAAAATCCAATGTACAGGTTGACAGTGAGAATGGCCAATCTTTGTTATAAGGTTATGATTGCTGAGCGCTCCTCTTAAAATGATTACAGCGGGCTTGGCCCAGGCACAGTATTCACATCTCAGTAACTGGTACTAGCAGCGATAAGAGTGACCCTTTTGTAAAGACAAATAGGTTATTTAAGTTCTGCTTGCACTCTCTCCAAGTAGGTAAGGAGGATCACATTTTGTGTGGTACTACTTCTGTAACAACACTGCTACACACACTGCAGATTTCATGCCTTTTCCCTTTACTGTTACCTTGCAAGAAGCTTCTCAATATGCAGGACTGACTCCAAATCTAAGAACTGCAAACAAAGGAGTCATATGTCTAGGAATGTTTGTAAAGGCTCTTTCACCTGAGTTTTAAAGGAAAACAAATCACCTTAGACCACCTCTAAGCAGCAGACTGCTGTCAGCCAACACAAATGGCTTTAATAGAGGAGATTATAGAGAGAGTGCTGACTAGGAACTAAACTTTCAGATCTACACCTAATTGTAACCCTAACTCTCTCTCCTTTACAAAGTTGAGGGAGAAGTTGTGTTCTGCAGAAGTACTTCAGTCTTCTAAGGCTCTGGTCTCAAGGAAAGATAAGCAGACAAGAGGTTTTGCAGGCAATGCATGGGATCATGGGTCAGGCAGATACCACAGGAGTATCTGAAGTCAGGTGGAGTTACGTCTCTACTAAACAGTATGGGTAATGGTTAAATCTGTGGTAGGTGTGAAACTTTCTGAATTTCACAATAGCAGGGCTTTTATTTCACATATGTTAAGCATGTAGAACAACTTATTCCCTCAGTCACTTTTGCTGAGATTCAGAGACACCAGAAGACATCATACAATTGTTACCTCTGCCTCAACTAGGCTATTGCTATAGTGCAGGGTGCTACTGCTTTAAAGAAAGAAAAAGAGAATGGAAAGTTCCTCATTTCTGCTTTTTCTTCACTCCTGGCAAAAAGAAACTGTGACAAAGAGCATTAACATACACTGGACATCTTTTTGTCATTTATAACAGGACCATTCAGTGTGTGACTGGACAGAACACGGCAACACAGAGAGCATATCTGCTGATAGTACAGTGCATGTCCAGCTTTGACATCACTTTGTACAATTTACAAACATGTCACCTTCAATTCATCCTATTGAATGTCATTACTACCATGTAACGCACTTCAAAACTAAGAGGATGACAGCAAACTCAATATATGACCATGATATCTTCAAATTAAAAACTTTCCATTATGATAACTTTTTTCTTCCCCAGTTTTTCTCACTCATTGCCCAGGAACTTGCCTGTGACTTATGGTGATTGTATCATTCTAACTCTCTGTGCTCTAACTTATAGCCAAAAGGCAAAGAAATTGTCAGTAAAGTAAACTTCACCCTTTCAAACTTCTAATTAGTTATTCCTATCAAATATGAAGAAGGGCAAGCATCAACACTATGCTGTACTGTTGATCTCTTTGCAGGGTTTAAAAAGTTTTTAAAAAGTTATCTCTTATTACACAAGTATGGAATCCATTGCCTAAAGCAACACAAATGTATTGATTGTCTACTTATGCATGAAAATAAATGTCATTAAGTACAATCTTGTAACCCTAACAGTCACATAAGAAATTTTGGTAGCCTATTCTTGATGAAGTATAAGGTCTGCCTGAGGATTGTTTGAAATGTCAATTCTAAGAGGTGTATCCTATCTGTATCAAAATTAGTTTATAATATTTCTAACCATGATCTTTTGAACCAATAAAATGGACAACTCAGCAGAATAGGAGAGGAAAGGTATCCAAGCATGAAGAAATGGAGGTAAGTTCAGAAGAATCAGTGTTACCATCATAATTTCAAAAAGTAGGCTACGTGGGTTACCTGAAAAAGGCAAAATGGAAGGAAGAGATTATATTGCCATTTTCTAACATCAGCAGTTTTGGTTGTCCATTTAAAGCTGTGACTGGACCTTGTTCTAGGGGAAAGTTGCAAGGAGGACTTGTCTCTGGGGAACTCAGTAGTGCCTTAATTCAAATTCAAACTTAATGCTAAAATTGCTCTTAAAGGACTTCTTCAAAACATGTTTGAAGAAGATTCGGTCTCACCCCATACTATATTGCAGCTAATAATACATACTTGTTTCTAAAGTAATGTCAAAAGTCTCTTGATTTGGCATGCCTCTAAATGTTGGAATACTTATTTACCACAAAATATATCTTTTATAAAATAAATATATAAGGTTAATAAATGTAAGGTTCAGCCTCATCTCACATTTGTGGTCTCGTTTAGGGACATATATAGATAGAGGGTGAAAAGAATATAAGCAATTTATCTAAATCTCTTTAGGAAAACAAATAGAAATATAGACTTTTGCCTGTCATATAGCATAATGAATGACAGAACTAATATAGCATCTAAAATTTTGCTGCTGGTTACATACTGTTCAGCAGGTCTGCTGTGTTAACTTCTTGCTGCAGAGACCACACTGTGTCTCACTTTCTTTTCAGCTTTATCGACAGTTCCTCAACTGTGGGAATGCCCTTTCTCTGCTCCTTTGATTCTTCTCTTTTTTCTTACAGTATAGTTATCAGTTTCTCCCCCTTTTTTCTTTTCACATGCCTTCCAGTAATTTTTGTTTCTTTCCATATCCCTGCTGTCTCCTTTTCTTTATTTCCTTCACCCTTAAAAAATTCCTTACCCTGCAGATATATATTTTGGATTATCTGAGAGATCATATTATTTCTTGCTAATGTTTTATTGTAAAACAATTGATTCAGGTTTTTGGTTTTTTGTGTGTGTGTGTGTGTGTGGTGCTATGACACACACATTCTATGTGAAAACAGCTCCCAAATCCACCTAATTTCTAATTTACATCCCCTGGTATATGTTTATGGATGAAGAGAAAAAAGCATACTAATAGTGGATCTTCAAAGTATGTTTCCATTTTTGTTTGGTGTCCAACTTGTGATTATTTATTTCATTACTTTCTATTTTATCTTTTGAAATCCCAATGCCTACAATACATTGAAATAAAAATAATGATGTTAAGAATTACCAATTAATTTTAATACATATGTTTAATCCAATGAATAATATATATTGGTTGGATTGTTTTTTCAGAGTTTCCAAATGAAAAAAAAAAATATATATATATATATATTTTTAAAAGAAGATATCATTAAATTGTGTTTTCAGAAGCATTTATTATTATCATTAACACCACTATGACACACACACACAAATTTCCTCACTTTCGAACTTTTTAAATTTGGTTGCTTGCAATGATAACTATGTTTGTTCCTTTCCTCTTCTTTTTTAAAACTCAGTGTCTAAAACTGAACACCAACCTGAAAAAGATTTTTCATCATCTTTTTTACCCTGTTTCAAAGACACACTCCTTACTTCTTTTTAAACTTCACAGAGACCTAATAACCCCTCAACAGATTATTTCTCTAAGACAAATACATATGAACAGTTACTTGCCATTGTAGATAAGATTCCATATTTATTAGAAACCTGTTAATATTACCTTCTTATAATTCAAATTCACAGCTGCAGTAACATATGTTTCAAAAATACAGACAATTTCATTCAGGCGCAATAAATATGATGCACTTAATATACTTCCATTTTTTATTTAACTATATTCACCATTACATTCCTTAAATTTTAAATGAAAATGTGGAAGATGGATTCTGTGGTGTGCTCACAGATCCTGGTTCCTCAGTTCTTCACCGAGAAGATAGGTGAATCTTATAGAATCCTTATTGTTGGAAGGGACCTCTGACGGCCATCTCTGACGGCCATCCAACTCCCCTGCAGTGAACAGGGACACGCACACGTAGACCAGGTTGCTCAGGGCCTTATGCAGCCTCGCCTTGAATGTGTCCGGGGAGGGGGCATCAATCACAACACTAGACAACCTGTTCCAGTGTCTCACCACCCTTACTGAAAAAGATTTTTTCCTTATAGCTAGCCTAAATCTACCCACTTTGAGCTTGAAACTATTTCCCCTTGTTCTATCACTACAGACCCTGCTAAAGAGTCTGTCCCCTTCTTTCCTGTAGCTCCCCTTCTGTAATGAAAGGCTGCTATCAGGTCACCTTGCAGCCTTCTCTTCCACAGAGTGCCCTCCCTGGATTCCCACCCATGAAAATTGGAAGTTTGGAGAGATGTGTGAGTGCTCAGGTGAGATACCTGGAGAGTGTTAGGATACCTCTGCAGCATGCAGTGCAACCTGAAAATCCTGTATTTTAGATATAAATTTGAGTATCAGAAAAATATATACTTAGGGTCATTATTTCACTAAAATAAGGTATTGCCAAGAATATTTTTCTACGTTGTGATCTTTTTGGATAGATCAATGTCCATATTGTTCCATTTACAATTTGATTTCCTTGCAGTATTAATCTTATCTGAAGCAGTTTTGTATAAGTTGAGAAGAGGATGAAAGAGGAATAAAATCAGGGTTTAAGAAAAAGGATGTGAAAAATCCTGAAGACAGAAGCTGGTTAAATAATTTTGGAAAAAGAAAGATTTCTGAAAGACAAAGTTCAAGCAATGATATTGCTGACTGTCAGCAACACTTGCAGCGTTTGTCTTACTTCACTTTGAGTAACTTAGCTAAGGCACAGAGCTCTATTAAGATACCTGCAGCTGGCTTTGCTGAGTTCAAACCATGCGTCTCTCCTGGTAGACCTCATCATAAAGTCACAGCAGTGCATTAGTACAAGTGCTCAGGAGGGACAGTTAATCTCAATGCTTTAACTGCTGAGGAGGCACTAATGGGAAATTGATAAGAAGCTTAATGTTATTAAACACCTGTGAGAAACCACTTCAGGCAGAAGAGAGTTCTGCATCACTAAGGCCATAATCCTGTACCTACACTTCCTGACACTTCTAGGGGAAAATCCAAAGCAATCCAGGGTCATATTTTAATAACTGTTGTATACTCTTTTTCACCTCGTAACAGTTTTTATGAAAGGTATCTGATGGAAACAACAACAGAAATAAAATTGGTATTCTTCTGACCCGTTGCAAACAGAGTTTCTGGCTAATTGTGCAGCCTTTGGTATAATGCTTCAGATGTGAGAGAGAGCTTCAAGAAAAGCTACAAATAATTGAAAATAGACAAGCAGATACAGGGAGCCATTTTGTGCTCTGAATGAAAATGTCATGAGATAAGTCCTGTCTGAAATCTACCAGATTTTATGTTGATATGGAATTATGCCCATGGTAATATGATCACCTGATAGGCAGAGCTTACGACTTTGAGCATGACCAAGTGCTGCAAGCTCCCAGTGAGCTCTAAATCAAAGCTAGTTTGGAGAATGGGCAGAGCTGTCAAGTATACATGGAATCATGAATTGCCTCCCATCTTGGGAGGGTCTTATCTTGTCTTCTATTTTACCTCCTATTAATGCTTTAATGACCATTCATCCTTAACAATTTGCATGCAGGAAGGAAAATTGTGTCCCAATTTGCAATTTTCCATGAGGAAAAAGTTATTTATGTTGAGCCAAGAGAGCAGAAGCTCTGAACTGCAAACAGGGGAAATCAGATAAACACAAGAACAAGCTGTGACAGTCATATAGTCAGTGTGTCAGTTTTGGATGCTACTTGCTTTCACTGTATTCTGATGCAATCTATTTTCAAAATCTTTGGAATGGAGTTGCTAATTTCAAAGAAAAGGTGATGGTCACTTCAAGCATCTGACCTGTCATACCTCAGCTAGGTTAGCCAAGATGAGACAAGTAAAATCAGATTCAGAAATTTAGCATTGGAAATATAAGAAAATTACAATGCAGGTTTATTAATAAATGCAAAAATAGAATTATATTTGTCTGGTGATACAAAGTGGATGACAAAGCTTTGTTAAAAATAATTGCAGGATGCAAAATCTCCAGATCATCACTCTCTTTAACTGACTTCATGAGTTAATCTTTGCTCATTTCCATGAGTACTGAGGCCTCTTCTATGAGGCCTTCTGGAAAAAATAATTATCACAATAAGAATTAACTTCAGACTTCTCAGCAGTCAAAAATAATTCATTTATCTCAAAGTTTGTAGCAGATGCAATAATAGGAAAAGTTTGAGATTGTTTGAGATCCGAAACATTTTTGCAGAAAGTGCTGTGTTCTCTTTCCCAAGCTGCTAATCCAGCAAGTTTCACAGTTACTGTTAAAGATAAAGGAAAAAGAAATCGTATTTCAAGGCATGCAGAAGCCAAACTGACAAGTGAGATGGACAGTTTAGAAGAACAGGTATACCGTTAGAGATTTCTAGGCTGCAATCATATTTCTGAGACTTCAAAAAGGACACTTACCTTGAAATATAGCACATTTTAAAAAATTCCCCTGGAACAGAAATTCCAAACTTCGATTAGAAGAACTGAGGATGGCGTATTGTCTTTACATTACAAAAATATTTCTTAGGAATTGCAAGAGAGATGGGCACCTTAGGAAACAAGAAAACGAGAGGGAACATCACTGGTATTATGCCTCTCAGGTGAGTATTTCTCCCAGAGATTGGGAACATGGAAGTCCTGGGAATTTACTTTCCAGTGTTATGCCATTCACAGAGGAAATATTTATTTATTTATTTATTTATAGTTTCAGTGTGAAGCTTTGTGCAAATATTCTTGGTTCTACAGAGTGGTTTTTTTTTTTTTTTTTTTTTGATCAATCATTTCCTTTTCTTCTCAGCTATTTCTACTTGAACTTTATTGCTGAATGACTGCAGCTTGGAAAGTTCTGAGGGAGGAATTTCTTCAGGCCTTGACTCAGTCTCTATGAACCATATGGAACCAAATGGAACATATGGAAAATAAGTGGAAAACTTATTTTGAAGTACTTTATAATACTAACAGTGAAAGCATCCTTAAATAATAATTGTCTTTGAAAGCACAGATTTTCTAGACTCTTGTTGCCAATCATGGAAGAATTTTTTAAGGTGTGCAATAGCGATAAGTGGGGCTGTGCTCTGCTCTAACAAAGGTTCTGATCTAAACTACTGTGCATGCCTCAATGCACATTTCTTTTACTTTGCAAAAAATAGAAATAATGATCTAAATTACTGTATCAAGATCTTCTTCTTCATAAATTCTGATTCTCAAGAGAAGTAAGAGAAGTATTGATTTCCTGTAACCTCCAACTCCTTTGAAACACAGGAAAAATATTGCTATAAAATTTGCTGCTGGCCACACGGGTTCTGAATCTTTCTGTCACATATTCTTCCTCTCTAATATATTCAGTTGTACAGAAAGTTATGTAGTGAAACAAAAAAAGACAGTGTTTGGGCAACATTTCTTTTATAATATTTCTAATATCTTTGAGGGGCACACTGGGGATTGCGAACTGCCACCATATGGGTTGTTCTGATGATATGCTATATCTAGTCTGGCACCAAGAACACAAAAAATATGAATCTAGTTGAGATAGCAGACTTTCATAGCATGGAGGGCTTAGTCTGAGTTATCACTCTTATCTCCATTTTCCTCATATTTGTGATTTATGGCAGACTTTCTTTTGCAAACCTGGAAGTGGATTAAATATTAACAACATTTTTTACTACTGGAATCTGAAGAAAAGAGTATGATTTCAGCCTTCATCAAAGTGTTCAAATCCAGTTTTAAATAGTAACATTTGCACAGGAAGAGGTTCAGTTCCTACATGCCCTGGTATTCCTGTGATTAGTACGTACCTCTTTGTAAACTGATGTAAAGATAACTCTGATATTGGACATACATAAATTATTTCTTCTATTATAGTAAATATATAAAATGCTTTGGTCTTTTAATTTATACTTGGTCCAAATCTATTTGCACTGGCACAGCTATGTTATTACATGCTGTTACATAGGAAGTTTGCTTCAATAACCTATATGGAGGCATTCTCTGGATTATACGTGTACTCATATAACTGCCATAAGAGCTGAAAAGCTACAGCAACAAAGATGCTGAAGGGTGTAGATGGTGAGATTTGTGAGAAGCTGAGGCCCCTGTGTTTGCTGAGCGCAGAGCAGAGGAGCTGAGGGGAGGCCTGATGGCGGCTGCAGCTCCTCACAGGGAGCGGAGGGGCAGCGCTGAGCTCTGCTCTGTGTGACAGCGACAGGGCCCGAGGGAACGGCATGGAGCTGTGTCAGGGGAGGGCAGCTGCGGGTCAGGGAAAGGGGCTGCACCACAGGGCGGTGGGCATGGGACGCGATGCACAGGGCAGTAGTCATGACATCAGGCCTGATAGAGTTCGAAAAGCTTTTGGACAACACCCTCAGACACAATTTGGATTTTGGGTGGTCTTATGTAGAAGTGGGAGCTGGATTCAGCGATCCTTATAGGTCCTTTCCATATTGGGGTATTCCATGATTCAGTGAAAGAATCCTGCTTTCTTAAAGATATGGTGCAACATGTATTTCATATTTTGAAAAGAAAAAACAAAAACAGAAACAAACCTGATAAATATATGATATTTAATATTATAGCTAATGTTTTGGAAAAATAAGCAGTTTCATGTCCAGTTAGCAAATATAGTATTAATATGAAGAATCAGAAAGCATTAAGGCTTTCATTTCTTATTTCTCTACAGTGGATAAGACAGGATGGGGAAGAATAACCTGTTTTTAGGGAGGCCTTCTGCTTTTAGTATATTTATACAAATATATATATACATATAAAATAAGAAATTGATATGAACAATAGGAACAGAATTTCAGTGGTTAGGGAAAAAGACAATGTATTCATGTAACAGAAGAGTAATGGAATGATAGACCTTAGAGAGGCAACAAAATTTTGACACATTTGAATTTCCTTTGGCTTTTATTTTCACTTACTATTCTTAAATCTGTATTTTTGAAGAATGCTGGGGAGTTTCTTTGGTCCATTTGAATGGGAGATGTTCACTAATGTGAAATCTCTGTTCTACTTTTCAGTTATTTATAGGCAGCAAACAAAAAAAGAAGTGTATGTACATTACTTCAATGCTGTGGGTTTTTTTTCAGTGGTTTTTTTTTTTTTTTTTTTTTATCCCCTTGCTTCTCAGTGAAAACTCAAGACTTGGCATCTTGTCTTGTTACTTTTCTGCTTTTTACTGTTAGTACTGAATATTGCTAGTATTTTTTTTTTCTTTTATTTGGCATATACATCTTTACACTTGTCAAAACCTGAATATATATATAGTCTAGCATAATAGAGACCAGAGAAAAAGCACATCTAAAAGACAATCGTGTCATAACCTTCAACATAAGCTCTACTATAAATTTATTTTGTCCTGTAGCATCTGAATCATGTTTCTTCTGAGATTTTCATCAGGGAGGGTTTGGAAATGCTGTCAAGAATGGAGTTGGTTTAGGATTAAAATGCTATGCTCTTGATGATGAGCATATAGATTTTATCAGTAGTTCTGTTGTTACTTGTGCAGTCTTCACAGAGCTTTCTAAAGGTCTGCAATGATGCAGACACCAAAGTTAAGTCTGCTAAAATTGGATTTTTCCTTTGCTATCTGTGGAAACGCAATTAAATAGGACAATACAAAGAAAATCCAATTCTTTACAAGTGCTTTCATTCTGGTTTGCAGTTTCTCCTTCATTCCACAAAATCCTTCACTTTTCTGATCAATGGAAGGTCGAATAAAGCAATCAGCAAGAACAACTCTGAAATGTGCCTTTGGCATCATGGAAACTGCAGACTGTTCTGGTTGCCTAAGTATAGCATTACAAAATGGAAGTGTAAAGTAGAATAGAAGCAATGTGCAAATTGGAAAAATCAGTGGCAGTTATGCTTACATAGTATTAGAGACAAATAAACTGCCTAGTTTGTATTCTACACTTATAGGTTTAACTGAAAACATTTTTTTTTTTTTTTCTAAACACAGTATTTCCTAAAAATGCAAGTGCCTAACGTTCAGTGAAAAGTCAGATGAATCTCAAATTTAGGAAGAACAGAGTAAACTAAAAGCAGGAGTGTGGGAATACAAGAAAAACAGTTCAGAGCAGAAGCTGTGGAGCAAGATAAACAGCATGAGAACCAAGGACACCTCTAGAAAAAGAAAGAACGTCTCACGGCTCTGATTGGATATGTGCCTGTGTGAACGGTTGAAGAGTGTTTTGTAGAATGCTCTGTTGACGTGTAAAGGTGGATGGGAAAATTGTAGGGGTGGATGGGAAAGCTAGAAAAAGAAAACTTGTGAAGGTATATAAGTGATGTGAGAACTTGTAATAAACAATTTGGATCATTCACATCTGAGTCCGTGCATCAGACGCTGCACAAGAGCTGAGTAGTCATAGGCTAAAAACATGTATCTTACTGCAGGTGACTCTTTGATATGGAGTATGTGAATTCATGATGTAGGAGATTTTTAGAAAAAAGTGTAAAATAATAATTTAAATAACAAAATTATTGAACATATTTTAATCTGAGTCATTATTATCTTTTGATACATTTATTTAATTACTCATTCGAGGAAACACTGAACTTTTAAGAAAGTGTTAAAATACAACTGAATTATTAGTGGAGCCAGGTTAAAATTTCAAGTGTTTAAAATTTTATGGTCATTAATAACAACAACTTTCTCTTACATTGGTAACTAGACTCCTTTGTGAAAAGGTCAGCAAAAAAAAAAGAAAAAGGAAGGAAGAAATGACCATCCTCTCTGTGGAACAAGTATGACTTTAGTTTTTGTAAAACCAAAACATTGTATTTAGTGTTGTGAAAGCCAAACCGATTAATAATATATTACCTTAAAAACAGAAGGACACAGGAAAATGTGAAACTGCACCAGAATTTTGCTTAGTCTTGTTCTGAACTACAACAGTAATGGCCAATTTTTTAATTGATAAAGAGTTATAATTCCAGTAAATGGATGAACTAGCATAATCAAAGCTGTAGATTATTTGACGAAGATTAGTTTGGTTTTCTAGTGGTAAAACAAAATAATTAGGTATAGAGATACTCATGTTTTACTTAACTGTTCTGGAAAAGTTAATTCCTAATAATTTCTGTGGAAAGAATTTAACTTAAAATCTATCATCTATCATTAAGCGGGTAGCACTAATCTGATTTTGAAGTTTTGAGGCTTTTGAACTCATAAGCTACATATTCTAATAAACAATCAAAGGCATCATTCAAGAAGTGATATCCACTTTTTTACCTTTGATGATTAGTGGCTCATATAAATACATTTTATTTTTCTTACAGATCTGTGATTTTAGGAAATTCAGCCAGGAACTTGATGGCTTGATGTTTGGACTAGATGATCTCAGTGGTCTTTTCTAACCTTAATGATTCTATGACTCTATGAACAATGAATCTTAATGTTAGGTTTTGCACAATTTCGACACTTCTAATTGAAGATGTAGTGGTAGTTAATTTGTAATTTAACAGTGACTGAACTTTCATGTTCTTGCTTGTTTTTGCAGAAATGTAATATTAACAAGAAATGTTACATTCATTATAAAAGAACTGGAATTCCACATATACTACTGGCTGTAAATTAAAAAAAAATGCTGTAGGATCACATATAGAGATGATAAATCAAAAATCCTCGATTGCACAACTCCCTAGTGTGCAAACATGCTGCAGGCTCTTTGTTATTCTTCAAAAAGCAGAGATCTTAGAAAGCTCCTTACGTAATTACACTTTCATTTATAACTTTATTAATTTAAATAAATAGCAATATTTCATGTCAAGGGCTTTGCTTCAGTTTCTTGTTAACTCATAGAATACGAGACTTTTGATCTATGCCACTGCTTTGCAATCTCTAGAGGTAGGTAGTGTCAGTGAATGAGACTGACTACTGTATTACTGCAGGTTTTCTAAAATAAACAATTAAGAAGAATTACCCAGAAGAATTAGGGGACTGTTCATGTGTTTAGAAGAGGAAAGGGTGAGATCTTCATTAATTCCATTCCATTAATTCCAAAAGCCTTAGCTGGTGACTGTAAAATGAGATTTCATATGTTAATAATGTTTTACTGTAGACTGAAAATTTGCTCTGCAAGTATCAGTTTTCTAGATTCCTTTGACTATTACAAAATTTTTGGTGGAGAATAGGTTCAACCTGCCTCTTTTGTATACTCCACACCACTTTTATCACACTCGTGTTATCCTATGAGATAATCTGTTGCTTAATCCGTCACAGTTTAGACAAGTAAAATTTATCATCAGGTGTTTTATGACAACACTTGGCTAAATCACTCTGTAGTATGTAAAATAAAGATGTAGACAGTGGTCAGAGTGGGCTACAATAATACCCTTCAGACCTGTATGATGTGTTACCAACTCCAGACTCATGACAGCAGGCAGACAGGGCTTCATTCATCTATCTGCAAACAGCAAATCACGCTAGGGGTCGGGCAAGGCAAAACATTTGCTTTTCGTGATCCATGAGAATCAGAGATAACACAGTTCTTTTGGCTTATCTGTAGTTCTCATCAATGAAGAGAGATGATAGGACATCATAGATGTCTTCCTCGGCACAATGTGAAAAACATTCTTTATTTATTGTGTCACAGCAAATATACCACGAAGGCCAAAGTTCCTGGCTCTCTATCTTCACACTTTCTGAGATATCCCATACACTGACATTAGAGATTTCAAAAAATCAGAACCAATATGAATATTTTGCGAATTCTTTGAGTCTGTAGCTCTCCTATGTTCCCAAAAGTTGGTATACACCTCTACACAAGAACTGGTACTGTACTGAATTGGTATTTGTGAGTCTCAGTTGTGTAGTAAGCATGTTGCAGGTGAAGAAGAACCAATAGCTTTCTCCAGTATCGATGCCTTTCTACAGAGTGTGGGAGCCTGCAAATATACATTTTCTTTTTCATCTTGCCTATCCTGTTGCAGTAGGTGAGCTATTCATCTACCTTGAATTTGGGAACTGATAAGCATGCAGACAAAATATATTCAAACTTATTCTGGCTGGCTGGTGACTCATTTAGTGTACTGCAGGAATGTGCCCTACCAAAGAAGGAGTACTCAGATGTGCAGGTACTTCTAGTAATTACAGGCTGCAGCAGCAGATCTTAGAGGTGGTGATGGAGAGCACATCAAAGCTGTCTGCATGAGGAATATTGAACTCAGGTGAAAGTCTGTGAGGGCTTGTGTAGCACTTACAGGCAAATCTGAAGATACTCAAATGAATCCATGAGGCTCCAGTACAAACACTCTAGCTAAGAATTCTACACCTTCTAACACCTTGGTATGAGACAGTGGAATAATTTCTTCCTAATAGCTAAGGATTAGCACCAAATCCATCATTCTCTGTCACAGAATGGGGTACTGAGCTTTGACCTTGTCTTCTGAAGAAGTAAATACATTGAAAACAGTAGATTAAAAATTAATAGTACTTTTCCCCATCACAAAGCATCTTAACCATGCAAGGTGTCATTCTGTACATGCTGTTATCCTGAGAGAATAATGTGACAAGTGTCATATGAATTATGCAGTATAGTGTAAGCATCTTCATTGGAAGGAGAGAGATGCAGTCACTTTCCACAATTCCTAGTGCATCTGCTGACCAGGCCTGGTCTCTGTTATCATTCAACATTAAAATGTTAACACACTCCTAAACAGAATACTTGCAATTTTCTATACAGAGAGAACAAGAACTCCTTCTGGGACAGATTTTTCTTCTGTACCAGTTCACATCCTGACTCCTTTCCTGCAGCGTGCTCAGCTGTTAGCCTGCAGATTTGCGGCAGGATGGGTGCACAGGCAAATAGTGAATGATCATAAGAACAGTAGATTTTGCAAGCTCTTATGTGCTAAAGAAAGTATTGCTATAAGTCTCATTAGATGGACAGTCACACCTTGCTGGTGACTGAAAGAAGCTAAATGCAGTTATAATGAGACCTGAGAAGTTTCACTTTCAAGTATGATTTATTATGTGCTGAAATAATAGTTTGTATTAAACTAAACAATGAGGGTCTTAATTACTTCAAAGCCTGTTGATTCATTATGAGATAATAGTATATTACTATAGAATTTGACAGCTGACTCATCTCAGGACTCAGCTGGTGCTGTGCATAACATAATGCTGGGATTGAGACACAGCATAAATCATGCAGCTCTGATGTCTGGAAAAAAATAAATTCACTATTGTAAATAAAAATAAGTTGCATAAAAAAATAATATCAAACCAAGCATCAGTTTCCTATTCACACATAATAAAACTGCATATGCAGTTATGTTTTCTGTTATTGCTCACAAATTTCCTTGCTATTCTTATACCAGGATTTCTTTCTCACCCTGTCACCCCTCATAAATAAAACAGCTGTGTAGGCAGGTAGTTTTCACTTAACAAATTAGTGCTGAGCCCCTAATATTGTATCACCTGCTGTTATAATTAGGCCCAGGAGAAAAGAATACAGCTGTTTTCTTTCTCTATCGTCGTTTCTTTGTATTAAAATGAAAAATAAAATACAGTTGTGGAATGTTGGCCTGGAGCAGAAGCTGGTAGTCAGTAGGGCTCAATGCAGACTGACCCTCTTACCTGCTGTGCCTTGACATTTCACCACATATGGCATTACTCAACACTTACTGCAATTTAAAATGAGTCTAGAGTGTATCTCATGCACCGCTTGAGACTAAATGCATGTGAAACCAATGAAAGGATCCCAGAACAATAGTTCATTTTATCTTCAGTTCATTTTATCTTCAGTTCTTAGGCTGTGAACTATACATCAGTCTTATGTGTTTCTTACAAAAAGAGATGAAAGAACGGATGAATCATTTTGCACTAACACTGGATAAAAGCAGCCTGACTTCCAGGCTTTGCTTGTTGCAGCTGTTTTCATATTAGCTATAGGCTTCTGTTTTCATATTAGCTATAGGCTTGGGCTGGTATTGCAACTTGAAATCCCTGGCTGTCTTCTGTGTCTTTGTACTGGATCTCAGCCTGGTACCAGCCTTCTATGAGCTCCAGGATGCTGTGCATGAGATGAGGGAGGGCAAGGGAGGGACCTGGCTCACATCACTTCTGGCCCCAGAGGCAGCACGTGCATAGCTGCACTGATCTGAATGACAGACTGTACCCAGGTGTGGCTATTTATCAGTTTCCTTTAGTGTGTCTGCAAGGGAAGCAATATCTACCCCTGCATTTTTGAAAATAAGCATGGCAGTGCTGATTTCTATCCCCTCCTGTAATACAAAGGTAGAGAAAATTGAATAGAACTACTAATATTATGGACAACAGCTTGGTAGACTATAACTAATTATTAATCATCGTCTGTATTAATTTCCTCAGCTGACAGTAGCCTCTTATATCAGTTATTTTGTTGATGGCAAAATCACATGGAAAATTAAGGGAAAACTGTTCTGTGCAAATTGTATTCTCCTTCCCTGTTTTAAGGTGGCATACATTTTTTGCTGAGACTCTAATGACTCATTAACAGACTGAGTGGTGCACTGATGGTGAAATCCAGTGTATTCATAATGCATGAAGTTGTCAGATTCCTCCCTAAACTGGGCTATTTCTGGAAAAATATTAATCGTTGTTTAAAATAGGTACTCCTACATTAAAAAGATTTGACAAATCTAGCTTTGAAGGAGTTTGGTGACTTCCCAAATTGGTGTAAGAGTATTTATCATTTCTCTATATATTCTCTGACGACATTTAGGAAAGAAAATACCTTCTCTCAGACCAGCTGCTGGAAAAGACAAGATTTTGGATGCACGAGATCTTCATCAAAGGGAAATTTTGAAGTTATTTACGATTTTTTCAAAGACAAATTATCAGTTATTTCTCCATGTGCAGTGAAAAAAGGAAAAGATGATAAAATCTGTTCAGTGAGCATCAAAAGAAATTTAAATCTGTTAATAGGAAAAAAAAAAAAAAAGAAACAACATAAGCACCGAATGACTCTGTACATCTCCCTTTCTTGGAGGTCTTTAACAAGTAGGTTAGTCAAAGATATAGCCCATCTATCCAGGACAGCTGAAGTATTTTTAATCTTTTGAACTAATATCTGCTACTTGCTGATTTCTGAGTCTTTAACCACTGTCTGCGGGCAGTGGTTTAAGCTGCAGTCCAATCCAAAGAGATCATTCTTCTACATATGTACAGATCCCAGAAATCTTATTTCCCTTTGCTCTAAGCTGCCATGTTTATCAGTCTTTGGAGATATGTTCTTACACTTTTAACATAGACAAGAAAATTATTCATAATTATGTGACAAAATCAAATCCACCAAAGTGCTGGTCAGTGTTCTCCGGGGGCATGCTCGTTTTCTAGTAGAAGCCGGTACATTGCAAAGGGATCAAATAGACTGTACTACTAAATTTCCAGGATTAAAAAAACAACAAGCCATGAACAAGAAATAAAATGCATCTGACATCCATGGGAGGGAAAATATCAACCCTTTGCCTAAACAAAAGAAGTACAGAAAATTCTTGTAGAAGATAGATGGTGGAAGAAAATCTGAATTAAGAGTCAAAAAGTAAACCTGCTTTATTTTGTTTCATAGATTGAGTGCTTCTTTGCTCTCTAGGGTGCAGTGAAATGCCTAAAGGGATCTCTGCTATTGCTTGCAGAACAGCTTCTCTATTACTTCAAGACTCCACTCAGCAATTTCATTTTCTTATTTTTAAATCACAAGACGTGTATATTCCACAGTGCAGAAATCCTAACTGATTACAAAAAGCAATCCCTAGTTACTGCAGAAAAAGTCTTAACCAAACAACAACAACAACAAAACCGTTCGAAAACAAATAATAAAACCCCAATGATATATATATATATATCATAATGTATATATAAGGAAAAACAAAACAAATCAGAAAGAAACAAAAAAATCTCCTCAGATCAACACTATTTTTCAGCTCACAGTGAAACTTTTGTGAACTCCTACCCCTCTCTGTCTTTACTGGGACAGTCTGCAGTAAAGCCAAGGACTTATGACTGTGTGTCATGATTACAGAACTCAGAAATATCATGGAGACAAAGCCTTCCATAATCTTTATTTGAGGTCACTGATGCACTTCACTTGCTCCTCTGCTGAAATCAACGCAGCAGAATTTGATATGTGGTTAAGGCACAAACAAACCCTAAATGCCCTTAGCTAAATAAAGCATTGTAACTTAAATCTTGAACTCTAACTTCACTTTAGATCAGCAGGTACCTTGTATGTCACAGAAGTTTGTAGGAGCATCTTCAGGGTACATATAGTACTGAACTTGATGAGGAATGTGAAAAATAACAAGAAAGAGTTTTATAAGTACATTGAACAGGCAAAGGAGAGCGTTACCCCCTTTGATAAATGAAAAGCGAGATCTGCCCTCCTCACACATAAAGAAGGCTGAAGTACTTAATGAGTTCTTTGCCTTGAACTTCATTATCAATCAAGCTTCCCACACCCCTCACATTCCTGAACCTTTAGGAAGGGGAGCAAAATCCCTCCCACTATAAGAGAAGAACAAGTAAGAAACAGCCTCATGAGGCAGATGTGAGAAAAGGAGATTATAATCCTCCCTTATTCTGCCCTTGTGAGGCCCCATATGGAGCACTGCATCCAGACCAGGATCCAGGGAAATCTCATCATGGCCTTCCAGTATCTGGAAGAGACTATGAACAGGAGGAGACCAACTTTTTACGTGATCTGATAGTGATTGGACAAGATGGAGGTGGCTTTAAGTAAATGAGAGGAGATTTAAATTAGATGTTAGGTGGAAGCACCAGATGTTGCCCAGATAAGCTATGGATGTCCCACTCATGGAGGTGTTGAAGACCAGGTTGGATGGGGACCTGGGCAACCTGACCTAGTGGGGGGCAGCCCTGCCCATGGGAGCTGGGTTGGAACTGGACGGCTTTAAGGTCCCTTCCAATCCATTACTCCATGATTTGTTCCAGATGCAGTGTAGAGCACATTATGTGAGCCCTCACATGGGTGAGAGTGTGTTAGGGGTCAGGCAACACACCACAAGCACAAGCCAACCTTCCCTGAGGAAACTTTCTTTTGGTCTGGTCATATGCAAAGGCAACAATATCACTTTTCAGTATCTAACACTAATACTCAGACAAGATTCACAGAGAGAACTGAATGCATTGATCATAAAGGATGGCATACTTTTTATAATTTTTTCCAATGAGAATCAAAAGAATATCCTTCTATCAGTGCCAGAGTCAATTAAATAGGAGTCCTCTCTGGAGATGTTAAAGACCTGCCTGGACGCTTAACTGTGCAACTTATTCTAGGGAGCCTACTTTGCAGGGGGGTTGGACTCAATGATCTTTAGAGGTCCCTTCCAACCCCTGCAATTCTGTGATTCTGTGATATACACCCCAATCACCCCCAATTATAATCTGATTACACCAGTTAGTATGGTACCGCTGATTACATAACTGCTACACAACTCAGCCATGTATTGTACACGTAAACTCAGTGTGTTTTCAGCTTTCTGGTGCCCTGTTTTGATGTGTATAACCTGTCCCAATTGTTTCTTTGATGGATGATGGATGGCACTACTGCTCTGGACTTATTGGTCCTGAAGCTCACTGCTCTGAGCCACTGAATGATAGAAAAAATTATAAACTCAGAGGGTAGCCACCTGGAAATAGATGTGCCGACTTTCTGCCTGCAACTGAGGATCAAACTGGGTGGGAGTGATAGGATGATCTATGTTATACAGTGGGGAGATGTTGTGTTGGCTGTGCACATCTTCTTCCAGATACCCTTGCATTCAGTCCTGTTGCTTTGTCAGTCTAAGGCAGATGAAAACTCCTGTTACAGTCACAGAATCGAATTTCATTCCTGTATAGAATAAAATTGAACTTCTTAACATTTTGCTATACCTGTAGGTTATGAATCTACTTTGCATATTTTGAATAGCAGCATGGCAGTTAGTGGTTTATTGTTGTTTCAGGTCATAAAGTATAATTTAAAAACACAATTTTATTGAGTATATTAAAACTCAACAGATTTTACACCAGGGAAAGAGTAGATTTTAATTTCAATTAGATATTGATGCTATCTGATGTTCCTTAGTTATTAGCCTGTGATTGCTAACTCTAAAAGCAAATATATTTGCTTATGTAAGATTTATTGTAATTTTACCTTTTATGAGACAAAACACAGTTATATCAAAGGATATTAGGAATTCTTTTTTCCCACTCTGCAGACTCAGAGAATTTTACACTGTTCTGCGGTACTGCTAGAACAATGCTCCAGAGAGGCATGAGGTGGCTTGGAGTCAATCACACTAATTGTTTCTGCATTTTGCTAAGCCACTGCTATCTTCACTTGCAATTAACGTGACATCTGGCAAAGCACTGATCTGGAACATTGATTATTCTAATGCTGCTCATTAGTAATCATTAATAACAAATGAATAATTCAACCGATTATCAATTAACCTCTGACTAAGGTTTTCAACACTATTTTTCCTCTGTACAGGCTCACAGCATGTACTGTTTAACTTGCTCTGATGTTCACTTCATTTCTCTTAGAAAATCAAATTGTTTTTCATTTTATTCTGAGGCAGTATAATGTGTATCCTGTGTCTCAAGAGTGGAACAGTCAATGTGGTCTATTCATTGAGGCTATGTTTGTATTCTGTTTATGTATAACCATTGTGTGTTTTCTCAACCCTACCTACTCATATAAAGATATAAGGACTGTAATTGTGTAGTTTAGGTACACAGACTAGAAACTGGAGGTATCTAATAGCTTGCCAGCAGTTATGCACCATCATCAAAATACTGTCTCCCAGAGCAAATGAAGATCAGAAAGGAATATTTATTTCTTGTAACACCTCCAGGGAAGTTCTCTTGGAACTCCAGAAAGACTTTTGCCTTGGAGTGTGACTTAATCAAAAACATGTTCCTTAAGAAAATAATTCTGCCTCCTAAAATTTCCTGCTCTCACACATATATAACAATTAACACTATAGAAACATCATGATGGTACAACCTACTTATTTTCCCATAATTTTCACATATAGAACACCTAAGAAATATGAAATATACTCATGAAATTATAAACATATTCAGGACTACAAGCTTTATTTTCTCAAAAAAAGTAGAATCATGCTGAACCATGAAGCATTTCACAAGTTTATAAACATCTGATGTCTGAAGTTCTTTCATGCTGTGTAGAAGTTCTTACTGGCTAAATATAAATATCTGTGCCTGAACACTTAGAGGTGGAAAGAGGAGAGGAGGAGGAGAGGGAGAGGAAGAGGATTAATTGTGAGACTTTTTTTTCATCTTTACCCTCTCTCTCCTTGGGTGGGAGATTTCTTTCTCAGAAATCCCTTATTACTAAATTGTCTTTTTTTTTTTTTTTTTTGTAATTGTTAGGGTTGTCCTACATCTTTCATTTAAAACATGAGTCAATCCTATGTAAAAATGCTTTTTCTTTTGAATTACTCACTGTGTAACCTACATGAGGTGTTTCAGGCTGTGGAATTTTGATGAAGGATCTGCTAAGCTTTGTGCTGGCATCTGATTAACCACTTGTTTTTAATGGAACTATTGATTAATTCTATAAATGAGACTAGGTGTCTGGACAAATACTGATGGCTATGCTGGTGCAGGACACTCTTAGATTTTTTGATGATCAAATGACAGAAACAAGTAAATCCTAAGAACAATTAGTCCCATACTAAGGTAGGTATCTAAAGAGTCAAATGAGGTGACGAGTCCTTCCTTTAAGATTTTTTTTCCTTTATTCTAAAGGAATTCCAAGAGATAAGTCTAAGAACTGTGAAGTTAGCTAAGGTTGCTACTGGATAAGAATGTTTCTAATTGAGGAAGTGGTAAATAATTTCTAGTATCTCTTTTTAACAGATGAAGTTCAGTGGACCAGATTGTCCAAATGCTATTACATTCGAATAGAAATGACAGTGAACCATTTTAAAATAATGTGAATGTCTATAGAGCTTGAGAAGTACCAGCTCTGGCACACTGGTTTTATTCATGTCTCTTCTTCTACTCAGCCAGCTTGTAGACATTTTGATTCATTGCTTTCAGTAAACTTCAGTACTTCTATCTCTGTTGTCACCCCAGGAATTCAACTCATATTGCCTTCAGTTACATGTTTAATGTGAAGGACTTAACAGGATGCCATGCATCATTACAATGACATGAAATCCTCCGGAACTTTAAAGTGATGTGTTTTGCTTGCAGACATGGTTAAAGAGACTATAACTGTCAGATGAAATACACACACACACCAAAAAGGGAAGCTAGGAACAGCCATTCTGCCTGTCTCTCTAAATGCTGTTTAAACAGAAAAAAATTGGTGGTCTAAGGAAGGGAATTTAGTTATTTCATCACAGCTGTGAAGAATAGGTCAAGTGGCTAAAGGCTTGTATCAAGACAGTGCTGAGAACATCTTGATGGAAGATGATGGAGAACAGGATTTCTCTTTCTCTTTTCTTTACCTCTTTTGTTTTTTTCTCTCTCTCATGCACAGATGTGTTTTCTCCTTTTCCTCTCGTTCCTTTGTGTAGCTCAGCTTAGGAGATAAATTTATTTATCTATTTAGGTTCTTATAAGGCATTTCTTTCTATGTTATACTTATTGGACACCTGTGGTCAGGAAAAAGAATTGGTATAGCTCACATCGATGTAGAACTATGAAATCTGGGTTGAAGCAAAAAAAAAAAAAAAATTGGTTGTCAGTGTATTGGACTCAGTAAAAAGAACAGTAAACCGAACTTCCTGATAGAAGATTTGACTTTTAGCTGAAGCAAAAGTAAACTAAAGTAAACTTCTGTCCCATCACTCGAGGTTAAGAGCAAAATGACTGGTACTGCGGAACTTTTATGCAGTTGTCGGATGCAAGGTAGTCATGACACTCCTAGAGAAGAAGCAATTATCTTATGAATGAATTTTGAATAAAGATAACACTCAAGAGGTGTAATACCAAAGTCCTATGAGAACAGTTTTCTAAAAACACTGGTACTAAGTTTTATTATGTGTATAACTTGTTGCATAAAATCACAAAAATTCAAATAACTTGCAATCTAATTAAAGAATCCTTCCACAAACTGCTGTAAATTCCAAGGTACCATCTGGAACCTGAGCCCAGTGTGCTGCTTCTGTAAAAAAAAAAAAGAATTTCTGAAAGGATATAGGAGAATATAAAGGAGAATTATACCTTACTTAGTGATTCTTCATCTTCTATGGCCATATATTACTTTCCACTGTAAATGGGACATAGGCCCAAGCATACGTGTCTCAGATTGGAGAAAAATGTTGAAAGTTCTCCTCCTCTGGTCTCACTAACAGTGCTACTGAACTGGGAGAGTCAGCTTGAAGGATAGAAGAAAAAGCATGCATTTGCTTTTCTAGTTTCTACTTCTTAGTAGGCTTGACTTATTTAACTTCAGGGGTTATACCATAAATCGGGATTTAAAATTCAAACCATAAAATAAATTCAGAATACCTTGGCCTGTTTACCATCAAAGAGGGGAATTAGTGTTATGTTTAATGCCTTTAAGATGGTTGGCTGACACAAATTTTCTTACTACAATGCTTCACTTCAGCAGTGAAAGAGAGAAAGAATATTTAAAGGATTTTGTCCTACATATTTTTGTTCTTTTTGTTTGTTTGTTTCTTTTGTTTTCAGAGCAGTGACTTTAGGATTAAGTAAGCTGTGTCCCCCACAGTTCCAGAATTTTAACTTTGTGCAACTGTTTCATACCACTGTATATTATATATTACCACTGTTACAATTCTGTGTCAGTTCATTGCACTCACATGAACACAGAGCACGACATGTTTTCTTGCTTCTGGACTATGCCAGGGGGAGTTCACATGGTCAGCAGTTTTCATGTCCAAACATTTAAGGGTTGTGAAGAGTGTCTTGTTAAAAAAAAAAAAAAAAAAATTAGAATAAAAGTTGCATTTTTTTTCAGAACTCTTCACAGAACAATGTTGTCATATTTGACAAAATTACATTGTTGGTGTTATAAAGGCACACAGTAGTTTTAGTCTTAGAAGAGCAATGTAAAGGAATGGTGTGTAATAGGAAATCTAAATTTCATTACAGCTTTTAATAATCATGACATAGATAGCTGAGGAAATTCAAAATAACAAACCTTATACAGTCATATTTGGAAGAAACAACCGTAGGTAGTTCTTATATTCTTTTAACATGTAAATTTCTTACTTGGATTTAATAGAATAGCTCTGCAGAGGGCTAGGCATATGGAAGGATATCTAATCTGTGACTTGGATCTGGTGGCCAGTATTTAAATTCTTCTCTTTCTTTTGTTGTTTTATTTTCTCCACTCCATAACTTTATGAGAGGCTTAAGCTCTTCATCTATAACACTTAAATTACAAACATTGCTTATTATGAAACTGATGTGACAAATATAATTTATTTCAACCGACCATAATGTATGATCACAAGTGCCCTGAAGCACAAAGTGTGTGCTATTCTTAGTACTCACTGACACAGTAATGACACTCAAGCACTGCATCACTGTGCTGTATTTGGGGCTTACTTTGATGTATATCAACTTCATATATCATGTTTATGATGAATGTTCCTGGGCCACACCTGATAACAGTTCTGTAGCTTTCTGTAATGATGCTGTGGAGGAAAGGGAGATCTTCCTGTCTTAGGTAGAAGACTATACTATTTCCTTGCCATAGTATCTTCTTAGTCATGAATAAAATGAGAACAGCTGATGTTCCACTTCAGGCGTCTAAACTACAAAAATGAAGGAATCATAGAATCATAGAATGGCTTGGTTGGAAGGGACCTTAAGGATCACTCAGCTCCAACCCCTGCCATGGGCAGGGCTGCCCCCACCAGCTCAGGCTGCCCAGGGCCCCATCCAACCTTGTCTTGAGTGCCTCCAGGGATGGGCCACCACAGCTTCTCTGGACACTCTGTTCCTGTGCTTCACCACTCTCTAAGTAAAGAATTTCTTCCTCACGTTTGGTCTAAATCTTTTCACTTCAAGTTTAAGATTTCTCCCCCTTTCTCTATCATTATCAGATCATGTAAAAAGCTGGTCTCCCTCCTGCTTATAAGCTCCTGAGGAAAGCTTATAAACATGACCTGGAAGGTCATGATGTGATCTCCCCAGCTCCTTCTCTTCTCCAAGCTAAATAAGCCCAACTCTGATAGCCTTTCTCCAAAGGAGATGCCCTCCAGCCCTCCAGTCATCTTCATAGTCTTCCTTTGGACCTGCTCCAACAGCTTCACATCTTCCTTTTGTTGGGAACTTCAACAATCTGTAATACCCATTCTATTTGACAGAAGATACGTTATCGTATTAGCTGTTATGCATGTAGGGGTAAGATACTGTCAGTAACTCTATCTTTTGATATATGGAGAGCAACACTTTTTTGTGGTATCTGTAATGTGATGAGTCATTCTAGCATAAATCAATGAAAGCACTGTAAGAGTTCATTGCAGAGATCAATTACAAGGAGTATTATGCAGAAAGTATTGTGTTTTGCTATTTGATTGTATCAAGAGAATTACTGAAAGCTCAAAGAAACTACAGCAATCTGTATGCTAATTTGTATATTAAAAAATGAGAGGAAGAGTCACAATTGATGCTGAAATTACTGGTATTACACATAATTAACATACTGAAATAAATTAGCAACTGTGCAAACCAGATAAAGAAGGCAAAAATAAATATTTTTTTCCAGGATATGACATTAAAGAATTTTGAAAAAGTCAGCTACCATGGTGTTCTGAGATGACCATGCACACAGTGGATGGAGCTACTAAAGCCCAATTCCAAAGTCACAGCTGCATCTGCTGATGGTGCAGCGTCTTACCAAGCTTTCTTCCAGGGCAGAGAATTCCCCAGGAATTTAGAGAAACAACTGCAAAAATTAGTTCATTTTTCTTTGATGTCTACTATCTAGATATTTAGATATTTCCTTCCTCTCACAAAGGACCTTCTGGAAGACACACTGACCATAAGGAATGAGTGTAGTACTGACAGACATTTTGTATATTCCCATCTTAGATCACCTCCAAAATTTGGATGTAATCTTATAAAATAAGTTACTGTTTGAAGTTTTGATGGGTGAAATGAGTGCCCTGTCCCAAGAGAGGATCAAGAGAAAATCAGTTCTGTGTTGAACTACATCCAACACTGTGAGCCAGTACTGCCTGAAAAAGTGCAGACTCTCATTGCTGCAAATCCTTATTTTTCATTCAGCTGAACAGAAAGGTTGCATTTCAAAAGGTTCCCTAACAAAAACTTGATGATTGACTGCCACGTAACACTTGTGTAAACACACCTCTGCAAAGTAAGTGCCACTGTGGCTTGTTTTCAGCAAATCTTAGCAGTGACTAAGGTTCATGCGGACTTCCCTGACAGCAATGCTTTCCCTTTATAATTTGTCAAGAGCAAATGTAACAAAATGAAGGAAGATCTGAGTATTTCAGAAGGGCATTTCCAAATTTTGTGGTAGTATGTGTTGCCAAGGTAACATCATCTCTTGCCTGAGTCTGATCAGGGAGGATGGATATCAAATGGATGGATTAGTGCATAAAATATGCTGAACACTAGAAGTAGGAAGTGGAACAAATAACTACAATAGGACTTATCAAATGTATTTATGATACAGATTATGGACAACAATAATATACTAGTAAACAATATAAAACATAAAATTCATCAGACACTAATAGCAAGCTGACATCACATTAATTATATTCTAATTCAACTTACATGAAGTAATGGATGTAATGTGCCGTAATGCAGTGTAGAGAAGACTGAATTGGCTTTTTCTTCTTAGTTCAGAATAGCAAATGGAAGAATCATTATTCTGTTGCAGTATGCCAGCTTCTATTTATGGATCGTCATCTTTTTCTCCTAACAATTCATCTCAAGATGTATCATAAAACAGAACCTTCCAGATGTATACTGGAAATGTTATTTCAAAAATGTGCTGCTATCTTTTCCATGCTATTGTTTCTAAAGATCTGGAGAGGTCTTAAGCAAAGAAACACGCTAAACAATGTTATCTGATTTAAATACTATGTGTTTTATTGGAAATTATCCAGAATACACCTTTAACCTTTAGTTACAGATTTATTTTGCAAATTAATTCCAAAAGTACGTTAAGAAAGGACACCCAGTACTTTCACCCATCCTCTGTCTGTCTTGATTTCTGGTGGGACAGGATTGATTTTCTTCATAGAGCCTGGTATGATGCTGTGTTTTGGTTTGAGGAGAAAAAAAAATTGATAACTAACTGATGTTTCAGTTGTGGCTGAGCAGTGATGCACAGAGCAAAAAACACCTCAGTTTTTCAGCTTCTTGTATGGGCTGGTTAGGGGGTTAGGGGACATGAGGAGCTGAACCAGGTTAGCTGACCCAAACTGGCCGAAGATTCATAGTTTCCATACTACTTGGCATAGTGTAAGGAAATTATAAGGCTGAGTGGAGTTGGCTGAGGTTAGCTGCTGCCCTGGGGCAGGCTGAGCATTGGTCAGTGGGTGGTGAGCAATTGCACTGTATGTCACTTGTTTTGTTATATCATTACCGTTATTTTGTTTCCTTTTTCTGTCTTAAATAGCTTTATCTCAACCTATGAGTTCTACATTTTTTTTCCAATTCTCTTTGCCATCCAACTGGGAAGGGTTGGAGAGTGAGTTAAAGGCTGTGTGATGCTGGGCAGCATGCTAGGTTAAAGCACAGCAGCATCTTTTTCAAGAAGACTGCAGTTACGTATGTTCAGACCTGACTCCATAGAAATAAAGAGATCCCTCCTTTTAAATACTTAAAAAAAAACCTAATTGTAATACAAGTTTAAAATCACTTGAAATACACAAACCTCTAGCCATAAGGGTAGTTTAGGTTTGCTGTTTTGAAAGCACTGAGACCATGTATGATAGAAATAGTCACACTGGTCATTCTTGGAGCCCTTGCCACAAAGAGAATAAATAGAAGGACAAAAAGCTAACCACTTTCTCTAATTATTGACTGTTGTTGATGTGAAGAGGAGGCAGACTCAGATAAAAAACTGTAATTTGTTCCAAGTGAAGATGGGAGAAGAGTAAAATCTACTTTTATTCTTTCCTAGGATAGAAATTGACTACCTGTAATTTATATTACTACACTGTATGAGTTATTAAGGAGCATGCTTTACAGTATTCATTATGATGGTACTCCTGTTAAATAGAACTGATACTTTGAACCACAATAACGTAAAACTCCTGAAATCCTAAGGTGTGGAGTTATTCTTTACATAAGCAAACAGGCACCTTCAGACATCCCTACAGAGCATGTGGGATCCATAGCAAAAGCCTGGACTTGAGAACCTCAGAATTACAGGCTTCTTATAGCCAAAGTTGTATTTTCAGCTTATGTTGTTTATATTCAGAACAGAATTACATGCATATGAAAAAAAGAGAAAACAAGAATATTTGTGATAGAGTAACAAGCATTTTTAGGTAACTTGCTTTGTTATACATGTAAAAAGACTTAGGACTCGTGACAGAACATAATAGAGAGATGTCCAGGCAACAATAGTAGTGATGAGGATAGTAGAGAGTGGATAAGAGAACTAGTAAATTATTTAGGTAGCCTTTTTAATCAGCACTGATAATTCTCTGGTGCCTGAAGTTAGAGCTAGTCTGGTTTAGATATTAAAGCTTAGATGTTAGCAGGATCAAAACTATTGCAGATACTTTTAAATTTCTAAACCAGAAATTTCCTATCCTCCTCAATCTTACTGTAATAGTTTGCAGGCTTTTGGAAAAATATAGCAAGTGATAAACTCCAATTCTATTTACAAAATTTTACATTTCAGCCATCATTTCCCTTTTCTTTTTATCTATCAATATACTTTCATTAAATAGCTTATAAATACGTGGTAGTTCAAATAGTATGAAACAATAAGCAGCCAGTTCCTACAGCATAGTGGCAGTTACTTGACAATAGTAAGTTTCTGACCTAAAGTTGCTTGAACACAATAATTTATGTTTGATATACCTTGCTGTTCTAAACCAGCTATCTAACAGGGTTTGTCATAACACACATGACATTGCTGGCTATCTTCCCAGCACTCCTCTCCCCGCTAATTGTCCATTTTCTTGTCACAAGGAACCAGCTGTGATCTATGGCAGGAAATAGTTACATCTCCAGGGCATGGCCTTTTCATTTTCACTTGGTTGTGAAATGCATACTTTTCAGGATTAAATTCCAAGGCCAAAAAAACCTCTCCATTTTCATCAAAGCTAATTTACTCAACCTCCATGAAATTTCCTCAGTCATTTCCCTCTTCTGTGGCTCACAGTCAACATATACATTAAAATAAAAATAGCCACTGAGAATTTTGTTTCATACTGCTTTATGGTTTTCTTTTTCAGCTTTCCAGTTCACTTACTTACACACAAGCTGATCTTTGTTCACACAGGTGAGCTGAACTCACACCTCTAGGGCTTCTAGATCTAGGCCTCTAGATCTTCCAAAGCACCTACCACTCCTACTTGGCCTTCTGCATGCTGAGTAAATGTTTCTAAATGCCTCTACTGAAGCTTAACCTTTATTTTTTATACTTGCACAAATGCCACAAATTTCCAAAATCATTTTGGGTGAGTGTTTGCCTCACGGAGATAAGTGCGTAATGATGGATCAGTTTCATGAAGACTTTATTTCAGATGAGTTTCAAGGAGTTGTTAAAGACTTCTGAGAAAGAAAAGAATGAGTTGGTATAATGCCATGTCTTACATGGTAACTAAATTGGCCAAGCATGTCTGCTTTGTATTTTGTAATCATTGATAAAAGCAAAACCATGATAGCACTCTCATGTGAAGAACAGGAATAGGCAATCTCATGAGATGACTCTCTACCAAAGCTAGTGCTACTATTACAAACTGTAAGAACAATTCTTTGGAAAGTATGCATACTCTTAAGCTGTCCTGAAAGGGTTCCTCTGTCATGAGCATTACACATATTTTTAATCTAATATTACCATATTACCATGGCACTATCCGATTATTATTATTACATTTAATCATTTTCATTCAATTATGCCATGGATCCATGCTGCAAATAAGCTACTGCAATGAAGCTCATTTTCACTGCAGTTTGTATGATGTTTTTATAACCTAATATAACATTCTTACTGTAAAAACCACGTATGATTTCATATTTGCAATTAGTGTAATACAGAAGTTCTACCTTTATTAGAGAAAAAATGTTTTAAAAACACTTAATTGCATGGTTAGGGTGACTGGCAGTGTGGGTTGAGAAGTATTTACTATGTCATATAATAAAACAGTCTTTTCTAGTTCGTTCAAATATACTCTGCATATTGTGAGTAACCTACTTCCTAACAAGTGGAATTTGTTTTCAAAATTTGCTCCGGTACTTTTATACAGGGAATTAAAGAAAAAAAAAAGTGCTGTATGTTTCAAAGTTTATTTGGAATGCTTCATAGAACTTAATAAATATGACAGAAGACAAACATCCGAGAAAAGCAGAATATTCTGTATTTCCAGATTAGTGTGTAATGTAGTTTCTAAGAGTCTATGTGTATGTTCCAGCTGGGGATAGAAATCATATTAATTCTGAAACTTAGTCAATTTTGATTGTCTCATCTTGACAAGGAAAGATCAATACCATGAAATAAAGTTTTGTTTGTGAGATTTAGATCATTTATCAGTGTGCAAAAACATATGTAAGACTTGAGTGAGTCAATGAAAACACCTGCCTAGAAAAAGAAAACCCAAACATTTTCTGTTTCTTTGTGTTTTTTTTTTTCCTTGTCTCTCCATTAGTTGGAAGTAGATTGGGATTCCTGACAGAAAGTACTGTTAGAAATCCAAGTTTTAAAAACAACATTTATTAATTTAAATGGTTACACAAATTCTATAATTCTCTGATGTCTTGCTTTCCTATTTTGAGAAATTTCTATTTGCTGGTGGATGTTTCCAGCTGGATCCCAGCCTGCCTTTAGTTGAGATCTTTGAACAAATTGATTTAGGGAAGATTGACAAATCTTCCCTAAAAAGTCCTAATTTTGTTCGATTACAAAATAATAATTAATTAATATTATGAAGGCTGCTCCAAAAGTAATGCCTTCTATTTTATTATATTGGCCCACAATGTCAGAGGCAGATGGTGGTGGTATGGCAGTAGAGGTTGAACCTTCCTACCAATATTTAATTACATTTTGTTGCCATGTGACATATAGCAGCAGTGGGGAAGTCTGACAAAATAGTTTCTGACATGGAAGTAAGTTATAAAGTGTGTTTATAAGTGTAATTGAATTCCTCCACATGAAAAAAGTTTCACCCATTGACATTCATCAACATTTGCTGAGTGTTTATCGAGACCAACCAATGGATGTGAGTACAGGATGTTTCAGCAGTGGCCACAGCAATAGTGGGTCACTCTGCTTGTGTGGATTTTTATGAGTGCAACTTGCAAGCTCTTATTCATAGCTGGTGAAAATGCATATGCTAATGGTGGTGACTATGTTAAAAACAAGTGTCCTGTAGCTGAGAATTTGCTCTATCAAATAGTATTATTTGTTGTTTCCATGGAAATAAATAGGATGGATCTACTTTTCTCTTTACAGATCTATACAGGGGAAGGTATACTTTTTTTGGGTGGTGTAGAGGGCACAGGAGGAAGGTAGGGAGCAATAGTAATCATTTTGTAATGAGTTTCCTGTAAGGAACCCAAAGATTTTTTTTGTAAAAAGTAGAAGAAAAGCTTTATTGCTTTATATGAACTTCATTTTGATGTTAAAGCTCAGGCTGCATTGCACCAGCTTCTGAAGCTTCACAAGAGCAACTTCTGCTTGTTGAATTGTACATATACTGGAATTTCCAAACCTTTGGGACAAATGCCCATATTAAATAACATATTGTCACTAAGAGATCTGAATTGAAATTTGGCACTTAATGACAGAAAAGTAAGAGCTTCTGGCATGAATCCAGCATAACCAAAGTAAATCTATTAAATATAGGTGATAGCAGATAAAAAATAAAGTTTCAATTTCTTTTTCACTTTTAGAAAGAAGAATCTTAAAAAAAGAAGGCACAGTCTTCTGAAAATTGCTCAGCCTTTCACACATATGTGCTATAAATTCTTCTGCAGATGTAACTGATCATAATAATTCTAACTTGGATATATTGATTCTTGAATACAAGCAAAGGTGCATGCTTGCCAAAGATGGATTAAACATTCAGTTGTAGAAGCTGCATTATCTAAGATATTTAATATAAGAGAACAAGAAGAAATGTAACACAGAAATGTAAGAGTATGTGTTTAATAATGCTCTTAATCTACTGACTGGCAAATATATAGGTAACAGGTAACTGCTCAAAATGAGAATTTATACATGCTTACCTCACGATATTTGGGAGGTACTGAAGCATGATTTAATTTGAAATTAATAGTTGCTTCTAGTCAAGTCAATAAAAGCATTGCTCTTTTTATGCACAGTTGACCTAGACTACTGATGTGATGTTGAATTGTTGGATACATAAGCCACTAAGAATCTATAATCCAGAAAAAGTCTGTATCTTCTGTATATGCAGAAATATATGAATATATATAAATTCATA
This sequence comes from Chrysolophus pictus, assembly GCA_037305975.1. NCBI lineage: Eukaryota > Metazoa > Chordata > Aves > Galliformes > Phasianidae > Chrysolophus > Chrysolophus pictus. The sequence goes on from CM074576.1 coordinate 78,982,078, forward strand.
TATAAATATGAAAGAATTTGACATACTGATTGCAAGGCGTATTTTTCTTCTTCTCTTAGTGAAAAAATGTAATTGATATATTCATTAACCTGCAATATCCTTTAAGATAATTTTGAGAGGATCAGAGATATATATTTGCCAAATAATATCAATTGCAACACTTTGTAAAATTTACTGTTAGAAAGTATTATTTTGAACTCTGAAGTTTTAGTTTTTTTAAATATTTTTCTGCATCCAAAATATCTGAAGTAATTTGAGCTAAGATGATGATTCAAAAAATACTAAGATTATCAAAACATTTTCCTTTGTCTTCAGGTGCACGTGGAAATACATCTTGGGATTTAGCCATGATCCCTGTAAAGTCATTTAACATGAAGATCAGAAAACTTGGATTCTATTCTTCTTGTGTTGATACAATCCAAAATGAAAGCAAGACACATTATTCTTTAAAAGATTTTAAGTGCATTTGGCAATGTAATTTACAAATTCTCTTGCAAAATGATCTTTAAATAGTAATTACTTATTAATAATATCTCTCCATCTCAAATATGTATTAATTATCTCACATGACAATTTCAGTTCTTCTGTATCCTTTAATAAGAGTTGACCTGTCACTAGTTTAATTAGAAGGTGCTTGCTAAAAGTTAGCTCTTTTTGAAGCAGGAAAGTATGTTTTTTTAATGAGTTGATTGCTACATTATTATTTTTCTGCCTCCTAGCAAAGTCTCTTGAGACAACTGTTTTACATTAAAGTTTTGCTTTCTCAGTCCTTACGACCGGGAGAAAAAATGCCAGGTAGCTTAAATGGAAGTATTTATTAAAGGAAGAGATAAAATTTGTCTAGATGAGGAAAAAGAATAGTAAAGCATTACTGTACTGCAGTTCTTATAGTGCTACACCGATAGCAACACCCAGACCTACACAACACGACTGAGGGCAGCTGTGATAGTTCATTAGGGATACAGAAGTAGTTCATTGTCTATGTACAGCAAAGTTAGTTTTTAATATTAAGTACATTGATTGCTCAGTGGAACCCCTCTAAAATTCTTTACACAAAGAAAACAGGGCTTTTGATATGATCAGTTGTTAATGACAATTGAACTGCTCATAGTTGATATGATTTATTGTGTCAGGGGGCTCAAAACTTACATTTGATGTTGAATACCATTTTGTCCTCATATTTTAACTGCAGAATTCGATCATACTTAAACTTTGATTGACACTTAAATATCAGTATGGATTACTTTCTCATTTCATTTTTATTTTTCTTGGAAAAAAGTCTTTTCTGAGAAGCTTGAGCAATTTTTATAAATCGGGTAGGAAAAAAAGGTTTGTAATAAAGATTCACCTTCGGACTTTCAAATAAGGTCAGATAAGTAGTTGTCAGTAGGATCTTCAAGTCACTGATCATTCCATCCCCTTTTAGGACCATGCAGAGTCTGTTCAAATTCTTGCAATTGCAAGCTGAGATCACAGGAAGTAAACTTGATTGATTACTGACCTTTTATCCAAGTATTTTAAAGGCAAAGATGTTGTAAAGAATGTAAGGTACATGGAGTCTTTTGAAAAGGCTGAACGAAAATGAAATAGCCTGTCCCAGACTTTGCCACTATAAAAACCAAGTAGGAGGACCAGAATACTGTTTTGTCTTCTTGACAAGCAAAATCAAATTTCACTTTTACTGTGGTGATGGAGAGGGAATCTGTGGCAGTGTTGAGAAGTATGAGTGAACATCTCTCCTTGTCTTAAATTCTGTAAACTTTCAACTCCAATAACTCTGTTTATTTTTCTATTGTTACAAAGCACAGGATTTTCTGAAGCACCATGCGAGAAATCTGGACTCGTTTCCAGCTGGGTGAATGACTTACTGCCAGAAGAGAAGAGATAGCATTAAATAAATGTCAGACAGAGCTGGATATTCATACAGCAGTTATGTCAGTCCTGGGTCTCTGGCTGCCTGTGCTCACCACTTCTTCTAGCCACATATCCACACATCTGTGTAAATACATATTTGTGTGTGGGTAGCACTGACTACTTTTAAAGTAAACCAGAATTTGAAAGAGTAAAGTGAGAACTAATGGCTATACAAGTTGCTTCTAATGCATTCTTTTTTTTTTTTATTTAATTTAATCTGTGAAAAGAACACCTGTTTCTGTATTCAGACTCTTATTCACATGTCCTTTACTAAGAATTTTCCTTAGAGAAGATATAACTTTGATTCTTAACAAGAGAAGTGTCTTGTTCTGAAGTAGATAAATGCCTTCTCTACAGCCAACATCCAGGTGATAACAGGAAAACCTCCTAAAGATACTGAACTTACTACACACAAGGAAGGTGACAAAAGGTGAAGAGTGGTACTAAAAATAAAGATTCTCAAATTGAGGTCAAGGTCAGAAATAAAGAGATATCTCTTGCAAGAGATATTGTCCTATTCTGCTGATTTTCTTAGTCTGTTCAGTCATCTGAAGCAGAAATCTGATGGAGGAGAGTGGACAGATTGATACTGAAAAGAACACTTTTCATCAGAAGACTAGTTTTTTCTGTCTAAATGACTATTTCAGTATTTTTTGAATATGCTTAAGAACTTGGCAGGTGTAAGTTTTAAAATAGTGGATGCATAACTAAATTAAATAATCACTGATTCTCATTTAAATTTTCTGAACAGGAATAACTAATGAATGGTCTTGGAGAGACTGAGAGGGTGTTATCCATTTGCTAGAAACTAGATGAGAAAATAGGCATTGTTAGATAAAGTATGACAACAATAAAAAGGCACCGGGTGGCTTACTAAGGTGGAACTACTGAAACGGTACCTTCAAATATATTAGAGTACATTTAACAGTGTTTAATATTTTTAAGTTTGTGATTTATTGGATGAACAATAGTGAATGACATTTGTGCAGCTCAATAGCTGTTCAAATAATGCAAAGAATAGCAGCAATTTTTTTCTAGTCATTCCATGAGAAATTCATTCTGTTGCTGAAGCAGCTTTAAGATTGAGCAATAACAGAAGGAGCATGTGAGAGCCTGGAATAGATAGGAAAGAGGCAATGATATTAGAGATACAACATTAGATTTGACTGCAATATCATGTAGAAGGATTACCCTAGAGGACTGTTAATTTATAAAAAAGGCAACTGCAGACATAAAAATCATGTGTTGGTTGTATTAGTGCAAATATATTTTAAAGCTCTCTTTTATATGAAAGCATTTCTAGAAAGATGGATGGATAAAGACCAGAATCTTTAGCTCTAGTGAAAAAACCACATGTGTTTGCTCATTGTGGAAATAAATTTGGAAATGCCTCTGAGGAGAATTTCATGTAAATGTAACATTCTCTGCTAGCTTTAATATGACAAATGAGAACTGAGTCTCTGTACTAGATTATACCCTTTGAAGTCTCTTCCTCTTCCCCCCTACCTTTCTAGTTTTTAACTATTGGAGATATTTATTAGTTAGTTACTTATTTTACCTGAAGAAGGAAAAGTTATTCAGCACCTGATAATGTCTCTGATTAACATGCAGACTATTCCAAAAATTCTGATTAGCTACATAGAAAAATTATGATACTTTTCCCTCTAGTTATCAAATTACAGTTTCATGATGAAGGAATAGATGACAATTTTAGGATAAGAACTTTGAACAGCCAGACAGCAATGATAATATAAAAAATTACCACATTAGCTAGCATGAAAACAATAGCGACCCATGTAGTGCACATCTTCTATGCAGCTTTGATTGCAGTCATAATCTTGCCACACAGTCTGCACAGACTGATCCACACTAATGTGCTCTGTGGCATGGGTTTTAATGAGCCTCTTGAGTTTGTGTTTGCTGGTCTCCACAGGCTGAGAGAACTCCATATGCAGTTCTGACCCACGGTTTTGGGAAAGATAGCTATTCCCCAGTGCTTGCACTAGGAAAAAACAAAGGATATTGTTTTCATTGAGCTCATTAGGATGAAACTGTAACATTATACATCCTGCTGATTCTTGGAATTAAAATCTGAAGCTTGGTTTTCAGGTCTGCCAAAGGAAGCCGTATGCCACTGTGATTCATGGCAGGATCATATCAGCAGTAACACTTCCCTTTGAGGTAAAACATTGTTCTAAACCTTGTGCAGCCAATAGACAGGAAGATGACAGTTGGTTTGTCCAAAATCAATAATGATGAAACATTTCTTCTTAAACTGCTTAGTCAAGGTAGGAAAATGAGAGAAGGGAAAACGGTCATGTCCCAAAAGTCATTACGGGGAATCAAAGAGCTCACAGTAGCTGTCCTGGGAAACAGAAGTGACTAAGATTAACTGAACTACCCTGAGGACTGTTACCAGGCAAAGTAATTTATTTCTTTCCCCTGTGGTCTGCAGGAACATTGATTAACAAGGTAAAAATGCCCTGGACATAATTCATTTGAACAACTAAACCAAAATCAAAATGGTGATCTCTATCCCAGACCACCCAGGTTGGTTAGGATGAAAGCAATTTGATTTTGTTGTTTCCTCCTTGTAATGCACTGCCCTAAATCTTCTTGCTGTTGGCTCCACAGCAGCTAACAGCAATTTTGTCCCTCTGCCCAGGTTTGCTCCTTCCAGATAATACTTCTCTTGTAGTACAGTGTTTCTTGTAGCTGCTGCCCCTGCTCTCTTTTGTCACCCTTACAGATTGTTTCTACTCACAAAGGCATTCATACTGCCAAATCTTTTATTAGGTGTATATGGGACTGTGAGGGCAGCACAGTACTATCCAGGTTTGTTACTGTAATTCCACTTATTGCATCAAGGCTATGACTTGCATCATTGAAAAATATTTTCTTCTTTAATGGTGTTTGGTAATGTGACTTAGCAAATAATGTGAAGACACAGTCCTTATTTGCAGTTCAGCAAATCCAAATGAAATGAGTTTTCTGAGAGAACAGTACACACTAAGATAACTTCTAAACATGCTAAATGTGTTCATAACCTTCTTAAATACCTCTGAGATTAAGCTTCTTAAACAGCCCTGAGATGATAAAATGCCTCTTGTTCCCAGGGTAATCAACTGAGTGTGGTTCATCGGAGAGGAACTTACTGCAAGTCTCTGCTGGAGTGCTTGCAAAGGCAGAGGCAGCTCTAGCTTGTTTTTCTGGGGCAGTCTTTCTGTGCAGGGGTCCTGACTGCATTCCCCTCCACCTCCCCCCACTCCTCTTTTTTATTATCTTTTCCCTGAGTTATATGGGAAAGAGTCCTTTTTAGATGAAGCTCTCTTTAAGCTGTATGTGCTTACATCTCATACCATCATATGGTCAGAAGTCAGCATCCAGACCATAAAACAAGTGTGGTTTAGATAGAACATAAGTGATGCACGTTTAATGGCTTGGAGAATATTTTTTTCCTCTCAGGACAGAGATCAAAAAACATTATGGTCCTGGAGAAAAGCCTGAAGCTAGAATTGAATGTCTGTCACCTGAAAAGATGGAAAGGGAAATCAGTGTATGGCCTTACTTACAGATCCTGTTCATCCAAAAATCCAGATTTTAACTAACCTCGAGTTATGTTTGTGCAGTGTTTGTTATTCTCTGCCTGAATACATTATGATCCTCCTGACTCTTCATAACTGTTCAGATGTGATCGTAGGACTTGGCTTTCTTGTTTGCAGTCTCATGCCCTAGTCTTTAAACCCAAAAATTCTAGTCTGAAAGTACCTGAAATGTATGCGTGGGAAGCTTACTTTCTCTAAAGCAGAGGACAAAGACCTGAATCTATGCCTCTGAGTCAAATATGCACTATTTTTGCATCCTATAGAATATATAAGTTAATTGCTGGAATACTTATACTTTTGCGCTTACTTCTGGTGATATGTAAGAGACATCACATTTTCTTCAAAATATGCAAGTTTGCGAGTATAAAATCTTATGAGAATCATAGAATTGCAGAATCATAGGGGTTGGAAGAGGCCTCTATCACTTGTTAAACAGGTTCCCAAGAGTAGGTTATACAGAAAAGTGTCCAAACAGGTTTTGATTCTACAGCCTCTCTGGGCTTGTTCCTCTGCTATGTCACTTTCAAAGTAAAGAAACTTTTCTTCATTTTCAGAACTTCTTGCATTCCAGTTTGTACATGTTGCCCCTTGTCCCATCTCAGTGCACCACTGAAAAGAGCTGGCCCCATCCACTTAACTCCCATCCTTAAGTTATTTATAAATAATGGTCAGATCCCCTCTCAGCCTTCTCTTTTCCAGGCTGAAGACCCCCAGGTCTCTCAGCCTTTCATCATAGAGGAGATGCTCCATGTCCCTCGTCATCTCTGTGGCTCTTCACTGGACTCTCTACAAGTTCCTTGTCTTTCTTGAACTGATAAGCCCAAAATTGGATGGAGTATTCCAGATGTGGCCTCACCAGTGCAGAGTAGAGGGGAAGAATCACTCCAGGATACCATTGGCCTTTTTGGCCACGAAGGCACACTGCTGGCTCATGGCCAACTTGTTGTCCATCAGAACACTCAGGTCCTTCTCCACAGTCCTCAATAATGTTTAGTTTTATAGAAAAAAATATTTATTTTATATGATTACATAAATACTGATAACATAAAAATGAAGGATTCTGTTTTTTTCAACTACATATACAAGGCAAGAAAGGTAGAATTAATATTTAAATATGATGTACTGGAAAAAAAACATCAAACCTCCTCTGAGAAAAGATCAGCTGTAGTTAGACTAAAAGTATGCGCTCAAAAAGATTTTATAGTAAAAGTTTCATTCCATTTTTAAATATAATTACTACTGTTGCTTCCACATTAAAACTCAAGTGGAGAAAGAAAAACAGAGAAAGAACTTTTTAAGAAGTATGTGTTGCATATAGAAATACTATCTCAGCCTTCTAGTACATCTTATCATCTTGTAACATTTAGAAATTAGTGCTGAATAAAAACAAAGCAAAGCAGTTATGGTGAGATTTGTCCTTACTATAATGTAATAATAAAACAATTTCATGTAACTACCAGCAGCTGAACTAGCTCCCTTCAAATTTTCCCTCCAAAAATATTGCTAGACCGAGAAATCAAAGATGCTGATAGCCTTTATTGCACTTATGGTTCTCTCAGACCATAAATTGGTCATTGGTTATGAGCTGCCAATCCATTTCTAATTAATCCATGATTCATGATGGAGAAAATTTAGGAATAGGATTAACTTCACTCCTGTAATACCTATATTATAGGTATATAGATATATATATATACCTGAGTCCTATAAGACTCAGAAGGAGTCTTAAATTTCCTTAATTTTTGCTGTATTAAATAATAAAATGTCAAATATAATTTCAAAACTGTTGTTGGATGCTGTTTTCCTTGCCCTAATTTTTAAGGCAGATCATGCTTCTTATTAGTTGAGCAAATGCAACTCCAAAATATATACTGTAGCTGGTTATACAAATATATATAAAATGAAGCTGTTGTGTCAGATTTTTATGCATTACATGTTATAATCATCCATAAATAAAATATTATGTGTTTGCATTTTCAAATCAAGCTGTTCCATAAAAATCCCACATATCAAAAGAAAGTAACAATAAAAATTAATTGAAAGGGATTGCTCCAGGAAAATATGTCATTGGAAATATTTTTTGGATAGGATCTTAAAGTGAGCAAGAAATATTCTCCACAAACCATTTTATTTTTTATTGACTATTTAAGTCTCATTTAGGAGAACACAGCATTTAGGAGAACACTAAAAATATGAATCTGTAACAACAACGTTACAGATACTTGTGCTTACTATGTGATGTGCTACATACTATTAAAAGTCTCCTAAAGCTGTTCTCTTATATTTTATTCATTAGTGATTTTATCTTCTGGTATCATTTTCATTCAGCGATAGCTGACTATTGTACTGTTAGTTCTTCAACACTATCCAATGCTCTCATCAGTCTCATCAATGGATGGTTTTTAGTTTCTCTATAATACATTATCAATATATAGAGTGTCCAAATTCAGTGAATCAATTGACTTATTTGTTTATTTACTTATTTGCTCTTGTCACTTGAAGATTTTAAAAGTACAGAAGTAAGACTTAAAAATCAGACAGTGGGGTAACCATTACTAGTTTAAGAAATACCTGAAATACTGGTGGCACCTACGTTAACTAGAGGGATTTATGACAGCACATTAAAACTGAGTGAAAATGTCTTGTATTACAGTTAACATAGTGCATAGTTGTTTCTGCAGTATTCCTTATGTTTTGAAAATTAAACAGCGTTTATTTTACAATATCAGCAGTTATTTTTGCACTTTGTGCTTTCTTTCTTGATTTGGACAACAAGATTTTGCTAATATTCAATGTAAACTTCTCTAAGAAATAACACTCAGATTTTTCTATATCACCACTGTCCTTTCTATATTGAACTTCTGTCCCACTCATGTACTAAGCTTCTATCTCTTATTTGTAGTAATGGGGAAGGTCATAGAGGTTGTGACTGTCATGTCTGTTTGGGACCATCAGGATGAAAACTCCTCTAAATCAACAGAGTCATTTAGAAACCGAATATTATGTCTGTGCTTTCTGGCATGAAGCATTTACATAAGTGGACCCAAAGTGGATCCTCTGGCAGCTACAGTGCATTGAAAACTAATGCCTAATATTTTGTCCAATGACATTCCTCAGTCTCCTTGAATCCAGAAGCTTTCAAAACTTCTAAGTCCAAAGTATTTCTGATTATTATATATAATATGCATAGCTCAGCAATTTCTGTACTGTGGTACAAAATATTGCTGTTCCTTCCATATCTACAGTAAAATATAACTAACAATGGAGTAATATCAGTGGAAAATATTCACATCACGTTGAGGTAGCTCACATTTAGCCAAAGATAGTATAATTCAAGAAAGAATAATACTGTTTTCATTAACATCTACTTCTCTGTCAGATTTCAGTGCTTTTTGCAAGTCCTGTTAATTTACTGCCATGTGAAATTCCTCTAATGTGAAATTAATTTTTTCTTGTGCTTTACTTTTATTTTCTAGTTCCCCACTAGGAAAAAAAAAAAAAAAAAAGAAAGGCTATCATACATAATGAGTTACTGAATTTTAACTAAGACTTCTCCTGAGGAATTTTGCCATTTGACTTATGAAAAGAGTTTTCATTGAAACTTTTGATTTTCCTTAAGTAAAACAGTTGTTGCAAAAAGCTCACAGAAAATGAATGACATGGATTATTTTAAATAGTACATTAAAAACCAATATGAAAATCTGGATTCTTCAGAATTGTAAAATGATGATGGGTTGAAGAATAGAAATGAGAGTAAGCTAATACAAAGAAATGACAGTTGGATGTTATGACACTGTGCCACATGGGGACACAAAGTGCTTCTCTTGAGTATCTGCGCAGCCATAGCAGAGAGTTATACAAATCAATTGTGTGCACATTTATGAAAAAGAAGAAAATTCTGGACACAGGAAATGCAGTGCTAAAACTCTATCAGCAGAGGTGGGGAAAGAAAATCATAGAATCGTCAGGATTGGAAAAGACCTCCAGAGATCATCCAGTCCAACAGTCCACCTACAAAAATGGGACAGAGTTCATGGAAATAACTAGAACCAGCTCAGATTTTTCCTGATTCTTCAGATAGTGGCATGCAGTGTGCATGCAAAAACGTTGATGATCTGAAATGTAATCTCCATTAAATACAGAAACCAAAGTCCTAACTTTCTGCTGAATACACTGAATCTCAAAGTCAAGGGACGTAAATAGAAAATGCAATGTATACCTACTTTGCTGCCCATTGTTGTAATACAAAATATACTCATTTTCAGCCAATTGTCAATTGCAGCTCTTTCTTGACAAGCTAGCCAGATCCTGGCTGGTATCAGCCATGTGATTCTGTCTGTAATCACACATGCATATTCACAACTTCAACCACATTAAGAATGTAATGTTAGGAAGTGATTAAGAAACTAATTAGACTATCACCCAGGAGGGAAAGTCTATGATACTTATCATGAGATACTAAATTTGTCACTAGCTCTTAGCTTCAGCTGTAGTTTCTAGTTATAGTTGGTATAGGAGATAAAACTCAGCTATAGGAAATAAAGTTATATTTTCCTTCCACCCCCACTGAATTTCTCACAGAACTCCTGGAGACTGAAGGAAATACTACATAAATTTAAGTGATATATTTTTGAAGACACTGTTATACCAGATCCTCAGATGGTGTACTTTAGGATATCACCTTCATGCCTTCTTACAGCTCTTTCTGAGACATACCATTTTGGTCATACTGTAGGAGAATCAGACAGCAGAAGTCACAGCTGCAGGTTATCTAGATACTAATGTGTCTGATTTTCTTTTTTTGATGCTAGAATCTGGTCGTTTACACAGATGCCTTCCTAATTATTTTTTTTTTGTTCATGTCTTTAAAAACACAAACTACTTCAAGCAAAATTATTTCTGGTGCTGTATAGGCTCTCTGTCTTATTCAGTAGAGATCTGAGAGATCTCTGCCTTCATGATGAAAAAGCAAAGGCTTATTTTATATCCATAATCCTGTATTGATTTGTTTTAATAGAAATCCCAGAACACTCAGTTTTTCTTTCATTTATTTTACTAGCTAGGCATTTGATTACTTGTGTGATAGCTTAAGAAGGCTTTGTCAGCTCTGACTCAACCTTATTCAAACAACAGTTCTATGGTGAGGGTTGCTTCAACTTCAGTTGCAGTCTTCAATTTCTTTCCCTTTTAGATGTTTTGTTTCACAAAGCCTCTTATTTAAGCTGTCCAGATTTTAAGATTTATCTCACAAACACTGCCTCTGCCACCTCACTTTCTACTACAAGAGGAACACAGACAATAGTGCAGATTTTGAACATATTATTGTGAGCTTTTCAGATGTCTTCTGGAATTCTCCCTGTGGCATGGGCAGCAGTGTAGCTAAAATCTATATTTTTAAATAGACAGGTGAAGTTTGGTTTTCCAAACAGCCAGTATTAAGCATTATCAAACAATCCAAAGAGTGGGAATGGAATCAATTTCCAATGCAGTAAGGTGAATGTTAAGTCACTTATATTAATAAGGCTAAAGGTACTTAGTATTTAGTACAGAATTGTGCTGATCTGGAAGAGGCTATTTATTTATTTATCATCATGTCTTTAGAATTGCACCAAAGGGATTAATTTGCTAGGGAATTATTAAGAACTTTGCCTGCATGCAAGGTCTTTTTAAATTATATTGTGCCAAATGCTACTGAAATAATTGAGTAGCTGAAGATGACATATACTGCAATAAATTTAGATAGTGCATATTCAATTTAATTTGATACTGGGCATGAGATCAAAAACATATATTTAGTATTCTATTCATTTACAGTGAGTGAAACCTAAAAATATAAACATATTAGTACTGAGTCTAGCAATGTGTGAAAGCAGATCTACATATCTGTTTATTTTATCTTGATGATATGGTATCATAATCAGATTGGACGTGCTAATTATGAACTTCTGAATTAGTATAATTAATTTAGATATAACATTTATTTTGATTCTCATAGAGCAATTTCAGAAACCTGCCATGCATTATTTCAGAATTTTTGTGGCAGAACAGTAATTCCTACCTGTTTGTTAAGAATTTGAATGCTTTTGAGATTACATTTGGGGGTAAAGGTGCAGAAGGGAAAAGAAGCTGTTATGAAGTAAACGCTTGGTTTCAGGCTTTTCTAGAACACAAGATTTTCAATCAAAGGCATGAAACAGCACTTCAGGATACATCATACTGTATTTTACATCAATCAGTTTGACTTGTTGTGATTCCTTAATCATAGAGAAGTGACAGATTGTTCTTGTGTAAGTCAGAAGTTATAAATCTGCATGTAGTCTCAACTTGACTTTGTGGTATAGAGTGCGTTAACAGAGGTGTACTGTAAAGCTTGCTTTTTGTGAGCCTCTTATATTGATGCCAGTGATGTATGACTTTTTGTGCATTTAATTTCTACTTCTAGGAAGATCTAGAAGTAGGTGTTCCTAGAGCTTACAGCAATTCTTTGAACTAGTTGACACTTGCCACGCTATAAATAAACCAAGATAATTGGTCGTTACGTTGAAATAGGAAGTAGATTTTTATAGACCCCACTGGTTGTTCCTATCTACATCATACAGAGATTTTCTAAAGAAAGAAAAATATCTTTCCATAGCATACAGCCTTCTATACTTTTTTTTTTGTTTTGCACATAACACTATTTACTTTTATATGTGCACTGAGTTCATAGCCCACAAGATTCTATATGACAATTATGGTTCATTCTACCCTTCGTTCAGGAATAAGCAGAGCAGCTGCTGGCACGGTGAGCAATTACTGCATTCCTTTTAGTGCTTGCTGGGAGCTCAGTGCTGTAGCTCTGAACAGGGTTGTGATAGGAATGTCTGTCCTGCCCTTGGAATGGGTAATGACTGGCTGTTGTCGCAGCTGCTGATGGCAAAATATCTATTTAATGCAAATGCAATTGTTGATAGAAAACAGTTTTGCATTCTCAGTTGTCAGTTCTGTTGACTTTTCTTTCTTTCCTACCCTTTAAAAATTATTCTCCTCTGTAAACCTGTCAATTTTCTTGTTTTCAGGGATTAACAATTACAAAAAAGTACTTATTCCGCAGGGAGAGTTGATGCAGTGCATGAATACTCAGCCATAACGACCTGTGTGATGGTCCAAGAATGCCCCTTCTTTAGCCTCAGGTGATCCACCAACAAGGATAGGAACAAAATCTGATTTGCTTTCACATAGTGTGCCCAGTGTTCTGATGCTATTGACTTTGGTCAGAATACTTCAAATTCAGTGTTTGCTACACAGGACTTAGCTTCTTGTTTGGTTGGATTACAGTGAGTATTTGATAGTTGCAATCCTTCATGACTTGGCAGGAAAGGCAGCCCTATTTCTCTGAAGAAACGTCTCTGTTCTCTGGAAATGCAGTATAACCAGCAAATCCCATAGCAAGGTGCTACATTTGGCAAATTGCTGTCCAAACTAAGTTGGAATGCAACCAAAAGTGCTCTCTATCCACACATTTTGGTTATATGACAGATTGTGCAGTTAAGAAATCTACCTGATAGGAAGAGCTGAAGGTATCCCTCCCAGCCAGACCTGCTGATGAAAATGGTGAGCATGCAAGGGAACATATCCCTGGCTCCACTGAATTAATGCACACATTTGTAGGATTTGAGATCACAATGAATAAAGCTGCAAGATCTGAGCATATGCACATTCTCAAAGTTTGCACACAGGCTCAAAATGAGACATAGGGGAGCTTCTGCTAGTACTGTAAAAACTCAATCTGATGTAACTCTCAGCCACATACAGTTTCTTGCAGTGTATCATACTCTTATCTCCTACTTTGTCATTGCTACTGACACCATGTCTGAAGAATTATATTAAGAATTATTTGATAAAAGCCTCCTGTATTACTGCATATGGAGAGGAAAAAGGAATTTTGTATTTTGTCTTTTAAAATATATATTAATATTTAAAATGCTTTAAAACACTTGCATATGTCTACTAAGTTCTGTGTGCTTTAATAACTCGTCTCACAGCTATGCAAAATTCTGTTAGCATTATTTCAGTTCCTTCCTCATTAAATACACTGCCTGCTGAGTTCTCAAAGCAATACTGTAATGAATTTGTTCAGACAAAATGTGGGCAGAAAAAGATTTTCATTGCCTGTATAGCACTATACTGCGATACAGTTAAACCCATTACATTTTTGAGTACAATAGAAGAAAATTTTGAACTGTGTTTTACAATTGCATAGCTAAACAATGTAGACTCCTGAACTTAAAAAAAAAAAAAAAAGGAAAAGAAAATGCAATAGGAAGGATAATAAGTTTAACTGGAATAATAGATACAAACTTGTCTTCAGGGCCTGTAACAGAATCAACAAGCTTTGGTGTAAGTACAGTCTCATAATTTACTGTCTCAGTATGAAAAAAAGAATACAGCCAAGGCTGTTTTCTCTCAGTTTTACTGCCAGCAATATCAATCCGAAGCAGTGCCATTAAAGAGCTTGGAGTTACTCTAAGTCTTGTAAGAAATAAGATCAGAAGCCATACTGCTGTATACGAACTGAATCAGAAATGAAAGCCCTGAATTTGAGGGAAGAAGTTTTCTTGGTCCTGTGTTTGCTGTTCCTGAAAAGCTTCCCAACCACGACTGATCTATTTAAAGGTCAGACAGTAAGCTCTCCAACTAAGCAGTACTTGACTTGATTGCCTGGAGCCCAGAGAATGATTGCTGAAGGAACTGCTTAAAAAAACTCATCCAGAGGCTCCTGCTGACATAGGGGTGACTTAAGAGCCTCAGAAACAGCCTATAGGTTTGCATTATTATTATTTCATTTTTTATCAATATTTTAGCTTAAGTATTTTGCTTGCTTTTTTTCCTTTCTATCATTGATCAGACTCCACATTTTCCACAGATATTTTCCCTCACTTAGAAGTGTTTGAGGTTTGTATTGATTGCAGAAGAAAGAAATGATATTTGAAAACAAGCCTCCGTGTGTGTAAGCCTCCTTGAGAACACTGCAGGATCTGGTGTTTCACCACTGAAACTGGAAAGTCACACTGCTTGTTGTCATTCCTCCTACTTAGACAGCATTTTTCCCCATATGATCCAAGTAAGCAGGCAGCATAACAATGTGTGATTCTACCTTCTTTGCTCCCTACCCTGCACTCTCCAGTATTTAACTTCAAATGTTTTCATCAGACCATTAGCTACCCCTTAGATCATTATCCCATTCCCCGCTTTTACAAAGCTGGACACTGTGGGGCTGCATCTTGTTGGTGAAGCCAGTACCCATGACCTCTCCTTCCACTGCTTAAACTCCCTTTTGGAGCAACCTGCTCCTGTGGCTTCCTGCCAGTAGGAAAAAGCAGAAAACTTAAATTTCAATTCAGATTAAAAGTTCTGCACATTATAGACGTTTAATTGCACAGTGCAAAATACAGCTCTTTCTTTAATAAAACTCAGCTCAAAAACTGTGTACAGATTATAGTGTTGTACATGATACACATTCACTGTTCTAGGCAGCAAGTACTCCATGCAAACCCCATTACTTTACAATGTATAGTCACTGCCATTTTAGACTGCAGTGGAATGTTTAACTCTTTTAAAAATGCTTTTGGTTCACTTTTGCATTACTGTGTTACAATTTTCTTAGATTCCCACTCGTTCTAAGGAAAACTGATGTAGCTGTTAGAAAAGCATATATGTAGTATTGGAATAGCAGACCAAAAAAAGATGTGTATTTTCCAGAATTGTCTTTTTGTTTTGAAAATGTCAAAAAATTCTGAGAGTTTTTTAATCCTAGCAGCTGTGAAGAATGAGTAACTTGCACTAAAAAAAAAAAAAAAGCTTTTAATTTAGTCTTGCACACATCTGTCAGAGAAGACCAGTGGACGATCCATTGCAAAAAAATTCTATCATTTATCTGGTATCAGTAGAGAGGGACGTAGGCTAAAACTGGATCTCTTGATTACAGTTGCTTGACAACATAATCACAGGTGTCAAATAATGCCATTACTAATACTATCAGACACAGACTTTGGAAAATTATGTTGAGAATCAAAGTTATTACTGTTTTGATATGTAAGATTACTTCATTTCTCAGTCTGTATACAGAGAATAATTCTGTGTTATTACTCAGTATGGTTACAAAACTGTATATAATTATAGACAGTATATCCCCCAAATTGTACAAAGTGTAAGATAAAACAAAAATTACGTAATTTTCCAATGATAGATTATTGTTGTTAGCAAGTTAAAAAAAAAACAAATTCAAGTATGCTAAAGCATGTTGGTTTGACATGCTATAAGCAATGGCAACCTCTTATTCACCAAGCTGTGAATCCACAGATGTCTACTTTAGAAGGAGAAATGGTAGGTTCTACTATGTCACCTTTTGGTCACTTAAACATATTTCCTTTCCTTTCCTACAGCTCCTTTGTACTCTCATAACTGCTTCCCCATTGAATCTTAGCAAATGAATAAATTTTCACGTATTTCCTCCTCAGCCATTTAAAAGGTTCTATTGTTTGTCAGAGGGTTTACATCTGGACTTTTAAATCCTCACAGATAATTCCAATTCATTTTTATATGTAACTACAAATCAAGATTGGTAGGAATGATATACGAGGTATTAGAACTTCTTAGGGGCTGGTAACTGTGCTCTATTTTAGGGTTTGTCTTGGGGCTAGGTTGTTATATTAAGCATTATTTGCTGAAAAGATTGGGAGAAAGAGCAGAATGGTATTGAATGTCAGATAAGACCATGTTTTAACACTTCTTAATTTGCTAGACTCACCAGTCTTAAATTCCTCTGAAAGTGAATCAGAAAGGCCATGGCTTGATTTCAGCAGAAACTAAGAAGGAATAAGTTAACTAAGAGTAAATTGAAGATAAGTTTCAGCTTCATATAAGCATGAAATTCTGGAGAATTAAAATTAAACAAATGAAACTGCTTCTTGTTTGAGTATCTTAGCAGTCAAAATCAGGATTTTTGAATTTAGTTTTCTGTATAATATTTAGGTTTCTTCTGGTAATTGTGAAAACTGGATGCTTATTAGTAAGACAGACTGAAACAGTGTGAGGACTTAACATTTCAGTTTTACAGTTGCCTTAGCCCACATCTTTTACTTTCTGTCTCAAGCATTCTCTCCTTTATGTATGTGTTTGGTTGCATGCATAGAAGTGTGTGTGTTTGCAGTCCAGATGGCCAACTATATCACAGAATCACAGAAACAACAAGGTTGGAAAACACCTACAAGATCATCCAGTTCAACCATCCACCTATCACCAATATTCTCACTAAACCATATCCCTCCACACAACATCCAGACATTCCTTGAACACCTCCAGGGTCGGTGACTCCACCACCTCCCTGGGCAGCCCATTCCACTGCCTGACCAGTCTTTCAGAAAAGTAGTATTTCCTAACCTACAGCCTGAATCTCTCCTGGCGAAACTTGAAGCCAGGAGTTTCCCTCTAGTCCTATCACTAGTCACATGAGAGAAGAGGCCGACCCCCAGCTCACTACAGCCTCCCTTCAGGTAGTTATAGAGAGCAATAAGGTCTCCCCTGAGCCTCCTCTTCTCCAAACTGAACAATCCCAGCTCCTTCAGCCGCTCCTCATAAGGCCTGTGCTCCAGACTCCTCACCAGCTTAGTTGCCCTTCTTTGAACCCGCTCCAGGGTCTCGATGTCTTTCTTGCAGTGAGGGGCCCAAAACTGGACGCAGTACTCGAGGTGCGGCCTCACCAGAGCTGAGTGCAGGAGGACAGTCACTTCCCTGTTTCTGCTGGCAAAACTGTTTCTGATGCAAGCCAGGATGTCATTGGCCTTCTTGGCCCCCCGGGCACACTGCTGGTTCACGTTCAGCCGAGCATCAATCAATACCCCCAGGTCCATTTCCTCTACGCAGTCTTCCAGCCACTCTGCCCCAAGTCTGTAGCGTTGCCTGGGGTTGTTGTGGCCCAAGTGCAGGACCAGGCATTTGGCCTTGTTGAACCTCATCCCATTGGCTTCAGCCCAGCTCTCCAGCCTGTCCAGATCCCTCTGTAGGGCCTCGCTACCCCCAGGCAGATCGACACTTCCAGCCAACTTGGTGTCACCTGCAAACTTACTGAGGGTGCACTCAATGCCCTCAGGTCATCAATAATGGTATTGAAGAGCACAGGCCCCAGCACCGACCCCTGGGGAACACCACTCGTGACTGTCTACATCAACAGCCTTTCCCTCATCCACCAGACGGGTCACTAGATTGTAGAAGGAGATCAGATTGGTCAAGCAGGACCTGCCCTTCGTGAACCCATGCTGTCTACGCCTTATCCCCTGGTTGTCCTGCAAATGTTGCGTGATCTCCCTCAAGACAATCTGCTCTATAACCTTCCCTAGCACTGAGGTCTGGCTAACAGACCTGTAATTCCCCTGATCCTCCTTACAGCCCTTCTTGGAGATGGGAGTCATGGAAGTTTTCTGCCAAGAAATTCAGAAGTTCGAACAACTGCTTAGTTCTGTGCTGGCAAGCCTCCAGTCTTCTGGGATCTCACCAGTCAACAAGGAGCACAGATAGATAATGGAAAGTGGCTCAGCTATCACCTCCTCCAGTTCCCTCAGCACTCTCGGGTGAATCTCATCCAGTGCCATGGGCTTGTGGCAGTCCAGTTGAAGTAGTAGGTCTCTGATTGTGTCCTCCTGAATCGTGGGGGGTTTAATCTGCTCCCCAGTTGAGACTACCAGGTCAGAGACTGGAGTACCCTGAGGATAACTGGTCTGACCTTTAAAGACAGATGTAAAGAAGGCATCTGCTTTTTCCTTATCCTCAGTGGTCACATTCCCAGCCTCATCCAATAAAGAATGGAGATTCTCCTTAGTCTTCCTCTTACTGTTGATATATTTGTAAAAGAGTTTCTTGTTCTTTTTTACCCCAGCAGCTAGGTTGAGTTCAAGCTGGGCTTTTGCCTTTCTGATTTTCTCTTGCACATCTTAACAACTTCTCTGTACTCTTTCTGAGGCGCCTGTCCTTCTTCCAGAGAAGGTAGATTCTCTTTTTCTCCCGGAGCCTCAAGAATAGCTCCCTATTCATCCATGCTGGCTTTCTTCCCTGTCAGCTCATTTTGCGGCTCAGGAGGACAGCCTGCTCCTGCACCTTTAAGACTTCCTTCTTGAAAAGCGACCATCCATCTTGGATCCCTTTACTCTCTAAGACTGAATCCCAGGGGACTCTTCCTACTAGTCTTCCGAACAATTCAAAGTCTACCTTCCGGAAGTCCAAGGTAGCAGTTTTGCTGCTCCCCCTCCTGGCTTCACTAAGGTTCGAGAACTCTACTCATGGTCACTCTGTCCAAGACAGTCCCTTATCTCCACATCTCCCTTCTCTGTTTGTGAACAGCAGGTCCAGCGGGGCAGCTCCTCTCATAGGCTCTCTCACCAGCTGCATCAGAAAGTTATCCTCCATACACTCCAGAAATCTCCTAGATGCTTCTTCTGCACAGTGTTGTATTCCCAGCATATGTCGGGGAAGTTGAAATCCTCTATGAGAACAAGGGCTGGCGATCACGCAGCTTCCGCCAGCTGCTCGTAAAACACCTCATCTGTCTCTTCATCCTGGTTTAGCAGTCTATAGCAGACACCTACCAGGACGTCTGCCTTGTCAGCCCTTCCCCTGATCTTTACCCACAGGGATTCAGCCTTATCCCCAGCCTCAAGCTTAATAACATCAAAGCACTCTCTAATATAGAGAGCCATGTCGCCACCCCCCTTTCCTTGCCTGTTCTTCCTGAAGAGTTTGAAGCCAAGAGTTTGCAGCACTCCAGTCACCACCATGTTTCTGTAATGGCAACTAGGTCATAGTTAGCCTGCCACTCAATGGCTTCCAACTCTTTTTGTTTGTTGCCCATGCTGTGTGCATTGGTGTAGATGCACTTCAGCTGAGCCCCTCACCTCACCCATAATCCCATTACTGCTCCCCCAAGCTCATCTCTAGTGGGCCTGGTTTTATCCCCTTCCCCGTTCATATCTAGTCTAAAGCCCTGCCAGCTCCTAGGCAAGGATCAGTTTCCCCCTTCGAGACCCCTGATACCCATCGGCAGACCTCAGGGTAGGTGCTGAGTAGATTGCCCCATGATCATGGCTGTATCAATAGAGTGGTGGTCAGCAGGATGAGGCAGGGGGTTGTCCCCCTCTACTCTACCTTTATGAGGCCCCATCTGGAGTAATATGTCCAGGCCTGGGACACCCAGTACAGAAGGCTGTGGAAGTTGGAGTGTCCAGAGTGTTGGAGTGAGTCCAGAGGAAGGTCACAAAAATGATCAGAGGGCTGGAACACTTCTCCTTTGAAGAGAGTTTGGGAGAGTTGAGTTTATTTAGATTGGAGAAGACAAAACTCCAAGGAAACTTTCAGTACCAGAGGGATGCTAATAAGCAGAACAGAGACTCACTTTTTACACAGTCTGATAGCGATAGAAAAAGGGGGAATGTCTTTAAGCTAAAAGAGGGGAGATTTATGTTAGATGTTAAGAAGAAATTCTTTATTCAGAGTGCTGAAAAGTTGTGGGTGCCCCATCTCTGGAGGTGCTCAAGGCCAGGTTGGATGGGACCCTGAGTAGCCTGAGCTGGTGGGGGGCAACCCTGCCCATGGCAGGGGTTGGGGCTGAGTGACCTTTAGGGAGCCTTCCAACGTAGGCCTTTCTATGATTCTGTGATTCTGTTTTTCTATATGGTAAGTATATACATATGTACATGATTTATATGTCAAGAAAGCCACTGATTTGAACAGCATGCATGTTCTCTATTCAAAGCCAGGTAGCAAAACCTGCCCTCTCAGACTACCTGAACAGACTTGATATCATTACAGAGAAGCCAGACGCCTGCAACTATTTCAATTTAGCTGAATTCTCTGCAGTGATTGTCAAAAGGGCACTTCTGAGGCAAAACTGTTGTGACATTTTGATTTTAGCATCTATTAATTTTATCTTTCTGCCTTCTTCAGTTTCCCCAGTGCTTGCTTTGGGCCACAAGAAAGGCCAGAATGACTTGTGCAGCAAATGTTAAAAGCTGATTTTAAACACAGGTAATACATCTAATTGAGTACATTACACATATTCCCCATAGTAATAGTGCTTCCAGCAAGCTGCTGATCAAACTCTGACTGTTCCACTACAAAGATTGTTTTTTGATCTGTGGAAAACCCAGGCTGTTGAAAGCGCAGACTCTCTCCACCAGTTATTTGGCAAGCAAAAGACAATTTCTGGGCTGGATGCTGGGAATGCAGATGGATAAAGTGGAGAGCATGGAGGTTCCCGAGAAGTGGGTTCATGTTACTGATGGATGTTTTAAAGTGTTGAGATATGTGCACACTGACAGTTCTTCATTGGTGGTGGTTGATGCAACTAAGTGTGCCTGAAGTGAGAGAGGTGAAAGGGCAGTCTGTTTTAAATGGACCATGTAAGAGGAGAGTAAGGAAGGCAGGTGGCTTTTTGGTGCAGGAACACAGGTATCTTCCTGTTACAGAAAGCAGAATGGCAGGAAGGATAAGAACATTAAATGTGGTTTAGCAGATATACTGGGAGTCCATGATCATTTGATTGGTAATTTTTATATTCTGCTTACCTTCTCTGGGGCAATTACAGCATCTGAATGGTGTGCAGATGGGCCTTCATATCAGAGAACCATATGTGGAATCTATTACTCCTTTTATATATTTGCTGATCTCTATGATGACTAATATGTTGGTGATATTACTAGCAACATAAGATCCTTGAAGAGTTACAACACTTTCTTTAGCAAAATATTTTCTTTTCCTATTGCCCTTCTGTTGTCAATAATTCTGTGGTCTTCATTGTTGCAATCTGATTTGGATAAACTGTGAAGCAGATGGTTCCCTTTTCTACAGGCTCTCTGGCTAGGACTAATTGAAAATTCCCCTGATATTAGATAGATAGAGAATTAAGCTTTGCTTTTCTAACCAACATAATAGAACTTTCTCATGCGCACAATTAAAAAAACATTACTCACTGAAGATGTATAGAATCATAGAATACTTACACTTGGAAGGGACCTTTGGAGGTCATCTAGTCCAACCCCCTGCAATGAACGGGGACACCACAGCCAGATCAGGTTGCCGAGGGCCTGATCCAGCCTGGCCTTGAAAGTCTCCAGGGGCAGGGCATCAACCACAACACTAAATAACCTGTTCCAGTGCCTCACCACCCTTACTGTAAAATATTTTTTCCTTATATATAACTAAATCTCCCCTCTTTGAGCTTGAAGCCATTTCCTCTCTTTTTTTATCATTACAGACCCTGCCAAAGAGTCTGTCCCCTTCTTTCCTGTAGCTCCACTTTAGATACTGAAAGGCTGCTATAGGTCACCTCAGAGCCTCCTCTTCTCCAGGCTGAACAGCCCCAGCTCTCAGCCTGTCCTCATATAAGAGGTTTTCCATTCTGTGAATCATTTCTGTGGCCCTCCTCTGGATGCTCTCCAACAGGTCCATGCCTCTCCTGTACTGAGGACTCCACATCTGGATGCAGTACTCCAGGTAAGGCCTCACAGAGTAGAGAGGCAGGATCACCCTCCTCGATCTGGTAGACATGCTTTTGATACAGTCCAGGGTATGGTATGCTTTCTGGGCTGCAAGAGCATATTGGTGGTTCATGTCCAGCTTCCCACCTACCAGTACCCTCAGGTCTTTTTTTGGCAGGTCTGCGCTCAATCCTTTCATCTTACAGTTTGTATTGGTAATGGGGGTTGCCTTGACAAGGGGGCAAGACCCTGCATGTGGATTTGCTGAACCTCATGAGGTTCACCTGAGCCCACTGCTCAAGCCAGATCCCTTTGCTGAGTTTCAGATGCACCGGAGACTGGTGACTCTTTATAGGTCTATTCATTGGTTCTGCAAATCTGTGCTCCCGTATAGCAACTTGTGTTTAGTTACTGCTCTGAATGGTTTGACCTCTTGCTGTGAAAAGACACTTTCACGCAATTTCCAATCCAGTAAGAAAGTATCTGTCTAGCAGTTTCCAATCCATATGAGCATATATATTCCCACTCCAAACGAGATCATATACTTTCTTTTCTCCCATTCTGCCTGATAGCATAGAGAACTATTTTTGAAGATGAAGAGAAAGTGGAGAAGAGAGAGCATTTACTAAAGTTAGCAACACTTTCCTCTAGAGAAATATAGATTGTGCAAAAAGAATGGAATGAAACTGTTGTTAATGGCCATTGTTCTTCCTGTTCTGAACATGAGATCAGAGTATGTCTTCTCCTTAAGGGCTGGTCTTTGGGCCTTTTATAATCCTTAAAGCTTAAAGCTTTGATTTCAAATATATTTGTGTTTGATTATCATTTAATATTGGAGATGGTAAGATATATCTTAGGAGAGCTTTTCCTCTCCAGTTCTAAATACTCTAATCTTTGTATTTTGAATCTTCAACAATCTTACAATTTTTCATGAAGTTCTGTTGTATGGGAACTGGTGAATCATAGCTTGAACCTTTGATTGACCACCTGAGGCGAGCAATGAGTCAGCCCTGGGAGCACAGATGAAAGCAATTCACTTGTGCTACCGGAAGGGGTGGAGCCTTGTTCTACCTCTCCTAGCCTCCATTTAAGAGCTGACTAGCATTGGGGAAGGATCTCTTTTGGAGATTGCTCTTCTTGGAGTTTTCTCAGAAAGTCAAGGACAAGGGTAAGTTTTCTATCCATTCTTCTTTAGTGTGGTAGCTTGTTTACCCTAATTTTCTTGTATATTTCTTAATTATATCATCTGTATATTCATTGATTATACATTCTATGAATAATTTTTTTTTCTTGTTTCTTCTTCAAGGAAGAGTGTCTACATGGGGACTCTTTAGTTGCACTAGGTAATGATTGACTAGTAAATGGTTTGAGAAATTTTTATATTTTATCTGAGTTTTTACTGATGAACTAAAATGTAGTCTAATTGGCAAAGACCTGTATGAATATTTATGCACAATGACAGGAAATGACCATCTCTTATGCAGAGAGTGTTGGTAAAAATTACCCATGAAAAATGAAGTGTGATAGTTTATACCTGATTATTTACTTCACTTGGGTACCTGAAAGCACATAACAATGGATTTTGAAAATATCTCTGTGAAGTCTTCTCCTGGTTAGGAAGAGATGAAAATCGGTTGTTGAAGAGAGGAAAGACTACCTTTGTAAGCAGATGTGCAAGGCTACAGATGAGAGCTTTGAGGCAGAAGGACTTCAGGCAATCTGGCTGCAAAAGATGGAGTAACTCATGAGAGAAGGCAGGAGGATGTCTTCACGTTCCCACTCAGAAGAGAGGCCATTTAGAAGCTTACTGCAAGTAGATCTCGTTTGCTACCTGCGCCATGTGTCTATGCAGAAGGAAGCCTATATACAGTCTCAAGCCTATTAGAGGAGAAGAGCTATGGACTCCTCACATATGTGAGTGAAGTACAACTCTTGGTGGATGTGCTCTGTTTGAAAAACTCAAACAATAATGAGAGGAAGTTGTGCTCTATAGAGGAGCACGACTTGACTGCACTGAGCTCAAGTGCTTAACTGGAAACGCATCTGTTAAGAGTCCCTGGACCGAAGTTGGAGGGGAGTAGTTTCAGCTGTATAACTGTAATCTGCTGCAAACTGCCTGAAGTGGCCTCTGATCAAAAAAGTAGCAAAGAAGTACTGACCATGTGCCCTGTTCATCACATGAGTTGACACCTATCCAGGCATCTGCTGAGAGCATAGCATGGCTTTGTGCAACCAACAAGCAGGTTTCTAAATTTTATTGGTGACTTCTTCCTAAAGAAGATAGTAGACAGCTTGATCTGTTTGTCTAATGCTCACAAATGGGGAATAATGGCAAATGTGTTATGGGTGGCAGATTGGATGGTTATTTTTAGTAGCACCCAGAAAATGGTGGAGTCCAGGATCCAGATGATCCTGGGGAGAGGAATAGCAGTTCTCCAAGCCATGGTATATTGGACTCTGGTCTATTCAGGAAAATGCTGGACAGAATCTCTTGGGTCAGCTTAAACGTTATTTGGAGGCTAGTAAAAAAAAAAAAAAAAAAAAAAAAAAAAAAACAAAAAATCATTCTATTGCATACAAGCACTGGGAATTTTGCCTGACTAAGATGAAAACTTCTGAATTCAGAAGAAAAGTAGGAAGCCATGAGATGCAGAAACCAGGATTGGCAAAGAGTATATGTAAGTATTGCTCAGATTGTTTGGGATAAGATCAAGAAAGGCAGTTAATCTCACCTCAGTTTTTCAAAAGACCATAAAGAAGATTTTTACAGAATTACATATCCGTGACTCATACTAACTGGCAGTATGGTCTTGTATTTTGGCTTGCAACTACATCCCAGCAAAAAGTTGCATCAGGAAGCTGACAAATGGATTGATTTCTGCTACAAAACCCTAAAGACTGAATCCCATACAACTGAAGAAAAAGTAAAACAAAGTGTTGGTGTACAGGGACTTATTCTCCCCTAATGCAAAATCAGATCTGCAGTGCTTCCATCTATCCTGCTTTTCAACACTTCTTCTGCATTTTCCTTGGTTTTATACTATGTCACTTCTGTATAAAAACAGCTGCAGATGTATATTGTATTAGGTGATAAAAATAAATTACTCATAAAAAGAACTTGTACACATTTAGGAGGTGAAAAATATTTACTAAAATGAGAAAACTGAAAGCTGAAGATAAAAATTTGTTTTCTTAATGCACAGCAATATCTTGAAATATACCAAGTAGAGAAAAACAATTAAATGAACAAGGACTACTAAAAGCCGATGGCTCTACTCTGCTTTTCGTTCTTTTAACTCCTTTATTTAATAAATGCTCTGCTCTGAATACAGAGATTAATAAAAAGCTCATGATAGAGATTAACATTTTGTTCAATATTCATTGTTTCACCTGTTATAAAAGGGAAACTGGAAGCATTTTGTTAAATGGACTGAAAATTTGAAAGGTTGTGTAATTTCACTGTACATTCTGTAAGTACCTCTCAAATATTAATCTGAAAAGCTCTTTTATAGTTGCCAAAAGAAGTTTCCCCTCAGGGATACATTCACACCTGCCAGACCAGTAATATGCCACAGTGGGCTCCGCTCCTCTCCATTTTTGGGACGGGCAAAAAAAGGGAATGAAAAGCAGCCTGTGCTCTCCGACTAGTACTGAGAGTCCTGAAATAAAAAAAAAAAAAAATTATCTGTTAAAATAATATTTGCTTGATGTATTGATTTATGCATGTGGGTTTTAGCATTGTTTCATTTCTCATTAGGACATATTTAGTGTTTGAAAACAAGAGAGAATATAAGATACCCTTCAGTGGTGAGGTAGTAGGGATTTCTAGGATACCTATAAATGGTTCAATGTACCTGTCTGTGTGTAGATACATTTCTTTTCTTCCAGACAGTGCTAGTTTGGGACCCTGAAGCTGCATCTATCCTTTCTTCTCAACAAAGGCAAATTACCTTGGATGCACATGACAGCATGAAGATAATACAGACATGTTATGTCCAGTACTGGAGACAGCGTAACCAAAGGGATCTTGGATAGCTATATAATTCCTTTGGTTCTTACAGTAACAGCTTAAGAGTCTGTGAAGAGAAACAGTTATTGATTCAATCTCAATGCCAGACCAAATAAGTCAGATGAGTTACTTGACTTCTGTCTGAAGCTGAAGAAGCTATGAGCAGGGACAGAAGATCTTGATAGGCACCCGAACTTATGAGATACCCAAGGCTAAAGTTTGCATATTTTTAGTTCTAGCTATGCTAATAACAGAGGTAAAATTGTCATGATGCTCCTTTGTGAGGGAAAAAATAAAGACAATGGAGATGAAAGAGTATTGACCCCACAGATAAGGAATGTTATAACAGGATTTTTGAATGAGTAGTATTTCTCTTATTGCCATATGATACCTTTTAAAAGCAAAAACAACAAGCAAACAAATAAATAAAAAATGAACAAAAAAGCCAAGTATATAAATGTTTCAGTAAGCTTTATCTTCTTTCTATTTCAGAGGTCACATGTTTCACAAAGGTGATACTTCAGACAAAAGTTTCTGTTACAGAGACTAGTTTGTCTGACTCCCAGAAGCACTAAATTACCAGCTTAAGCCAGACAACTTTTGAATGAAACTCATTTCATTAGAGACATACCAGCCTGTGCGACATTAAACAGTTAATAAAACCAACAAAATTTCTTGAGTCTTAAGTATTCACTGGTTCTTTATACTGACAGATAATTCTAAAAGCAATAAAACTGATAATACAGGATTGAATTAGAGAAAAAAAAAAGTCAAATGTAATTAGCTTGTCTTCCATCTTGAGGGAAAGATGTAAAGATTGTGACCAAGTCTTTTTCCATACTAACTACATAAGATAATATTTAAGTTAAGTTATCCACCCTTCCTTCTTAGGAAAAATAATTTTTATCCCTTAATCTCAGTTTTGATTAGACAAAGTCACTCTAAAAATGAATGAAATGAAATTCAGATGAAACAAACTGTGGATTTTCTAGAGTCTGTGTTACTTTGTATAGCATCAATCTCACAAAAATGTAGTTATCATAGTTATCTTGCAGCTACCTCAACCTCACAGTTCTAGTTTCAGAAAGGGCAATTATTGGGATGGCAATAAAGCACATTCTGAAATTCAAGAAAGCAGAGAGCATTTCACAGTATATCTAAAATACATACATTCTAAAAAGACTCTTCTGATATGGACTAGGGGAAACATATCCCTTGAGCTGTAATAGTCTGTTGCATTTACAGAATTAGACATATTCCTTTTCCCCAAGAATGACTAAATAAAAAACGAAGGAATATTTTTGAAATAAGTATTATGTAATTTATAATAATAACTATTATTTTAGATATTAGAGATATATTTTTATATAGTGGAAGTTAAATCACTTGCATGGCAATGTTACAAGTGAAACCTGTAATTAGAATTTACTTAGGGTATAATCATTTCAACAATCTTGCTTTTCATCATTGAAGGCTACAAAACTTGTATTTGCACACTTGCTGTATTATACATGCATCTCTGACGCTACCAACGTAATCTAAAGCTTTTGTTTAGTATCTTTTCTCAAACATACTTAAAGATCTTAGTGTTTACAGGCAGTACCAGGGATGAAATAGTAGTTTGTGAACTCAAATAGTGCTGGTGTTATATAAAAATGTACAGGAATATTAAAGAGAAGTACATTCATAGGCCATTAGCCCAACTCCACTGCAATGAATAGGGACACCTACAGCTACATGAGGGTGCTCAGAGCCCCATCCATTCTTGCCTTGAAGGTCTTCAGGGAGAGGGCATCCACCACTTCTCTGGGCAACATGTGCCTATGCTTTGCCACTCTCACAATAAGAGACTTTTTCATTATATCCAACTTAAATCTATCATCTTTAAGTTTGAAGCCATTTTCCCTTGTCCTATTACCACACACCCTGCTAAGGAATCTTCTTTCCCTTCTTTCTTGTAGCCCCCTTTTAGATAATGAAGGGGAATATAACATCGCTTTTCTTGATGCATTACTTATCCACCACTGAAATGATAGCAGCAGTAATATAAGTATGGTAAATCAAAATTAAACTGTAGATACTTCTTGGTGTAGCACTTTTCACATTCCAGTTCAAAACTTGTCACTTGAAACCTCGGATTCATATGGCTGTCTGGAACAGACGACTGTTGATATACATGCAGACTTTTCCCTTGTGTATTTCACTACTAGAAAAAACAAAAACAAAAACAAGAACAACAAAAAAAAAACCATGGAAACTTCTCATCTGGCACAACAATTTTTCAAAGCATACATCTCACCATTTTGTAGCCAGTTTTCCATCAAAATGTCATCATATCCCCACAGAAATGAAGTAAGGACAATATTTTCTCATTCTAGGGCCCCCTGCTGTGATTAAAATTTCATTCCTGAGTCTCCTGTCTGTTCCCACAACACAGATTTCTGCAAATTGTATTTCAAATTTGAATGAGAAAATTGAGCACGAGCTGTTGAATGATAATTTCCTTAGACTTCCGGAGTTATTAATATCAGTGGTCCCAAATGTCTACATCAAAATTAAATGTAGCAGTTCTATATAACATTTGAGTGGAAAAAGAAAACCCCCAAAATATTAAAATTCTGTAAGTGGCATTGCAATGAAGCTCAGTTAATAATGTGCTTATGCATAATCTTCTTCTTTATCCTAAAAATATATATAGCTGTTGATGTTGGCTGAATATGTACAACATCATACAAATCTATCTCTTATTCATTGCTCCCTGGATATATGCGAGCTTAAAAACAGCGCACTGTTGCATTTAAATTCTTATCAGTGGGAGTTCAGATGTTACAAGTGTTACATTTTATCTCTTTTACACAAATCTTATAAAGAAGAAAAGCTTTCATGATACATAAAATTAAATTTAGGACCTTTGGTTTTTTACATTTTGTTGTGAGCAATATTTGTCACAGTGAAAGTAAATAGATGCCGTGAGTGAATCAGCATTATGGAAAAAAAAAGTTCTAGAACTTGCTCTCAGCCCATAAGTTTACGAAACAGATACATTTTGGGGTATGTTATTTTTATTCTGAAGTTAGAAAAGAGGAAGGGTCTTTGTCCTGTTAAGAACTGCCAGTTTGAATGTAGAGATAATTGCACAGAGTGTGCAAAACTCATTGGAACACCTCAGATTGAAATTTCTCAATAATCCAAATTCAGGGAAAAAAAAAAAAAAGGAAAAAAAAAAAAGAAAAAAAAAATCAGAACCCTGATTTATTCCAGAAACAGTTCTTTTATTTTTTTAAATCTTCACTGTAAGGGTAACAGAGCACTGAACAGATTGCCAGAGAGGTTGTTGAATCTCTCTGGAGACAGTCAAAACACACCAGGAAGCTTTCTTGTGCAACCTGCTCTGGGGATCCTGCTTTAGTGGGGGATTGGACTAGGTGATCTCCAGAGGTCCCTTCCAATCTCTGTGGTTCTGTGGTTCTGTGAATATAGTTCCACAGGTTATCTATTTGTAGATCAGAAAGAAGGGAAACTGGTAACTGAATAGGAAGAACGAAGGGATGGAAAATAAGAATCAAAAGTACTTTCAAATGCCCTTGTAAAAGCTTCTCCAGCAGAAAGATAAAGGGAAAATTTTCTCAAAGTAAATTTTTTATCATAAAGTTTGAGCCAGCTTTAATACTGCCCTCTTTCTAAATTCTTCTCTAAGTACCACAATGGCAGTTGGCAGGTGATGTACTGTTATAAGTACCTTCTCTTAGGACTTAAATACGAGCAACTGTTATGAAAATATGACCCTGGACTTATGATCTGAATACACCAAAAACATATCAGTAGCTTATGGCTTCGCAGAGTTGATTTTTACATGAAATCCTACATCCCTACTCGGAGCTTTCAACAGCTCCACAAGTCTCTGTGAGATGGCTGCTGTCTTAGTGAGACCAAGTGGACTTGTTTACGGGGGTGCCATGAAGAATGCTCTTCCCTAAGGGTTATGTGAGGTTTTGCATTTAGTCATGTTCTGTGGAGCACATGTACAGGAATATGGTTCTGAAAACAGTCAGTGGCTTTGTCCTCATATAAAAAGATATTAAAAGGCCAGGAGGGTCTGCAGGTGCTCCAGTGCTGATTCTGGGATCTAGAGCGGGGACAGAGGTAGTGATAATGCTGTCTTTTAGAGCTGTTGCGAATAGTACTTCAGGTTGTCAGTGCAGGATGGTTTTCAAATGACTCTAGTAATTTCTTAGCAGAACTTTAAACTGTTATTAGTTAATCTTTTTCATTTATTTATTTTTTTTTAAATTATTTTTCCAGGGTTGCACATTAAATCAGTTGAAAAAAGACTGGTTTTGCATGAGGAGTTTGTTCAGCATGGCATCTGACACCAAATGCAGACAAACATTTTAGAAATTTCTTTTCTTGAACAGCCCATTCAGCTATTTGCCACTCTTACCCTGCAGCTAGTAGCAAAGCTCATTATGGTGAGCTAGGTTTTTGCTGGGATCCAAAGGCTTGTTCTGCTCAAAGATGAATTTCACATACTATTCAGTAAGGCAGGTAAAGAGAAGAACAAGGCAATCCATGACTTTTCACTGAACCACTGAGATACTTGTCCGAGATTCTCTTTAATGTTTGGGGAATAGCAACCAGTGACAGCCCCAGCATAATGTCCTCTGATAGTCAAGGATGAATACATTATAATTTTTTCTCCTTCTAGCAATTCCTTGTGGAAGAGAAGAGTAAAAATATAGAGTTGGAGCAGTGCTGCAGCTCCTTTCACTCCTCTGTGACTTGTCTCTGGAGGGAAACAATGGGATCAGAGAGACGTACCTGAAATTTGTCCTTCAGGCAGGGGGTGCTGATGGGTGGACTGAGCCTCCAAAAAGCTTGATGCACAAGATTATCCTACATTGGCCAATGGAAACATCACCTCTGATTTGGCAAAGAAACATTTAAAACATAAGAACATTTTTATTCTGAAGTCTGGGGACACTTAGGGCAGTTATCTTTTTACTACAAATTACCTTCAGTCACTTCCCTCTGTGCTCAGCAGAGATCTGTTATTCAAAGAACAGCAGCAAGTGTAGACTATTTTATCGCAGTAGCAGCATGCTCTCCCCACAGCAGCTGTGTCTGAATTCTAAAATGTGGAGCACTGGGAAAGTTACAGGTTGCATCAGTCCAGCTAGTTTTCTGAGAAGAAACTCTACTCTCTCTGCCTACCACCCATTACATTGACATACTTCTCTTATAAGAGACAGCACCATCCTTCCAAATTGGCAGCAGCTTCTTTCTCTTTGATCTGTTCCTCCCACCTATGTGTGTGTCGTTTTCTGCTGGATTTGCAGTAGTAGCTCCTCTGCAGTGACAAAGGATCCTAAGCTATAAATGGACGGAGAAGCATGAGTCAGCTAGTTGTCATTTTCAAAAGGAAGGCACGGACCATGTTTTTGTTGACATGTCTCTACTCTGGACATTTGCATCCATTCCTTTTCCCCTGCCAGAAAAATATCACGCTCTTCTTCTTTCAAGTCGATGTTCTCCACCAGGCCTATTTCTACTAGTTCCTTTGGCAGAAGTTTGCTGATGCCACTTTTGCCCTTCTACAGCCCTTCCCTTCTCTCTGTTCCTTCCCGCATCAGACTTATGTCTGCTCTGCTGTTGACTGCTGCTTTGCCTTGCACTGCAGCCACATTTGCCTTCCATTTCCATTCATACTGATCTGTCCCGCACTTGCTGTTTTTTTCTGTCTTTCAGAGAGGGCAAACAATATCTTCTTCCTCTGCCTCTCTCCAGTTATTAGCATCCCCTTCTCATCTTCTTGCTCACTGCTTTTATGGCCACATCCTGCCACCTTTTATAAAATCAGTATGTTCTAAACCAACGCATTGCATGTTCTTCTACTATATTTTTTCTCATGCCTACATTTTTAAACTCTAGAATCACCAACCACTGGATTACAATACTGAATTCAGTCTATCCCCAGCAAAAATGTCTTCTACAGGCTTACTACATTATGCCATTATACAGTGATTAAGCTCTTACTTTTTCTCCTACTAGACCTTTTCCTTTTCAATCCCATTTTGACAAATCCATTTTTGAACTGAAGCTGTTGAATATTTCCCTGTATGCATTAAAAGAGCAATATGCTCCTCCCCCAGGAAAGATGATACCTTGCCTTTATGCCCACAACTTTTAAATTTGCTGTTGATAAAAACTTGATGTACTATGGGAAGCATTTAAACAGCACGATTATTTTAAAATTGTTAAAATCATTGGAGGAGAGTCCTTCAGTCTTATAAAAACTACATGATCAGGCAAATTGACATAGAAGTCTGTGCTAGGGAATCATTCTCAACCAGGCATTTTGGAATATCTGCCTAGATTATGGGCAGCGGGGAGGCCAGATTCTGCTCATTGTGCTTCAACTATTGTGTATCTGTGCACAAATAAGATGGCACCAGGTTCCTAGACCAAAGATCAAATGGCATCTGGTGTCACTGTATCTCTGATCATGGTAAACTCACCGTTTAAAATCTTTTTTAAAGACCTATTACAGGGATATCCTAAGGGATCTTAGAAAGTAAATGGTTAAAAAGCTATCATGAGCTTGATGTGAAATTGTTTTTTCTAATTTCAATGTGATTTAGTGATTCACTGTGGAATTTAATGCAGTTTAACCGCTTAGTGAAGAATGAGTCAAAAGTTTTTGAAAGATTTTTTTCAAGATAATTTGTTTTCAGCATTTAGGACAAGGATAAAGTTCTGCACATTGTTTCTTGTGGACTTTTTTAAATGCATGACAAGTTAAATAACATAAAAAAAATAATAAAAAAAAAACCATGAAATCTATGTGTGCAGATGTTACTGTTGCTAACTATCACAGTAAATATTCATGGAGCTTTTAACATAAATAGACATGATTCGTGAACTTTCTGGTCATTCTGACAGAAAGACAAACACTATCAACATACTCTTTAAAATGCCCATACTGTTCACTAGTTTTAGTATCCCATAATAGTTTTATGTGAAACAGAAAAAACATCAATTATGGATTCTTATTTTAAAAAAGATTATGATAAATCACAGTTAGACATCCTTTTTCCAGTAAAATAATCAGTGAACATTAGCATTATATCATGCTGTAAATCCTGAGGCACCATTAAATTTCTTAACAGTGAAGAGGTTCTGAACTGAAAAGAGACATAGAGCTATGCGTTGATTTTACAGGTATAAACAATAAGCTGCTGTGCTTAACTTCATGTTGCACTTAGATTTATATATATTTAATGTTTGTATTCAACATTCTCTAAATAAAATATATGGTAGAGACATTACTTTTTAGATAAATGCGATCTTCCTGGTCTTCTCTCAATTTATGATTGCTATAAATTAGTGATCTTTCTCTGAATAGAAGGAATTAAAAACTCAGATCACAAGATATTTTAGTAGATCTGAGTGGACTTGCATGACTCCATCTTGCCTGATACAAAGCCAAACAGATATTGCTGAATTAAAATAGCTACATTTGAGTGCACATTATCAAAATTACATAGATGTAATGAGGGAACAGTCAAGCCAGCTCATGTACATGCCAGATTTCAAATATCACTGTGAAAAGGAGAAAACAGAATTTGCAAAATTTTTTACTTTTAAAAAGTGTAGAGATCTGACAGGTGTGTAGTGACCCTGCCTCTTGTCACCACAGAAGGCATATTCTCTGTATCACTTCCCAGTCCCTTTTGGTTGCACGGATCAATTCCTGGGGCTACTGCCATCTCCAGTTTAGTTGCAGAGAATGTTTCAGGGAAACCAAGTCCCCCTTTTGCCTGAACCATGGTGTAGGAGAGATGGGTTACTGAAATTCTGAATCTCATTCTGTTCTGGAACAGCTGCATGACTGGTGCACATGAATAGATCTCCCACATGTTTTACTGTGTTTCGTTATACCAAAATTCTATAACCCAATTAGAAGAGCCTTGATAAGCGTGCAAATAAATGTAACTTTTCTCAAGTACTCAGAAGATCATCAGTAATATGAACAGAATTCTACATAAAAAACATGTTCAAAAACTTTTTTTTTTTTCCAGTACATTAAATAATCATATTTTTTTCCTGAGATAATAGTATTTCCTCATATTATATAACAATATTTACCTCTGGATTGAACATTTCCTGAAGGCCAATAAGGAGATAGGTGATTGGGCTTAACCTTCCTCTTTTAGTTTCTACCTTTTGTCATTAACCACCTACAAAAGCTGCTACTGTCTGGCACCTTTGCTAAAATAAAACACCAGCAGAAGTGCAAACATCCCTAGGTAATGACTTTATAAACAAAATGACTTGTTTTGAAAAGATATTACTGCAATGTAAATATTTCTTTTCCATTTCACACTCAGAAGGTTTCGGTGCTACTGAAAATTACCCTAGCAGAAATTAAATTTGTTGTAGATCTCTACCTTTTTGTGCTAAGACAGGACACTGGAACTCAATGAAAGAAACTGCCAGACAATAGAATTTCTCCCCTGGTAGTAGGAGACAATACTGTCTAGATAAAGTGTCAGGTAAAAACTAGATCTGAATGCAGCAACTAGATTTTATTTTAAACCCAAAGTATATACCAGCTGCTCCACAGATGTTATTCTGTAAGGGAAATGTTTACATTTAAGCACCACTAGGTGTCATGTGGTGTTCTAAATTAAAAATGCTTCCAAAGGGATTTTTTGGGCAATGTATGTATTTCCAAGCACAAGATAGCTAACTGAACAAAGTGGTTTGCTATAGGCAGAAAAGTGAGACAATGCAGAAGTGTTTTATGACACAGTAACTTCAACACAATAGTAGCTGCAGTTTGCCTAGGGTTTGGAAGCAACAGCAACTCAAAAAACTAGCCAAGAGACATAAGAGATGAGGCTAGGAGGCAGGCTGGGAGAAGGGGAATCATAGAATCACGGAGTGGCTTGGGGTTGGACGGGACCCCAAGGATCATCAAGTTCTCAGGCAGGGCCAGCAACCTTCAGATTTGGTACCAGGATCCCATCCCACCTGGCCTTGAACACCTCCAGGGATGGAGCATCCACAACCTCTCAGGGCAGCCTGTTCCAGCACGTCAACACTCTCATAGTAAAGAACTTCCCCCTGACATACAATTTAAACCTTCCCTCCTTGAGCTTAAAACTATTTCCCCTTGTCCTATCACTGTCTACTCTTGTAAAAAGCTGATTCCCCTCCTGTTTATAATTCCCTTTTAAATACTGGAAGGCTGCAATGAGGTCACCTTGAAGCCTTCTGTTCTTCAGGCTGAACAAGCCCAGCTCCCTCAGCCTG
The DNA here is from genome assembly GCA_037305975.1 of Chrysolophus pictus. NCBI lineage: Eukaryota > Metazoa > Chordata > Aves > Galliformes > Phasianidae > Chrysolophus > Chrysolophus pictus. Next base: position 79,017,426 of record CM074576.1, read on the forward strand.
TCTCTGTAGGGGAGGTGCTCCAGCTCTCTGTCTTCGTGGCCCTCCTCTGGACCGTCTCCAACAGCTCCACATCCTTCCTGTACTGAGGGCTCCAGAAAGCAAGGGAAGTGGAGCAGGGAATAGAGAGAAACTCGACTTGAATTTTGGACTTCTGAAGTGTTGTTTAAACCAAAATATCTATCTTGTGGGCCTTTTAAAACAAATATCCATCTTTTGAGATGTATGCTTCTAGTAACAATAAACTGGCATCCAAGAGACACTGTTGATTTTTCTACAGATTGAGACCAAGATTTAGAAACCAACAGCAGACTTCTCCTTTAATCTCCAAGGCAGTGACAGAGTATCCTCTGAGAAAATAAGGAAAGACAATACAGTAAAATTTGCTCAGACTAATTAAAAAAAGTGAAATACTATGAATAGCAGCTGGAGACCAAATTATGCCTACTCTTTTTAGTCTACACATCATTTAAAGTTATATTCACCTTGAATTTTGATGTTCAGTTGATTTAATTTTCTTTACTACAGTTGCTGTACTATCAAGATGACCTCTTCAAAAAGGACATATTTTGAGTCCAGAAAGGATCACTCAAAGAAAAGCTAAATTTACACTAACTGGAGAGCTAATGCTATGACATGTTCCATCCCTAAAAGAGAAAAGAAGATAGGGGCCTGACTGAAGAAAAGGGAAATCAGTGTCAAACTTCTCCCATTTAGGATCTGTTGTCCTTACAGGCCCAGGGTAATTTAGAAGTTCATAGATCAGATAGGAAGAAGACTGTAATAGAATATACTTGTCTGGACCTTTTTTCTTACTTAAGAAGGTCTGCATTTTACCTCACTAGATAATGGCAAGAGTTTTTAGGAACCAAGACTTCTAAAATTCCTCCCTGAAACTACATCTTTCCTACCTGAGTGTGGACATGTTGCGCAGGTTAAAATATAGCCTTGCCTGTTATGGAAAAGTAATTACTTTTCTTCCATTAAGAATCTGAACAATACACTCTGTATGCTACTGGATTCAGCTTCACAAAAAGTCTGCATGGTCAACATTTTGATAATGGACATTGATAGGACAAGATTGCCTATGGGTATTTAAAAATGTACAGGGATGTTTTAAAAGAATTTGAACTTTATCGTGTAATAGCCTGCCTCTGGCATCTGAAATTCCCATAGAAATTCCACTTGAAAATATTCAAGGAAGAAAGGTTTAAACTTTCTTCATCAGTTAAGCTATTTGCCATACCTCTTGAGAGCTAGTTGCTCTTAGGGTTTTTTACATTGAACTCTCAAGTGTTGCTGCTAGAACTTTACATCATATGAAGGAGTGTGGAAATTATGTGTAATTTAGCATTGAAATGAGCTAATACTAATCCTGCTGTATCAAAGACACTTGTTCAAAACAAACACATTAGCAGAGGAATGAAATCTTCGTGCTAAATGGAATATTTACAGGTTACAGAAGACATTACTTTTCAGATCAGAGGTCAAATTTATATTCTCTCTGAACTGAAAAATGCACTTCAGAGTAGTAGGCTATTCATTAAAATCTTTCATACCAAAAGAGATTTGAAAAGATTGTTACTGAGTCTCTAGTTTCCAGAAATAAATACAAGAAAGAGCCTTTAAAAATTGTAAGACTAATAAATGTCTTTTTTAGAAATTTTGTGCATACGGGTTACAATTTGTACTAGCTACCTTAGGAATACCTACTAGTTACCTGATGATAATTTATTAACATCATGAAAAATCTGAGAGAGATGTTGGTATTACAGAAACAACTTAAATTTTAAATTTAATAAGTAACAAGAAACTGACAGTGATGTTCTGAGAAAATTGTTATAGGTAAAAATCTGTCAACTGATAAGTTTGTGAAATTATGGGAATATATGTATATCTGATAGCTACCGAAGAATAAAAAGTTAAAAATTAGGAAAATTAGTAAGGATTATTTGTTTGGAAAATAGAAATATACTGTATGTCCCAAGGAAATAAGATTGACTCAGGGAAAACTCAGAAGTTTGAAAAAGTGGAGTTTTCAAAGTTTGCTACTAATAAACTAACTTGCAGACAACAAAAAATCCATTTAAAATCCTGATTACCATCCAAAAATAGCTTATGCATTATTCATTGTAATTATGACATAATAGTTAAAACAAATATTTTTCTACCATACTGTAGTCATATCCAACTCCAGGGAAGTTGAACCCTTTTTTTCCTCAAAAATAAGCAAACTTCTTTCATAAAAAATCTGTAAAAAGACACTCAAACTGTATTTTGTGTGAGCTAAATACAGAGATTAAGCTAGATTCTTATAGTAATTTATAGGTACTCATGTTCTTTCTGTTGAACTCAGGAGAAAATCCTAGTAGACAAAATTTATGTATCAGTTTATTCATCAGTCCTTGCAGTGTATAAATTACAAGAAATAACAAAAGTTTGTCTGAATTCAAACTTTAATCACTAGAAAAGTCAGAAATCACATTGAGATGTATCAGAGGATTTGGCAGAAGCCTTTGCTGTAGACAGGCACAGAGCTACTCTAGAGAAGAATCTTTCTGTGAGGTTATCTGAATTTGTGTGGTTTAAGGACATATGTTACAATCTTCCAGGCCTGCGTCAGCTTTTTTTTTTTTTAAAGACCTGCAGTGGGTCAAGTTCTGTTTGTGGATCTGCTCTTCTTTTTCTTCAATTTCTTCATGGTCTGATGCTTCAGTTCCCAGATCTAACACCAGCTTAACCTCTGCCTCTGGTCCAGGTCCAGACCTGCCTAACTCCTCATTCTGCCTCTTTACATGCTCTAGCTCTCTGCGAATCATTCTTCAAAACCCTTCATTGGCCTCAAAGCTACTGTTCAGGTAGACATAATCCATCTGTAGCATCTTCACCTCAATAAGCAATCTCAGTCCACCTCACATCTCTGTCCCTCTCTTCTCCCTCTGTCCAGCTAACACAGAGATGATGGAATATTGGCAACGAGGATGCCTGATGTCCTTCATAAAAGTTTTAGTCCTGGATGGGGACTTCTTGATGTCAGTGGCTTGAGTAACTTGGTTAGATGAAGGGCTCTACACTTGTTTAGAGAAAGATGAGTGGGTATTGTCAAAGAGCAGTGGCTTTTGATAAGGGAGAAGATTTGTGTGCTGATCCTGAGCAGGTTGGAGAGTTCAATCCTGGCATCCATTGGGCATTTGTACTTACTTTTAGGTATACATATATTGAGAAATAAGAGAGGTCTTTGATGTAGGTAATTTTCAACCTAAACTGCACTGAACCTTCTGTGTGGTATTAATTATTTTGATGGTTACAAACTGTATGATTGTGCTGTGGTCTCCAGCTCACCTACTTGGGGTCAGCCTCATTATATATGCATGTCAAAACAGAGGTGACCTTGTCAGCAACTTTCCATGCCCATATGCAATACTAAAAACCACTTATTAAGCTTCCTATAATAATTTACTACTCTCATATTTTCACAACTGAATAATCATTAGCTACCTCACACAACTTTGTAGGAAACGCTTTAGTAAAAGATTCTGTGAGTGATTGTTTCACTCAGTAAAATTAATCAAGTCATTTAACAAATTGAGAACTACTACTGTATTTATGATGTCTTAAGGAATCTGTCAAAAATAGTTGTACTGTGACAAGTGTTATGACTCCTACTGACTAATTTGATATGGAGGTAAATACATTTCAGTTTTTTTTAACTCTGTTCGAAAATTAAGCAGGAGGTTTTATCATGATTAGGTAATCTGAGAAAAAGAAATCATTATCTTCACTGATTTAATATTTTCACACAAATTTATTGACTGTAAAATCACATTTTTAGTTTAGAGAATCCCCTATTGTTTTTAGAGAAGGTGACTAAGAAAAAGCAAAATTAAAGTGTTCTCTGAGTTTATGGATACTAATGAAATATTTTTAGTATTTTTTAAAAGTTTTTTGCTTGTTTGCTTGCTTTGAAAGAAAAAGAATTTTCAGTTTTATATACCTATGCTTTTGTCATAATTGTGCACGCACACACACACACACGCACACAAATCATAAAACCCCTCTCTCCCTACTCAAAATAAGAGAGATCAGAGACCTGACAGATTGCTATGGCAACAAATGCTAGCTTCCTGCAGACCATGAAGCACCAATGCTGTTAGGCTGAAAGTTTTACAGCACCAACCAACAGGATTATTAAAGGAATTGTACAATATAGTGTGCTCTTTGGTCAACTATTAATTCCTACTGATACTAGTGTCTCTGTCCTGGTTAATATATCTGATATGAAAGCTTTGACCCAAGCTGTTTCTGAGGCTAAGATGACTTTTCAGGGAATGAAGAACTTCCATGAAGAAGAAAGAGCACCCTGAGCTGTTTTATATGGAAGATCTATTGCAACCAACCAGTAGTTTACATGTATATTGATCACAAAGTAGGAATCTCAGAGCTCAGCTGACTTGTTTGCATGTGAACTCAGACACTCAATTTTTCTCTGCAATGAGAATGCAGTTTCTGATCATAAAAAGATTTCTGTATCTCACTCACAAGTAATTAGTGCTTGCCCCCACTTTATATCCGAAAACAATATAGATGATTCAGTTATTTATATCAGAAAACAATTTAGATGGCTAGTTTAGAATCTTTCAGATTAATTATTTAACTAATACAGCTAATACAAAATGCTGAATATACAACAAATGTATTTTTTTATAGATACACGACAGACTTAGCACTGTAAAATCAGTGAAGCATAGTATGACTGGTACAGTATACACCAGCTGAAACAATCCACTATGTGATTTTTGTGACTCGAAGCTTTACAGAACAAAAGTTTTTACTCCTAATCTCTAGGTAAATTGTTAAATCAACTTAAGACTCAGGTAGGAAGCAATTAATGTATGTAAATTATCAGCAAGGAATAAAATGAGGAGGTATTCTTAACCTGCAGATACCTTCCCCATAAAATTCTATGATGACTTTCTCAGAATTAACTTAAATTTTAAGAGGCACACAATATTCTGATAATAAGAAAATCTGTTTCAAAATCCTACGTGCTGCTAGTTTCTTTTATATGAAGGAATTCCATGAAATTGAAAAGACTTGGGTCTGAGAAATCCCATTAAGGTGGTTTGCTTTCTCTAACTGGAGAAGAAACTGTCAGAGAGAAATGGAATTTGATAAATTTCCCTTGAATTATTTAAAAAGTTGATTTTACTGTGCTATAATACTTGAGCATTACGTAGCATTTCCTAAGACTAGGACATCAGAAACACAGCTCAAGACTCTGTAATTATGCTGTAGTTAGTGTTATAGCTGGCAGAATTTTTGGAGGCGTTGTCTGAATGATAAACTTCTTGTCTATACATATTCATTCAGATATAAATAGAAAATTATCTGTTATTAATACTGCATTATATTTTATCAATATTTTACTCAGGTTTCTTTTTTTATTTATTTATTTTTATTTTACTGAAGTATTTGTTTCTCCTCCATAATGAATATTTCCCTGTTTCAGAACTATGCAAATAAGTTTGTATGAATGAGAAATCCTCACTATTTAAAAGACCTCAAAATAATCAGTCAGATATTATGTAGTAATTGATGCATACTATATAAATAGTATGCATCAATTACTACATTATATATATATATATATATATATTTAGGTTGGAAGCCTAGCTAGTGCAAATTCTAATTCCAGTTCAAAATATCCATTTTATCTTTTGCTTTACTAGGCTGTCACTGGAAATAATTTGTAATTATTAGTTTCAGTTCGTATCTGATAAAAAAACCTTTAAGCTTTTTGAAGAATCATTGAGAAATGGAGAACAAATGGAGAAGTAAAAAACCTATCAAATTTCTTTTTGCAAGAAATAATACTTCAGAATCCTTGAGCAGCTTAGGGAATCATTCAAATCAGTATTTCTCTGAAATATCTTCTTGTTATTTTCAGTTATGTCTTTTATATTTCTAGAAAGGCCATTTCGAGAATTAACAATTCATAGAACTATTTGACATGAACTGAAAGAGATTACTTTCTTTTTCTTTTTCTAACTGAACATTTTAGTAGAAGAAGACGCTTGGTTCTTTCACTGTAGTAAGTTCAGGACTTTTCATCCCAATTATTTTGAGATGGGGCAGACAACCAGATTTTCTTTGGGGAATAAATATTAGTAGATTTGAAAATAACCTTGAGTCAGGTTACTGTTGCTCTAGTAGATTCCTTAAAAAGCTATTAAAACTGAATCACAGCTTTATTCAACAAAAGAAGAAATTCTTTTCTATCCTCTTGAATCAAATTTGAAAATTCTGTTGTTTTTTCTTTTTCCTCCACTTTCTGGGTATACATATCAAAACGTTAGAAGTTACACAACTTCCCTGCTAACCTGGTGTTGCAGAAAAAGTAACCATCCATCAGTATCATCACAGACATAGATACAATCCTACCTTACTTTACTGATTTGGTAAATTATGAATTTTCAAGTCCAGCTGAAGATAGCAATAGACTTTAGCAAACTTTTGCTTTCTTTTTTTCCCCTCAAAATCAAACTAAAAAGCAACAAATAAACAAATGAACTAAAACAAAAGAAAACAAACTCTCCAAAGTTAAAGTAACCAAAAAAGTGGAGCAACAAGACGCTTAGAGAAAAATGTTACCTATACAGTGCACATGAATGTGTTCAGTGAGTTGGGCTCTGGAGAAGTATCTAGATTTTGATTTCTAAGGTAGATGCAGTTTTACAGATGAGTACTTTCTGTGAAGTTGCACTAATAGGATCTCCTCATCACTTTCTTCTAACCTTATTTTGTACAGCATATGGTAACCTTTCAGCCTTTACCTCTTCCAAATTTATCTTCCGTTGGTCAAATTGCTAAAATGTTGTTAGGGAAGAAAGATGTGTGTATACAGAGTACAATCTCATAGCCTGGCTTCCCAAGAGTTAAGAGATCAAACCTAATTAGTATGATGATCAATTTTTACTTTTTATTTTTATGCTTCTTTATCAAGAAGTTAAAGATTAAATAGAGTACAGAGGGGTAGAAAAGAAAGTGTATACTTCTTTAGGAATTTTAGGTGTTTTCTACTCAAACTGTGCTTTGTAAACCTTGAGCAGTCTTGCATAATAAAAGGCTTCATGCACAGCTTATGTTCATTTTTAACTTTGGAGCATGTTCTTCAGTCAAAGCTCAGATGCTTTGAACCCATTGACCATTCAGTCCCTTTATACACTCTATATGCCTTATTCAGCAAAGCCTGCTCCTAAAGTAACATATGTAGAAAAACTGAAGGTGCTATAAGAATTTGTAGGGAAAAGTTGAGGAGAGAGCTATGTTTTTGATAGGATTGTGTTCAGCCAGTGTATCTAAATGTATAAATTGATCTGTTGTAACTTGAGTTAGCATCACGCTGCACCCTTCCCGTGTTCTGTTTTCAGCCTTAATTCAGCCTTCTTAGTGCACTGACATTTGGTTGATGCTGAGGGGCTGGACTAGGTTGCTGGATGGGGCAGGGCTGCTGCCATGATGGCTCAGGGCAGAGGGCAGCTGCAGTGTGAACTGGGCTGGGCTGCATGCAGCCTGCAGGCCATGGGTTGGACTTGCTGTCCAACATGGACAAAACGGACAGACTGAACGCTGTTTCAGTTTCAGTGAAACGAGTGGTGTTATAGCAGGTAGAAATCTGAATTATTGATTGTAGTAGTTCAATTCCCATATAAAGAATTTAGATACACATTCAGTTGAAATAATATGGATATATGATTAAATACTAATACATTTAAATGGTCTTCTCACTTGTACATATGCTGAAATTAAAAAAAGAATCCAAACATAGATTTTCTTGTTTTTATTTAGAAAATCATTTAGACTGTTTCTTAATTTTATTACTAATTAAAGTCCTTGCAAATTATGGATTTAGTTATACATATATGTACAGCATTCATCATGTTCTTATCTGATTTATTGAACAGTGGAAAATTCCTGAGCCCAAGATATGAGGAAAAAGTGCTTTATTAACCAACAAATTTGTCTGAAAATGAGATGTGTTTAGCATAAATTATGGTAGCAGGATTTGGCCCTTGTAAACCAGGTCTGTGTAAATCTTTCTTATAAAATACAATTTATTCACTTTCTCTCAGTATTTGTAGTATTCAGGAGTTGTGCAGAAACAAGTTAGTTTTTAGTACAAATAAATGCTTTTAAAAGCAGTGAAAATGTCACGGTGATCATTTAATAAGCTGGAAGTAAATAATGTATGCAGATATATTTAATTTCCTGGGACACATAATAACAGCAGATTAAAAAAAAAACCTGAAAATGAGTACTTCTAAGCCTAGATTGCATGACTGACCTGTATAGGAGAGGATTTTATCGTCTGTTTACTATATCTAATAATACAGCACAAGCTTATAGTGTCTTAATTGGTACAGGTTATTGGTTTTTAAATATGTACAGTGTAATTTCTCTTTGATATCGAAAACCATGGTTGACTGGAACATAATTTGTATTTCACCTTCCATTTCATTGACTCCGTTAATTTCATTCAGCCATTCCTATTCAATAAATGATTAAATTACACTAAATGAGCATTGAAAGTATTCTGCCTTGAATTCTCTGCTGTGCGATTGTATCCCATTTTTGCATTTATTGGCAGCATGGGAAAAACACTGTTATTGGAAGTCATCCTTCACATTATAAGTTGCTTCACTAAAAAATAAGTATGCTAATTTTATTCTTATTTCTTTCCTCCCTGTCTTATTTTTTGCTCATACTGTTTTCTCCACTTTATATTTTTCATTTCCTTAGATTTCTAGACAACCGTAGTTTTCCAGTAAGGGAAGGTGGGACATTCTTAACTGTTTTATCAGACAATGGACTACCACTGACTAACATCATTAAGCTTTCTTCTATGTCATTTGAATCAACTGTTTACTCAAATTTTGCGTTTAGTCACTAATGAAGCTATGTCATAAAATCCTGGACATGAAAACATGAGAGACTTGTAGGATTTCCTATATGAAGACATTCAGCCCAGAGTTATCTTACTAAAATGATGGGATTTACATACTGAGACAGATTTGAGTGAGATTTAAGGAAAAGTTCCTGGATGTATTTGCTTCAGGAATTTAGTACTTGGGAAATCACTTTTATCTCATGAGTTCAGTCCCTAAAATTAAGAAAGAAGGGGAGAAGTAAAGAAAGAAAAGCGTTTGTGGGCAGAATCAGTGGGAATACTTTGTGGAAATACAAGGTAATTAAAATAGAAAGAGCCATATGAGGACTTATGAGCCATTGTTATACCATGAGGTATACCAATCATTTGTATTTAATTAGTCCCAGATTTAAAGATTTCTCTAGTTAGTTTGAAGTCAGTGCAAATTTATCCAATTGCACTCAGTTCTTGAAAGGTATATTAGTATATATATTACAGTGTAGAACTAGCAGAACAGAAATTTATTGAAATATTTTTTAGTATAAAACATACATGAGAAATGGGACTATAAATTTTATACATGAGAAAATGTTCAGCTATTGATTATTTTGTCACAAATATGTGAAATCAAATCAGACATTTGAAAGAAATTTCCCTTCAGAGCTTACTTACATTATACAGTAATGTCTCAAAAACATGAACAACAGTTGTAGAAGATGCAAAAAGGGCTGGTCTCATGAGAGTTTGTTAAAATAAGCTCAGGTAACTTCCAATTAGTGGATTGACCTGCAAGCTGCTGAAGTATGAATAAATGCCTGACATTTTAAGGAGCTCATTAAAATGAGTTGCATGGCAATGCTAATAAGATAATGCAGATGTGACAGTTGGGATGGTTATTCTGATCCCCAACATTCATGGGCAGAATTCACATGAAAGTCTTCCAATCAATTAGGCAACTAGTAAAACAGTAAATGAAAGAATAGACTTCCAGCACATTGTAGATCTATAATATAATCAAGTAGCATTGACATGCCATAACACATTCTTGTAATGTCAGGCAGAAATCCCTGGACTTGCCCCAAGGCAATAATGTGCTGTAAAGTGTACACTGAAAGACAACGGCAAATTTAGAATAAATTATGATGAAAATTCTGTCACTGTAGCCAAGCTATGTCATATCTCCTTCCTGCTCACACACTGTATAGTTGTAGGACACTGCCTTGGTAAATGTTTATGCTTCAAAGTTTCAACGTTTTCTGAAGAACATTTTCTATATCTTTTTTTTTTTTTTTTTTTTTTTTTTTTTTTTTACAAGGAGATGGCACTCTTCATTGGTGAACTGATTGACAGTATTTGTTAAATGTGAACTAGTAAAGGAGATATGTGGTGATTGTGTTTTGAATATTTCATGCCAGTGTAAATCAATGATGATAGGACGTGGTTTATGCAGGCAGGGCATGCAGGGACAATGCAAAGCAGACTGTTTCCCATCTGGGAGCAGCATGCTGTCACAGCAGTTTATGCAGTTTCACTACAAGGGGATCTTGATCTCTGTCAATATGGTGGTGGGCACTTGCCTGAGGCTAACACTGGTGCTCCTTCATGGAAATTGACAGATTTGATGCATCCCCCCTAGAGAGAGCTGGTAAAAAGGGAGACTTCAGTTCAGGCAGTTGGTTGTACTTGAACCTTCTCCTGGTAATAAGTACCTGCAGAGGGTGAACACAGGTCAACAGATGATCTTTTACAACAAATGACTGAGCTACAAGAAGCAGTTAAAAGGCTTCATAGCATTAGAGACACTGAGAGAGACAGAGAGATAGATACATTGTTCAATAATCATATTCCAGCAGCAGACAACACTGAGAAGAAGGCACTTGGGTACTCAATGACCCACAAAAGCAGAGCTCCAATTCAGTCCCCACCCTCCAGCTTCACTACTAAAAACAATGTCTGCAGTAGGTATCATAAAAAGAAATACCAAGTGCTTGTAGTGGGAGACTCCCTATTAAAAGTCATTGAGGCTCCCCTCTGCTGGCCTGATGATGAGACTTGAGAGTCCTCCAGGAGCCAAGAATTGGGACAATGCAAAGAGCACAGACTACTATCTGCTGTTGCTCTTTTGTGTGGGCATGAATGACACTGGAGGACTGATGTGGGAAGAACAAAAAAATATACTATAAAGCCCTGGAAGTGCAAATGAAGAACACTATTGTCCATGTTATCTTTTCCTCAGCTTTGCCAGTTGAAGGAAAGAGAGAAACTGGAAACAGACATATAAAGCATATCAACTCCTACCTTCATGATTCATGCCAAGGGTTTTAGTTTTTATGACTATGGGATGTTCCATGAAAGTTATGAACCAGTTAGAGTTGTTTTCCACCTGTATAAAAGAGGCAAGGCAATGTCTGGCAGCAAACAGGCCAACCACGAGAGGTAGGCTTTAAACTGAAGGATTTGGAGTATGGGGTCTAAAACAGCAATGGTCATGCCATTGCAACCAACTGGAGAATGAGCCAGGCCAATCAGAAGAGTGACAAACATTCCTTAGCTGCCTTCCAGCATGAGCCAGAAGGCCAGTTGCCTAGAGGGGATCTTCTTGTATCTCTTTGGGGAAACCTGCACCTCTGCTCCCTTTTCTTCCCTAAAGCGTCTCTATACCAGCGCATGCAGTATGGGTAATAAACAGGAAGAATGATAGAGTTGTTTGCATTTGCAGGGCCATAATCTCTTTGTGGTAAGGGGGACATGATGGGACAGCCTGCATGACTGGAAAGCAGTCATAGATGGCTATGTACTTAGGAAAGATAGACCTGCAAGAGGGGGTGGTGGAGTTACTCTTTATGTGAGAGAATAATGTATCAAGTGTTGCCTAGGGATGAATAATGATCAAGTGGAGAGCTTATGGATGAGAATTAAGGGACAGGCTAATATGGGTGACACCCCTGTGGATGTTTACTACAGGTGACCTGATCAGGAGAAAAAGTTGATGAGGCCTTCTACATACAGTTGAAAGTTGCCTCGTGATCACAGACACTGGTTTTCATTGGGAACAATCCCTCTGATATTTTATTTTTTACAGAAAAATAATGTACAGTACTCCATCCGACTCTAATAGTTCTACAGTTGTATAACTAAAACTGCAAGGTCTATCATGTTAAGTTTGTTAACCATGGTTCATTAGCAAAATAGGAATTAATATAAAATGCAAAATAGTCTGCACATTTTACTATTTCTCCAGATGGTTAATTAAATATTTAAAATTTCAGTATGAAAGTAATATGTATTTATACAGTGCATTTATACAGTGTGTACAGCAAATATGTAAGGATTTTATTCTTCTATTTCTCTTTTTCACCACTGATTCAAATAAGGTATTTCAGTAACATTTGTCATATATCAGTACCTCAGTATATGTTCTTAATTGATAATTAGTTCATCTTTCCTTAAAAGGATTGAAAATTATAATTTGCTGAACAACTTTTTTTTTTTTTTTTTTTCCCAATTTGGTGACCAGGAATTCACAGGGGACGGTGTCAAACATTTTGCACAAGTCCAGATAGATGACATCAATTCCTCTTCCTTTATCCATTGAGGCTGTAATTACATCATAAAAAGACATTATGTTTGTCAGGCATTACTTGCCCTTGGTGAAGCCACGCTGGTTACCAACATGGATCATCATGTCCCTGCCACAGGCAGGATTGCCAACTGCTAGATCAATTATTAGATCAGATTGCCCAGGACATACAATGAACAAGGCTCATCATAGGCTCTTCATTTGTATGATAAAACACCTTGGACACCTATGTTTTTAAGACTTTAACATTATCTTATAAATGGGGCAAACCATAATATAGCAGAATTATTTCAAATAGAAGAAGAAAAAACATCCTCTTTGAATTAGTGTGAATAAAATATTTTAAATGTATTTTCACTAAGCTGACAGGAATAGAAAGACTCAGGGATTAAGATGTCTGTAAAGTCTGGATGGGATTCCAGAATAAAAAATTGTGACCAAGTTCTGAGGAAAACAAATTTATAAATCAGAGCTTGCTCAAAAACATCAACAAATTGCATTCATACAATCTTTCAGCAATATTTTATTTGGGAGCTCAGCAACTGCTTTGGTGATTAACACCTTATGTATTTGTACTGTAGAACCGTGGCCATATTCTGAAGACTTGTTAAGTGTCTCACTGGTATTATAATTCATAAGATTTTTGAAGCTTAGAAAGGTTTTTAGAAGATTGGTTGATAGAGTATTCAGAACCAATTATCATACATAAAGCTTAATATTCTTTAGAGAAAATGTTTTCCTGCTGAAATCTTTCAGGTTGTATAATTTTGAAAATCTTCAATAGTGAATTTTTGACACATTCACTATTAAGAGGTGAGTATGAGAGTACATTAAGATGTATGTAAGATGTTTGAAGAAAATATTTTTTGAGAAAATAAAACAAAAATAAAACCATTTAAAACTGACATTATATACCTCCATTAGCTAGTCTACATTTTCCTTCACCAGTATCCTTAAAGAAGGGAAATCACTGAGGAAAGGGAATACATTTCTCAAAAATATTAAGGACATCAGAAATGAGAGATTACTGATCTTCTTAAGTCATAGAAGTGAGGATACTAGTGGGTACAGTAACATTTTAAAATGGGAAACCTTTTTACCTCATAATGGATACTCAGTGGTAACTAACTTCTGCTTATACACAACCCATATAGCAAATTTTTCCTGCTCTCTAGCACCCATGTGCCTATAGTTATCTTCAGAGAGCAAGAACATTCTTTAAAACATATTCCAGTTCCTAAACAGGTGTAAGAAAATCCGGGAATTAGTTTGTCGTTCTAAAATTTGGGCACAAAGCTATATTGGTAAAAGAATACTTACCTTTTCTTTTCAGCCCTATCCAGTATCAGGAGAAGCCTCCTTTCCATGTTGGTGAGACTTGAATCACTTGCTGTGGATGGTTTTATCGTTTAGTAGTGATTTCCTTAATAATTTCCCGTTCAAATGTAACAGTTGAGTAGCATTGAGGATTTAGGATAAAGTTCTAAGTACAAAAAAGTAGGTGTATAGCTGTGCAGAGTAAGATCTGTTCAAAGAGTAGAAAGAATGACCATGACATGCCCAAGATCAATACTGGAAGAATTTTGACACTCTATCCTGATTCTAAAGCATGCATAACTGCTGGAAGGGTCCACAGTGTAAGCTAGTAAAAGTCTCAGAAAAAAAACAGTTTGGTGCTTTGTAACCTGGTAATTTGAAGGATGCTTTTACTGTATTAAATTTAATACTGTCCTATGTTTTCCTCATGGATGAATTAAAAAATTTGGGTAATAAAATCTACCTAAATGTTTATTTTATTTTTCCTTTCCAATTTAAAGTATTTTAAACATAATTGAATGAGAAATACTAGAATTTACAATAAGCTGCTGAAGGAATTCCTGTTTCAACAGCTAAATCTTATGTATTCATGGAATATTCTTTTTTAATTGTTGGAAGTTAATTCATATGAGGTTACATATGAACATGTACATATACATATATCTATTTATATATGTTTAGCAATGCAGAAACTTTCTACAGTTTAATTATACTACAAGCTCATAGAATGATTGAGGCAGGAAGATCACCCAGTCCAGCCCTTTGCTCAGGACAGAATCTACTAAAGCAGGTTGCTCAATCATGTCCACTCAGCTTTTGACTATGTCCAAAGATGGAGATTCCAAATGTTTTGCATTTTTTTTTCTTTCAAGCACTTGGAAATCAGAAGTATCTGACATTCTGAGAACTGCATGTCAGATGTGAGATAAAGTTTACCTGCTTCTTCAGCTGTGGGGAGCAGTTGTGTGCGTATGTGTAACTTAAAGGAAATACACGCTATGCATGAAGTATGTTGTAAAGACTCAGTATTCTCCTCTGTTCAGATAGCACAATTATAACACTGTTAGCAATAAAATTTAACTATTGTTTAAATAACCTGATTAAAGAATTGTATTGTCATATTAAAAACTCAGGGGGAGTACAATTCTTATTTTTTCCATCTGGATTATTAGAAACTTAGCTGCCAAATCAATTGACAGAGAGCCAAGAGCTTTCAGAGATGCTATGACCTGAGATCACATTTGAAAGGGGAAAAATGCTGTAATTAGAGCATAGTTTCAATTAAGTATAACATGTGGAACAAAAAGTCAAACAAGGTGCTCCCTCATCAAAGCAAGTCTTGGTACTACAAGAAAGAATCTTACTTGCAGTGAACTCACCTGACTACTCAAGATAAAGCTGAAGCCTGTCAGAGCAAGTTGTCCCACTTCACAAGAAAATATGCAGTGAAATGCATTTAGATATTTCTTTATTTCTGTGATATTTCTTCATAATATGAAGCATTTCTAAGTTATAACTAGTTCTTCGTTATGTATTTGATGAGCTAGCATTTCATTGTGTGAAAAAGAAACTACCTAAAGATGTAATGGTTGATAAAATAATTATTGCATTTGATCTACATTTTAGAGAGCATTTGTTATATACCAGAAAACACTAATCTTGGTAATTCTGAATACAGTAGAAACTCTAATAAATTTTTGAAGTGTCTGCTTGCAAACTAATTCTACAGCAACTCGCTATTGTGGACTGGTGAAAAGATTGAGATAGCAGTAAGATTTCTCAAATATTTGTGCACCTGAGGATGATATTTTCTGGTCTTCACAGGAGATGAACTGTTGAAGTAGGTTTCATCTCGTAATGCTATTTGCAATCTTTCCCAGAACTTTTTAGCATTTCTGAGCCTACTAATCTGCAAAATTAAAGTATGCATTTTCTTTTCTAGTTCTGTAATATATTTCCCAGGTTAGTTACTAGGCACATTACATACATTGTGATGTCAAAAAATTATTCAGCTATGATAAATACATGAAAAATTCTAGTTGGAAAGTCCATCTCTAGAATAACAGCTGTCTTTTTTTAAAGGATATGCTGTTGTAAAAGATTGGGTAGTTCATGTTTGTTTGTTCATTATGTTATAAAACCTCTTGAGAAGCAATTAGTTATTTTAATAATACTTGATTGATGAGTTAATTGATAAATATTAATAACTGGTAATTTTAAACTTCACATGAATAACTGTTTTAAAATGTGTAAGAGAATATGCATCTTGTTAAAGAGAGAGTTCACATGAATAATCAACATCTCAGCAGTAATGGATAGCAATTATGCTGGTGAGAGCATTTGGAAAAAAATGACTTTGTTTTTATGAGTAACATCAACTCCACCAACTGCATAGTAGAATTCTGAAAATAAATTTTAGATTCATTATCTTCTTTAATTTTAAATCAAGGTTACTGGAACAAACAAGGACATAGTTTTAGTTTGTATCCCCTTAGCCAAAGCTATTCAGAATCAAATAGGAAAAGCTTTTAGTCTAACAGGAGCAGTTGGATATTAATTAGAAAGACAAATGAGCTCCTCCTATCCTGCTTTTTTCTTCTCCATTTGTACTTCTACTAAGAATATTAGAAAAATAAATTTTTCTTATTAAAAAATAAATTGTCTCTTCCTAAGATTCAGATTTGCATCTTTTCCCTTAGCCTAAGTGAGCCTAAATTCATTCAATCCAGCCATTTTGCTACACAGGGGAAGCATATGTTATTTTAATAAATGTAAGAAATAAATGTGTTAAAGATGGCAAATAAGCTCTTGATTCTTATATATATACATGTGCATTTATATACAAATCCTTGCATATTCAAAGACAATACAAGCTAGTAATTTATTTTTCTATTGGAAAAGAAAGTTTCAGAGCACTTGAAATAGTTTGATTTGAGTATAACTTTACATAAATATTACTGCAGAAAGCAATCTTAAACATCACTTCTACCTAAAAATGCTTATTTTAGAAAATAAACAGGCAAGAATATCTCATCTACCATACAGCTTAGTAGCTGGAGAGTAGAAATAATACCAGCATTTATATGAAATTGCCCAGGAAAGAGAAACAAATGAAAAAAAGAGCTGTGAAATGTATGCGTTGTACTAGTACTACTTAAACATTTCTTTTATGTAATCAAACCTTCGCAGTATAGATTTAAACAGGAAGTGCAGTGAATGTTTTAGAGACCTGGATTTTACAGGTCAGGCAATGTAGTCAGATGTTTTCAATTGGTAAACTGCTTCAAGACAGAAAAAGTAGAGGCAGAGTTTTAGCTAGTAATCCAGCAACCAGGAAGAAAGTTTACTCTGTGTAATCAAAAATATTGAAAATTCTACTATAATTTATTATATTTGTTTATTGTTATCTCAACAATTGCTTATAAATCTATTTTAGGTCACTTAATTCAGAGGCAGTAATAGTAGTAAAGAAACACATTACTGATCAGTTTTCAAACTCTGACGTACTAAGTCTACCTGGATTCTTTTTCAACAAACAAAAATTTTAGTGAAATAGAACTTTCTTTCTGATTAGCTATTTTTATTGTTTTTGGTATTTTGCATCCAGCTGTAGAGACTTGTTTAGAGGTGACAGCAAGACATCATCATTTGAAAAAGAGAACTGGGATTTCTGAATATTACATTGGAAGGAATGTTTTCTCAAAAAGCAGAGTCTGGTATAATAAGATATGAATCTACAATACATGATTGTTGACAGCAGCAGACCCCATACATTGGCTTTATTAGTAGTATTAAAAAGTAATGCAAAGTTTTATTTAACCTGAGTTTCAATTGTAGCTTCATATCTTAACAGTGAGAAAAGGTGCTAAAATATGCTAAAGGTACTAAAAGTTGCTAAAAAGTCATGCTAAGAATGCATCCAATCTAATCTGTAATATTTCACTGATATCTGCACAAGTCAGTAAGTCTCCATGGTGTTAGCAGAGTAGAGAAAGAGATCTTAGAAAACTGCTATGAAGGGTCATCTAAATAATCCATGCATTTCTACCTCATTTTATTATCCTTCATGAACAACAGTAAGAGATGGCATGTGGCCATTTTTTATTTTAATTATAGAACAGAAAACAAAAGCTTTTCTAACAATTACCTGTAGGTAATTTACCAGATTTATCATACTTTAAGATATCTACCATTTAAACAAACACAAAACGAAATGACAGGTATTCCTCTATAGGCAGAGAATGAGAAGCTAGGCTTAGTCTTGGCTTACAATTAAATGTAGGTGCTTCTCCTGAAGTAAATGGGACCAGTCTTGTACTATACAAACTTGTACACCTGTATTACTGAATTATAGACTAACAAATCATAGGAAATTCTGTGAAAAATATTCACTATTTAAACACCAAATATTCACTTATCACCAAGTGTGAAAGACAAGGGAAAAGGTGAAACACAGCTAATGCAACTAAACAACAAAATATTGTTAGAAGGAAAATCTCTGAAAAACTGATTCAGTGTCTGAATGCAGACAGGGGAGAGAATTATAAATTTCAGAAGAGAAAAAAGCAAAAATAATAAGGCTGACCAAAAGACATTTGAGGATCAAATAGCAAATGGAGTCAAAATTATTAATAATTCTGTTCTCAGACATGTTTGGAACAGGAAAACTGCTACAGAATTTGTATTGTATCATAAAAGCAGTATTAAGATAAATGAACTGAATTCTTTGCATTATTTCAGCAGCTTCTTGTAGCAGACTCATCCTCTCTTGGATAGAGAAAGAAGAAATGCCTTAAACTGAAATATCTATAAGAAGACTTAAACCAAAATGATCAGGAAACAGTCTACTTCAAGCTTAACTATATGATTAAAATACAGCAAAAATTAGTAATAAGTTCAGTTACAGTAATACAGAGATCAAGTTAATGCAAAAAAAAAAAAAAAAAAGAAGCTATATTAGTAAGACTGTTTTTTACTCTTTACTCGTATGTGAAAAGCTGTCAAGAAGAATGATTAGACACAATTATGAGCATGCTCCTGGAGAAGTTAGGATTAGCCACTCCAACAAAAAGGAAATACTTAATGAAAAGAATTTTTGCAACCATCTTTAGGATTCTTACTTGGTTTCCTAGCAGGTCAGAGAGGCTTCACTCCTGGGAAAAATATTTTAGCTTCATTTATTTTCTGCCATAAAACATGATAGTTATAGTACAAAGCCTGCCTTGATCCTGGGCATCTTTCCAGTTAAGCTGTCCTGCTATCCAGACCTTAGAAACATGGGAAAATGATGAGTTGTCATTGGTGTGCTTGTCAGTTCTCATCACACTGTTCAAAAACGTAACATGAAAAGCTTTGTCCTTACTGATTACTCTGATCAAACAGTTGCTACTGACTGAAGAGGTAGATCAAGCAGAAAATAGTGCACATCTGAATGAGTTATATAAACCTCACTCAAAAATGAAGAGATTTTTGATACTTAATATAAGTCTGTAGAACTAAAAACTGGTGTTCCTGGGAACAGACATCTAATCATGAAAGATATAAATTATATGATGTCTTAAAAAAAACCAACAGAAGTATTGAAGTTCCATAGGAGAAAATAAAATAAAAAATAGCCATACAGAAGAACTCTCCTCCTTCTATACTAGGAAATCTAATAA
Source organism: Chrysolophus pictus (assembly GCA_037305975.1). Lineage (NCBI taxonomy): Eukaryota > Metazoa > Chordata > Aves > Galliformes > Phasianidae > Chrysolophus > Chrysolophus pictus. The sequence goes on from CM074576.1 coordinate 79,036,906, forward strand.
TTCAAGCCATTAAAATACATATGTATATATATATATTCCATATATATATATATGGGAATACATGAAGGGTTGCCATAATTTCCATGTTGTCTAAATGGTTTGACCATTGTCTACTTGACTAGTAGACACTGTGAAAAAATCCTTCATTACCCTTTCAGTTCAAAAGTGTTCTGGTAGTTTCCAATCCCTGTGCAAGCCCCAAGTGACAGATTATGCTGAAGACATCTGGGTTGACTTCAGTTATCTATTCAGGTTTTTCTTGACTAAAATTGCATTTCATGCTGAATATTAATAATGTAGTTTGAAAAACTAACCCAACATTTTTTACTAACTTACTGAAGAAAGTTGCACTTTATACTTTTAAGTAAGACCTCTTCCATCAGAAATTCAATATCATTTTATTCAGTATGTGAAAAAATTATATAGTACATTACAAAATGTCACTAAAAATAGTGTTTTAAGAAGTCACTACTGAAAACCTTGATATACCTGTAAACACAGTAAAAACTAAAAGAAAAGTTTTAAATGCTGGAAAGAGAGACACAGGTTCTTCCATTTGATTTTTGGCTATTTAACCTAATTTTTCTTTTTTTTTTTTCTAAATTAGTGTCATTACTCCCAGTTACCCTCTCATAACATCTTTTGAGATGTAATATGAAATGGTAGATACTTCACAGTGAGAAAAACTGTCAGTTTTTCATAGGCTAGTTCTGAACTCCTCTTTATAACTTCCTTCAAGTCTCATCTGAGCCAGGAAATATATGTACAAGAAAAAAATTAATGTCAAGCTATGTACTTTATGCATTAATTAAATCTAACAGTTACTGCAGGAAGTTCTGCTTTGTACCTGGTACTTTTATGCAATTGGAAAACAAAGCTTATAGTTTTTATTTTTTATTTTTTAGCTTTTAGGTTTTTTTCTAGAAAACAAACTCTGGGCTGCAGTAACAGACGTAAGAAAAGAATTACCCTCAGGATGTTTAGTTAAACATTCCATGTAGCATGAGAAAGGAAATCAGTGGAAAAAAAATGACAGTACACTCCCTTAGCAAAGAGAACAGCAGGTTTTTCCTTTCTTTATTATTTAGCTTTCTTTTCACATTTAGAGTTTTTCAAGTTTAGAGTGCTGAAGAGCCAAATTCTGTGGCTGCCTTATCCATCAATTTTTCCCCCAACTAAAAAACATATAAAAAAATTAATTTGCAGAGATGTAATATTAAAAGAAAACTCAAAAGATGCTTTTTATTAACTTACCTACTACAAGGTCGCAAGATAGTTCATATCTCTAAATCAGTAATTTGTTACTTGGAGGCAGACTAATTAATTGGCTATGCTCAGTGATGTATGCCACAAACAAAAGATAGAAATGAACTAAATTGCCCTAAATGTTATCATTGTGAATGCTAGGTCAGCAAAAAGCATCCTTTAAGTGACCTAAAAATGTGGGTATGCATTAAGATCTTTCCAGGCAAACTCATGCAGAACATTATGACACTCTTTTTTCCCACCAAGATAAGGCTACATAAAAAACTAAGTCAGAACATGTTTTTTTTTGTGTGTGTGTTTGGCTTTTTTTTTTTAATTTTCTTTTTGCATGTGTTTTGCCCTGCTACTATACATATTTGTGACAATTATAAATTGGGATTTCACAAATTCTACTATAAAGCAGATGTTCAGTCACCTTAGTATCTTCCTAAGGTGTTCCTCACTGAAGTGAAAGCAGTGAGTGAACTGCCATCTGAATGGCTGTGCAGAACTCACTGCTACTTATATTCTAGCTTCTCAAGCTTCACTTTGCTCACTTTTTCTAGCCACGTTCTAAACACTATAGCATGTATAAGAACAGGAAAAGCGAGAATACAGAAATGCATACTGCTGCCCTACAATGCTCTAGTTTTCTCTCATCAAAAGAACAGTTAAATTATCAGTTACAATATCTTAATAAATATCTTAATATCTTAATAAATATCTTAATTTATAACACTGATTACATCCAATCATACAGTTTAAAAGTAATATATTGGCACTAAATCTTAACAGACAATATGTGTCTGTAACGTGTTCATTTACTGTCTTTTATTAATATAAAATAATTTATAAAAGTATATGTCTACTTTCTATGTTGCAGTCCTACACAGTTTTATGATGTTTTTAGTTATTCTGCTTTGACTTCTTCTGTAATAGCTTTTTATTTTTTTTTTAATTACATGCCATTTCCTCACACTCAAAAAACTCCACATTTACTGAAGGCACTTAATTTAAACTTCTTCGAAGAAATCACCTTTGGCCAGGAAGCAATCTGGAAATTTTTAGTCCAGAAGGAAGGCCATCAGGAAGTTATCACTGTCAGAAAACAAAGTGTGATTATTAAATACACTTTGCAAACCTAACGATGGCATTTGCTTCTCTGTGACAGCTATAATGGTGATTTGCTGCAAGATAACATGACAATTTTCAATGATCTTTTCATTCTCAATGTTTGAACACTGGCAGGAAAGATAGTGTAATTAAGGGGAAGAGAAAGAGATGGCGCCATCAATTTATGACTTCACCTTTTACAACGCCATTTATCCAAAGGATTTTAAAACCAATAGTCAGACAAAAAATCTTTTACAACTCACAGAGAGAACAGATGGCACAGCAGTACTGAAAATGACAGTATATACACCAAATGAACTGGTGTTCTGCTGTAGTTAAGGAGCTGTCAACATTTGTATTACAAACCACAATTTTCAAGTGTTTATAAGTTGGCTGTTTTAGATAACATCTGGCAAAACTTGGCTTGCAAACTGCCTTTCTATGTACATCACAAGAAAACTCCTAATCCTGTTATTATTTCATTCATTTAATACCTAAACATATTGTAAACATTAGCCGTTGCTTCAGATGCTGAGGAAGTGTCTTTGCTCACTAGTGCAACTTGAGTGAGCTGGTTAATCAGTGAGAGCTGCAGTTGCCATTCACAGAAGCCTGTGGCTGTCCCCACTATCCTACCCTGCAGAAGAGGCTTCAGGCACAGCTGATGGGACCTGCCCAAGCACCCAGCTAGAGGCTCAGTGCCTGGGATGTTACTGTGCTGTGAAACATTTCCAGACCATCTGAGGCAGCTGCATGGAACAAAAATAATCAAGATGCCTAACAACAAAAATCATGATTTGAAGTGGTGTTGTTTCCAAAGTAGTGTAATTCTTGCATTAAATACCACATTGTAGCTTAGACTGATTGAAAGATGTGCTCATGTAATAAACTTTTTACACTGGCAGCGTAGAATAATGATTTTCAACAATGCATAGCCGCACATTTTATAAAACTTATTTAAGGTCTCAGTTTTGGTCATGAAGAAAAGAGATTTTAATATTTAATTTTAATGTAACTGAATGGCATCTCAGTATAGATTTCAGGATTTGTCTCATCAACTGAATAGTTTTAATTGTATGTTACTGGGCCTACCGCTAATAGAATTAGTACCAGCCTATTGTGCCCATTAGTTGTAGATTTGAACTCATATGCTGATTACTGGTTAGTAATGATTGTGGATGGAACATAAAGTAAAATAATGGTCTTACCTAACAAATGGGTCTCCTGTGCTTGATTTTTGAGATACAAGTGAGAAACCAGAATATATTATAGTAGAAGATACATGGAAGCTGTAATATGAAGGAATTTTTTGAATTGTGAAAGAATATATGGAGAAAACAAAGGGTTAAAGATATTTCCCAGAAGTAATAATGTGATTTTCAACTTCAATAAATGTGACCACTTTCTTTCTGGAGGGAATATTGGAAAACAAACAAACTAACCAACCAGTCATATTGGAAATTACATTTTTAGTGCCATTTAGAGGAAAAGAAATACAGCACAATCAATCATCTAAGTTGCACTCTCTGAGACATCCATATGACAGATCTTCTCAATGGAATTGTGAATCATCCTCAAAAGCACTAAATCTGTATTTCCACAGTATCTAAATATTTGTGGAATTCCATGCCTATTATATACCTTTTATCCTTAGGCACATTTAAAATTTCTGCCTTGGATAGTACATGTATTACATGAAGTCGTCAGGTTCAGAACACTGAAAACAAAAACAAGAGTTATCTATGGGGGAAAAAAAAAATGATGAAGAACTAGAGGAAAGGAGTGAGTGAGAGATTAATATAAAAAATAATGAAATGAATAGCTCTGATAAACAGAGAGAAAGTAGTGAGGGATAATGCCCATACTTACTAGCCATGGACAGCCAGCCAGTTACATCCTATGGATTCTTTCATTAAAATGGATCAAGTATTGTATTCCAAATACATACTTTAATCCCTTTCATCATATTGGTGCTGTACTGGTTGTGTCAAAGCCATTGTGTCCACCAGCTGTGCTATTTGCTCTGCAAACTTGGGTTCCACAATGTACTGACTCCCTTTCTGTTTTGATTGCTTGAGTAGTGCCTTGAACTTGGCTTTTGGAATTAAGGCAAGTCAGCTTCCCTGTAAAAGCATTAAATATTTTCAAAATTTCTGTGGAAAACCAAGGCTCAAATATCTCAGTGCAATTTTAAGATAAACCTCAGGTTATCCAAGTTTTGTTTAGAGACTTCAAGGCTTACATGACATAGCTTCCATATGTCAGGAAACATCTTTTAAAATATGCTTGAAATCCTGATAATTAGAATATTCAGTGGAGTCACAAAGTAAAGATCAATTTTTCCTAAAGCAAAGTACCACAAAGAAATTTACTTCCTCCAAGTATAAAATGATCTATGCAGTTTAAATTAACCTAGACATTCTGTAAAATAAGATTTTCAGGAAAAACTGCATTCTGCATCCCCATGATGATGCAGAGATGATAATCAAGACTAAAAATCCATGACTGCTGTCTGTGACATACACTAGGTCTATGACATAGAGCAGGAATCTTCTCAAAGGTCAATACTGAAACATTCAGAAGAGAAGGACTAGTATACTGAGCCCTTTGTCACTGCTGCAACATTACAGAAATCATGAAATATCCTTTTTATTTTGCAGATTTTTCTTCAAGCTCTGTCCTCCCTCAAAGATTGACTCCAACTGAGACAATCCAGAAAATCAGCTACTTTCCTTGCTGCTACCTAAAAAATAGAATAAAACAATACACACACAACTCACACAGTAGAACTTCCAACTTCTGTAGATTTAGCGGTGTGTGAGTGCAGAAGAGTTCTTTTGACATACTGCAGGTTCATCTGAGGTGTAAACGTATGCAAAAACGTATAATCTTAAGTACTCCAGATAAATTCTGTATCATCACCTTCCACAATTTCTGCTATTTTTGAATGTCCACTGAACACATAATGACTTAACTGCATTTTTCTCTTGCAGCAGTGTGTGTTAGGTACATTTGTTAGTATTTTTGATTTCAGGTGCCTAGAAGCTTGGATATCTCTAAATGAGTCTAATAAATGTATGTCTACACTGTAACAAAAAGTGCCATCAGGCTTCTCCAGCACTTCCCTAATTCCTGTGCCGAGATAATTAATAAAAATATCACCTAAGATCTGCTGAATTGAAGAGGAATTCCTGAGAAACATCACTAATAACTTCATTTTAGCCTAATATTTTGTTCTGCTAATATTCTTGGGAGTTAACCTTTTAGTCAGGCCCTTTCTTGTGCCATAATTCTTTCACTGATTTTCATATTTTCCATCTTATTTAACAAGCTTCCCAATGTCAACTCTTCCAAAGTTCTACTGTGGTCCAGATAATGAGATTCCCCACGTTCCCACTGAAGAAAAAAAAAAAAAGCACATAAAGATGCTAAATATAAGCTGCTATTGTATCTTGATATTTTCTTCTTATTCCTTCATTTCCTCACTTCATTTACATTGACTGGCATGGAAAATGCTTCTGGGTGTCATGTGTCATAGTTGCTCAGGTGCTCAACCTTTCATTCAGGTTAGGATTGCATTTACCCCTTCACAGAACTGTATATTATGGATGATATCTGAAAGAACCAAGATACCCTTAATGTTGTAATAGTATAGTTTGCTCCTGAATCTGCAATTTCATGCACTAGTTGTTTCAGATTTCTCAAATGAAGATCATCTGGTCCCTTTTCTCATTTGAGAGCATTATAGCCTTTGAGTTTCTATCTACCTTTTTTGTGATATTTTTCCATTTCCTTACTCATATTCTTTCTTTCTTATCCTATGAGCAATTATCCTTTTTTTCTTTTCTTTTTTTTTTTTTTCCCCTGTGATTTACTTCAATAACAATGAAGAAGCTATTGAATATGGCAAGTTTTCATTTTATTTTCAGTTATCCTCTAGTTCTTTAAACTTAATCCTACCTTTGCTGCTGAGTTCCTTCTTTACTTGTTCTTTTACCTTTTTTATTGAGGACATCTTTGATATTTTTTGTTTTAACGTTATTTCCAAGTACTAAGTTAAGGTGCCTTTTGGTTCCTGATCCTTAAACATTGAAGATTACCAAGTATATTTTTTCCCATTTCTATTATGCTATTAAATAATTTCCTAGGGATGTTGAGGATAAAGAGTGGCAACTAAACTCCTTTCCCAGTTTCACTCTACACCATTATCCTGTCTCTCTCTCTTTTTTTCCCACTTTCATTTGGATTATGGATTCCTGTTTGTTTTAGTACTTAATGCAAAACCAAATACTCCTGTTCTAATATTGGGCCTCTGAACTCCTCAGTTCACTTGCCTTTCTTAGTCAATTCACACTGTAAAAATATCCCCCTTGAAAATTAAAATGTTTAATTACAGATCTACTTTCATTTGGTCTTTTATTTAAACTCAGTTATGATATGAACAAGTCCAAAATTAGTCTACACAGTTATACAGACACAATCTGTACATGCAGATAAACAGTCCACACAGTCTTCATCACTAGCTTATGCACTGTTTGAACATTACATTCTGGACTTTAAGTATAATTAATATTATTTACTTGATTAAATTATCAGCTAACATTTTGGGCAAAACCAGTTTTCCTCACTGCGATATATACAGGAAAACTTCATATTTGTTTGCTTTTTTAATATATCTTCTTATTCTAATCATATTCATAGAATCATAGAATCATGGAATCACAGAATCATAGAGTGGTCTGGGTTGAAAAGGACCTCAAAGATCATCTAGTTTCAACCCCCCTGCCACAGGCAGGGTCACCAACCACTAGACCAGTGCCCAGAGTCACATCTAGCTTGGATGGAAACTTCATACTGGGAGTAAGAGAGTTCTTGTGAAATCTGTTACTGTTTTTTCAAACTGACTTTGTCTTGAAAATTCATTTTTACTTTTGGGTGTTACTTTCGTTTTGATTTTTCCTCTTCTGATCTTCTGTTTTTCTATTCCTCTCTTCTTTTCTCTTCTTCACTTCTGCTTTTTTTCTCTTCTCCTCTTCTTGGTCTTTTGTTTGTCCTGTTCCTGAAGTAGATTTCAACGTCACGGCCATACCTCACTCTCTAACTGGAGTTAGAGAGTACATTTACTCTGTTCAAATCGACAACTATATTGTTTGCTAAAAGAGTATTCTTAACAGTCTACTTTTCAGTCTCTCAGTGTGCATCTTTTTATTCATTGTTTTAAACAATTGTCAAGTTTTAAGCTACCCAGTTATGCACTCATAAACCAAGAGAGGAAACTGAATTATTACTTACTTTTTTTGTCAATTTTTTAAAATTTTAAATGAAAACCCATCAAATTCAGGCCCATTGCTTGCTCTTTCTTAAACTACAGATCAAGGTGAGAAATCCTCACCTATACAAAGGCTTGAGCTTTGTAACTACAGGTCATTTGCAGATTATTATGACCTCTAACCTAGAAAGGTATACCTATTGTAAAGAGTAACAATAATCTGGGGTTGAGCATTATCAAAAATAAATACAACTATCTCAGATAATACATCTGACAGCTGCATAGAAATATTCAGCTATCTAAAATTATTGTTTACTTATCTGCTCCCAGTACTGGATCACAAGTGCAATGGCTATTTCATGATCTGAATCTTTCAATATGCTTCAGTGTCAAAACAAAACAAAAGCAAACAAACAAAAAAATCCCTGCATAAAAAAAGGAGAAATCTTTGCTGAGTGTTATACTGAACAGGAATGCAGAGAAATAAATTGTCTTTCTCTACCTCTCCTTTGTTTCTAACCACCTGTTTCATCAAGCAGACTTAAGCCTTACCTGGTATCCCACTGCAGTGTTTCGTGTTTGATATTTTATGAAACAGTTTGCCAATCAGCTGCCCTTTAATCCTTGCTGCAATTGTATGTTTCTTCAAACAAATGAGGCATTTTACAGGAACACCATGCTGCATCAGCTATCAATTTTTAGCTGCAAACATTAAAGTAATATCATAAAAAATCGGTTATATTGCCCCTAGAATGAACATGTTCTTTTTCAGTGTTATAAAGATTGGAAGGCATGATAAGAAGATAAAATAGAATCCAAGTATGTACTATGGAACCTAGGTGCCTAAGTAAACCAATTGCAGATAGTAACACGAAATGGAAAAATCTTACTGCTATTTAGATACCTTGTGCATGTTGCTATTAAAGTAATGCATCCCATTTATTTCCATGGAAATGACAACAGAAGCAAAGAGTACAATAATACTGTTTAATAAGTAAAATTCTCAGCTACAGAACACTATTTTTCAGCATCACCATGAGCAATGCATTTTTGCCAGTGATGAACAAAATCCTGCATGCTGTGCTCATAAAAATCTGTTCCATTGGAAGTGACTCACTGTCAGTGTCACCAATGCAGAAAGACACCACCCACTAGAAATGTTCACCAAGCATCGTTGAATGTCAATTGGTGCAATTTGTTCCATACGGAGGAATTAAATTTCACACCTGTGCTTCATATGCACTTCCATGTCAGATGCCATTGTGCCTGACTGCCCCTCTGCTACCAACTGTCATATGGAACAAAATGTAATGGAATATTGGTGGAAGGTTCAACCTCTGCTGCCGTATCACCACCATCTGCCTCTGATGACATGGGCCAACATAATAAAATAGGAGGCATTACTTTCAGAGCACTCTTTGTACAAAAACTTGACAAATGTTTACTTCATTAGCTACACTTCATACCCATATATACGCATTAACTGAAGAGATCACACTATAGGCACATCCTAACAGTACCTCATGAGAAAGGAAACCAATGCATTTTTATGCTTAATTTGTAAGTTTATTGACTGCAGGTATGCAAATAGGTAGTGATAGGACAAGAGGGGATGGATTTAAACTGAAAGAGGGGAGGTTTAGGTTGTATGTTAGGAAGTAATTCTTCACTCAGAGGATGGTGAGGCCATGGCATGGGCTGCTCAGAGAAGCTGTGGCTGTCCCATCTCTGGAGGCACTCAAGGCCAGACTTCATGTGTTCCTCACCAGCTCTAGTGGTTGGCAACCCTGCCCAAGGCAGGACATTGGAAGCAGATGATCTCTGAGATCCTCTCCAATCCAAGCCATTCTGTGATTTTATCAGTATGGAAATGTAAACACCATCACTTAAAATCATTTAATTCATTAATATTTTTGGTCCAAAACTCTCATGATTTGATCCTACTAAAATTATGGTAGAAAATTTTAAATAGACGACTTTTAATTATGAATTTTAGCAAGTAGTGTATATTTCCAGTTATTCTGAGACTATTTGTTAAGTCCAGTGAGATATGCTGCAAAATTTTTGTTGTGTACAAAATCACAGTAACCATTTTTTCCTTTGACATCATACCTAGGATAAAATTAGCTGTAGAAAATCCACGTTTTTTCTGTTTGTTTCACAAAAAGCGACATCTTCCAGTTGCCATGAAAGTGCACTTGATTCCATGAAGGAAGGAAAGTATCATAATAGCTACAGTCATCTAGAAAAGTGATTGATTAAGGTAGCTAAAGCCATGGGAAATTACAATATTGGTGCAGAGAAGCAAGATGCTGTGGCTCCACATGGATCTGTGTAAAATCAGGATGACTAGAGCAGAGCCAAATCTAATAAATTCTGCTATGCATAATCTTGTGTTTTTCAGAGCAATATTAATTCATCATTCTGTTTCTCAACACATTGATTCTGAAAGGACATGGATTTCTTTGCATTTTCATCACACTGAAGCAATCTGATGGTTCTTCTGGACCCTGATCACTAATAGGCATGACTCAAACACCTCACCTGGTCTGCAGGCCTGTGAAGAGACAGAACTAATAAATTCCATTGCTCACTTAATGACTGTGGAAAGCCAGAGATCTAGTTTTATGAGCAGAGATGGCTAAAGTCTGCAATGCTTGAAGAATCAAATGTTGCTTTGGTTTTCATGCTTTTCATCTGTTCTTTATACAGGTCATCCTGGAATAGTACACCACTGGATGAATTTCATCTTGTTTTTTTATCAATTTCATCATTCATTGGATGAAACTTAATATTTTACTAAAATATTAATTTATTTGTTAATTTATTTATTTACTAAAATTTTAACCTCAGTGAAGCAGGTCTAACAGAAGGATCGAAGGATGAACTACATCAGATTATCTGTCACCTGTTATTGGGGAACATATCCTTAGAAGTGGAAATCAAATGTTCAGTTTCCATCGTGGAAAGATAGAATAGAAACTAGGTTTAAATTTAAAACAAAGTGGCTTAAAAGCTTTTGAGGGGAAGAAGGGAAAGACAAAGGTTTATTTTTTATTGTTCTCGCATGACCTACGTATCTTGACCTAACCTAGTCATTTTCCCTATGCTCCAGTCTCTACAAACCAACAAATACTTGTGTAAATAAAATAATCTTATTATACTATGTATTTGGTATGTTTAAGGATGAGTTTTCTCAAAATATATATCTCACAAATTGTGTGAAAATCCCTCCCAATGATATGAGTGACACTTTGTGATACACACATATCTTAATCATCATTTTGACATAATATGAAAATGACTAAGAAAAAGTTTGACAACGGAAACAGTTCTTACATCTCCATAAACAATAGTTGTCTCCTTCAATTGTGGGCTCCCTTCCTCTCACCCAGTTATGCTCTCTGGGAAACACCACAAGAAAAACAGTTTTACTTAACTCACTATACTAAGCATAGTATTTTACACATAAAATATTGCCATCTGTAAAGTAATAACAGTAATAACATCTATTTCACATGTTAATGATTATATTTTCATATTGATTTTGAGTTGTTTTTATTAATGTAGCATTCTATGAACATGTTTTATTGAGTGCAGTGGGACAGATAATGAGTGGTAAGATTGTATTGGTAATTACCAGGCATTGATCAAGTTAAGTATCTATGTACAGTTCAAAAGCCAAAATCATTTAGAAATGAAAATATTTAAAGGATCTTCTGTTACTCAGATGAAGAGAATCATAGAATTATTGCATAATTCAGATTGGAAAGGTCCTCAAGATGTCATTTAGAAAGCAAGATGCCTTTAGTTTTAGTATCAGATTTTATGTGGAACTATTTTAAAATGAGAGCAATCTTTAGAAATGATGTTAAAATGGTAGAACAAATATCATTTCAATTTTACTCTCAATTTTCTCCTTTCATTATTTGCCTTTCAACTTTTCCTAAAAGTAAAATAGAACATTCTTCATGAGACTTTCTAACAGAATATGAACTCCCATTCTTTTTCCTTGGATACTATTATTGCTTCCCACAAATACATATATCAATACAGGAAAATGAAAGTAAAATAAAAGAAAATAAAAGAAAGATCATACTCCTGCTTAAGATGAAGTAACAAATACTATTTAGATTGTTTATTTTCCTTAAGATTTTATACACCATCATAACTTTTTCTTCCTCTTTGGAAACTGTATCCTCCTGTTTGTCTAAATGTGGTCTTTGCATACGGTAAACAGAAGGACTGTCTGCAGCTTTTCTTTGAATGAATGCATCTCTCTAAACATATTGGCTTGAGATGACTGTTCTACAACTCTAAATGTTCATATTTTAATAAAATCTGGTTTTATGTAAACAGAAGTAGAAAACAGAAACATGCATGTTCTCATAATCTGAATTACTTTGCTTTGACAGCCAGGCACTAGTGCATATATGTAAAATAAAATCAGTAGCTGTAGCCAGCCAAACAGCTGTTTGTTGTTTTTCAGTGAAATCAGTCTGAAAGATCAGTAAGAAGGGAAGATCAACAAGCTAAACAGAAGGACTATGTCTATTACACAATGAAAAGAGTTCTGCGGTCTCTGAAGCTCAAGATAAATAACATTCCTGATAAGACAAGACATATTTTTTTCCATTAATGCAATAACTACCCAGATATTCTGGTTGAGAACTCATTTCAACTTCTCCATGAGCACACCTAGTCTCAGCAAACTTCATCAAATTCTGTTTCATGCTCCATTCTGTTATGCAGAATAGCTGAGGATATTCTGTTGCTAATGAAGAGCTGTATTTAAAGGAGGATTCATGGTTATAGCCTGCAGGCAAGAAAACAACATTAACAGTAAAGAGCATCATTTAAACCCTAAGGCTTATTTAAGACTCTTGCAATAAAATGACTTTAAAGGGCAGAGTTAAGAACCATGGTTATACAGATGTAACTTTAAGACATTTTTCCTAAAGTAATTGCATGCTTATTTCTGTCATCTTTCCAAACCATTTTTGCTTACTTTGTAAGGCTCTACAAATGTTTCTGGCAATTCAGTAAAAGCTAAATCTTGTAGTATGTAAAGCCCAGGGTCCTTTTCTCTTGACCAAAACTTCTGGCAAAAAATAATTTCAGTACAACTTGTTTTTCATTTTCAACAACAATGTGTAAAAAAATTTAAACCTTAGGAACCTTCAGCATTTTTATATTGAAAAAAATATGTTGTTACATTATTGATGTTATATTGATGTTTAGACTGATACACTGAACTGTACTGGTATATCAGCAGCTCTAAATTAATTGTTCACAGGATGCCTCTGGTTTTAGGCAATAATTAAGGCTCTCCCTGGACTGAATTCCTCAGCATCCACTTTTCAGCAATCTTGGGAGGAGGGGCAGGATGTCTGTTACTATGATTTAGTATGGCTGCTCCATGGCTGCTAATATTTTCTTCTTGAAAAGTCATTCTTTTGGGGTAAGCAGATAAATATTTAAAATGTCACTTACATAAACATGATATGCTTTCAAAAACATATGAACAAAAAATATAAAAAAACACAAAAAACAACTGCACATGAAAAAGAAACAAATGCCCTACACCCACCAAACCCACATAAAACCAAACTCCCAGACTGAAAATTTCCCTTTTATCTGGATTACCCCTTGTGGAGACCTTTGCTTCATGAATTAAGCATTAAAAATAGGAGTTGGGAAGAATGCTGAGGAGTTGCAAGATCACTTGTAACAAAAATGATCCATGGATACTGGCATTAACCAGATTGCAAAGATCAGTACTGGGGGCTATCTTCCACGGCTGTTTGTTTGGCACCCTATTTCCTACTAATTTATACATGTATTTCTTGTCAACAACTACGAAGGAAAACAACAGACTACATGATGACGCATTTCTACTCTCAAGAAACATGAGAATAATGGGAGGCTTGATTCTACAGCACCCTTGGCCGTATTTAAATAAGAAATTCTTTACTCAGAGGCACAAGAACAGCTTAGATCGTCCAGAGAAGTTATGGGTTCCCCATCTCTGGAGGTGTTCAAATCCAGGTTGGATGGGACTTTGGACAACTCAGTTTAGTGTGTGGCAACCCTGCCCATGGAAGGATGTGGAACTAGATTATCTTTATGGCCCATAGCATATCTTTCCAACTCATCCCATTCTGTGATTTTATGATGCCATACAGTTGTAAAAGATTCCTTGCTTTCTCATCATTTGGGAAGGTCAGTGCCAAAATGCTCAAAATTCAGGGAAATTAATCATGAACTTTGCCCTTTCAATTTTTAGAGATGTGTGGTTTAAGAAATGGGTCTGTACTGCATTATGTGGGGAGGCAGTGGGACACTGTCATGTAACATTCGTTATTGCTATGCTTGAAAATTTCTTGGAGCAATGAAGATGTAGAAATAAATTCTAATATCTTCTCATACTCCCTTGCCAGTAGCATTGTCTAGTGATATATGGATTTCCTCCTAAGCAGCTCAGCTTCTGCATTTCCAATGGCTGGCGCAACCTGTCATTCTGACATATTGCTGTATCAAAAGACTACAAATATTCCTTACAGGATATATCTTTTCTGGATATTTGCCCTGAAAATATCTTTTCATAAAAAGTACCCTAAAGACAAAATAAGACAAATTACTCTCAAACATAAAAACATTCATCTCTAGGAACAGAAAACATATTCAAAGTAAATTAATACTTTCACTGAAAAGCTTATGGATTTATTCCTCCCTTCTCAAGTCTAATAATGGCAGAGATTATTTAAGCACCAAGGTAGAATGGAATGGATGCTTTTCACTGGGCAGGAGATGTCTGCTGCGCTGTGGGGAGAAAAGGAATTAGGAGCCTTTCTCTGTGGACTGCAGCTTGGCTAGATGTCACATTTAGTGGACTGGGCACACGTGGTTTCTTTACTTCTATAGGCTTGATCAGTGATCAGTGCTGCCACTGATGCTTCACAGCCCTTCTGTCTTCTGACAAAAGAAGCCTCCAAGTTTTGCTGTCTTCTAGTAGAAGCACAGTATGAAAAAAAGCCTGTTGAACCCAGAAATGGGGAGATGCAGGGATGGGACAGCATAGGCGACACAGGTAAAGACCCAGCAATAGAGAAAGGCTGCCCTGACAGACTGCTGCTCATATGGGACCCAACCTGAGAAAGCAACAACCCTGAGGGACTGTGGGCCAGGGGCATCCATGCAGGGGACAGAAGAAGATGAGTAGGAAATTTGGAGAAGCAGAGAGAAAAGAAGAGAGAGAAAGGCTCAAGTCATGAGAAAACAGCACCATTAGGGCCCAAAGAGCAAGAAAGGCTGTTTGGTGAGGGAGGGTTGGGTGACCACCTCAGAGCAGGGCTGAAGTGTGGTTCTATGGATTCCAGTGCTCCAGTGTGAGGCTTCCCTTTGAAGCTTAACTAACAATCTACCTTAAACACAATCATGAGCCAATGGTGTGGAAAAAAAACCAAAAAACCCAATATTTTTTGTGAATCAAACCAGTGAAAGGGATTGGCAAACTAAATAGAAAGGAGAAAAGAAATCAAGAAGTTACAAAGCACTGTTTCAAACAGAGAGTAGGTAGAATGGAGTGTGTAGATATTCTGATTTCCAAAATCTGAGCGCTACATTTTAAGAAGGAGGAAACGGAAATGAGCAGCTCTTGAGAAGTCACCAAGCATCACATGGAGCTGTTGTAAAGTAATGACTCAAGGGAAAACATTTTGGCACTGCTGGCTGTGAAATTTCTACTAGAGCATATGTAAAGCATAAAATAGAAAAATGCAAGTGACCATGGGGATTGACATTCCTGCATCTTCCAGAGAGATATTCACTGCCTGGATTAAGGATAAAAAATTAATTATTACAGATCCTGCTCTGGAGCTGATAGACAGGACGGTGTCTAAGGACAAGGTGACTTCCTTTCTTTTATCTACAGAAAAGAGTAAAGAATTCCCTTAACTGACTCTGCAGTTCATATCTTTAAGGAGGCATATAGCTATGTTTGTTAATAAGTGGAATTCAGTTTAACCAGGCGTATCATCAGTGTGCTGGAAATTGTGCTCAGCAATTTGTATTGCAATATAGTTACTGAGACTCCCTTAAATACTAGACATGTTTATATGTTTAGGCTGAGGTGTCCCCTCAGCTATTACCAAATTAATGTTTAGAGACTATTCACGTAGAGAAACAAAGGACCATGACAAGCAATAACTTACTTTTTCACTTTCACAAGCAATTATGTATTTTTTCACTCTTTCTAATGAATTATGCCATCCAGTATTATGAATTATGAATTCATTTGAGACTGTAGGTCTCTGAGACAGGAATGTATCCTTCTGTCTGCTTCTTCCATCTTAATCAAGTATTTATTCACCTTCAAGTGAAGAACTGGACAACAAAATGTCCAGATAATTTCCCCTGTCATTCACATAATGTGAATAAAGCAAGACAGAAACGTAAGACATTGTTTCAGTTAAGTATTCAACACTCTAAACATATCCCATTTGCAGCAATTTTTTGGAGAACAGTTAATACCAACAGATGGAGCTTGAAGTGTTTCGAGAAGTAAGTAACTCCACGGTTTACACAAGGCTTGCCGTACACTTGCAATATCTCACTTTACTGATAGTACAACTGAATGTGAACAGTATATGTGAGAAAATAGTGGAGAACTATCTCATAGGCCACTTTATGAAATAATTGTTGCTACGTCTATATTTTTGATTAGAAAGAGCTAAGTGTGCTAACCTAAATAATGTCTAGCTACTATGTTGCAATTTCTCTGTTGTGACCGCATTCTTCTCCAAAGCCTTGCTGCGCAGCTTTCTTATTTTTCTTCAGCACTTCTTAAGCCAAAGTAATCCAAGCTCTGTTCTGATTGTACATGAATTCTACAGGGTACAGAAGTGATAAACTGAATACACACAGGAGTTACAGGAATGTCTGGGAATTTGCTTTTGTAAGACTCGCTGGGATGAGGCAATTGCATGCTGGCTGCAGGTTATCCTCCATTAACTGTGCCATAGTGCTTCCAGTGGATTACAGTGATTACCACTGTCAAAACACTTTCCTGTGGATTTGTGGAATTAAGCCAGAGAGGCTAAATCACTTGAGTTCAGTCTCAGGGCCGCAGCATAGGAAAAAAAATCACGCCTTGCAACAAATAAAGTCGAAGAAAATAATGTTAGTGTTCATGGTTTGGTCTTACAGTTGCACAACAGAAGCCTTGATATCTATTCACGTCTCTTTTAATTTTATATTTCATATAGAATATGATAATATTTGGTTTTGATTCAGACCAGTAGCTCCAACTCCCCTAGAATAGAGAAATCGAAAAAAAGAGCAATAAGAAAAGAAAATAATGTGATTGCATAAAAACAAGGAATCTTTTGTGAATGACAAGCACTACAGACAACTGAGATGCCCTATGGTTTATAAAACTATTCAGTAAAGTGTTATCCATCTCCCTGTAAATATCAGACATTAAACATTAAGTTGTAAAAGGTAAAAAAAAAAAAAAGATGAGAGTGTTATTTGTTCCTCTTTAGTGTATTTGAATGCACACATGTAGCAATTGGTCTGACAGAAGCCTAGATATTGGAATATATAATTTAGTACATATAGTCTGGGCAATTGCATATATTCTCTCTATTTTCTAGGTCTGTGTTATTGTCATTCTTATTTGCATTTACATGTTTGGTATGGAAATATCAAGAAACCAAAAGATTTATCTCACTTCTTTGTCTTCCAAATTTCAGAAGTTGTATATTCCTTTACTCTGCTGGTCAAGTTGTTTTATTATGGGAAAGAAAAAAGGAAAAGAAAAACATATTAATATTTTTGAGCTTTATAGTGATTTGTGTAAGTCATTAAGCTGTCAGTATTAAAAATATTTTAAGAAATGGAATATTCTTTGCAATTTCATTATACAGGTGAATAAATTTCAGATGATAAAATTGCTGAAGTGATTCTTACATAGAAAAGATAAATTTACTCATAACATCAGTCCCATAGCAAAATTACATTTGCAAAATACATTGTCTTGTAAAACTGAAACCAAGTTGGTATCTTATAATAGAAATAGAAGTTCACTACTTTTACTATTTTCAATTATGTCTGGACTTTGTGCTATAAATGTATTTCATTCCATACACTTTTCTAAAACTGCTTTCTCTGTTTTGAAAAGAATAATCATAGTATAGCTATTTTTTGGATAGTTTTTCTCCCTTAATTCCCTCTTTTCTTTCATTCTATTCTTGGAATGGATTTTTTACTTTGTATTTTAATCAGGAAGGCCTAAAGAATTGCATCCAATAGAAAATAGACTTGTTTGCTGAGAATCTACAGACAATTTATCCCATGGCAACAATCTATACAGAAATTGCAATGTGGATTCACCTCTGAAGTATATTGAAGCTATACAAACTAATGAATTTCCTTAGTGCTCTAGAGGAAAATAATCAGAAGATCTGGAACTGAATTAATGCTACAGTCTTAATCATCTCACACCTACCATAAGGTAATCTTGTCTCAATTATAGATCCAGCTGGAAATGGCTTTAAAGCTAGATTACTATTATGGTCTTTCTTGGCCAAGTGTTGCAATGGAAATGTCTTGACAGCTTTATTCATAGAATCACTGCTAACACTAAAATGCAGACTATATAACATTTCACATGCCACATACAATACTGCATCTTTTTGACTTAAGCCCAACTTTTGAAGCAAACTTCTTTTGCTTCATTTTAACAAGGTTGAGAGTTGCATTCATGCTTGATTCACAAGTACTGTAGTGGTTCAGTAGTTTGAACAATGTCATCAGAAAGTTCCTAGGCTTTCTTGCAGAGCTTTATGTTAATGAAGAAAGGGCATGAATAGAGTTCAGAGTCAGTGCTCAGTTCTCCATTAGATGCTTCTTTCAAAAAAATCCCCCTATACCAAAAAGTGTAATAGTAAGTTAACAAAAACTTGAATACTGCACTTTCCTTTGGTCTGACTTAAAGAAGTTCTTTACTTTGATAATTCAATCAAGATTCTCTTACTTGGAGCAAACTGATTTACCTATTCCTTTTACTATGTCTACTGTCATCACAGTAGATGCAAAGCATTTGTTTTACAGTCTTCCAAAGAAGATTGTTTGCTTCCAGCCTTTGAGATCTTGTAGACCATCGCTGAAAGTGCTGCCTTTCTATTATTTTCTTTCTCCTTGCTGTTCTTCTGAGCCTAAAAATTAATGTCTTCATTTGCTTTTTACATTTTTACATTTTTTGAAATAACTTGCAAAGCCTGCTCAACTAGAATATCCGTTATGTTTTTGAGTTTATCAGAACTCAAAAATCAAAATCACATCACAGTCATGAAGCTTAACCATTGAATATTCAGTTCTACAATAAAATTCTCCTATATTTTCTCCATGGGGCACTTCTGTGATTCACTGGGCAGGCTGCTTGGCTTCACCTTTTGAGCAATAATGGAACTCTTTCAAATAAATTTTAATTTTTCTTTTGCCTCTCTGAATTTTTTATCTATTAAATTCTATCAATTTTTTATTATTATTATTTTTTAATATACAGAATTGTGTACAATGGAAAAACATAGATACTTCACAAATCATTCATTATTCATGCAGAATGATTGTATGCCTGCCAAATCCCATCCTTAATAAAAGCATGTTCCAACTGTAGCCATCTCTGCCTTGTTAGTGTATGTGTACACTCTGGAGGCTTAGGTTAAGATGTTTTTAAAGTCTTAGCATTACATACCTGTTACATGCATTCAAGATTTCCTGTATCAGGAGTACCTGGTCTTTTCAAAACTGGGCTATAGGATTTTAAAATAGATCTTCAGAGCATAAACACAGTACAATACTGATTTCCTTCTCCCAGTCTGAGGTGACTGCAATGTAGTATGTATGTACACAAACTAGTTTTTGGAGCCAGCCCAATTCTGTGTAGCAGCAGAAAGTGCAGGTTGGCATCATCATACTGTTGGGACTATCGCCAAATACTTGATTTTTGGAAAGCTGAGGAAAGACTAACAGTCTGCATCAGAAAA
This sequence comes from Chrysolophus pictus, assembly GCA_037305975.1. Taxonomy (NCBI): domain Eukaryota; kingdom Metazoa; phylum Chordata; class Aves; order Galliformes; family Phasianidae; genus Chrysolophus; species Chrysolophus pictus. Next base: position 79,056,583 of record CM074576.1, read on the forward strand.
GAGTAAGCTACTTGCTTAATAACCATGTTTCCATAACATTTGCTGATTGAGAAAGAAAATCATACAGATCACAGACACTGGGAAGAAATATTTCTCAGGGATGTCATCTGGGACTGGGGATAAGGTGAGGGCTTGGATAACATTTTTGAATGAATTTCTCTTTTCCCATTGATGATAACTAGGATTTTCTCTTCTTTGCTGAGTCCTGTTTAGTACTAATTAACTTGTCTCTGCTCCATTGCAACCAACTCTCACCTTTTTTGAAGGTGAGATCTTTTCCTCTATAGCCTGGTCTTCTCTTCACAAGAAGAGAACTTCAGTTTTTCTTGTTTTGAGAAGAGTTGAAATTATGCTTTTTAATCAATTTTGAACTCTTTTCTGAGTCCGTACAAAAACTAATCCTCTTTCATAAGTCTCACTTTTTCAATAAATTGTAGTTTACTTTTTGTTTCTCTATCGTTTGCTGAGAAAAATGCTGACAAACTCCAACTGACAGAACTCAGAACCTTATAACATCAAGTATGATGAAACCTGAAAGTGTAGCAGAATGATCAGCTACACTTACAGCTGCAGGGTATGGCCTATTGATTTGGAGGTGTTGACTGCAGCATAGTGTAAATTCATTCAGGCTGGCTGTCAACTACCTAACACATGTTCAAGTAACCATTTAGGTATAGGATGGGAGATCTCAAATCAGGGTCACCAAACCAGCTTTAGCTGACTGACTGCTGGCAAGCACAGTGAAGTCTGAGAAAGCATCTTACTTTCCAGCTCAGTAACTGACATCGCGGTGAAGGATCAGCAGCTCTGTATTTGTACCTAGGCAATCTGACAGACACGTATTTAATTTTGTGCTTAAAGAAAATAATGAATCATTTGTTAAGTCAATCATAGTGATAATTTTTCTTTTAGTGTATTGAAAAATAGCATAGAAATGTATATACAGAAAGAGCAGAAATGAGCAATTAATGACTTAATCATAGAATCACCAAGGTTGGAAAAGACTTCCAAGATCAACCAGACCAACCATCTACCACAAATTTTTCCCTACTAAAACATGTCACTTAATACAACAACTAAACATTTATTCAACACATCCAGGGAAATCTAATCTTATAAAAGACCTTAAGAAAGCTTGTTCTCTCTTGCAGGACAGCTTGAGTCTTTTAGAGAGTTCCATTGTGCCAATAGATTTTTTCTTCAGGTTATGATCTTCAACCTAGAACTTCAGACAAGTTTTCATATAATATCATATGCTGCAGAGATAATTATGTTGGACCAAATATCTCTAAAACTTTAAACTCTGAGAGATGCAGATGGACATTTTTGAAAATTGTGTGGGTCACTGAATAGAATAGCCTTTAACTCATTGCAATCACTGTGCAATAGAAGTTGAATCAACTCTGGAACCTTTAAGAAGATCCTTCTTTAAAACAGTGCTTGCTACATAATGCCTAAATAAATTTGAAAACCTGTCCATTGACTCTTGAAATCAACTCAGCTATCTATGTAATAATGACACATGGTAGGCAGATCTACCTGGCATTCTTTTAATATATTGTGTTGCTGAAGAAACATCATATTTAGGTGGACTTGATGAGGTAAATCATTAGTGCACATTAAAATGTTATTTATTAGAGCTTTCAATATGGAGAACTCCATAAAACTTCTGTTTTTTGAGTTGTGATGATAGAAAAACTGAGGTAAAAAAATGTCATGTTTTGAAATGTGTTTTCTGTCATTTTTATTAATGACTTTCACAACCTTGTAGCATTTTTTGTGAAACTTCAAAATACGCATTCTTAACTGAATCTTTGTATAATCAACTAAATTCCAGAGAATTTATCTGTAAATATGAGAAAACATTGAGAGAATAGAAAAAAAAAAAGGTAAGGTTATAATACTTTCTTTGGAAAATTTAATAGTCAGGAGACATGAAAAGGGAAATGGAAAAAAAAAGGAATGAACAAAGTACTATGTTGAAAATATTTTAGAGATCCTCCAGCTTTTGGTAGGCATAGATCACCATTAGTCAATACCACCTCTAGTGCCACAGAGAGAATTTAACAAGAACGCTCATAGAACTGCATGTATCTGTTATTCACAGACGCATATTTTCTCAGCATTTTAAAACAAGTCCTATCCATCTTAATAAATGCAACATCTCTAGTAAAATAATGCTCTAGTAATTAAGGAAAAAATATATGTGTAACTACATGAAGCATTAACTGTAACTGCGCTAAAAAAACCTTTTTTTTTTCATTTCAAGCATTATTGAATTAACGTGGAACAATTTAAAAATTCATTGCCTGCAATATAGTGATAATAATATATGTTCATGATATCAGTGTTATTAGCCAAATCAAATAGTGCCCTTAAATCACAGAAACAGCCATATTTTTTAAGCAGTGTATGTTTTACTGAATTTAACCACAATCACAATCTGAATTAGAAAAGCTGCATGTGCAAAAGCAAGTATTGCACACTAATCAAGACTGTACAGGAAACTGACTGGCAGCATGTGAGAGAATGGAACAATTTTACCCCAGAAAATCTGATGTTACTTTTCTGTGCTGTGTCTACAGACTCAGCTCTATGGTAACGCTCAGCTCTATGGTGAATCTGCAGTAATACAATTAAATCAGTGGAATTACACACAACACACACTTACAACAACACACAGTTTTTGGCAGTGGGTACTCAGCAGCTCAAAGAAATCTGACTTGTACTCTGCATACTGGCACAAGTCTTTCAGCTCATTTCTGACAGCTTTCTGTTGAAGGATTTTGCCTGGAAAACTCTGGAAGTGTTGCAGGATGTACTGTTTTGGAGGACTAAACTAAATATATATATATATATATAAAAATATATATACAGGTGAATTATTTCTCTCTCTCTATAGAAATATATAGTTAGATAAGCCTCCAACACACTTAAACGTATAGTTATGACTAGTTACTTAAACTGAAATAGTATGACGCAGAGAAACAATGAAGAAGATTCAGTGCTTGAAGTCAATCAAGGTGCATTTCAGGAATGCACACCATATTTATACAACTAAAAATCTTTGTTTTGAAAAAGCTGACATGTTTTTCCACCTGTCTACTCCTGCACATTGTCTGAACGCTTTCTAAGTGTACTTCAAATTAGTAGCTGCAAACAGATTTCAGCAGTGTAATTTGTTATATATACATTAGTCAGTAGAGAGATGACAATGATTGATTTGTTTAACGACAATAATTTGTCTGCAAATTTGTTCTCACTTGTTTCTTCTGCCTAATTTCCTTAAATATTTGTTTCAAGTATCTTAAGAGTTAGCTGAAGAGCTTTATTTTCTGGAAAGTGACAAAAAATTTCTTCTAAAATTTGTTATGATCTATGGATGTACAGACAATGGAAATAAAAATTAGGACTGATTGGTGTGCTGTGCTTTTGTGAGCAAGGAAAGTGTGACAATTAAGTGTGTATCTACATGGTCCTTCTCAACATCCTTTTCTCCAAATTGGAAAGATACAGATTTGCTAGATAGATTGTTTGATGGACAAGGAACTGCTTGCAAGGTCATACCCAGCAAGTAATGATCAATAGATCAATGTTCAGGTGGAAATCAGTAACAAGTGGTATCCCTCAGGGATTAGTAATGGGATGGATACTCTTTAATAACTTTATCAATGACATTGACAGTCAGATCGAGTACACACTCAGCAAGTTTGCAAGCTGTGGGGTGTGGTTGACATATCTGAGGGACAGGATGCCATCCAGAGGGATCTAAACAGGCTAGGCAGTGGGCCCAGGTGAACCTCATGAGGTTCAATAAATCTAAGTTCAAGGTCTTGCACCTGGGTCATGGTAACCCTGCTATCAGCACAAACTGGGGAATGTAAGGATGGAAACCAGAAAGGACATGGAGGTACTGGGGGGATGGCAAGCTGGACGTGAGCCAGCAATGTGCCTTTCCTGCTCAGAAAGCCAAACATATCCTGGGCTGCATCCAAAAAATGTGTCCAGAAGGTTGAGGGAGGTGATCCTTCCCCTCTATTCTGCCCTGGTGAGACCTTACCTGGAGTACTTGGTTGAGATGGGGAGTCTTACTAAAGGAAAGACATAGATACGTTGGAGTGTGTTCAGAGGAGGGCCCCAGTGATGCAAGGGCTGGAATACCTCTCCTATAAGGACAAGCTGAAAGAGCTGGGGCTGTTCAGCCTGGAGAAGAGAAGGCTCCAGGGAGACCTGATAACAGCCTTCCGGTATCTGAAATTGGGCTATAAGAAAGAAGGGGACAGAGTCTTTATTGAGGTCTGTTGTGAGGGAAAATGGTTTCAAACTAAAAGAGAGGAGATTTAGATTGGACATAAGGAAAAAGTTTATTACAGTAAGGGTGGTGAGGCCCCGGCACAGGTTGCCAGATATGTGGTGGATGTCTTGACTGGAGACAGTCAAGATGAGGCTGGATGGTGCTCTGAGCAACCTGATCTAGGTGTCCCTGGTCATTGCACAGGAGTTGGACTATATTACCTTTAAGGTTCTCTTCCAATTCAAATGACTTAATGATTTTATGATCCTATAATTTCCTATATTGATCCTATATTCCTATTATGATCCTATAATTTCCTCTGGGTTCAGTCCTCATAAAGCAGTCAAAGGTACTGAACATAAAATCTGCTTAGTGATCAGTACCATGTGATTACATACTTAGGGAGATTGCATGAAGAGCTAGTTGTTGCTGAAATATTGTTTGAGTGTATCTGTTTTGGGAAACCTGTGGTCTCTCTGCTTTATGTAAGAGAGAGTGACTTGAGGAGATCAAATGATCAGCTACTGCCTCCCTACTAAAGACAGCTCACAACCACAGGTGAGAGTACACATGTAGTTCTCAACTGGCTGAGAGTAGGGATCATGCTTGTAAAGGAATTAGGCAGACAAGCCTAAGTCGATGCACTCAGCTTTAAATGGACAGTAAGGGCAGAATGAGCCAAACTTTGTGAAAAAATTACCAGGAATAAGGGCACTTGCCTTGGAATAAAATAAACTGACCAAACAATGCTGTTTATTTCATCAGTTTGAACCTTGTATGATACCAGATATTACTGTGAGTGTCTAACCAAGCCAAACTAATCTTGTATAGATTAGATGCTGTGAGATATTTCCCCTCATGTGTGCATGCCAGGTCCCATTATTCTCAACAGTCAAGTTGAAAGTAACCAAAAGTGGAAATGAGTAAGAATCAATGAGCTATGTTAATGAATGGTTTAGGCTTTATTGAAACCTTTCAGGGCAGTCTGAGGAAGGAGAGGGAGTGCCTTTGACTTTCTGTCATTGCTTATCAAGCATTTTTCGTGTGAAGGAAATTCAAATCTGCTGACGTGTACAGAAACAGACTGCATTTTTAATCTAGGATTATATATTGAATATATACTAGAAATGCAAACAAGAGCTCAGCACTGATTTGTCATGATTTCTTTTAAGAAGGATGAAAAAGATATGGTATAACTCTGTCCCTATAGATCTAGTCCCAAGTGTCTAGCCAAATAGGTAGTGGTATAAATAAAAATCACCTAGCTGTTTAGGGACTTATAATATAAAAACACCTTTCATTCAAATGCTACCAAGGTAAAATCTGACTTCTGAAATCAACTGTAAAATTCCCATCAGCTTCAAAGGAACTGGAATGTCAGCCTTACCATTAGTTTCAGTAGAGGATCAGTTCTGAAGAGTAAAAAGTCTTTGATGTTTCTTCCTGGGAAAATGTTTTGTTGGGACTCTAAATCTTTGAGAAATGGTAAAAGCTTCCTTATGTGGAAATGGTATTGTAACAATTTTGTAAATTTCATTTGATGAATATTTGCAGCAAGGACTCATGCATTCAGAATGGGATATAATGCCTGAGGAAATTGATAGCTTTAGTGCTATTCTTCTGCTCATAAACCACCAGCTTAATGTTTTTGTTGCCCTCTTTTTTATGTTTTAATAAAAATACAAAACAATTAAAAGTTTTGTTACTTATACACTGACTGTATTATACCAGGGAATTTTCCAATTTTACTATATTGGTCTACAAAATTGGGGTGGATGCAGGTGGTATGGCAGTAGAGGTTGAACCTTCCCATCAGTCCATTACATTTTGTTGCCATGTGACAAATGACAGCAGAGGGGCAGTCTGATACAGTGGCATCTGACATGGAAGAGCGTATGAAGCTAAGTGTGTATTTGAATCCTTCCACATAGAAAAAATTCTCTCTATGACATTCAAAGAATCATTGACTTATAGAATCACCGAATCATAGCATCATAGAATGGCTGGAGTTGGAAGGGACTGTAAGAATCATGAGTTTCCAACCCCTCTGTTGCACGCAGGGCCGTCATCCTCCATATCTAATACTAGACAAGGCTGCCCACGTCCCTAATCTGGCCCTGAACACCTCCAGGGATGGGGCATCTCCACAAGCTCTCTGGGAGCCTGTTCCAGCACTTCATCACTCTCATAGTAAAGAACTTCCCCTGACATCCAACCTAAATCTTCCCTCCCTCAACTTAAAACCATTTCCCCTTGTCCTGCCATTATCCACCCCTGTAAAGAGTTGACTCTCCTCATGTTTATCGGGTCTCTTTAGGTACTGATAGGCTGCAATGAGATCACTTTGCAGCTTTCTTTTCTCCAGGCTAAACAAGCCCAGCTCCCTCAACCTGTCTTCATAGCGGAGGAGCTCCAGCCCTGTATTCATCTTTGTGGCCCTCCTCTGGATTCTATCAGCTCTCTGTCTTTCTTGTACTGGGGACCCCAGACGTGGGCATTCATTGATGCTTGCTGAATGTTTCCAGAGACAAAACAGTGGATGTGAACACAGTGAGGAGGCGGGTGGTGCATTTAAGCAACAACTCTGTCAAAGTAGAGACAGTAGGTCACCTCTGCTCGAGCAGATTTTTTATAAGTAGCATGTTCACTGCTGGTGAAAATGCAGAGCTAATGGTGGTGATTGTGTTGAGAAACAGTGTTTTTGTAGTTGAGAATTTGCTATATCAAACAGTGCTTTTGTGCTCTTTGTCTCTGTTGTAGTTTCCATGGAAATAAACAGGAGACATTACTGTCAAGAGGTACCTACATATATTTTATGTGTAGCCCAAAACAATTCCTCTTCACTCAGTGAGGTCCAGGGAAAGCAAAAAGGTTGGACACCCATGGTCTAGACCTAATAACAATTGTAAGTTTCTCAAAGGCTCTGGCACTGATATTCACTTTCTTAGTGTTTATACTCAGTATAACAGATACAGGCATTTGAAATTGATCATTTCATATCACTATTACACTATTATCTACATAGCTGCTACTTTATATAAAAAATTACTTAAAATGCCATAAGTAGCAGTCTCTCTTTCATTATGTACAATAACATTTAAAATCACTTTTCTAAATTCTGTTCTAGAAAACAATTTATCCCCTTTTACCTGTGTTTTCAATGTAGAAATAGCTCTTTTGAATTTTTGTTCTTAAATGCTGGAATGTACATTCCTAATATAAGGAGTACTGTGTGTTTTCCATTTAAAATTTGTCTTGGTAGGGTTGTCCAGCCATTTTGATTCAGCACATTCTTTAGTTTAATTTGCCTATCTTGTTGTGAGGCATATTCATTTTCAGTATCTTGCTGTTAGATAAAGTTTCCTGATAGTCTATAAGAATATTTTCCTGTCTCTGATACTTTAGAGTAACTGGTAGATTTTTTACTTATTTTTTATTTGATGATTGAATGTTATATTTGACACATTTTTATGTGAGATTTTTGTTTTCAACGAGGTAATACATTCTTATATTTGTCATCTTGATGATATGTGTACGTGTGTGAGAAAAAGCTTTGATAATCTTTTTTTCAATTGTCTTGGAAAAATAATATTTCATATCCAAATGTAGCCAATTTCTATAATATTCTTAGTTCTCTAGTCACATGTCAGTCTTCCATCCTCTTTAATACTTCAAAAGATTTCTTCTAGTGATGTATCTAGATTGTGCAGACTCACTGTTTTCAATTTCAGAAATGTTTCACCGTGAAAAGCAAAACAAAACAAAACAACAAACGAAACCATAACAACAACAATATCTTAAGCTCAGAATTTAACAGCATCCTTCCATAAAGTGAAGTTAGTTTCTCAAGTCCACATTTTCTACTTCTATTTATTTCTTCCCAACTTGCATTTCTAATTTTTTGATGTCTTTGGATGATCTTGAGGTTAAAAAAAGAAGTGCAAACAACCCCTAAGTTCCAAAATAAATGACAGCAGTGTCCAACTGGCTTATCTGAAAGGAAACAAAAGAATTTTGAATGGCAAAACATACAGATGTAAAACCAGTTTACTTCATCTCTCTTAAGTCAATTAGCTGATTTATCTTCATATGTCATGCTTTTTTTTCACTAAAAGCATTGGATTACCTGTATGTTTATCTTCAGTTTTGGTTTGACATAGTCATCATTATCAGAGCATTGTTTCAGCATTGTTTTACTAGTCTTTTTGTCATTCTCCATGTTACCTGATCTGCCTATTCTGCAGTCTCTGCTGCTATTCCTCTCTGCACATTCCTTCAGGCTTGATGTATATGAAAATCTGGAGCAAGTCAAGTAAACAAAATTTGATTAATTATGCAAAAGCATTAAATAACAGCAGTTAGAAGAAAAAAAAAACAAACTAGTTCTGTGGAAGATATATCTTCATGCCTGAATCAGTGAGCCTATTCACATGATTGGAGGGCTCACTGTGGAGTTCTCCTGTTGTTTATTTTTCAATATATGAAAAAATATCATCTATATTCAGAACCTCAACACTGACTGCTGCTAATAATTCTTTATAGAATAAACAATTGAACACCACTTATTATAATTGAATTTTTTATTACATTGCCATTATTTCACTGCCATAATTTTCTTGGATAACAAGTTTCCTGAAGGTGATTTTGACCCCTAGATTTGATTTTAATAAAGTAATTGATAAGTTGAGACTAAGTGTTGTTTTGAGGAAAAATAATTAGGAACATACAGGATTCATGTTTTTTGTCCTTTTTTTTTTTTTTTTTTTTTTAAATGTACATTGAAATTGTAAAGTTGTGTAGAAATCTATTAGTGTAAGGTACCCAATAAACACTGCCTTCACACCTAGCAAGTGTTTACAGTTCCTTTCATGAGACTGGACGTAAGGCCTGAGGCTGGCTCTGGAGCTTCCAGGAACGGGGATATTTGCATGTCTTTATTTAAAGGAAAAACATGAATTTCAAAATTGTTTTAAGGCACTGTTAGATAATTGAATGAAAGAAGTGCCTGATGACATCCTAATTCAGGAAAATATGTTAACCACGGTTGATAACTGCTAGCTATTGTCATTTTCCAACTTTCTCACAATTGTGTGTATGGAAATGTATTCTGTCCTTCTTTGACTACAGGATCTATATAGAATCATAGGATCACAGAATCCTTAGAGTCGGAAGGAACCTTTAAAAATTGACTAGTCTCCACTAGACTCCACTGCAATGAACAGGGACACCACAGCTAGACCAGGTTGTGTAGACCAGCTTCACCTTGAAAGTCTCTAGGGACAGGGCCAGAACCCCATCTCTAGGCAACCTGTTCCAGTGCCTTATCACCCTCATTGTAGGAGACTTTGTCCTTCTATCTAACCTAAATCTACCCTTCTAAAGCTCGAAGCAATTTCCCTTGTTCTTTCACCACAGACCCTGCTAAAGAGACTGTATCCTTCTTTCCTGTAGCTCCCCTTTAGATACTGAAAGGCCGCCATCAGGTCACCTCACAGCCTTCTCTTCTCCAGGCTGAACAGCCTCAGGTCTCTCAGCCTGTCCTCACAGGAGAAATGTTCCATTCTATGGATCACTGCTGTGGCCCTTCTCTGGACACACACCACAGGTCTATATCTCTCCTGTACTGAGGACTCCAAATCTGAATGCTCCTCTTTAGAAACTGAAAGTCCATATGCATCTGTATGCATCAACTTTGAGGTTTTGTGGAAATTACTTTATAGCAATCCCATGTTTATTTCTAAAAAAACAGTGAAGCCAGGTTTTCTGTTGATGATGATCATACCTACGTTTGATAAAATCAGTTTTCTTACACTACACTTCAAAGCATAGCTTTGATTAAAAGTCTACCTGGGAAGATTATAGTCTCACTGGTTGCCTTTGAACAATTCATGAGTTCCTATGCCTCCATCCCTAAGAAAGTACCTCAAAACCAAATACTAACAAATTTAGTAATGTCCTGGTGTCCCCTAAAGCAGGAACTTATTTTCATGCAGAAGATAGATGCAGAGGTAGACAGGAAAGCTTGTAATTCTCAAGCATCCACATATGGGGGATATGATATATAGGCCAGCATTGAGCCTCTGCAACAACCTTGTGCATAGTCTGCTAGTACATTGCTAAATACAAGCAAGCATCTCACAAAAGATGTCCTATAGGACAAAGACCTGAATGAGATATCTGTTACACATTGCAAGTATTTTTATAGCATCTGTAATTGGTCTCCTTTCAGTCAGCATTCTCCCACAAGTAACAGGCCTTTTTCTCAATTCCCCAGCCATGTTTTTTTCAGTTTACTTATGTTTTCTGATACTGTCCCTAACAGACTATTTTTTTGTCAAGTGCAGTTGAAAGAATATTTTTTTAATATCCAAATCCTACGATCTTTGCTACAACTCTAAGAAAGTTGCACGTGACCAATTCCCACACTTCTGAGGGGGGCAGAGAAAGCATTTGATCTGAGTGAGGAAAGTCAGTGGTAAAAAGTATATTTTAAACTCTAAAAGATAAATTAGAGTGAGTAATGTAAGCTATTTTTTTTTCCAAGGTTCTTTCTCTAATGATTTTTTTAACATATATATTATCTTTGTAATAATGTTTTCCCCTAAAATGTTACCAACTTGTTCTTTTGCATATCCTCCAAAAATATTTAGAAACATTTCTTTCTCAAGCCTTTTGGGAAAAATAATAAAAATAAGAATCCTAACCACTGTACTGAAATAAAAAAGACAATATAAGAAAATAATCAGCGTTCTGGATGACATATGTTAAAGTCTCAACATTTTCCCAGTGTCTCACATCAAACATTTTCATTTGGAAAACACAGGTGGACATAATTTATATGAAGATTTGCTATGATTTTGCAAATCAGAACGATCATATACTGAATAAATTATTTACTACCGGAGAAGAAAGAGGTTCCCTCTCACTCTTGTGGACTTGTAAAATTCAGTATGTGAGATTGGAATCATAAATAGATCAAGCAAGAAGGGAGTGCAAGTCTCCAGCAAAATGTTATTTCCACATACGTTGGTTCCTGAGACTGCATTTCTGAAGCCCTATTGAACGCATTAGCTTGCTAAGATTGGGGTAATCACACTTTCTTTTAGAACAGCCAGGATGCCATTTATGGAAGATTTCTGTCATTAGACCAAACAAGAATCAAGGTTAATTATAGGTGTAAGTTATGCTACCCAAAACTCTCACAGTTTTGGGTAGCGTAACACCAACAGCTTGTCTTTGCTTATGATGTTTGAAGTTCCCCCCTTTTCAGTGGTCATTATAGAATAGGTTCTTCTTGTTTCCATCATGCTAACAATTCTTTTATCCTTTAAATGGTAAAAATTAATCAGTCATAGAAACATAGAATCATAGAATGTCTTGGGTTGCAAGGGAGTTTAAAGATCACTAATTCCACTCCCCCTGACATGGGCAGGGTTGTCATCCTTAGATCTGGTTACCCAGGGCTCCATTCAACCTGGCTTTCAGGGATGGGGCATCCACTAATTCACTGGGCAACATTTAAGGCCATGCTACTTACTATGCTTGTGTCTCAGTCACTGCATGCAATTCTCTGTAAATTCAGTGAAGTATTTCTGTGGTTTAGAAACATGCATTTTGTAAATGTCAAACCATGATCTTGAATTTCATTCTATCCTGTACCACCTCTGGGATTTTCCAATTTCATGAAGTTAGTGGTTTGTTTTACTTTTAAGAAAAAATGTAAATGAGTAAAGCAACTAGAAACTTGCCCAATGCCATACAAATTTCTTGTTTCTGTAGTAGATTGACCTGCATTTGTTAAGTGTCAGCTCAGTTCTACAATGGAAAAGGCCAGCATTTCCAGGCTGTTTCTGCTTCAGTTATACTAAAAGTATGGAAGAAATCAATGTAAGAAAGTTAAGTATGGAATCAAAAGTCCAGTATTTCTCAAAATACTGACTTAGACTTCTAAGAAAGGAAATCCAAAGGTCTTGAACTGTAGTTTTAGATGTGGAATATGAAGCTATGAAATAACTAAGGAATTTTTATTGTGTACTTTCATTTGTATGAAGTTGCTTTATGCCTCAAGAAATAAGAACCTTATGTTGAATTTTACTAGAATACCATTAGGTTTATGACCTGCAGACATTTGCCCATCTGTTGTGTAGATAGTTTTCAGTGAATGAAGCGAAGGTAATGCAGACATAAATGAGTGTATTTTAATTAACCTACTTTTGTACACTAAAATTATCTTGCTCTGGTAGAAATAGCATAAGTTCATGCTTTCATGCACACAAGTGAAAAAATAAACTTCTATAAACTTCAGAAAATCACCTGAGGAAGCAGGTGCCTATTTTGGTTTGTTATTATTCTATCAGCTGAAGAATTAATGGGCATCGGAGAATGTGAATTTCAATACAATTTTAACTACTGAGTGTTGAATGTAAAGAAGTAACTGAAATAGAGGATCATTGTTCACATAAGAAATGTCTTACTATCCCATATTTGCACTAATATAGGTGATGCTTAGCAGACACATGTAAGAGCCAATGATTGGTATCTACTTGTACGATTATACCTCTCTGAAGCAAGAAAGTCAGAGCTGTATGAGTTTCCTCATCTTTATCAGAGGTGCAAAATGTGGTCTCTGGGATTATTGCTGGTTTTCCATCCTGTTACTTGAGATTTTTGATTCCTAGTACTTTTAGAATGAATGGATGGTAAGCTGAATGTGAATTCTGTTGAAATTACCAGCCAAATGTCTATTCACTGTGAGCAGTTTTTAAACAAAGATTTTTCACCTTTTGATTGCTTCTTAAAAGTTTCCTCATTTTCCTTTTTTCATACTAAATTTTATTCTTATTTATAGTTTGATTCCAAAATGACTCTTTCAGTAATTCAGAAAAAAAATGGGGAATTTAACCAGATGTTAGACGTATGGACCAAATTAAAACAAACAAACAAAACAAACAAAAAACTAAAACACTTAGAATTTCATAAAAATGAAATTAACTTACTGATTTGTGTCTTGACTTTCAAACTTGCCTTATGTGTACAGATTCTATCCTGGGAGATAAGATGGAACAAAAAATATAGCTCTCATGCAGATTCACTTGGGAACAGAATCTTCTTTGGAACCATGCCTCTGTTTCTTTGTTGAAAAGGTTTAAAAGTAACTTAAGGAGTTTTAGATTTTTTCAAATGAGTCACGTTGCAGATGATTCTGTACGGATTTGTCTTCAGCCACTGAATTTTCATACAGTGAAGTAAAGAAAAATCTTATACTGGACTTAGAAAACACCATCTCCCAAAAGAACGGTAGCTTGAAAAGGCTAGAGAAGTTTAATGTCATGGGTTTATTGGAGCACTGGCTGTCCCTGGACCTAGTAGGCTCTGAACCTACTGTAGAGACAGGTGTTCAGGTTTCTGTGCTTGTTTTCTATGTCAGGTTATTTCTCCGAGTGTTTGGAAGTGGGGAATAACCTCACTTTTTAATTTTATTTTCTAAAAGTGAATATTTTCATAATGTCCTTCTACTCTTATATTTTGCTCATCTCTGACTCAAGATTTCAAATTTGGATGAATAAAAAGCAGATTATTTAAAAAAAAAAAACAACAATTCATGTAGCTCCAAGTTGCAAAATTGCAATATCAACAATAAACTGAAATAACTTTGTGTATATCATAATTTTGAATAGAAAACCTGCAGAATAAAACAATTCTATGAGCAGTTACATTTTTTTTCCTCAGAGATCTCTCTACGTTGTTTATGAGAAGACTGCATACTTTCTTAAGTGCTTAAAGAAATATTCTGTGTGATCTCCACTGATGATATATTGTAATACAGGTGAAACAGAAATCTGGAAGAGCTCACTGCTATTTTCATACAAAGTTCACTTTTTAAAGTACCACTTACTTTTAAAGGTTCTTAAATGTACCGTACTCTAGTTTCATCAATGTTATTTAGATCAGAGATAACCAGAGAAATTCTGCTGCCACAGTACTGGTGAGTGATTAGAATCAGGCTCAGGACTTTAAAAATATTTTTCACTTTCTCTATTCAAATATAAATGTATTAATGATTCAATTTTACTTTTCCTAATACAAAACTCCACCTGAAAATGTGTCCTTTTCTCCTCTCCTATTTATTTTAGCCTTGTAGCTACTGTCTTGTGAAATTAGAATTAGTGATCAAATTAAAAGCTACCCCAGTGGGTGACATAAGTTATATATTCATTCTATACCAGTAATGCCTTGTTATATCTACTAGATCTGGAAAACTCAATTAGATCTTTACCTAAGTAGGCTATTGAAGTTTTCCCTAGTTTCTTTATGAAACTGACCTAAATTAGACAAGTTCTGTCTTAAGTGACCTCTTGCTTTCACACCATTTTCACCTGCCCTTGTGAAACTTACTAAATATTTAGGCATTGTTAAATTTATTTTCTTTTGAATGTATTTGAAAAAAAATGGTATTACTAAATATGGGAGCAGAGGAAGCGTCGATTTTTTTTTGCATTTGTTTTCTTTTTTTAAGAGTGACGAAAAGCTACTTCGTTATTATAGAGTGATCAGTGATGTCAGTGATGCCAGTGGACATAACTGATGTCAAATAAGTAAGCATCAAAAGAAACTAACAGGAGAACAAAACACTCAAGCATACTGTCTCTGAGCAGGAAAACCTTATTGAAAGGGAGGAAGCCAACAACAAATGCCAAAATTTTCCATGACATAAATACTGGTGATCAGTTAGCAAAGACTATGCAATGAGCCTATTTGAAGATGGTTTATATTAATAACGGATAAATTAATCTAAATTGATATTGGAATTTTGACTTTGATACAGAAAGAAACTGCTTTTTTAAATTATTATTATTATTTGTTCTGTGCCACTAAATCATGCAATATGTTAGCTTGATGAATTAAAATATGTTGAGATTGTAATGAAGATACTTCGAGAAAAGATTTCTGAGGCTGAGATTTTTGGAAAGCCATTCTCTTTTTTTACTAATGGAAAGAAGAAAAGTAACCAAAAGTAGAACAGGTTATATATAAATGATTAAATAAATAGCTTAAATTTTAAGAGGATCTATGTGGGGAATAATTCTCTGGAGATATTCTATCTGTGATTCACTTAAGAACAGGTGTTCACCATGTTTTGCCAAGCTGAACAGAGGCTAACATGATAATATTAATAAAAACAGGAAAGTGATAAGAAATTGGTAGTGAAGTTTTATCTCTTGGTAGTTCTGCTAAAATAGCTAAAGTGTGGCTTACTGATATCAGATCTTACAGATACAGAAAGTGTTAACTGACATTTTACTACCTTGGTACAATTTGTTGAATAACACAGTTTATTTCTTTCACTAATAACCTTATAAGAGTACATTCTAGATGTGTTTTTTTTTTTTTTTAATAAATAGCAATAGAATATTGACAGGCAAATGGAAAATTCAGGAAAATATTTCCCTTTTGCTATTTTTTTCTTTTTTTAATTCTTTCAGGTGGTAACAAATGTCACTGTGTTACAGATGCTTTTTAAGTTTCCCAAAACTATATCCAGATTTGAATTTGAGATAATATTTAGCCCAAACAAAGAAAATATTTCTTTTTGTAAAACAGTAAGTGTTTTAAAACAAGGGATGACAGGACACTATTTCCTGTAAGGTGCCAAGAGGCTTGGAAAGAGTAATTAGTTTACCAGTGCGTTTGCTTTCAGAGCAAACTAAGTGTGTTATTCCCTAACACTGAGTAGACTGACAATCTTTTTTCTAAAAAAAGGGTATTTCACCTTGTACCCAACAGGCACTTGGGAACATTCAGGAAATGAGTGATCCAAAAGCTTTTAAACCGACATGAAGTTTTTTTCCACTGTTTTTTGTGTAACTTCTCCAACTGTGCTTATGTCTGCCCTTGGCAGACTGTAGTCGGTCTACATAGGGCACATGCAGGAAGTACTCAATTAAAGATACAACAAATCACACAAGAATAAATGTAATTAATCTTCAGACATGTGAGTATTTGAATTTTTGAATGAGTTTACACTGGACACTGCATAATTGTTATTTTTAAATTATTTCATAGGACTTGGGTGCATATTTTGAGTGGAGAGGCAAAAGAAATAAAAGAGAAACACAAGACGTTATGATAGAAAAGTATTTAGGAAATCCCAGAGGACATAAGAAAGAGAACCTCTGAGAAAAGCAGTAAATTATACCATCTCCTCTCATTTTGAAATACATGTAGAGGCTCTTGATCACACAGTATTACAAGTCATTTCTTTTCCACAAGAATTCAACAACTTAATGTGCTCCCGCTTTTCTACTGACAGGGTGCTTTGCAGTTGAACAGAGAAACAAGTCTCTTCTGACTCCTGGGGGAAAGAGAGAATTTACTTTGAAAAATACCAGTAAGTATTTCTGTGCTGATAGCACAGACATTTCTGATCAATGGATGCAAGCTTGGAACTTTTATTCTAGACTTAACAATCAAAGTGAGGTATTACAAACTGCAGAGGGGGATTCTGATCCCAGGAACAGACTTAAATTTTCAGAAATACTTTTGTTCTAACTACCACAAGTTTATCAGCAGACAGGCAAACTGATAAAACAACAGAATGGAAAAAACAAACAAACAAACAAAACAACAACAACAAAAAAAAACCAACAACACACAAAACAGCCTAGAGACCCATTTTATAGAAATTAATTTCTCTGAATTCCTAAGGCAAGTTGTCACTTTCTTACCATGAGTTTGTATTGTTTGTAGCAGAAAGTTTCTGCCAGCAAAGATCAGGAAATCAATGTGAACTCAGCTCTGACTAATGATTATTTAAAGTCTCTTCCAACCTTCTTCAGTCTAAGCCATCCTTTTAACTATGAAGGTATGACATTCATAATACAAAAATCAATATTCAAGAATGAAATGTCCTTTCTATCCCTTGTAACCATAGTATTACTTTGACAATCTATTGATAAGCAGTTTATTTCTTCTGTACAGTTACTTCACTAAGTTCGGTTCCAGCAGCTCTGAAGTCTTTATTTAGAGAGAAGCCTTCTTCAATCTATAGATGTTATGTAGTATTACTAGCTTTTATCTTTTATGTCATTTCAACATATTCTGAAGGATATGTCACTGTTTTCTGTATTGTTTGGATAACCAAGTGACATGTCATGAGACAGTAAAAATCACTTAATAGTAGCCTAGTTCTAATTTCCACTTTAAAAAATGATTCCCTGAAGGCTGATGGTAACTGTGCAGATATTTTTTTCTATTCCTCTGCTGCATTCTGAGCAGTGAAAGATGTACAACTAAAATATCCAGCATGGACTGATGGTTTAGTTCAGGTGCAATCTGAACAGAAAGTATTTAGTGTTTAGTGTTTAGTGCATTACATCTCCGTTGTGATGACATCAGCTGTACTAAAAATAACAAATATATTTTATTTAGGCAAATCCCAATCAAGGGTCATGGAAATTTTTTTGAATCAATACAAATGCTGATAAATACAGTCGAGAAGGGGAATTTTGATTCATAAAAATGAGGGGATGATATATTTATCCATTCGCACATTTAACAGGAATTTCTAAGAATTGTTCTATAGAAAACAGTTTGTTCATAGTGCATCTTCTTAATTTGGTGCCTTTACAATTATTTTTGCACTTAAAAAGGAATCACTTCATAAGACTCAGTAAGCCACAACATTTCTGCTGAGAGATAAATCAATCTTTTTTCTCACCTTTACTTCTCAACTCACCTAGAGTTCAGAATTCTGCGTTCCAACTGCTGGCAACTTCTCTAACAAAAGGAGAGTCAAGTCACTAAAACAGCACTGGGGGCAACAGTTCAACCATCTTAGTTTTCTGAAATTGCTTCAATTAGGTC
This sequence comes from Chrysolophus pictus, assembly GCA_037305975.1. NCBI lineage: Eukaryota > Metazoa > Chordata > Aves > Galliformes > Phasianidae > Chrysolophus > Chrysolophus pictus. The sequence goes on from CM074576.1 coordinate 79,074,740, forward strand.
ACAGTCAAAGTAATTTCCTCATAGGTATTAATAATTTTGTACATAGAACCATAGAATCATTGAGGTTGGAGAAGATCTCTAAAATCATCTAGTCCAATTGTCAGCTCATCACAACATGCTCACTAACCATGCCCCTCAGTGCCACATCTCCATGGTTCTTGAAAACCTCCAGGGATGGTGACTCCACTGTCTCACTAGGCTGCCTGTTGCAATGCATCACAACTTCTTGTGGGAACAAATTTTTCCAGTAATATCCAGTGTGAACCCCTTCTGATTCAATTGGAGGACATTTCCTCTAGTCCTATTGCTGTTACCTGGGAGAAGAGGCTGACCCACACCTTACCACAAGCTCTTTTCAGGCAGTTGTAGAGAATGATAAGGTCTCCTTTTTTCCTCCTCTTCTCCAGGCTGAACAATCTCAGCTCCAGGGGCTCAATGTCTTTCTTACTGGGGGGCACAAAACCTACCATGTTACTCAAGCTGCAGCCTTACAGCTGCAGTAAGTACAGGAGCGATGATCACTTCCTTAGTCCCATGAACTACACTATTTCTGATACAGTGTATATAGCTGGTATAGAGTGAAAAAGATTATTTCATTATGAAGGAACTACAAAGAAATTTTGAGTCAGTTTGAATATTTGAGACTATATGAAAAATTACAGTCAGTTTGCTCAAATGTATTAAGGGAATGCTTGCATGATATTCTCTGTGCACTATCAACTAGGATCTTTGTAGTCTGCTTGAGAATGTGAGTTTTCATCGTATGTCCAATGAGTAGAGGAAAAAATTGGCCAAATCCATACCAAATCAACATAAGAGTTCTGTTTTATTTGCCAAGATGAAATAATCAAGATGGAAATCCTTTTGCATCTCACTAGTTCCTAACCATACCCCAGAATTTCTCTTTAGTTTTGTTTTTCTTATTATTATTGAATTTTCATTTTATTTAGACGTCATATTTAGATAGTGATGAGATCAAAATAAATCAAGTTTCTTTTCCCTCCTTACTGCATTATTCACAATATTAGCATAAACAACAAAGGTTCCTGTTAACTATCTGTGACCACGAAAGGGTAGCACATATTCTGTTCACTGTGTATGTACTCTTAATTGCCTGTCCAGACAAATATCTGTTTCCAGAAAACAAAGAAATAAAGCCACTCTTCTCTTTTGAAAAATAAATAAATAAATAAATAAATTAAAACTAGGGATGCGCTTGGGAGGTGATTATCATCATTTCTCCATGAAGAAGGCAAAAGAAAATCCCCCAAATTTATAACCTGAACAATTTATATATTTGCAGAATTGTCCATATGTGGGGTATATGAGCCATGGCAGCTGCTTGCCAGTAGGCTGCTTTTTTTTGGCAGATGCTCACTCAAATCCATTTCAGAGTTTTTCTTAATTTGTCCAGACTGTTTGGATGAAATCAGCATTTTGCTGTGTTCCCTCTCAGTTCTTGGAACCAGCTCAATTAAGTGATGGAGTAGCTATAACAGTATGAGCAAGCTCTTATATCTCTTACTGAAGCACTGTGAGCTTGCTCTTATTTTCTCTTTATTTTTTCAAGATAAAGAAATTTCACCGGTATCTCTGATTCCAGTCACAGAGACTATCTTTACTTCTGCTTGTAGATCCCTTTTCTGTGATGCATTTTCTTCCGTCCAACAATGACGATGTATATTACACAAGCACATTACATTGCTCAAGCAATCTTTGAATATATAATACATCTAGTGGTACATATAACTCATTCCTCAACCAGTGGTTATACCTCACCAATTAAAAAAATATACATATTCAATTTGGATGACATACAGCAGTATTAACTCAGCTATAATATATATGCAATATTATGGATTGTCTGTATGTGTGTGTGAGCACATATATAGGAATAGTATAGCCTTGCAGCAACCTATCAGTTGGCATGTTTTCTATCAGGCATGTCATTGTACATATATTCTAAGAGATGTACAAAAAAAACAAAATAAACCAAAAAACCAAAAAAAAAAAAAAAACCCACAGAGAAATACGTAAAAAGTTTAATATATATTCTAGTCTTTCAATTATGTGCTACTGGTTCACAGAGAAGTTTGGATGTTGTAGCTCTTGTACTCAGCAGCCGTATGTAAGTATATAAATGTTTCATTATGATTAATATCAGCATTTCTCACTTTAAGAAGGCATGGATACCTGAAATATCTGTTAAGAGACATTAAGTAAATTAAGGGAATTAAGGGAAAAAACAAAAAACAAAACAAAACAAAAAAACATCTTCGGACTTAATTTGTCTACCAAAATTTCAGAAAGTTCTCATTTCAGTTTTCCAATTCTAAAAGTTTGAAAAAACGTGAAATCTAACTTTACACTAAAAAGAAACAGTGTTTCTGTGATTTCATAGTGGAAATTATGTAGAAAAGTATGCTGTTCTGTGATATAAGGTTTATTTCAACTTTCAAAATGTGAAGAGGTGAGCAGTGCTTATTAAATGCCTAACAATTCTCCAAGGAGACAGACCTGCAGGTATGGTCAAGACTCATCTTGAAATTGTCCTTGCAGTGTATTAAAGGAATTTTATTCCTAAAGCATAGTTGTAAGAGATTATTCATTTACACAGTTGTCTTGCTGGAGACACAGATGAACAAGTCCAAGCAAGTCCTGTGTAAGAGTTGAGAAATCCTTTGTCTGGAGAACACTGATGGATAAGTACTGGGCAAGGGTTGAGAAATCCTTTGTCTGAGGGGCACAGATGGACAAGGCCAGGGCCAACGAGAGAGAGATAAGCCGCAGCTTAATGGCCAGGAAGCAGTCTTTTGTGTGGGCTTATCTTGAGGAAGATGGCCATCTCAGGAGGTGCTGCACATGACTCTTACCCAAGCACCCAGGAATGCCACGATGGCAGAAGAAGAAGGATAAAAAGGGGACCTACAACCACGAGGTTGAGGTTTTCTGGCAACAAATTCCTCGTGAAGAAGAGGTTTCTGACATGAGAAGCCTCACGACCTGCCTCTCCCCCTCCTGGACTTGCTCTGCGCTTTACCTGCATGCTGAAGAAGAACAAAGGTGTCTGCCATCAGATTCCTCACTACGGAATTCCTGCATGCTGACGGACTCTCCTGGGCCTGCTACCTGAGTCCTGCTGCTTCCCCCCGGATTGGCTTTGTGACTTCTTCCTGCTACCTGCTTGCTGCCCAAGGCCGGCCATGTTGCTGCTGCTCTTCCCCCCCCACCTTGCTGCTTTTACCTTGGACCTTTGAAACGGTGTGCAGCGGGACCACTGCTGGATCCTGGCGGTGACTATCCCCGCTTTACGCAATTCTTGCTTCTTTCCTATCTTTTCTATCGCCCTCCTTCCCTTCCCCGTCTCCCTGATTAGCATTTGTAATAAACTGGTTGGACCAACATTTGAACTGTTGTTTCTTAATCTCCTGCCGGGTATACAGATATTAAAAGAACCTCATCTCCCTCCTATAAATTGGAGCGAGACAATAGTAAAGACCCAAAGCAGAGATGGAAGGAGAGTGCACTACCCCTCACTATATTGGTGCTGAGAGGTTATCAAATCTGCCACTGTGTACTAACATTGTATCTAACTTGTGAGCATGGACAGCATATCCCTGTGAGCAATGGGATGGTCAAGACTCTATGACTTCAGAAGATAACCAAAGCAAAATCTGCAAAAGGAAGTTATACCTTACAAAAATAGAGATTAAGAAAAAATTAAAGCTAAAAAATCTGAACAGATAAGAACTCAAGTATTTTGCTGTCTTATGTTTATCCTTGTAATTCAGAAAATATTTAGGAACAAAGTCAATAAGCCAGATAGGTGTTTTTGTTCATATAACTTTGAGTTAGCTTTGAAATCAGTAATACTGTAATTTCCAATACCATAGTCACCATCAGCTGAACTGAAAGAGAATTCTGTCTTCCACCCAGTGTGCCTGTTAATGTGGTACTTTTCAGGCACATTACAAGGTATATGACTATAGGTTTATTCACAAAGCATTGCCCTATTCCCTAGATATACTGTGTGGAAACAATGTTTGTCTGAAGTATGTAGTTATAAAACAGCTCTTACGAATTCTTTAGGAAGTTCCAAAGGATTGGGGAGAAAACCTTGAAAAGTCTTTCATCTTTGATAGAGAGTCAGCTACAAGCAACAATGAGGCAATAACAAAAAGGAGAAGTGAGAAAAGAGGCAGGGATGAAAAAGAATGTGGAGCCGTCTCCCAAGAGGTGACAACTTTTGCAGAACCTCCTCTGTACAGTGCCATTTTCTCAAGATTAAATCAATTACAGTTATTAACGAAAAAATGGTAACTGTGGATAGCTATCCTCTCTGCATTGAATAATTTAAATGGTTGTTATCTAAACCATATTAGACTTATGCAAAAGAAAAAAAAAAAAAGACTGATTGAACTTGATGTTCATTTACCATCCTCTTTTTTTTCCATATATTTCTGATGGCAGCTTTCAGATCTCTGCATTTCTCTATCTCTATTTTCTCTATAGGGAAAGAAAACTTGAAGAATTCTTGGCTCCTGAAAGTTCGCTTTGTTCTTTCAAAGTATATTTAAATTACTGTCTTTTCCCTTATTGATACACTAAAAAAAAAAAAAAAAAAAAGAAAAAGAAAAAGAAAAAAAGGCTGTGAGAGTGAAAGTATGAAAGCATGATTTTTCACAACTATATAGAATAAGACTTCTGGATTTGCTGGGAAGCTGTCATCCTTCAGGACTTGAAGATCATCTAGTAGATGTGAATCTGTGCCTGTTTTCTGAAAACAGAAAACAGAAGTTTTCCAAGGGGACAATAGAAGCTACATTCTGAATTGTTTTTACTTTGTGTATTTTACCCATTATTCCATTGGCAAACAACACCCGACTCCACAATGCAATCATTTTTCATTCCAGCTGATGTCTGATTAAGAAAAGGAATTATTCTCATTAGAATTAACTGATGGTAAATATGTATTTTGATAGATTAACTTGAAACAGTAAAATGAATAGGATTTTATCTTGGATGTGAAGTAGATAATCTTTGTCCTCGTTTCATTTCCAAACTACGACTTTTTTTTTTTTTATTGACTGGATAAATTACGTGGGAATGAGAGAATCAAAGGAAGAGAAAAAAGAAAGAAAATAGGAGCTGGTGGGCTAAGAAAGCAAGAGGTACTTTCTGTCGTAGGGGGGAGACGTGCATTAGCTATGCAGTTTCAAAAACAGATGAGACTGGCACTTGTGCCAAAGTATTCCTTCCAGACTGGTTACCTTAGATCTCAGATCCAACACTGCTGGCTCGAAGTAAAAGAAAATGTATAAAAGTACCATACACACGCTGTACAACATGAAACATCAGACCTCTACTCAAATAGAAATGTCTAAAGAACATACTATAGAGATCCTGTTTAGAGACACAAAAATGCTTCATCGGTAAAAATAATTATGTAAACCTGAAAAAAGGTCACATTTATCTTGGCGAATTTTAGCACTTAAAATTCCTGTAGGCTTTAAGTGCTAATAAAAAGAGCTTTCATATCCTATTTTTAATATGCATTTCTAGACTTACTGGGGACAAAAAAGTAGATATTTTGTTATAAAAATAGTACAAAAGTCTTCACAAGTAAACAAATTTTACTTTTGGATTGCAAATTTAGATCAGATTTCTTGTTGCTTAATTGAATTTTACAAAGCTGTATGTGTATGATCTTCAGTTAAGCATTTTCAGAGTTCTTTCTATGAAAGCCAGGAATTGGCTACAAAGTACAATCAGTGACTTTGTGAGACTTCATAATTATTTCCTCTTGTCTTTTCCTCCCTTTTGCAGTTTCCAGAATTTTATTATGGATGTACAAGCAAATTGAATAAATTTTAGCTAGTCAAGAAAAAAATTAAGAATTTCTTAAACTTTCCCTTGGCAGATTATTTAGTTCTCAGTCGCACAGTCTAGGGTGACCTACTTCATATGAGATCAGTAGGCAGCCTTGCTTGCTACATTTCACACTGAAAGTTAATATGTAAAATGAGTGCAGTGTTATGTACTCATCCCCATCTCATTTTGTAGCTACCGGCCATTTTATTGCTTTATTCAATGCATTTGAATCTTTTGTTTGTTTTAGGTGGACTTACAAATGTGCAAGATTTGCATTTCTCCTTGAATTATGCAGTTATTCACTGTTCACTCTCCTTGACTGTGGAAAATCTTCCTTCCTTTCTTCTCTGTGTAATTAGAATAATATACACTGAGCCTGAAACATCTTTTAGTATTTTTTTAGGGTTTAGGGTAGACTTGTGCAGAGCTCAGTCTATTGTATAATATCACTCTGGCTTATGTAGGGTTTAGAGTATTTGTGTTTTCCAGTAACAGTACTACGTCCTTCCTTACACTTAAAAATGACTTAGGAATAAAAATATTTAAGTTATTCATTACAAGTAAAATAAAACTTGTGTTGGCTGAATTGTTTTTGGAGATTAAAGGTGGTCGTGCAAAATGCTGTTTTTTATGCTGTTTGGAATTGCTATTGTATTTATGTGTGTGTCTTTGTGCATGTTTATGTGCATATATGTGTGTGTAACTCCTGCCAACTAAGGTCGATTGATTAAATACACAAATTAATAGCAGTGGATGTTAACACATCATTGTAATGATTTCTGTTTCAGTAAGCAGCAGATGAAACTCGACTCCATTTCTTTGTGTATAGTTAACCACTCCATCAAAATAACTACATCCATCGACATCTCCTTCTCCCATTCCCAGCAAAACAAAGCAAAGTCCTAACTAATGACAGAGAATTAATTTCTACACAACATATACAGGCTATCATATAAGCTATTCACCAGTTTCAGGTAATAAAAAGACAAGAATCATAGTCTTCAGAAAAAGTACAAAGATCACAGTGCATAACAAGTTGTGCAAGAAATACACTCTTTTATAGAAGTATGGTGAACACTGGAGTTTGCAAGAATTCACCATAGATGTGAGACAATAGTGATTAACTTACGATCAGATTAATTTATGATATTCATTAGTTTATCATCTGAGATGTACAATGCCTCATAAAGCTCTGGAACTCACACTCCTCAAATATGTCTGCACTGATCTCTGCTTTTAGAGGAAACAGACAACCAATATCTTCCACTTTTCTGTTTGCTAATTCTTCCAGAAAGAAAATACTTACAGTCTTAAATGAATTTAACAGAAATTATTTAATCAATCGGAATTTACAACACATTTATTTCAATCCATCAGTATTATGTATTGAAATATCTCCTCAAGTTTTCAGAACTGTTTGAGGGCCTCTTCTTATTGGACAGCTTCAGGCTCAGTCTTCAATGAGTTTGTGTTAAAGTAGAGGCAGGTTATAGGCAGGGAGTGATTTTGCAAGGGTGTAAAGGATTGGGATATGCTTACTCTAAATCGTTAATAAATCTTGTTTGTGTGTAGATGAGGAATTGCTACAGAGCCTGGTGCTTTGGAGACACAATCTACTGTGAAAAACATATGCACACAGAGGTCACTGCCTGCAGGACAGGACAGAAGAGCATTCTTTCTCTCTATTAAAAAGCGGTGCCAAATGAGCAAGTGGAAAAGCTGAACCAGCATGACTTGACTGCCTGCCAGGAACAGAAATTTTGATGTGATGCCAGGTGGACAAATGCTGAATTGCGTCTGGCATGTGAAGTGGAAAGGAAGTAACTCAACCATAGGCTAGTGGAGTTGGCATGACTCAGAAATAGGAGAGGAGAAGCCTGGCTCCTGATCAGGTGGAGCAACAGCAGAATGGTTCAAGATGGTGAAGAAATGCAGTCTGTAAGTACACACATATGAAGATTTTCCCTTGGAGACAATGCTGAAACCACATCATGGTATGGAGAAATAAAAATAGTAACTAATGGGTCATTTTCAAAGATGCTATAGGGAATATTGTTACTAAAGTACAGGGATCATGTAACTAAAGTCCTCAAAATATAACCTTACAGCAAAGGGGTTTAATCACAGAATTTTCCCCTCTCCATTCAGCTACCATGTTAAAATTTAGTAAATTTTCTTCTTCCTCCCTACATATTCTTTTTGCTGTATGTAGAACTATCTTTTCTTTGGCAACACCAGACTGCTGTGCAAAGCTACCCCAGGTGATCTGGAGATCCCTCATGGGTTCATCTAAGCACTGTAGTCTTTATGAGGTGAAGACTTACTACCTCAGACAGGTACCATGGCAGCTGCAGAGCTGCTTTAAAAGCATTCCTGAATCTCCAGATGAAAGTAATTCTACAGATGAGAAATGATGTCCATAACAGTAATATTCAAGGCATAAACAATGAATGTGAAATTTCCAGTCATAAAATACCATCCTAAATATAGTAGATTATTTTGCTTATTAAAGATTACGAAAACTTTATTTAATTCCATCTGGAAATAATCTGTTTCTTGAGGTGACAACAGAATTTTAGCTGGGAGTGTATGTGATCATTGGCACTCTAAAGTCAGAGAACCATTTACAAGTAGCACTGGTAGCAGTTCTCCTGTATCTGAAGTTTCTGAAACTACTGTATCCTCCAGAAGTACACATGGGCTTCTCTACTTCTACTTCTTCTACTTCATCACTTCTCAGAAAACCATCATAGAATCATAGAATTGCTCAGGTTGGAAAAGACCTTCAAGATCATCTAGTCCAAGTGCAACCTAACCATACTACTCTAACAACTCTCCACTAAATCATGTCCCTGAGCACCACATCCAAGTGATTTTTAAACACATTTAGGGATGGTGACTCAACCACCTCCCTGGAGAGCCTATTCCAGTGCTTAAAAACCCTTTCTGTAAATAAGTTCTTCCTGATATCCAACCTAAACCTTCCCCGGTGCAACTTATCATAGAATCATATCATAGAATCATTGTCAACGGTTTATGGGCTGGTTCGGCCCGGTTCTGTGACTAGTGGGGCGGAGGGATTTCGCAAAATCCGTGCCCCTGGAAAAGGGAACAGGGAACCCCAAAATAATTAAAAACATCAGCAATGATCTGAGAAGAAACAAATTAATTTACTAAATACATTATCGGAATGCAAGATAACACACTATAATAAAATATAATTAAATTTGAAGCTAATAAATCAAATATAATGAGAGAGAGAATGTCCGAAAGGTGGATAGGCCTTACCACAATGCTGAGGTGAGATGCGCAGTCCAGTTGAGCAGCAGGGAGATGGGAGGGGAGCTGATGAAAAAGAAAAGGCGAAGAAAAGCCCATCAGGTGACCTTGCCAGGAGTTATATCTCCCCTTTGTGACCGCAAAGTCCCCTGGGGAATGTAGTTCTTCTTCTCTTCCGGGCAGGTACCCAGAACTTGAGCATTAACAGTTAAACTCCCAGTGCCCCACATGATGTTATGATGTGGAATACCGAAAATCAAAAATCATAAAACCATGACAATCATAGAATGGCCTGGGTTGAAAAAGACCACAATAATCATCTAGTTTCAACAACCCTGCTATGTGCAGGGTTGCCAGTCTCTAGACCAGGCTGCCCAGAGCCACATCCAGCCTGGACTTGAATGCCTCCAGAGATGGAGCATCCACAACCTCCTTGGGCAACCTGTTCCAGTGCGTCACCACTCTCTGTGTGAAAAAATTCCTTCTAATACCCAACCTAAACGTCCCCTGTCTCAGTTTAAGACCATTCCCCCTTGTCCTATCACTATCCATCCTCATAAACAGCCATTCCCCCTCCTGTTTATAAGCCCTTTTCAAGTACTGGAAGGCTGCAATGAAGTATCCCCAGAGCCTTCTCTTCTCCAAGCTAAACAAGCCCAGTTCCCTCAACCTTCCCTCACAGGAGAGGTGCTCCAGCCCTCTGATCATCTTAGTGGCCCTCCTCTGGACCCGCTCTAAGAACTAGAGCTTTATGTCCTTCCTGTAATGGGGGCAGTACTGCAGATGGGGCCTCACAAGAGCCAAGCAGAGGAGGACAATCACCTCCCTTTCTCTGCTGTCCACTGCTTTTTTAATGCAGCCCAGAACACGGTTGGCCTTCCTGGCTGCAAGCACACACTGGCTGGCTCATGTCCAGCTTCTAGTTCACGAGGACCCCAAGTCCTTCTCCGCAGGGCTGCTCTCAAGGAGATCTTCTCCCAGTTTGTATAAATACCTGGGAAAAATATGGAACGCTTCTCAAATTTATGTGTCATCCTTGCAGAGACCATGTTAATCTTCTCTATCATTCCAATTTTAGTATATGTGCTGCTGAAGTGAGCCCAAACTTGAGGCCAGTGCTATTGTCTTTCCTAAATGGCAGAGGGACTGAAGCCCTATTATCACCTGAGTTAGTAACTTAGCATCAGTTGAGAGTGGTATTTTAATGTTTTTAGTTACTTTTCTGGCAGAAGGGCAGAACAGGGCATGTTGATGTACTGGGTACAAGGTAATCTGAATTCGTGTTCTTTTTTATCTTACCCATGAGCTGTTTCAATTTCTACAAATTTTTTTAAGTGTTAATAGTGGCTTCTTGGGAAAGTGCAGCACCTGGGTATAACATCTGTTCTGAAATATAATTTATTTGTAAAAGCGTCAAGAGAAAACACTGAATTAGCTTATCATTTAGTGATTATGTCTTAGTGAGTCCCTAGAAATTTAGAAATGGTTGGTTCAAATTTCCTCAGGGAAAGGAATAAACTGAATGGTGCTCTTTCCATTCTGACAGGATGCCTAACCTCTCTGTTACTCAGCCATGAATACTATCACCAGCAATAGTTTTGTGAACACAGCCCCTTGTTTTCTTCACTTTTCATATCAACTCTGAAATGGAATATCTAATTTTGGCTGAGAAAAAAGCAATTTCATCCAAGTTCTCATTTTGGCAAGAAAAAAGCAAAACATTTCAGTGTTTATTCAATTTGTTTTTTCTAACTGGGGTTCATAGTGGGGGAGGGACAGAATCAGTTTGTATGTTCCCAATCTAATTATCTTGAAGGGGATTTTCCTCCTCTTGCAAGGCCATAAGAAAAAAAAAAAAAATTTTTTAAATATTTATTTTAAACAAGAATAAGGATGAAAATCAGTACAATAAAGTTGCTTTTTGGATAAACAGTAGCATTATGCTTTTGCACAATATTCCTGAAATCTTTGCAGCCCTTTGCAGGGCTCTTTCACTAACTCATAAACACACAGGAAAGAATAGACGTGTCAGTAACAGACTAAGGCAGCAGTAATGAACTGTGGAGTCAAACTGCTGATAACAACAGGAGTTTAATATTAGCCATTAACCTCTACAACATGCCTGTATTCAACTTGGAAACAGCTCACAGAAAATGTTACCTTGGCTATTTATATGAAATTCAACAAAAATGCTCACATCTGAGGTTCTCACAGTTACAAATTATGTGCATGGGTAAGACTAAAAAAACAAGAGCTAAAGTAATTGCAAACCTTAAAATGTATGGATGCTCAAACTCTACAGGCTTTTTCTTATTTTGTGTGTGTGTGTGTGTGTGGTTGTGTGGAATTTTTTGTGACTTCTGTGCAGATACTTGATTTCTCCTGCAGAGACTGCAGGTCATCTGCAATGGTAAAAGATGGATTTCTGGACTGCGGGAGGTAGGGAAGTGCATGGCTAGCTGAAGATCCAAGCAAATTCTCACAGTTAACTGTAACTAAAATTAAACTGGTTATGTGCAAGTACAAACTCTCTGTGCTTTAAGGAAAAAACATTTTTGGGAGTTGTGGGGGAAAGAAAGAAAGGAAGAGAGATAAAACTTTTCTTTCATTATCCCCTTTTAAGCAGCTCTGGGTCAAATTTTGATAAGCTCCTGTTTCAGCTTCTGTGATTGCTCAAGTTTCCATAAGCAGATGTGATCAAGTTTGTAAGGAAGAGGTGATAGATTTCATTAGTTTGCCTTCCTCCAGCTTTATCACACAACCTTCTGAGAGCACAGTATGCAGTACACACCTGTTTGACTAAGACAACAAAAACAAGAAAATGCTTCCAACCAAATATTGCCTTACATTTATCATCAGATTTTTATGGAAACAAACAAAAGTCTCCATGACAATGTTGCCCAAGGGAACACATTTTTGTTCAGTTTTGGAGTTTAAATCTTTGCTCCTTTACTATGCTTACTGTTCAGTATTTCCCAATTCCTCAATTTTAGTTCTTCTGAAAGATCTTTTGTATACATGGAATTATATTTTATCACATGCAATATTCAAATATCCTTTAGTTCCTTTCATTCCTAAATTTTATATTCCATATATAGAACTGGAGTAATTCACTGAATGTTCTTTTTTGGATTCTGCAAGTATTTGTAAGCGTTTCTCCAGTCTAGACGTTAATTTTTGAGAAGGTTTTGCATGATCTTATAACTGCCTTATAACTTTGTCAAATTACTGTTCCCAATTCCATCTGATTGTCTTCAGTTTAATTTTGTCTAACACAGTTTGTTACCCTATGTTTTTCTTCAAGTCTAAGATTTCTAGGATGTCCCTTTTCACTGGGCTTCCTTTCATGTTCTTATTGACAAAATCATGAATTTTACTTCTGTTGTTTTCAGAGAAGTGGGATTCATTCCTACACAAGTGTAACAATGTAGAAAAGAGCACAAGTATCAAATAATAAAGTAAGGATAATTTTTTGCTACTGTAAACATGGTAATTTTACCGTATGCTACCATATCCATATCACCTTTTACTGCCACAAAAGTATTTTTAATCATGAAATGCAAACTAACCCCCAAACAGTTCTCTATAATTAATTTTTAATTCATATTTCCTCACTGATAACGTAAGCATGCTCCTAGCCTGCCATTTTAGGAAGATCGATCCAAAATAAATCACAGTAAGAAAAAGTGATGGTAACCATTCAGCATGACTAAGGTTGTTTAGATCATATTTCCTCTTTCCAAGTTAATTTTTCTCCTTCTTGTGTGTACTGGGGACAATGCATTTGCCTCAGTAGATTTTAGTATATCACATGTTTATTCAAGGTTGAGTAAGCAACACAAGACTGAGATTTTCAGGACTTAGATAATGTTTCACTTTCTGATCCACTTTATTCGGGAAAGTCACAATCTCCTTGGCACATCCTTTAAACGCTAGTGAGGTCTTACTCTAATAGATGGATATCCCTAAATTTAAGTGCATTTATAAAATTGCTAACAATTAGTGCCCTTATTTCTCTATTTCAATATGTAAGTGGAGAGAAAATACTGATACTTTTTTTTTTTCTGATTTATTATAATTTTGTAAATGCAGAGTTAAATTCCAGGTTTTAATTCAAGTTCAGACTGTCCTAAAGTATGGGAACAACATTTAAACCAGTAAAAAGTTGGTGAATCCTTTTACAAAGCATCACCTTCTTTACTATTATAATATTTGAAATTCTGTAGACTTTCTATGAAAATGAACATTAAAATAAAAATTAAACACTGGCATGCTAGTGTTTTCAAAGGGATAGGACCCCAAGGGCTGAAACAAAAATATCCAATATTTTAAATATTTTGATAAACTAAAAGAGTTTGCACCACTATGAAGGCGATGCATACTATGTTTTAGCAGAATTTTTTACTGCATAGTGTGACAATGTGCTCCCCCCTGCCCTCAACCTCATCCTTTGGCCTGGCCATTATGCCTAAGGCTTTGCTCAGACTGATAACATTGCTAAAAACTATGACTAAATGTCAAGCACCTTAATCCCATACATAGTGAGCAGCCCAAGAGACCCTGAGCTCTAATTTTTTTAACACCAGTGCTTGTGACCTCCCCAGATCCTTCTGAATATTGTGAACATGAATGAATGTAGTCATAGGGTAGATTATTTGAAGTAATTGTTAGAGGTGAATTATTGTGATGTCATATCTTAGGAGAAAGTTCAGTGCTGAGGAAACCTGCAGAGTGGAATGTGATGAATATACAGGGATTCTGTTCCATGATAGTTCCCTTGGCAACACAAGCCCTGCAAACCTTAGATTGTTAGCAGCACCGGGAGAACTTGAATGTTGACTTTGATGGATAAGCAGGAAGGGTGGAGTGGAGCCTAAATGCCATTCTCTGTGATAATATTACAAGGATGGGAACTTACTGATAATACGAAACTGATAAACTGCATTGCTGTCACCCTGAGTCAGCAGCTTTTCATTTTTCATCACATCAATCACAACAAAGATGCATATGACTAGAGTCATGAAGCTCTACTTGAAAGTAAGGAAATAGTGCAAAAATGGTTTAAAGGAGGAAAGAGCTGGGATATATACCACCACAGAACTTTTGGGAGGACACTGCTGGATCCTGGAACAAGTTTACAGGTACTGACAGACATCTATTTCCCATCCCTCAATAGGGATTCCTATTGGGTAAAATTCACACATGGTTTTACTGAGTGCTTCCCTGGGAAACTTAGAAATCTTTATAGAGTTATTCCATAATTTAACAAGTTTATGGTTGGTTATATTATTCACATTATTGGTACTCAGACAAACTCTGAAGACACTATAAATATCACAAGCAATCCAAAAGAATCTGTAATGTGTTGCTTCAATAAAAAGCCTTATCCATTAAAGTTAGCTCTCTCACAGGGAACAGCCAGACTCCTTAAAATTGATCATGAGAGCCTATTTGAACGCAATTGTACCTGTAGCACCAAAGTGGGTATTTACCCTTTAACACAATAGGTGTAGGGCTTGATGGAAAATGTAAGTTTCTTTAATTATAGTGAAAAAAAATGGTATCATTTTCATGGGTAAGAAGAAAACCAAGTTGTAACAGTATTAAAGTTAATGAAAATCTGTTAGTTGGCATGATTACAACACATGGAAAGCACAGTAGCAAATATAAAAAGCCTTTTCAACTTCTACATGATAAATGTATGCACTCCTGCTACAATAATACATATATTTTTAGATTTCCAGGAAATGCTATCACTAAGATATAATGATAAAATCAGAGGATTTTCCATTTTGATGCCTTAATTAGGACTGGAAATTCTGTAACTAGAACTTTTAAAAGAAATAAAATACTAGATGTCAATTCTTAGGATTCAAAAATGGTAATTAAATTCATTGTGACAACCATATAGCTTTTCATGCTCAAAAGCCTGAATTGTAAACTCAGATATACAGGAAGAAAATCTGCATAAAAAGGTATAATATGATTAAAAACAGAGGAAATGTATGGTGTGATTACTTTCACATATCCATCTTTCACTGAATAACTGAAAGTATATAAATTATCCATATTCTATGAAATTTTCAGAGTACAAGAGTTAACAGGCTTATGTTTAAGCAACAGATACTCTCTTTTTGATGCTTCTTTCATACAATACTCTTTTCCATGTCTGGGTATTTGTTTCATTTCCAGAAACTAATAATAAAAAAATCATCTCAAAAAAAAACAGGAAACTGCTTAGAATGTGTGAGTAGAATATATTTTTTTTTTTTACAAAGACTAAAACTGCATCCTAATTAATTGTTATCTTGATTAAAATAATTTTACATGCAATTTTTTTTTGTGATGAAAATTATTCATGGGGGCAGATCACAGCCATTGGGGTGATGCACTGTGACAAGGAAGGTCAGTTCAATGAATCTAAGTTGTCATGGTGTTTTAAACCTGAAATCAATACTGTCATAAATAGAAACCTTGCTCTCTCTCTCTCTCTGATGTCATACTTCATATTCAAATGCTTTTTGATTTGTTTTGTTTTCATCCTCTTTCTATTGAAGCCCCTTCTCTGTACCTCTACATCTTTATCTCTTCAGGTTACTTTTAATTTCTTTCTTTTTATCACTGCCTCTCTCTTATGTTTTCTATATAATAAAGAACAATGACTGCAAACTCTTCCTGCAAGTCACTACTACCTTTCAGCAGATGGCACTGTTATTTAGTCTAAGTAACAGGGCAAGATAATTAACTTAAAAACTCTTCTTAAATGATTAAATATAGACTCCTTTTTAACTGCATTTCCATCTTACATACAACATCAATTACAAAAGAAAAGCAACACATAAAAAATATTAGAAGAATATTTTAAAAACATGACTATAATGAAAATGTGTCACTAAAAAAGTGACTTGAACCATTTAATGAACTACCACTCTTCTTTTCCTAGCCCACTGCAAACATAATTTTGAAATGATTTTACAGGACTGACATAGTGACATTGTCCTAGCACACTAGCAGGTAATTTTGAATTTTTTGGTGTGGTCGCTCATGCACATCTGCAAAGGAATATCTGCAAAGCACTGCTGTCAGCATGAGTGCACTCCCTCTGCTGTGAGTGGCATCAGCTCTGTTTGACACGTGGAGACCACCAGGGTCTGCACTGCGGGTTCCCACAGGCACACAGGGAGCCTGGTAGAGAACAAGCAAATGCTCTGCCAGTGCTGTCAGAAAAACATGCAACTTCTGTCAGCTCCAATTACAAAGAGAAGATGAATCACATCTCTTAACTCTGTCCCCGGTGGCACTCCAGCTGCTGGAAAGCAGCCGTGTGAGCTGGACTTTCTCTGGGCTGCTGCTAGCTCCACAGTTTTCCCTGCTGCTTCATTCTGAGGACTCCTGAGCTGGAAAACCATCTTCTATCATTTCTCTCAGGCTGATCCATGCACTTCTACTTACAGTTTGCTCCCATGACTTTTCTGTTGCAACTAGCACTGGCTGTTTTACTTCTAATACATCCTATAACCTTACAGATTCAGTTGCCTTTCAGCAGTCCTGAGGAGAAGGACTTCAGGATGTTGGTTGATGAAAAACTCAACATGAGCCAGCAATGTGAGCTTGCATCCCAGAATGCCAACTGTATCCCACATGTCAAGGGAGGAGATCCTTCCCTTCTACTCTGCTTTTATGAGGCCTTACCTGGGGTCCTTAGAACAAGAAGGGCATGGATCTAACAGAGTGGATCTAGAGGAGGACCACAAGGGTGATCAGAGAGCTGGAGAACCTCTCTTACGAAGACAGGCTGAGAGAGTTGGTATAGTGATAGGGAATGAGGGAGTGTATGGATAGAAAAATGGATAATGATTTTTAATTAAAAGAGGATAGACTTTGATTAGATTTGAGGAAAAAATTCTTTTTCTCAAAAGTGAGGTAGTGGAACTCCAAGGGTGTCCCTTCCAGGACAGAGAAGTTGAGGCTTTGATCAACCTGATCCAGTGAAGGAGTTTCTACTCTGGCGAGGGTTTGGTACTAGATGATTATTAAGTTCTCTTCCAACCCAAACCTTTTTATGATTTTATTATCTTATGATTCTGTGATTCTATTATATTGTTTCCAGAGCAAATGGCTAATGGTGAGGCTTATGAAATTTGTCTGGTCCTCAGATTATTGCTCCCTGCAGCTCTTTCACTGCTATGTAAAGAGCAGGAAATGGTGGACTGGTATGTAAATGTTTGAAGTTAGTCCTTATAAACAGCAATACATCGTTGAAGGGAGTGTGTGCTCATAAATAAGGGACAGCCTATAGGACATTGTCATGGGGAAAATTCTCATACCTTTTCTAGTGAATCTGAATGACAGGATACTTCTCTCATGTGCTTGTGGGGATCACTGGAGGAATCAGAGGTCTGTATACAATTACAGGACTACAACTGTAACACTGTGATGGATGGATACAGACTACTTAGGAAAACTGGCTGAGAATTTAAGGAGATAGACGTGCCTTTTATGTGAGCAATGGGAATGCACTGAGCTCTGCTTACAGATCTACAATGAACCAGTCATGAGCTGCATCAGAATTAAAGTGCAGACCTATGTAAATGATGTTTTCACAAATTTCTGCTATGAACTACCTGATCAGGATGCCTTCTTCAAGCATGTGGGAGAAGCCTTACATTCTCCAGCCCCAGTTCTTATGGGGAACACCTGAATGCCTGCTGGAGGGACAGCAGAGCAAAGCACAGAAGGCTTCAGAAGTGCAGTGAAATCTTCCTAGCATAGCTGATTAAGGAGTCCACAAGAAAAGAATAAGGCATTATGATAGACCTGGTTTTTAAAAGAACAAAAACTTGTCAGGGAAGTGAAGGTCACCAGCAGCCTTAGCAGTAGTGATCATGAGACAGTGCAGTTTAGGATCCTCAAAAAAGACAAGGTAAAAAGCAGGATCACATCTCTGGACATAGGAGAACAGACCTTGACCACTTCAGAGACCAACTTCAAAGACTTCAGTAGGATACAGTTGGGAAAAAAAAGTCTGGTAAAGCTTTGCTTTTCAAGAATCACCCTCACCAGTGATTCATTCCAATATGCAGGAACTCAAAGAAAGGAAGCAGGGTGGGTGCATGGAAGAGCCAGAAGCCCCTAACTGGACTTAAATATGAAAAGGAAGCATGTAAGGTGTGGAAAAAGGTTGAATGATCCTGGAGAAACATGGGGATAGTGTACCGGGATAGTATTAGAAAAACTAAAGACCCTCAGGAATTGATTCTGGAAAGAGTTGTGAAGGGCGACAAGAAAATCTTCTACAGGTTTAGTAGCATCAAAATATGATACTTTTCCCTTCCCCTCTCTCCCACCAAGATCAATTCACTAAACATTTTTGTGGTTTTCTATCACAGGATCCTATCTTGCTTTCCTTCATTCCATCTATCACCTTCCAACTCCTCAGACTTCTCTGGAACATTATCTGTCTTTTCATATTGCCATTTTAATCACCTTTTTACTTTTTTTTTTTCTTTCTTTCTTTTTCTTTTCCCCTTCCCTATTCCTTTAATCTCATGACTTTGCTGTTCTGTCTCTTTCCCTTGACTACCAAGCCATTTTGTCACTTACATAAGTCAGAGTCCATCACTTCACTCTCTGTCTATGATTCACAGACTGAGAATGGCAGTGTAGAAGGATGTCTTTTTAAATGCTTCACTTTCATTTCTTAACTTATTGTTGCTATTTTCATGCCTTCATCAACATTACATAGCTTGTCTCATGCTTACTAGTGCATATGAGGACACCAACTACCCAGTGTTATTCCATTGTCCATTTTCCATCACTGAATAGGAATCAAAATATTTTACGTTTTGTTCATATTTCCTTAAGTTCTCTTAAAAAAAAAAAAAAAGTATGAAACTTCTGTTTGCTTAATAATTAAAATCTTAAAAATTCTTTAACATCAGACCATAAGACCTCATTTTCTTACTCATTCATCCTAGATGGCTTTGCAAATCTTACCACAAATAGCTTGACACAAGATCTTTTTATTAAGCCTTAATTCTAGTTACTCCAAATGTTATGTTACAATTACTTTCCAATTCTGCTAATGGAAAGAGTTAATGTTTTAGAGCTTGCAAGTGGATCAAAGTAGGGAGATGATGCTAAGTAGTAATGAATCTGGGAGCAGATGGTGTGGACATGTGAGTTTTATGGAAGATATTAAGATTTATATAAATATACTAGTAGTAGGATAAAAGAAATTATTTTAATTCTGTTAATATTTTTATTTAAACTTCAGATTTTTTTCCTGAACATGTTGTTTTCATAAAACTGTCATGTTTTACAGCATTTAAAATCATTTCAACATTAGTTATAGAAGCATTCAACTGTCCCCAATGCTTAAGCAATTTTTTGCTTCTCAGAAGAATTTTAGTTTTCTGAATTAAAATGAACAAAAGAGGTTTGAACAGTAAAACATGAATGAAATTACTACAGATAAAAGATGATCTAACTAGCTGGTTGAAAAACAAAAGATCAGAGCTGAATAGTAACTGTATCCTTATTGGGCCAGCCATGTAGACATGGAAACTGAATGGAAAATATGATTACTATACTTTGAAGCAGACAGGATATAATGCAGCAACAGCCCCCACACTATTAATTGTTACTGTTTATTTGTGATGTAAAATGTGTAAGATTTGCAAAAATTTAGCATTTAATAAATAATCTTCATCAATAATAAGGAGAAATCTATAGCACTGATGACTGTTCTTTGCTTAAAAAAATCACCTAGAAATGAGCAGGAATGTTAATTGTTAAGCTTTTGATAAACAAATTAATTTAAACTCCACGATTTCTCCAGATTTACATTATCTTGTGTTTTCAATAAAAGTACCATCTTAATGTCAAGCTTTATCTGTTAAGAAAAAGAAAAAGAAGAGAGTTTAACATAAAAAATCACAAAATATTTGGAAGATTCTGTTATAAAACTGAAAACAGACCCATTCACATAATATTACCTTCCCTTGTTTGTGGAAAATACATTTTGATGGACTGTTTACTTTTCCTGTTTCCCTTCCACCAACAAAGATGACCTAATTTGTTTAATTATGAATAGATTTCAAAGCTTACCACTCTTTTTTGACTAAAAGACTCCAGCATTTTTTTCTGTACCAGATCAGAACAAAACCTGCTCCTGGGTGTCTTATTTTTACCTGTACTGCTACCCTTGCATTTAAGACTCATCACTCGTTGGAAGGAAAATCCTCTCTACATTAGTAGAATAGTTTTT
The DNA here is from genome assembly GCA_037305975.1 of Chrysolophus pictus. Classification (NCBI taxonomy): domain Eukaryota; kingdom Metazoa; phylum Chordata; class Aves; order Galliformes; family Phasianidae; genus Chrysolophus; species Chrysolophus pictus. The sequence goes on from CM074576.1 coordinate 79,095,159, forward strand.
TTTTCCCTTTTTTATCACAAATAACATACTCTCCTTAAATTGTGGAAAATCTTCTGAAGCATCTGAGTATTTCTTGAATACCTTGAAAATTCTTCTCTATGTTTATTCTTTCTATATGTTGCAGAAACTTTGATAAACTTGAAAAACAAGATGACATTCCAATAATTTTTGGTAGCTGTAAATGACAGTTAATCAGATCTTTTATACACTTAGGAACAAATGTTTGCCGCTCATCTTTGTCTTCTTACAAAGTAATGGAAAAATTTAAAATTATGTAACAATATTTTTTCATAATGTTAAGTATCATATTCTGTAACATCTTTCCTCTTTTTGGATGGAAGTTGTTAAATCTGAAGTAAATTATGCTTAGCTGTTGTGGAGTATCTGACATGAAATGAGTGCATAAAATACCTCACTTTGTTGTGCCTGATTTGCTTTTGACAATAGCACTCTTTATGTAACTGGAACAAATATTTTCTAAAAGTTTCTTCCCCTGTAGGAAAGGAAGCCATGATTTTAGGGGGACATTCATCTAGGAAAAGGAAGAACCTACACTTCAAAATTTTGTTTTCAATACGTTGAAGTTGACTATCAGAATTTCTCCTGCAAAAATGTATGGCTAAGGCATACTTAATGGAATACTGTATTTCAGAAGTACTGAATACTATCAGCACAATTTCATTTTCATTAGATTAATTTCAATATTAAAGTGAATTTTTAATTAGATGCACGATGGCAACTCATTTACTGTTGTTATAAAATTACTTGCCAGATACATCGTAATGTAGTTGGATAAGGTGTATTTTAATGAGTACTGATATGTTAAATTAGAAGGAATAGAAGACACCAATTTGGACACGTGCACAGTTAAGTGTGCCTCAAGTAGGAGGACTGCAATTTTTTCACATGATCAAATACAAAAGTCAAAACCTTTCCCAAGATTAATAATTGGCTTAGTAATCTAGCTTTATAAATTCTGAAGGAAACATACGGTAAAGAATCTGTTACAGTAATTACAGTGGCATCAATTAAATCATTACTGTATTGAACAATAACTGTGCAGAATTATATCAGAATATATGCTTATAGGTATTCTCTAATGAGTTTTCTCAATGGATATATAATTATTTCAAATTGCTCCCATCACCTCACTGATTTAACTTTCTGCAAGAGAGATTGTTAGTTGCAATTTCAGATCAAAAAGCAAAATGCTCTGGATTCCTGAGTGCCAGGAGAGATTTATTACAGGTTGACCAGAGTCTCCAGAGTCTTCAGAGAGATTTGAAAGATTTTACTTGTTTCTGTGTGATGCTGATTGATTACTTTGAGTAAGCTTATAGCTTGTTCATACAGTCTGCAAGGAAGGAGTACAAGTGATTTTATGAAGCCGGTGTAAAAGTAGTTGGTTACCTAACACAGTCAAGGACTTTGGATGTGTTCAAGACAGATCAGAGCACCTGAACAGTGCACCTAAACAAGTTTAAAGCTATAATTCAAATGTGCAATGGACTGTTTGTCAAGATACATTTTCTGAGGTTAAGCTTAGTAGTTACGCTGAGCCAGAATACTTTTAATCTCCCAAGGCAAGGTAGCACTCCACTTTTTTATCGGTGTTCCTATCATTCTGATATTTTTGTTTTTCTAAAGAGCTGATTTCAGTACAGGGTGAGGTCCCTATATGTCTTCCAAGACTCTGATCATTTATTTGGTACACACATTTCCTGAAACACACAGTAGCTGAGGACGTTCTGCAGATATTCGCAAAAGAAAAAAGTTGGCTTTATTTGTTTTTAATATTGGCAACAAGAAGCATGCAGAGCTTGATACAATAAAATTATAGACCTGTAAATGTTTTTTTTTTACCTCAGGAATATTTAAGTATTGCTTGATATCCAGTGGTCAATGGATTCTACATCTTCATGGTTTCTTCTAGCTTCACCCTTCACCTTGCATGTGGTTGCTGCATCCTGAGCATGAGAAAGGGCTTCTTTGCTTCCTGGCTTTCCTGAGTTCCCTTCCCAAAGACCCAAATTATCTCTCAGCAGGGAGAGGGAAGGGGCAGGGACCACTTTGGAGCAGAACTTCAGTGCAGGGTTGTGCTGGAAATAAGCACTGGGATGTGCTTCAGGAAAAAACTTCTTGGCAGCCTGTCTCTCTTTTTCTCCCCCTTTCTCCCTCAAATTCATACCTAACCTGAAACAGTCAGAAGATTAACAACGCTTCCATCACTCACTTACCAGGCATAATTTTCTGATTGGTGTCAGGAAAGGCAGAAAAAAACAAAAAGAAAAGGGAGACAAGTTCTGCCCCTATACTAGGTGTGTAACTTGACACGGGTTATTTCAGAGAGTTTTAATTTCAAAAATAATCCATACACTACATATAGACAGTTTCTCCATAAATGGTCTGAAAATGTTAACATTTTAACACTATCTGCAGCATACAATCAAGTATACATTTAGGCATGCCTTTAGGCAACCTATTCACCTAGGCAGAGGAGTCAAGTTTGTGGAGTAAATGGCCAATTAGGAGATGCATCTATTACCTAAGACTGCTGCTTATCCATTCAAGAGAACTCAGATTACATTATTCAACATCACGTGGTTTTCTCCTGATTTTGCTACCTCATCCCTGAGTATCAGTGTAGTTTATTTTCTATGTGAAATATACATATTCTTGTTTTAGCAAAAGAACTATGTGCCATCACAGAGAGGGTATTGGATTGTGCTTGTAAAAAAAAAAAGGAAATCTTTCTTGATCTAAGTGCCAATCCAAAGTGTTTCAGGAAAGATAGCAGAGCAGGTGAGAAATTTTCTTCCTGTCTTTTCAATTAGAAGTTCCACCAAAACTAAGCTTCAGGCATAGTACTGAGATTGTAAATAAACAAACAAACAAACAAATCAATAAAATCACTGATATGCTTCTGAGCAATCATGAGATTTCATGGGAGATGGGAACTGTATGCCTTATCCCTGCTCATGATGTGGTCCCATGGCTGTATGGAATATGCTGTGAAAGACCACAACTCTGTTGTGTTGTTTACCTGAATGAAACACGGTATACTAAGGAAATCCAGAGCTTAGTGATGGAGAACACACTGAAGGCAACCTGTACGATAATGTGGAAGAGTATGCTTACTACTGAAATGTCTTCTATAGTTCAACACATATTTTTATGAAAATGCAAGGAGACTTTACCACTCCCTATAATTTGTTTTCTCTCTCTTTTCTGAGCAGACGTCCTGCTCTTGCCTTCTACAGAACTACAGGATCTATGTGAGTTGCCCCAATCGTAATTAGCGCTGCTTGGCTCTGAGGACCTGCAAGTGTATTCCCTTAGAATAAGAGTCTGCAATGCAGAGGAAACAGCAACCTACACTGCAAGGATTACCAGCAGGGACTCACCATGCACAAGAGGATTATGTTGCCAAGAATACACCTCCTCATGTGCTGCACACCTACATAATGTTACTGAAATCGATTGGCTCCACATCAATCAGACAGAATTACAAAACCATAGCTGATAGCTCAGGTCAAAGAGCAAATCAGCACATAAATTCTCAGCAATCTCTTATTTTCATTAACAAATTCCAAACATCCTGTCCTTTCCTTACTTATATCTCATTATAAACAGATCAACTTACATGAACCACTGGGGTTTGAATGTAAGTATCTTGGGTAATTTTTCTCATTTTTCAATTATACTTGTATTTACTCTCCTTCTAACAATATTTTTCTGTAAAAATGAACCCAATTCATTCTTCTTTTCAAATCAACCAGAATATCCATAAATTGCCTCCTTCTACAAACAGAAGACGCTTTTCTGCATAATTACAATACATTTTTATGGAAAGTATACTAGATTCCGGTTCATGGCTATGGCTATATCAGCTATGATCTATCTTTCGCTGTTACTGTATTTGGCAAAACAATCTCTTATTTCTATTTTCTCTCTTAGTATCAGTTAGTCATCTCCATCCTTCAGGTGTATTACAGTACCTGCCTACATCAATTCAGTTTGAGAAATGTCACAATGTTTTTCCCATCTCAATTTATGGAGTTTGATTTAGAATATTCATAGTAAATTAAGAGGAGATTTTTTTTCTGATTCCACAAAAATGTCATTGTGCAAGGCACTTTGGGATGTCTACTTATTATCTTTTTTTTTCCTTTTTTTTCAATAAAGGAGTTACAGCTAGTATTTGTAAATGACTGTGAATAGAACTCGAATTTATTTTTCTGAAATCTGTTGCTTCTATCTAGTGTTATATTTGCTTATAACTTATTAGAAGGAAACCATAAACCTAGTTGTCCCACACACTGCATGTGAGATTTCAGCTCCTTTCCTTCTTAAAAAAAAAAAAAAACAACAAAACAACGACCTAACAAACTGGTTCAGGTGCTTCTGCCTACACAGTGCATGGCAAGCACAAAAAGTGCTCTCAGGTGCTTTCTCAGCAAGCAGAAATTATTTCATGAGGCAGATCTTTATAAAAAAAGGCTAAAAGTTATTGCAAGGTGACAGAGCATGTTACCAGACATTGCCTGGAGGCACTTCTGTCTCTGTCTGGACATCTTGGTCCTGAAACTAACAATGAAGCTCAGGTATTATTCTACTCATTAACAGTCCAAACCAATGAGTTAGATGAGACATGGCAACTAGAAGAAGATAAACTTTTTTTTAATGCTTTCCATGCTAATCATTTTTAACAAGTTAGTCTAGATGGTGAAGTTTATAGGAAACAGCTATACTTTTTCATTACAGCTACCAATTAAACTTTAAGAAGTATATGTTACTGATGAGAATTTATGATCTCTAAATATCATTACTCATTTACAAGAGAGAAAGATTTTTGGTGTTAAAATGAAATTATTAGGTAAGAAAGAAGCATGACAGCTTACGAAACATCCATATATATCTTTTTGTATCTACACCTTTCTAAAATCATCCACACAGTTCAGATTGATTGAGAAGTTGTTTAAATCAAAGCATGAAATGCCTGGTTGAAGACATTATTCATCATTTGTCTTAGATTAAGTCTTGTCTGTCAGTTTGTAGAAACATTTACCTCTTGTCTCTTTTTACTTTCTCCTCCTCTCCTTCTTAAACTCAAATGGCATTAGAGGAAAAAGATTTTGATTGTAAAAAGCTAAAGCAAACTATTGTAGCATTATTTAGTTTACAGAAGACCAGTTCTGTTAGGTCAGTCAACTATGTCTGTTTATTTTTCTAGGCTTTTCTTAAAGGAAAACAGATAAACTCTTGCGAGAAGCCTGGTGCAGCAGGCTAAAATAAGTTGTTTCTTTTTTCTTTAACTTTTTAGAGGTTTAGTGTGTTTTTTTTTTTTTTTTTAATAAGTATACTTCCAGAATATAATTTCATTTCTGAAAAGTACTAAAAATAGAAATGCTAAGAATGGTGTATTTGCAATGCAATTTGTTTACTTTAAAATAAAATTATCAAACTATCAATTGAATATTGCATTATTTAACATTAGGATTCTAACTACAAATCTTTTGTAGCATTTTCAGATTGTAACAAAGTCACTTTTTGTTATTTTATTTTTAAAATACTTCTGATCCTTTTGAACTTGCCCTACAATTAGGGCTTCTTTTACAATGGCTCTTCTTAATAGAAACTTAATCTGTTTATTTATTTATCTTGCAAGAAGCTCACTCAAATGACAAAATCCCAAACAGACAGTGAGTGAGTATTTTGCATGTTACCTCGATGAAAAACAAATAGAAAGCAATTTGCATTTTAGGTTCATCAGACTTGAACTCCTATGTAAACTGTTGGATCAAGCACACGTTCCCCTTGAAATGTTGTTGTTCATCAATATTATTGTAAATTTATGTCCTGAGACTGAAGAAACTGTTTGTTTGGGTATCTCCTAAGCTGACAGCCTCACAGAGCACAAGGCATGTTTTTTATTATACTATGTTGATACAAAGGCAGAGAAGAGTTTCCAAGCTTTTACACTTGATTTATTTTTTTGAATAGATAAAACAATACAAGATTTAGAGCAGCAAGCAACCACTGCTTCTCTTAATGAAAACAAAGGTATAGATTTAAACCATTAACAGGTCAAAGCTTTGAGTCCGAACATCTGACATATATTTTGGCCCCAGTCTGTCTCTTTTTTGCAGACATGTGGTATAATTCTATAAATACAAAGGAGCCTTTAATACACTTTCTGCTCCAACTCCTGTACTCTTTCTTATGATGGTTCCAGTGGATAAAAATTCACGGGTTAGCAGTCCTAGCGAAGATTTTTAATGATCACTATCCATAGCTCTTTCCGTCACAATAAGGATGTTTTTCTCATGCACTTGTAAATGGTACATTTTGTTTTGTGTCTGTTGTACTTCAAGGTGGTGGAAGAGTGGAGGCTCTGGGGATGGCTGAACTATTTTGTTGGAAATGAGGAATGCTAACAACAGAGAAAGTCAGCATCTTTATAGGAAGTTTAAATGGTCAACTCTGTTCCGTTGACTTTCACTTACTAGAGAAGAAGCAGAAACATTATTAATTATATTGAGCCAATTTATTTCTGGAAAGAAAGTAAGAGAGATAGCTGAAGAATTAGGTGAAGGGAAATTGAAAACCTTTTTTCTATGGCAAAGCTTCATTTAAAGAAATAAAAATAATCAAAATAACAGGAAATTTTTATTTGTTATACATGACCTACCCCTTTCTTTTTTTTCTAAAACGATCTTCTATGAGCAATTTGTACTGCTTTGTATTCTAGCTAAGAGGAAAGCTGATTTAAATAAGCATTTAAATTAATACACATATAAAGCAAAAACATATGCATAACTCTGGGAATAGAATCCAGGAAACTCCTAGAGATATGCACACTTTCCTCAAATATTTTGTCTTCTTTCTGTTATCTCTGAATGTGGAAGCCCTCCATTGTTTTTGAAAAATGAAAAAAAGTGAAAAAAATATTAACTAAGTTTTCCAAATTCTCTTACATAGCTATTACATTCCCAGGTGTCATAAAGATAGGAGATGAGGATTACTGCCGTACTACTGACCTGAAAGTACAGAAAAATTAGGCTTGTACATTTTTTTATATACGTGCCTTTTAGGGATTTCTAAGTTTAAAATTGCACTATATTATTGTCATGCTGGCATGAGAGACCACTGGAAATGTATGGAGAACAAGCAGCCTCACATTTTGCCAGAGACAGAAATTATACCATGATAAACATTTGGCTTTCACAGCATAAGGTTACATTCAATCCAGAGGTAGAGGAGAGGAAAAAAAAACGCAGGATACCAAAGAAAACCAATAGTCTAGTTGATGTTTACCTTGTCTTCCCTTGGTACACCAGTAGCTGTTTCCTCAGCCAAATGCTCTGTTACCAGGCAACACACGTATGCTTACCTCTCTCACACTGTTCACACAGTGTACGCTTTCCAGTAGATTAACCTTTCTTCTTTCTGCAAAATGCGCCTCACTTATGGCCATTAGATGTTTAAGGAAATCTTGTGCACTTTAACTGGCACATGTTTGGGAAAAAAAAATTAAGATTTTAGTTTTTTTTTTTTTATACCATACTTCCTTTAAATCTGATTTTCACCTATTGCATTCAAGAGCACATTTCTGCCATAGAGCTACTAGTCACAAGGCTATCTTAATTATGTTAATCACTCTCTCTAGGCTAATACAATTAACTATAATTAGCTGATCCCTTTCCTCTTATACTTTGTTCCCCTAGAGAGATTAGAAGTTATTAAACTAGATGAATACCCAATCCCTCTCATTTGATTGTCCCCAGGCAGAGCCATTGGGAAGAAATGCAGATATGCTTACTGGACTCTTGCCTGACTCAACCTGGATGAAATTCCTTGGAGAGGCTTTGACCAAAAATAATCATCTTACATGAAGGATGGATGCTGTGGCATGATTATTTGCTTAATCATTAAAAAATATTTTCAGTCTGCTGTGTATTTTTCCGAGTAATAAGCTGGCCTTTGCCTTGGCCTTAACACTATTTCAATGGCATGTACTACATTTACAAGTACTTGCAAAGCTCTTTCCCTTCTTTGTACCAAAGATGACACTACCCCTTGCATACATGGAGCTGATTGTCTACTGCCTCAACATGTATTGTAGTTATGTACATTTAGATGAGGCATAACATTACAGTAATTTACAGTAAACATGTTGTAAAGAAATTTTGTTCCATTTGGTGTTAGTTACAATTTTCACTGTGACTGCTGGTGACCACAGTGCTAAAGCAATCCTAAGAGATCACGTACAATACTTCTTTATAGCTATCATCACATGCACACTTACACTGCTCTGTAGCTAGAGGTTCCAAGTGTTTTGCACAGGTTTTTGATGCAGAATGTATATGTATGATCCAGAGAGGTTATAAATGTATTTATAAAAATGTAATTTGGCTACTCAAGATGACCTGGAAATGCATAATGCAGTAGACCAATAATGCTTTCTGAAATCCTGGAATAATAGAACATGGAAAACAGGTGAGAGTTTCTCAAAGGCATACTTATCACCACCAAACAGATATACCTGCAGCTTACCGACAAAAAGAAAAAAATCAGTAAACTCACTATTAAAAAGGGAAATGTAAAATGGTAAGAGTAAAAAATACATATGTCAGAAGCAATCCTCAATTAGAAGGGATAATGCAACATGATAGAATAACCTGTTCCAGCTTAAGCTCCTAAGGCTGGTAGTAATACCATTCAATTCCTGAAGTTTTTAGACTCCATGCAAGTGCATTTAGACTCCATGCATGTACAGATTATCAGAGTAGGTATATTGATACAGTGCCATATTTGAAAGTGTACATCTGCTTACCTCATCCTGACTCATAGTTCTAGCACGCTTATTGCTTCAGTAGTTTTCACTGTTGTGACTCTCAGTTCAGGCAGTTGATGGTGAAAATGATCATGCTCCAGGAACATACAACTCAGCCACAGGCAGGAATTCCAAACCGAAGTCACAAACTGATTTGAATACCTACTGCCATAATTTGTTTGTGTATTTAATAACAGTAAGACAACTGTGTTCCTTGTGAATATGGCTGCAGGGAGAAAGTATATTTTCAAGTTCATACTACACATGTTCCCAGGCATCTGTATTGCAAATATATATGCTTTGTCTCGTGGACAACTTTACATGGTAGGAGAGAGGAGATACATAGAATGAGAAGACAGCAAGAGGCAGAAAAGGTGAGCAAATCGAGTAGTGGTAGGGGTGAGTTAAGCAGATGCAAACTTTTGAGATTGCCCAGAGATACAAAAATGATCATTGTTGATTTTTTTATTATGTACATAGATATATGTAGGTCTTCATGAATATACACATATCTAGGCACACAGATATGTATTTTAACACTTTATAAAATTGTGTTTAGACAGAATTGCACATGTATACATTTGCTGGACTGAGACATGAAATTTTATATTCAAATTTTTTATGTAGTGTCACCGTGATGAACATATTCCAGAAACTATCTCTTTTCTGTTTTGTTGATTTTTCATAAGCAGGTTTAATGGAGTCCACATTAACATTAATGGATTCTAGCCTGTTGTACAAGACAGACCATTTCTGAATTCTTATCTAATCTGTAAATTTAATTTATCCTGAAAAGCAAAGTATATTAATCTTAACTTACTGGGGAAACATATAATACCCAGATGAATGTTAGAAATAAATATTTAATTCACATCTTTTTAATTTCTGTCTGAGAAATGAATCTACTCTAAGGGACAGTGTAGTTTCAGTACGACTTACTGCTTTCACTGCTAGCCAAAATATACTATGACACAATGAAAACCGAGAATCTGGCATTAAAGCACTGTCTTGCTGTACAGCAGGGTGTGCTGGAAGTGTCAGAGCCTTTGAGAGTCACAGTGATTAGTGATACAGAGCAGTAACAAGATGAGTCATAAGTGGGACACCTGTGAGCAGACAGAAGTTACTCAGAGGTTAGGGGCACAGGGGAGATAGCAGGAAAAAAGAAATATTAGAATGTAGAAGCAGTGGAAAGAATTTAATTTAAAGAAGTAAATCTGGAAGCAGGGGAAGTTGGGACTTAATAGAACTCTAAAAGGTATCCTGAGATAAATTACTTAGAGCAGATGCGTCAGAACAGAAAGAGCACGTGGAGGAGATACCTATCCTCTAATGCAATGTTACAGACATATCTTCTGCCCCTCTATTTGTGCCCACCAAAGATGTTGCTGGGCCTTCAGGTTTGTTGGCAGAGATGAGAATATTTCAGATCAAAAGAGGCAGGTTAGCAAGGAGCTCTTGTTATAATGTCTTAAGCTAATCTGGCTTCTTTTGACTGAAATAAATTCATAAAACATTTATATAAATAGTCAAGACAGCTGATTGGAGGAGGTATTAGCAACCAGCTTGGAACATGCTGAGCAGCTGCCAGAAAGTTTTCTGATAGAGCCAGAAAAGAATGTGTTTGTGGTTGATGAATGTTTGACAGAAAGTTGCTCCGGTACCAAGGGTAGAGGAAACTCTGGTAGCTAACTACATTCCTATCCCTGGAGAATTTGAAATTGGACAGTGAAGTGGAAAAACTCACTGAAGAACACATCACAGTGATTCTATGTAAATACTTGTATTCACTGGAAAATTAGACAGTGATAACAATAAAAATACTTCTGGGTGTTGTCTTTGAGTATTTAGATATAGATAAAGATAAACATATATTTGTATGTATATGTATATATTTGCATATCTCAAAATATCCATATATAAGTATGCATAGGTATAGCACTGCATAGTATATATACTTAATTTTAATATTATAGAGTTTTATTCAGTACCTTCAGGCTCAAAAATCAGTATTTACAAAGTACTCTGAAGTCATCAAATTACAACTGCTACAGCAGAGCTGAGTATTATGAAGAAATATTTTGTATAAAGAAATGCTGTAAGAAAAAATAGTAAAAATTTTTGTTAGATAAGAAATTAATAAAAGTAACTGATGGAACCTAAATAAATTAATTATCATTTTTGCTCTTTCTCACTTCATTGTGATTTTTGTGATGTATCTTCCTTCTCAACTCTGTGCTGTGGCCTGTAAATACAATTTATGTGAATCTGTAACTTTCTAAAACTATTTCTTATGGAGGAAGATGTCATGAGGTAATGTTTGCACACAGAGTAAGTCTTCTGTTGTAATCCTAGCTGAGGGAAACAGATAACCTGTTCAGAAATCTTCTGTATTAAGGTCCTTGTGGAGGAGATTCAAGTTAGGGACATGCAAACAAACTGGACATATCCAGTCCTCGAGCCTCTAGAGGTGCATCCGCAAGTGCTGAGAAAGCTGGCCAATGTGATTGCCAAGCTGCTCCAGATTATTGCCATTTTCAGAAATCTGCATTGTCTTCATTTTCTTCTTCTTTTCACAACTTCAGAGTTCATATGATACACCAAAATACTGTGAATATCTACGAATTAGCTAAACAGGAGAAAAGTCATTGCATAGAAATATCATTATTCCAGTAAGAAGGAAAAATGCAGAAAAGAAGGAAGTCCCAGCCATGTGTAAACTATGGAGAATGACACTTTTAAGTATGTATCACCTATGCAAATACAGCTGCATATAACTTGTTGCCAAATACCATATTTATTTATTTAGTTTTACTGTAGTACATAAGCATATCTTTAGACCTGTTTCATGCTAAACTGGGATCTAACCTTCTCCCATTGATACTGATAAGAGACAAGAGAATGGTGAGGTGCTGGAACAGGAGGCTGCCCAGAAAGGTTGTGGATGCCCCATCCTGAAGGTGTTCAAGGACAGGTTCGATGAGGCCCTGGGCAGCCTGGTCTACTATTAGATATGGAGGCTGGTGGCCCTACATGTGGCAGGAGGGTGGGAGCTTGATGAGGTCCCTTCCAACCCAAGCCATTCTATGATTCTATGGTATACTGACTTAGTCTTAATATCCAATATGTAGTTTCATATTGGCACCATTGTTATAATTCTATTTTATTGTATTTTGCTAGTTTTGTATTCCTCTCCAGACAAAATAAGCAGTGTGGTGACTTCAACTTCTGGAAGCAGAATTTTTTAGCTTCTGATTACCTAAGCAATTATCTGCTCTCCTATTATGACACAATTCAAACTTACTGAGTTCTGTCTCTGGCTTTGTTCAATCAGGGAATGATTTTGAAGATTTTATCTTATCTGATTATTTTTTGCTTTACCTGGCTACATTCTACTTCATCCACTAATAATCTTATTCCTTCTTCTGTTCTGTTGTGACGGCTGACTACAAATTAAATTCAAATGCAACATGTGCAAATTACATACAGTAACAAATTTAATACATATATACTAATCTAAGTAAGAGCATCATAATTAAAAATAGTGTTTTAAAATTCCAAATTACATATGACAATTTCCTCATAGTGTGAACTCATAACATTTCTTCAGCATTTCAGTTTTCAAACCCATCATCATGCATGTAAGTTGCTGAATCATAGCTTCTGAACAAGCTCTGCTTTTTATTTTTTTTCTCTCAGTTCTGCACATGGAACATGTTCTCATCAAACTAATAGAAAAAAATTACTCCTTCCTTATGAGAAATAAAAATTGCAGAGAATTAATCTTCTTAACAGAAACAATAAAGTAACTTAATGGTGAAATGTAGGCCGTGGTATTTTTTTACATAGAATTGCATGGTTGTTGCTACCTAATTAAGCCCTGGTTTATCTAATTTGGAGATTTTTTTTACAAAAATATAGTTATTAGAGTCATAAATAATAAAGAAGATGGTGTTGATCTCAAATGATCCAAGTAGAACAAAAGCTGCTTCTATGTCTTCTGTAGTGGACTTGGCGCAGAACACATATTCTGGAAATTATTTATCAGACCTCATTTAATGATAATCGAAGAGATTCAGTTAATACTTCATTTATTGAAGTATTATTTATCATTTTGTTGAGAAAAATTAGCAATTGAGAATAAATTTGCAGAAACAAGATTACTTGCAGATGAGATGCTGACTCTGGCCAAGAGATCACCATCTGATGGAGCTGTCACAAAGGCAACCCAAGTAAATATATTGATAGAGATGGATACCTACTTCAGCAGGGGCCCTGAATCTTGCTGTATTCTTGGTAAACTCACAGGGTGCCAAAACATCCTTGATGAGGTGCAGTTGGCAGAACAATGAAACCATGATAACAAACAAAGCTGATAACAGATGTCCTAAACTCACTTAGGATCTACAACAAATAGCGTTTAAAAATAAGTCACTGTCTACAAGAAATGAGCTTCTCTGCATGATACTTCTCAGATAGACCCAACCACTGTCAGGAATGCCTGTCTGACTCTGTACTCTGTCGTGCAGAGTATCTATGAAGAAACTTTTGTCTGATTATCCCAAGTTCCGGGAGCTTTGTGGTGAACGCTGTATCAGTAACACATATCAAATAATGCGCACATATAGGTAAGTGCACATAATTCCATACTTGGTTCACTAGTCGTAATTTTGTAATAGCTTGTAATATATACTTGTATAATGATTTATTAGAAAAAACAAACAACAAAACAAAACAAATCAAACCAACTTTTTACTTTACTGGTTCAGAGAAAAGTCTCTGAGGAGCTTAAATTCTCCAGGCCTGGCTATCTGAATTCCAATCATATTCTTTAAATATTATGTGAACAGAATCAAATTAAGTCTCAAAACAACACCATGGTGCAAATTATTCAAATCAAATTCTTTAATTACAAGAAGTTCTAGTGAATGAAGGAAGGGTTTTATGGATTATTACAACATAAGTCACATTGCCCTAAGCACAGATTTTGATAATCAGAAAAGACATTTTTCTCAAAGTAATATCAAAGGCTTGGGTGAGCCAGGAGGCATTTAGTACACTGATCAGAACTCATCCTCAAAAGAATGTAAAAATTGTGACTGGAACATTCTCATCCCCCAGGATAACTCTGTTAGACTATTATTGACCTCGCTCATACAGGAAAGTGTGTCCCCTGCATCTGTTTCAAAAAATATCTTGGCTAGACACTACACAAACAAACAGAGTCTCTAGAGAGAGCTGTGAGAGGTAAACAGCTGAAGTCTTGCACCAGAACAGCTTCTCATCAGTTTCTGAATTTCACACTTTCAAAATAAATGTTTGCAAACACTTCAAATTTTAAATAACAACATTTATTCTGAAAAACTGACGCTAAAAATCACATACTGCTTTCAAGCAGCTCTGCTGATCAATATGTCAAAACCTTTATCTGGTAAAGTTTTCCTTCATCTTAGATGTTAAAAAACCCTTCAAAATAATTGATGCCTGACTTGTATGTTCTCTACTATTTGACTTACTATTAAAATATGTTGCTTTACTTTTCAGTCTCTCTCACATTTACATTCTCTACAGATGCTGAAGACATATTATATAAATTAATTCCATAAAATTTCCTAGAAGTTAGACAATTGAAGTCTGCTAGGAAAAGGTGGAAAGATCCTCATTGAAGTTTATCAGTTTCAACCTCTCTACCTGGAAGCTGATTCTGCCCTATTTTTGCAAGAAAAGAAAAAATATCTCACATTTACATTTTCCCTATGAATTACTACCTTTCAACTTGATGTTACAGGCCAACTTTATGAGCATTCTATTAGAAAAAACGACACTACTCGTTAAACTTACCCTTTAAATTGCCTAATTATTTTCTCACTTACTATATTGGGATTTGAATAAACAAATAATGTGCTGTTATGGCGTGGTTTTGATCTATAATTCTAGAGTGAGTGTCTAAACTTAAATAACTTAGGTCAAAAGGGAGCAGTAAACTTAATGACCTTCATTCTGAGAAGTCTCCCTGAAAAGACCGGATGTTGAATATATTATTAGACAATTGAAATAATGGATGTTTTCCAGATATTGTCAAGGTAGAATGTTAAAAGATAAGCTGTGGAGCACTCCTTTAGTACTACTTGTGAGCTGTAAAGAATAGCTTTCAGGATTTTATAAACAAATACATCTGTTGACCCAAATATCTGGAAAATTTAATCTCAGGGATGGTGCTTGGTAGAGCTGTGAAAAGAAGAATCTTAAAGAACTGTTGTTACAAAATAGTAATGGGAACTGCAGCAGAAAGAGAAAAAGTCTATGCAGTATTCTTGCAATGTTGCTGTTGTCAACATTAATTTTTACAAAGAGATTTCTAAAATTATGGAATAAAAAACTCAAAAACTTGGTGATTTTTTGCTAAAAGAATATTTAAAAAAAAAAAAAAAAAGGATTTGGCAATGGATTTATGACTTAGAAGTTAGCTGGCTGTCTGAAGGTAAAAATCTCACTATGGTTACAGTTTGAGTCCAGAAGACAGGTGTTTTTCAATTTGAGTCTCTGAGGATTTAGCATTTCTATAATACACTAAATATCTTTCAACATGAGCAGTGTTGGCCACCTCACAAGATTGAGCTGTTATTTTCTACTGTTGACAATGGTGACAATACTTATCTAGCAGCATGCACACTGATTCCCTTTCTGGTATAACGCTGGCCACCATCCACAACAGTGAAGCGGGCTTCACCTATCTTTCTGAAACCATGTTGCTGTGATTAATTTATCTGATGATAAGAAGCCCACAGAAGAAGCGTGAGTCCATGCCATGGAAATACCAAGTTCTGGAACAAGAAGTTTGCATACTTAGAGCAATTTTAAAATCCATTACAAGAGACAACTTAAGCACTTCAGAGCAGACATCTTGTGGTTGGAACTAGCTCCAAAATCTCTTTTACAAAAGTTGCTACAGCCAAAGAGACTTTTTAAAGTTTACTTCAGTAAATGTCTCTGTAAAAAATGAAAAGATTGGAAGGTGTCATGCATTCTTCTCTTGTTTCAAGCATTTTGTGGATCTTCCTTTTCCATGAGCCACCCATGAACTCCTGCAATTCACAAGCAGATATAAGTTATCTTACATCTTGAAAAATATCTTATCTTGAAAAAATATGCTCTTCATCTTCTGTGTGAATTGAAGTGATCTCTTCACAAGTGTGAGCCTGCATGCAGCTGGATTCAACAACACCCATAAGAGATAATGCTGCAGTCTGTACCACATGGACAGAAAAAGCCAGAACTGAGAATGACTGCAGGACAGGCACAGACAGGAAGCTCACCAACAGGGATTTACATTCTGCAAGATTCTAGCAAGTGAGGTTCATCGAAGTTAGTCAGAGTGAGCTCAGTAGTTGCTAAGCAAGTCCGTAACTATTTGACAAATCTAAGAAAGTAATTTCAGCAAATTAAGATTCAACCAAGTAAAAGCAAAATTACAAAATAACTCAGGAACAGAAAAAGGACACCTGAACCAAAACTTAAATGAAGCTTGTGAGAGAAGTAGGGAGAAGGTCCTCTGCAAGTCCTCCTACAGATATTTTCACAGCAGCCCTTGGTAGTGGCCATGACAGTTACCTTTATACTATTGTAACATTCGGCCTGTCTTACATACCATTTTTTGGGCTAACAAATAGCAGACTGGTTACTCATGGGCATTGAACTTTGCATAGTCAGTTCACGCAAAGTTGTTCTGATCCTACTTCAACATATATAAATCAAAATATTATTCTGATCAAGATACTGGTTAGTTTACAAATTCAAAAATAGAAACTGTGTTCTATAATAACTACAGATTTGTTCTAAATTCAGATGTTTAGAACTCATTTTGCATCTCAACAAAATGGTGAGAGAAGTGAGTGTCCATCTTTCATATTGTGCCCCTGATTGATGTTACTGATCCTGATGATTTTGGATCCATTGTTCCTGCATAAAAAACAACTACTATCCAGCAAACTATTTTCCTTCAATGAAACACTGTTGAAGATAGCATTAAACTATATTAGTACTTGTGACTCACCATACCAGTGTGCATTCAATTCTGGAAAGAGATGAAATAGAAAATAGTAGGATTAAAAATAAAGTGTAACAAAGTATTACAGTCCAATTTTAATAATAATTAATAATCATAAATGGTAATTAATTGTAATAATAGAACATTATTATTGTAAAAATATTACAAGTGGAGGACTAATAGGATTCCTCAAATTCCACAAGGTTTTCAAAATAACTGTTGCCTCAGTTAAATGTACCATAATTTAGAAAAGTTGATCTGAAGTTTAGATCAGACTTTATATTTCTCATATGTAGATTTCTGTGGTGGTATTAGTTATTTATAATGGCGAGTCACCACTAATGCAAACAAGTTTTTAAGCCTGTGGTTCCTTTGGACGCTATTTGTAATGTCTTCTCTGAGAATTCATAATTTACTGTCAGTGCCTTAGGGCTGGTATATTTTTATTTCCGCGGTCACACTGTATACAGTCTGATGACCTAATTGGGTAACTGGAAAAAAAGCAAAAAGCTTGCGAAAAATACAAACAATATGCAGTCATGCAACACTTTTTTTTTTTTTTTTATTGCTCATGGCATTCTCTTTTACAAGATTTTGTAAAATAAATCGTTTTTAGACATAATCATGGACAAATATATCTACAAGGCTTTTTGAGGAAAATGTGTGCTGTATGTCTTCTTGATGTTCTCATTCACTTTGTTTGGTCCTCCTTCTCTTTATTTGGTCTTCCTTCTACAGATTAAACCAGAAATGGTTCAATCAATCACATTATTCTTGTTATTGTAAACTGCTTCTAGTATGCTCTGTAATGCATTTGATGTCTATGACCCAAAATCATTAGTACTTTTACCTAAAGTACACCAACAGAGTGCACTAATTCTGTCACCAAGTGTTGATGTTTATTCTACTAATTGGTTTTCATATTTAGTTCACTTGAAGTACATAAAGGATCTACATCAGCCTTCCTAAGTGTTGAGAAAATATTTCATCATCAATTATGTTTCTAGCTCCTTTCTTAGTATTTCCTCTTTATCACATGTTTGCATTCATTCTGTGTTTGTTCTTTTTGCCTCTTAATTTAAGCTTGCTAATCATCTGTTAATGTAGTTTGAATGCAGTGTCCTTTGCATAAAAACCCATCAGCTACCTCATTACTAAATCTCATTTGAGTCACTCCACCCATTATCACCTGGCTAAATTTTCATTATGTTTTGTCATTGAGAATGTTACCAAAGAGAGGTTAAGTTATGTGAACTCTAATAGGAAATAAAATAATTAATTCAACTTGATCCTGTTAATATAGTTTTTTGGTTTTTTTTTTTTCTCCACTATAGTAAATAGACTTCACCTTAAATTACTCTTAACAAAGGCTTCTATTTCCTTGCCAGGGTAGTATATGATATTCATCTACTGTTAATGCTCGCAGAAGCCAAATTAAGCATGTGTAATGAAATATTCAGAAAAGCTAATCATTCAAAACAATTTCTGGCATTAGAGGTTATAGCTATGCAGTTAGCAATACGTTTTTAAAATACATAAGTATTAACAAATGCATATTTTCTAAGGAAGTAGTGTAAGATTTCCACATTTTAACTGCGACAATAAATTCATTAGAGATATTACTGTGATATAATACTTGGATTTTTAAAGATTAATGCACAAAGAACAGATATTGTCCTCAGAATTTGCTTCTGCTATCAATTTCATAATTCTGGATTATAGATCTGAAATGTGACATGTGTCAACTAAATTCTAAAGAACCTGAGAGTTCTTACAGTGTATTACAACTCTGTTCTTCCCATATATTTCTGGCAAATAAAATTAGGATATTTATGGCTATCATCATTTTAGTAAATGGTTATTTGATCTTCTCATCTTAAACTAAGGCATCCTAACAATAAAAGACAAAGGTCATAGAGTCAGCATATAGAAGTTTTACAGAGTTCTATAACTGTCTATAAAAGACTTCATTTTTTCCTTTGTTTTTTTCTTCTTTTGCTGTAGGCAATTCTCATTGTGGTCTTGCAATACTTAACCAATAGTGCAATGCAAGTTTCATGGGTTTGTATCATATGAAAGAGATGAATATTCTACCTCCTCAAAATTACTAATTAGAAGACAAACAATCATGCTTGACACATTACTGAAATGAACATGTTCTCTAAGAAACAGAACTGGAATAGCAAGCAGAGAAGAGTCACAGATATGATCAGAGGACTGGAGCACCTTCTCCTGGGAAGAAAGGCTGAAGGGAGAGGGGCTTGTTTAGCTTGGAGAAGAGAAAGCTCTGGGAAGACTTCATTGTGGCCTTCCAGTACTGAAATGGAGCTTATAAACAGGACTGAATTTTTACATGGTTTGATAGTAATAGAACAAGGGATAATGGCTTTCAACTTAAAGTAGATTCAGATTCGGTATAAGGAAAAAGTCCTCAGAGGAGAGTGAGGCCCTGGCACAGGCTGCCCAGAGAAGCCTCGGCTGCCCAATCCCTGAAGGCTGGATGGGGGGCCTGAGCAGTCTGATCTGGTGAGTGACAGCCTGGCCCATGGCAGGGGTATGGATTTGGTTGTGCTTAAGTTCCCTGCCAATCCCAACAATTCTATGATATTCCTTTCTGACTGAAGAGAATTATATTTTCAAAGCACAATTTTGATATATTACAAATTCTTAGTTTAGGATAAAATGAAATATAACCCCTAATATCCCATATACCCTATACATTCCCAGATATCTCCATCAATAGGACAGTAATGTTAGGATTATTAGTTTGTTACGGATGTCCAGATTATTAATTTAATTCCATCCTTTATAGATTTTTTTTGTGCAGACTGAGAAATGGATTGTGACTTTCATTAAACTAACCTCTCGATGTATCCATACTATTTACTTTACTAATTTGTTCTCTCAAGACAAACCAAAGTATGGAAGATTGGCAGGAAAAACTCATGTCCACATCACCTATACATAGGAAAGATCTGCATTTAACACAAGATTTAATCTCTAAACAACATATTTCTCATAAGGACTGTCATCTGAATGCCATGGTGAGTGAATCCCTTTGTTTGCTTACTCTGAAGAAATTGAGCAAGCTTTCTGTACTGCACCTTGCCAGTGTGTTTATCTCTACAGAAGCAGAGACTCCCGAAGGAGTAGCAGGAAAGTTCATTTCCTATAGCTGCAGCAGTTCCTTTTAGTGTACTAATAATTGTAAAATTTATTCAAGGTTGTGATGTCAGAATTGAAACTTACTGAACATCTAGACATGCCAGTAAAAGAACAGAATATTTATTTAAATGTTATTTAAATATCTGCTGGGAAGATCAAGCTTTCCTTAGAGAAAGGCCAGTATATATATGTACTTTTTATATAAATTATGAATAAATCATAAATCTGAAATAATGAAATATTTCATATCTATATATATATTCATCTATAAATTTTCAAAATATTTAATTAGTTTCTGCCTCCAGAATGTTTGTTTCTAATCTGATATTATATGTAATTTAGACTGTAGGATTTTATTTGATTATACTTGTACGTAGTTCAGCAACTTTGAAGCCTAAAAGCATGCAATCCTATATCCTTAGAATTTATGTTTTTCTTTGAGTCTGATGTGTTGACTTAGTTAATTAAGGCTAACAGTAGTGAATTGCCTTAGATAGATACAGTGTAATGATTCCTTGTTGAACATTATGTCTGCCAATTAGTCACTTCATCTTTTTTTTTAAAGGGATTGAGAATAATTATTTGATATATATATATTTTACATCTCTGTATATTTAAATCACATCTTTCTAAAATCTAAGTATATTACATCTGCAGCCACCTGCTTCAGTCAAACTTTTAGTTTTACAAAAAAAAATCTGATAAGACCTGTCCTTCATAAAATGGTATTGACTGCATTTGTATTGCTCTTAATTTAATTATATTCTGATTGAATCATATGTCAGCTGTCTATTCTTTTGTGCTAGGATGATAACATGGTTTTCAATCTGTACTTCAGCTGGGTTGTCCTGCTCTTCCTCTGGTAAGCCATTAACTTTCTTATCTTCATAAACGACACCTCCATTCTATTATTGATTAAAAACAAATAGGAGAAAACTGGATAAGCCAAATCTTTAAGACTCTTGAGTATGCTTAAGTTATCTTGGGTTTGTTTCTGTTTGTTTAGCTTGTTGGTAATTTAAGAGAGGAAAAAAATGTGAAGAGTGCATTTCTGTTTCTTCCTTGCTTTACCAGTGAGTTTCTCCCCTTCAAAGAAAATGTCAGATTTGTGAACAAAGCATGAGCACAAGATCTTTTCTTTCTTGGGCACAGCAGGCATTTGCAATATTTAGTTCTTAAGCATGCGCTTCCAACTGGTCTGAGCTATTCCTCTTCATTTCCTTGTGCCTGTTTTTAAAAGACAATCTCTGTGAGAACTTGAGTCTACAAGTCCCTCAAATCATTGCTTGCCCTCCAAATCTTGCACTGTTTTAGGAAACAGCATGTGTATTGTCTAGCTGAGGGAAATACTAAAATTAACATGTTTTCCAGGCATATTGCTGAGTTTTCTACCTTAATGACCTTAATGAAATTAAAAAAAAAAGCGTTAGTCACTGAAATGAATTCTTCCATCAGGATTATTGGGTAGTTCACAGCTCTGTATATCAACAAGTGTGTGATCAATAAAGTTTTACCATTCATGGCCCTTAGAATCTATACACAAACATCAGAAATCATAGTGTAATACCACAGAATAAAACTGCTCAGTAAGGAACATATTGAGATCAAGACAGTATCTGAAGAGCTGAGGCAGAAAGTCAGTCTAAACTTCCTATAACACAAGATTAATATAAATCAGAAAACTTTAGCCATAGGAATTATTGTCAGTCACTCTCAGAGGCTTTCTGGTTAGTAGAATGACATCTATCAGTGTTTTACTTGCCTTTCAGAATTACCTGGATCAACTGGATACGATCCTGCTCTTTCGGCTAACAAGATGTCCTATCACATCTGGCTCCTACATTTAAGGAGGAAGACCATGTGTTTTACAGATCCCTGTGATATGAGCTCAAATTAGTTGAGAATTCAGTAGGAAGAGGAAGCAACCAGGCCTTGAGGATGCCCTTTGCCATAGTACTTGTATTTTTGGATCCACACCTTACACGTCCTCTGTGCTGGAGCAATGAAAAATGTTAATTTACACTGCGAGTCATAATTTAAAAAGATTATATAAAGTAAATTCGAACTGAACTACAATGGTCTTAAAAGCAAAGAGTTAAATAAAGAAATAACTGCTTCAGATACAATCTAATGAAGCTGAGTGATTAACTGCCTCAGAAGTTCAAAGGAATAAGAAATGCAGGTGGATTTTAAAATGGACTAAATGGTTTTATGAATATCAATTTCTGTTTTGAATAATGCAGACTATGAAACCTAATAATAGCTTATCTGTGAAGATAGGCAAACTTTTAGCTGGTTAACAAACATACACAAAAAGAATAATTTTGCACCATGTTTACTGGTGTACAATAAACTGTACAACTTTTTAAAATAAAGCAAGTCCTATGAAATAATGCTCAGCCTCATTTATAGAATACTCTGTTATTTATTGTGGGGGACCACAACTGCAGGTTAAATGTCAGTGTTTATCTTGAAAACATTGTTCATCTGCATCTCACTCTTAATTTGAGACCTGTTCACATATAAATCCTCAAGAATTGAGCCAGGCTATTTTATTTTCTTCTACAGTTCACTACGGACAGTGTATAACAGCTGAAATGATTAGAAGTCAAGAATAGTTAAAATTGAATTTATATGAATTCAGACATTTCCACGAGCTTCACTTTCACGATCCTTTCCTTTTTCTAAGTGCATGTTGTCCCACTACGTTTGACTCCTGCTACTTTTAGAGGCAGTTATTCCAGCACTTCTTAAAATGCTGGGAAAGAGCCATCGTTTTGTAAAAATAAAAAAAATAAAATAAAATAATATAGTCAGAAGTAAACTTGCATTAGAAAAGCTAGCACCATTCACAGCTCAAAGAACTTTTTTTTTTTTCAATTGAAATACAATTTTTGTCATGTTAGCAGTATCTCTTTTAAGACCACTTTCATTTTGTAGCATCCCTTTCTGTCTGAATTGCAGGATACATTTCATATTGCAGGGGCAGTGTTTGTTTGCATTCCTAATGGTCAGTGTTCAATTCTTTATTGATATTAAGAACAATAAACATTTCCTTTAATCTGTGAATTCAAGCTAAAAGTATTTATTTATTAACTTAAAGGTTAGTAGATCCATCTGCTCCTGACTTAGGCAGATGTATGGTTGTAATCTGTGACAGCTCAATTCTGTATGCTGATTGCTTTTGAGTTTTGCAGGAATGCAGTTTCATTCTTCCATTTTCGTTAACAAGGTTGACAGAATTTGTAATTACTGATGAGTTCTGCCTACTCTGTTATCTTCATAATATGCTGAGCTAATATAAATTCTAAAAACAAAGACAGCCATTAAGCAATGTTTGTAAATATTATTCTCCTGTATAATGATCAATATATTTGCTTTAATTCTCTTTCTTTTTAGACTCTTTATTTCTTTAAGGACCTTGTCCTATCAGTTAATGTTTTGAAATAGATATGTGTGTGAGGAACACATTTTAACCGAACAGAAATAAAATTGTTGTAGAGGCAAAATAGAAATCTGAGTGACTTTTTCATTTTTTGAAAATACAAAGTTCAGTCGGGCTGTAGATGCCCACTGTTCATGACTTGACAAGATATGTCTCTTGTTGAAGAGGCATCTCCAAAGGCAGCAGTAAATTTCTCATCTTCAGGTATAGGAGCAACATACAGCCTATTCTAGAACAAGAACAAGAAGAAAATACATTAGGCTTAGATGTGAGGTCTCAGAGCTGGTTTTAGAATGGTTTTAAAACTCAACAATGAGGCCACAGAAGATTAAGCACCAAATCACACTGCCTAAATCTCTACCAGCACCACCTTACCATTCTATGAATTCATGCTATAAAGTAATTTTAAATGAATTTCTGCTTCAGCATTTGTACAAATGCCAGAGAAAAATAAAAGATGACTTTGAATGTCGTGGATAGAGACACAGGCCTATCTAGAAAAATAGCTTTCTCAGTAATTTGTGCATGAAAACGAATGCATGGAATTTATAGATTATTTTCTGAAACGGTTTATGTTATTCATAGGTTTTATACACATTCAATTCTGTGCAAAACATATTTAATGTTCAGCTTCAGAAGTACAACTTAAATAGTTAAGGAACTCCACAAGAACTGTAGGTAAAAGACAGAATATTCTGAATGCTTGGCTTCTGCTCAGAATTTCTCAAAAACAGATAGCTTTTAATTGTTCTATTGGTGTGGTAAAAAAGGGGACATTTTAAAATTAAATCCTACATTTCTTTCCAGGATAAGTGGGATAAGTTGCCATAGCTTAGATGTCCTTTAAGGAATAGGAAAATAAATACACTTGCAAAAACATATTTAGTTTTACGAAATAATTTGGGATCAGAACATGTAAACTCCCCAACTGGACTAATTTTTCAGGAACTACCAACATTGAAAATGTTGATAGATATGAACAGATAAAGCTCAGTCACAATACTTACCTCTAACTTCACTTGGATTTCAGAATACTTCTTGCAGAAACAAAAAATTTAGTACATATTCTCCCTATTTTTCATATCTTTATGATTCCATTTAGATTTATCCTAGATATCCTTAGTATTTTGCAGAACCTACTAAACTGAAATAGCTTCCTTTTTGTCAAGCTAGGTCTTGTACCCCTGCTGGTATTTCCTTTTTGTTTTTCTTTCACACTGTTCTTAATAAAAATTCAATTAATATAATCCTCTTCAAGGTTTACAGTATGAACTATGGTCACATGAATTATACCACTGTGAGATAAAAAGCAGACTTTGTCTTTGCAGCCTCAGGAGTTCTGTCCGTATTGTGGTAATGCGTCATGGTGGTTTTCCACATTTTGAGAAGGTAATGTTCTCTGAGACAAAGCTAAATGCAGCTAACATTTCATCACAACTGAAAAAGTGATGGGGAGATTTGGCCTGACTGAGGTTTAGTTTAGTTGAAAAACAAGCTGTGTGGAAAGCTGGGTTCTGACTGCTCATAACCTATTGATCAGTGACTGTGTGACGAATGTGAAGCATTGGCATTGAAGTTTTTCATACCAGAAAAAAAGTCCAGAACAACAATATTGCTTCATATGTAATGTTCTAACAAATAATGTTAGTCAATTCCGTTGGTTTCTCATAATTTTTCTCCCGTGTTTGAGAACACTTATGTCAATAAGCACAAAATTCAGTAAAATGCTGAGATTTCAGAGGCCTAGTAAAAATTATCTGACTTCACAGGAGCAGGAAAGGACACAGCTGATCTTATAGCAGCAATTTCTGCTAATATAACAAAAAAAAGTTGCTTATTTCAATGCGTAAAGACCTTTTCTTTAAAGGCTCATTGGTAGCTTTATTTTATTGCAGTTTAATTTTTACCCATAATGAGTAGGCATCATGGAAGTTATAATTAATCTTCAACACTGACAGGCAGAAATACTTAAAATTGAAATGTCTCACAGCAAAATGTAGAATACACCAATTTAGAATCCTGAACCTAGCAAATGAGAAAGTCAAATTAAGCTCAATTAAATAAGCTCTCAATTTAGTGTGTTTACCCATATTTGTTTGTAAGCCTGGACACCTGAAGGCTTTACCTAAAAGATGACATTATACTACTGGTATTTTTTAATTAATTGAGATCATACTGATTAGATCTCTCTGAAAAACTATGATGGGTTGCTTATTAATGCTTTTCAGCATTTTTGTCTTGATTTTTCCAATGAAAAATAATAATAATAAAAAAAGAGAGTGTTACATCTATGAATAACTGTGAAATGTGTTGCTTCAGATCACTGGTTACTGTTAAAAAGACTCCTGGAATTTGGCTTTTCTTTTCAGACAGGGTTTTGAAAACAGTGTCCTTAGAAAGACACGGAACAGAGATGCAGTAATGGAGAGCACCTGTTATCTAGTGCATGGTGCAGGCAACTACAGAAGTGTCATATTCTCATTCTACCTATGCACTTTATGTCTACTCTTATGGATGAATGCCTATAGCTGACAAAGCAGTTGGTACACACTCCTTTGCCACTTTCTCTTTCTGCTAAGACCAGCAGATATGGAGGCAATTAGTGTGATTTAAGTTCTTCTTTCTGTTGGTATGGACGTTTTATGATACATTTTAAATAGTCACACCATATTTTAATACTACATTTACACACAATATATTTATTAGTCTAGTTGGTTCCACCAAAGGGGTAATATCTGGGACAATAACAAGAAAAAAAGTTTTTATTTCTGTAATGTATGTGCATTACATTTTTTAGCTTCTTAGGCATGTCATAACTTAATATATCCCCTCTTTTTCTATACAATTAAAGCATATTCTTACATAAGCATATAGCATTTACATTAAATGAGTGACACTAAGTGACAAAAGCAACTACTCTCTGGGTCAGTACTGCAAAATGCATGGCTATGCACTGAGTATTTTGTTACTACAAGGTTATGCCAAAAAAAATCTCAGCAATTTTTGAAGCCTCGTTGATGACCTTGTCTTGCTCTTTGAGAAGCATGCATACAAAGATCTTGTCTACCAGCTAAGCTACCAAGGTGGATTTAGGTCTGTATAGAGCCTCTTGGATTGATTCTTTCTTTCCATGTCATTGGATGGTAGAATCATAGAATCATAGAATTGCTCAGGTTGGAAAAGACCTACAAGATCATCTAGTCCAAGTGCAACCTAACCATACTACTCTAACTCTAACAACCCTCCACTAAATCATGTCCCTGAGAACAACATCCAAGTGGTTTTTAAACACATCCAGGGATGGTGACTCAAACACCTCCCTGGGGAGCCTATTCCAGTGCTTAAAAACCCTTTCTGTAAAGAAGTGTTTCCTGATATCCAACCTAAACTTACCCTGGCGCAACTTGAGGCCATTTCCCCTCATCCTGTCACCAGTGAGAAGAGACCAACACTGATCTTGCTGTAAGCACCTTTCAGGTATTGGAAGAGAGCAATAAGGTATCACAGAATCACAGAATCACAGAATGGCGAGGGTTGGAAGGGACCTCAAGGATCATGAATCTCCAATCCCCCTGCCACATTCAGGGCCACCAACCTTCCTACCTAATGCTAGACCAGGCTGCCCAGGGCCCCATCCAATCTGGCCTTGAACACATCATCCTCTCAGCCTCCTTTTCCCCAGACTAAACAGCCCCAGTTCCTTCAGTCTCTTCTTGTATGGCATATTCTCCAAGCCCTTCACAAGCTTGTTGCCGTTCTCTGGACCTGCTCCAGCACCCCAATGTCCTTTCCGTACTGAGGTGTCCAAAACTGAACACAGTAGTCGAGGTGAGGCCTCACCAGTGCCAAGTACAGGGGCAGGATTACTTCCCTAGTCTTGCTCACTACACTGTACTGTATGTACGATATGGTACTGCAGTCAGAGTAATTGCAGCAAGAGAACATCTTATAATGCCTTTTCCCTGTGTAAACAAAGGATATCCTTAGAGCTTGCTGCCATTCTGTCAAGTCAGCACTTCAGAAACACTTCATCTTTTTTTAAAGTGTGTTTTAAGTACTAATATGAAACTACTTGATAGTAGTGTAATTTCTGCACATTGAGTCTGCTTTTGACTGTGAGTTGTTCACCAAAAGTGAAATCTCCCCCACCAGAATATCCAGTTTTCTTAACATCTGATGATGTCTTTATCTCCACTTCTCCCAAATCCTGTCTTTCCTTCTATTACTCACTTTGCATAACAAATAGCCCATGTACTGAAAAAGCACATTGAGGTTTTCCAACCAAGCCTCCACTCAAACTCACCAGTCTGAATCTTATTATGTAAAACAGAAAATATTGAATTCATTCCTGTCAGTAAGACTTTATTATACCACAAGAGGCTGAACAAGATTATAGCATTGGCAGCTGCATAACATAAATGGAGAGGAGTAGCTTGTTTAGTGGGAGACACTAGAAGCAGAATTAAAAATTACCTTGCTTCATTTTGATTACTGAAGCTGTGACAACATGCTATTTAGTGGCAAAGTGATTTGTTAGAAACAATCAGTTAACATTCATAAAAATTCCAATTGTGTTTAGCTTAAAGAAAAAAATGAGACACCGGAATATCTTGCAGGTATTTCATTATAAATTCTGTTATGTGCTGCTATGGTTATGTTCTTTCTATTACCTTTTTTACCCAATTATATCCTGCATATCCCTAAAGCACAGACTTTCATCCTGGCCCATGAGACTTTCTTGGTCAACAGGGGAATTATCCTTCACCAAGGAAATGATCTTTTTGCTGGACTCAAAACTACTGGAGAGATTTTCTGTTCTTTCATCCATCTATGAATACTTATTACTCTACAAGGTGAGTCTAATAAGAGTCTGATTTAGAAGCCACTGAACTCAAAAGGAGTCTTTCAGATTATTTTAATGGGATTTGATGCTGACCCTAAGACTTTATGCCAATAGACATTACTGAGAGCTGTAAGCATTTTGAAAAGATAGGGAATGAACACAAAGGAGCAAAGCCTGGTTTGAGTACATAAAGAAACTGGATGTCTCAGATTTTGCTAAGAGGTTTTCATTTAGCTGTTACATCACCTACTTGACAAATGAAAATGACTTTAGTGTCTTACCCACAGGGTGTCAGAACTCTGCTCATTTCTGTATCTTTCACTACTTTACACTCCAATTCATATGTACAAGGAAAATCAGATTGCACTGTAGGGAGATATTTGCAGGAGCAGCTGCAAAAATGGTGCCCTGGAAATGGAAGAAAATACCCAGCAGAGGTTTATAAAAATAAAAATTAAGAAAAGTAAATGCCACTTGAATTAAGATGTACATTTTTTTTAATGTGTACACATATATATCTCACAGCTTAGCTGAAAAGAACCCAAAGTTTATTATTCACCTATGAATTTATGCACACATATCTTGATGTGCCCATATATTTGCATTTAGCTTTAAGTGAGAACATTAAAATTTTTTCAGTAACTCCAATGTAAACTGCTTCACATTTGTATTTACATATGTATGTATATATATATTTAAATGCATACATTCCTTATTCGCATTTTATTATGAATGCAACTTATTAACTCTAAAGCAAGGGACAGAGGAGTGACTGGTGCAAAGGGAGTATGTTTATATTTCGAAATAAATAGGGTAAATGATATCGACAACAGATGATATATTACTTAGCTGATTTCTCAGTATCCACTGCATCTCAGATGGCATTGACATGCAGATTTATCTCCATCTCTTGCTGCTGTAATCCTGGTTTCTGACATGAGAGGAAGTAGTATAATGACAAAAAATTGGATTAACATTGCTGAACAACTGTTTTGCTTTCCAGGTGAATGCTAAAATGCAATGGAGATAGAAGATTTTAATCTCTGTTGCTGTTTGATAGGAAGAATATAGACAAAAAGAGCCTTACAGTGTAAAAACTTAGCTGAACAGGACTTATAGCAGTGAATCATTGGCAGCTTTAGTCATTATTCCAGAGCTGCATACTTCCTAAAATACACGGTAATTGGATTCATTTACGGCAATTGTTCAGTAGCATATTTATTTTCATTTCTCTTTCCAAAATCAAGTGACAATATTTAGCCATTTACAAGGATTGCTCTGAAAGTAATCCCTCCTAATTTATTATGTTGGCCTACAATGTCAGAGGTGGATGTTGATGGTATGGCAGTAGAGATTGAAGCTTCCCACCAATATACCATTACATTTTGTTGCCATGTGACAAAAAGGGCATCTGACATGGAAGCGGAGATGAAGACAAGGTATGGAATTGAATTCCTCCATGAGGAAAAAATGGCACCCATTGACATTCATCGACACTTCTGAAAATTTGTGGAGACCAAGCAGGGGATGTGTACAGTGAGATAGTAGGTGGGAAATTTCAGCAGTGGTGACAGCAACAGTGGGTCACCTCCACTGGTATATGTTTTACAAGCAAAGCATGCAGGGTGTTGTTCTTTGGTGGTGAAAATGCATAAAATCATAGCATCATAGAATCATAGAATGGCCTGGGTTTAAAAGGACCACAATGTTCATTTAGTTTCAATACCCTTGCTATGTGCAGGGTTGCCAGTCTCTAGACCAGGCTGCCCAGAGCCACATCCAGCCTGGCCCTGAATGCCTCCAGTGATGGGGCATCCACAACCTCCTTGGGCAACCTGTTCCAGTACGTCACCACTCTCTGTGTGAAAAAATTCCTCCTAATACCCAACCTAAACGTCCCCTGTCTCAGTTTAAGACCATTCCCCCTTGTCCTATCACTATCCATCCTCATAAACAGCCATTTCCCCTCCTGTTTATAAGTCCTTTTTAAGTACTGGAAGGCTGCAATGAGGTATCCCCAGAGCCTTCTCTTCTCCAAGCTAAACAAGCCCAGTTCCCTCAACCTTCCCTCACAGGAGAGGTGCTCCAGCCCTCTGATCATCTTAATGGCCCTCCTCTGGACCCGCTCTAAGAGCTTTATGTCCTTCCTGTACTGGGGGCTCCAGGCCTGCACACAATACTCCAGATGGGGCCTCACAAGAGCTGAATAGAGGGGGACAATCACCTCCCTCTCTCTACTGTCCACTGCTTTTTAAATGCAGCCCAGAACACAGTTGACAACAGTTGGGCTACAAGCGCACACTGCTGGCTCACGTCCAGTTTCTTCTTCCACTGGGACCCTCAAGTCCTTCTCCACAGGGCTGCTCTGCAGGAGGTCTTCCCCCAGTTTGCATAAATCCCTGGGATTGCCCTGACCCAAGTGCAGCACCCTGCACTTGGCCTTATTGAAGCTCATTATGTTTTCATGGACCCACTTCTCCAGCCTGTCCAGGTCCCTCTGGATAGCATCCAGTGTATTGACTGCACTGCTCAGCTTGGTGTCATCTGCAGACTTGCTGAGGGTGCACTCGTTGCCATCGTCTGTGTCATTGATGAAGATGTTGAAGAGCACTGGTCCCAAGACCGACACCTGAGGGACACCACTTGTGACTGGACTCCACCCTGACACAGAACCATTGATCACAATGCTTTGGCTCCATCCAGCCAGTCAGTTCCTAATCTATCAAACAGTCCATTCTTCAAATCCACACCTCTCCAATTTAGGGATGGGACCATCTCAAAGGCCTTGCAGAAGTCCAGGTAGATGACATCCATTGCCCTTCCCCCATCCACCGAAGCCGTCACTCCATCATAGAAGGCCACCAGATTGGTTAGGCACGATCTGCCCTTGGTGAAGCCATGCTGGCTTTCTCAAATCACCTCTTTATCTCATATGTGACTTAACATAGCTTCTAGGAGGATCTGCTCCATGATCTTCTCAGGCACAGAGTTGAGGCTCACCGGCCTGTAGTTCCAGGGTCTTCCTTTCTCCCTTTCTTTAAAATGGGAGCAATGTTTCCCTTTTTCCATTCACCAGAGACTTCACCAAACAGCCATAATTTTCAAATATGATAAAGAGCGGTTTGATTACAAGATTACAAGTGAACTGCAGTGTTGCTAACGTATGGAAAGAAGAAGATATATTTTCAGAGTCTCTTGCATTTCTTTGATGTTTGTAGAGATATAACATGATCAGCAAACAACGTATTTAGGCCACGTTTCTATTTTTAGATGCACTCTAAAGAATTGCAGTATTCTATTTCATCCCACCATTGAAGTCAGAATCTGGAATGGAGACAAAAAGAGGCAGTAAACATATAACTGAATTCTGTTCAACATTCAGATTCAAAAGAAGTACTCTACATGACATTGAGTATGTCCTCATAAAATTGTCAGAATATTATCAAGTAGTTGTTAATTACTTCAGTTCAAATATTCTGAGAGTTTCAGAGGAATAATCATTAGTTACTTGTCAACGGTTTACGGGCTGGTTCGGCCCAGTTCCGTGACTAGCGGGGCGGAGGGATCCGCAGATCCGCGCCTCCGGAAAAAGGGAACACGGGACCTCAAAATAATTAAAAACAGCGGCAACGATCTGAGGAGAAACAAACTAATTTACTAAATATAGTATCGGAATGCAAGATAACACACTATAATACAATATAATTAAAATTGAAGCTAATAAATCAAATATAATGAGAGAGAGAATGTCCGAAAGGTGGATAGGCCTCACCACAACGCGGAGGGCTGAGGTGAGATGTGCAGTCCAGTTGAGCAGCAGGGAGAAAAGGGAGGAGAGCCGACGAAGAGCAGGCAAAAAAAAAAAGCGCATCAGGTGACCTTGCCAGGAGTTATATCTCGAGACTCTCTGTGACCGCAAAGTCCCCTGGGGAATGTAGTTCTTCTTCTCTTCCAGGCAGGTACCCAGAGCTTGAGCGTTAACAGTTAAACTCCCAGTGCCCCACATGATGTTATGATGTGGAATACCGAAAACCAAAAATCACAAAACCATGACATTACTTTGGTATGATCTCCATGTCTGACTTTGGGCTGTATCAGGAAAAAAAACAGTAAAAAATTATTTTTCATATGTTAATAAAGACTGATTATGCTGTGTAGTCTGAAATTCTTTACAATATTTCACTATAGCTCTGTAGTTTTTTGAAAATATGGAATATGAGTAAAAGTAGAGTTTAACATACAAAAATGCAAATGTGTTTATTCCTAGGCACAAGATTAAAACAAACAAATAACATTATTAGACTGGGATTAAGAATTGTCAAAATTTGTTTTTAATTTTATATGTAAATTCATTATCTTACTATATTTGAAAATATTCTGTGAAAACAAGGTGTTAAAATTTACATAAAGTTAATTACAATAAATAAATAAATTAAATGAATGCAACTAGATCAACTTTGGATAAAGATAATATTTCAACAAAAATTATTTCTATTATGGATATTAGAGAACTCCATCATTTCCATTTCACTGGAAAGTTAGTGACGGATACAGATCCCATAGTTTTCATCTCATCTACTAAATTAATCTTAATTTTCAAGGCAGTGTTTTACTTACTAAAATTAAGTCCATTCTTCAGATAGATCAAAATGATTTGACTCCTATTAAGATTGTGTCAACACAGCTTAAATCCTACACCTATACATTTAAATTTATGCAGAATGTATCAAAATACATTTAAAAATAATTTTGTTCATATACTTGAATATGGGATTCACATCATTTATAAAAATGGGAATTATCAATATTTGATATATTAACATAAATTAGAGTTGCAAGATCCAAATGGAGTGTTTTTTTAATTTTAAATTCTATATCTATGTATGTGTACGTGTGTTTGTATGTATGTTTGTGCAAGAGAATTTGATCTTCATTCACTCTTTTATAGTAAAAATGACCATTATTTTGCTTGATATTGCTAATACAGCTCTGCTCTTTTTTCTTTATCTTTGGAAAGGTACCAATTTTGTTCTATTTCTAGGCCTTTAGTAGTCCACTATTTTTAACTATTCTGATGTCTCTTTTTAATTGCATGAGGACAGTGATGTTGCCTTTTGCTATTCCTAAAATTCCTGGTAATTTAGAAAGTTCACTTTTGTGTGTGTTGGATATATGCTTTTTTGTGGTGTAATTTCATTAATATATTAAAAAAATACATAATTGAATCATTGCTTAAGTTAATTTGTATGTTTTTTTATTCATCCTGCATCTGATTCTTTCAATTCACTGAAACTGAACGTATTGTTGACTAACACTGCAAGTCACTTCGTATGCAATTAGAAATGTGTAATTTCTTAACAGATTTCCCTCCATCGCCAAAGGTATACATTAGGATGTTAATGATGCATGAAGATGAATCCCAGTTGTAAATGCACAAGCCTGCGTAATATTTTAGGGAACAAACAATTAGCATTTAAAAATGTGTATGCATCTCACAGAAGCAATCTCCTCCTTCCTGTTTTGAACTCAATAGCCTGTGTTACATCAGCCATCTGCAGTTCCGCAGACAGGTGCAGGGTCAGCATCACAGCTCCCAGCCAGCATAGTACAGAGTAAGCTGAAAAAATTGCAAAGCAACTAAGAAGAATTTCCAGCATCATTTAAAAGAACAATAGCAACAACAAAAATGCACCAGCAAACAAACAACACTCCAGCATTGATTTCTAAAAATATGGATGCTTTTATATATTTTACGTATTTCTCTGGACATAGCTTTTACTATGGACAGCATATGGGTTTGCTCTCAGTGTTAAACTGTGCAGGAAAAAATGAAAAAAATATATGGCTAACTCTAACGTTAATAATTCAGTTTTTTTGAGGACTTTGTATGCCTTATAGCTAACACACTATTCTATAGTAGAGATTGCTTTAGAAGCATGATGCCACTTTCTATTAAATGCAGACACTATCCAAAGTGCTGAGATGATGCAATGTGCCAAATAAGTATGAACCAAAACAAAGGGCCAGCATACTCTCCAAACCTTATGCATTATTGCATGTGCTCAAATTTCAGACATTGCTTTTTTCTGCTTTCATTGTTTGAATGAGATGAATTGTTCCTACAAACTCACCCCTTCCTCTTTTCTTTAATTTTGACCTACTATTCTGGTTTTAAGCAAGAAGAGTTAAAATGACATCATCTAGATAAAATAATTTTGTAAGTGTAACCAGTGCACTTTGGCAGAAATAAATTTTGGACCTGGATGTGTCATCATACAAATGTTGTTCAATGGAGTCTATGGCAAGTGATTATATTTTTATTGGAAAGCACTGTCGTGAAGTCCATCAGCACCAGGAAAATGTCATTTTTCATCCAACATCATCTTCTGATAATAAGCTGTTTCTTAAAATGATGATAGCAATTAGAAAAATAAAAATTACTTTCCTGCTTGTAGGTATAATGTTCTTAGGATCAGTAGGACTAACCACACTTCATTAGTGAAATATTCACATGTAAAACATATTCTTCTAGTTTTGCTTTATTGCCTACTGATCTGAAGAATAGCTTTTCTTCGGACTCAGTGCTACACCAGTTCTTTCATGAGACTTAATCATTAGATTTTTTAGTATTGTAACGATGACAGCTTTGATTGCTTTGAAAATAGAAACTCAAATATGGATGCTACTATTAAAGACATTATTTGGACAAAGGTCAACAACACTGAGAAATCTGTTCTTTTCTTTAAAAATATCATGACATAGATGAAATTAATATCCTATTGGGTTTTTTTTGTTTGTTCGTTTGCTTGTTTTGTTTTCTTAGTCTAAAGCCAAAATATCATACTTAAAGATTATCACATTTGCGTACACAAATAATTTTATAATAGATGGCATTTCAGGTTATCAGTAAGAAAGACTACTCAAGTTGTGATTGTAATTTCAGTGAAAATATTTGCTAGACTACACTGTCAGCAGAAAAAGATGTGATCTTCTGTAACTGAGTTCCAAACTTACCCTAATCTTATACCATGATTACATAAACTTCTAATTATCTAATACTGGTATATTTTCAAAAAAGTAGAGACATACTTGATCTTTCTACTGCTGTTACAGAAGCACAATATGTCTTTCACTTCCTTCCTTCCTTCCTTCCTTCCTTCCTTCCTTCCTTCCTTCCTTCCTTCCTTCCTTCCTTCCTTCCTTCCTTCCTTCCTTCCTTCCTTCCTTCCTTCCTTCCTTCCTTCCATCCTTCCTTCCTTCCTTCCTTCCTTCCTTCCTTCCTTCCTTCCTTCCTTCCTTCCTTCCTTCCTTCCTTCCTTCCTTCCTTCCTTCCTTCCTTCTTTTTTTCCCCCCACATTTAAAGCCATACGATTAGTATATTGCTATTCTATCTTTTCTCTGTCTTGTGCACTATTTTGCCTTGACTGGATTTTACTTATATGCTGATATTTCAGCAGAATATCTATCAGTTCTTGGAATACAAATTCCTAGTAATACACAAATTTTGATCTCCTTCTATTTACAATTAATTTCAGAGTAGGATTCCGAATACAATTTCCAAGTTAAAATATCCATTTAAAAGAAATATGAAGGTATTTTCAGAAGCTTTGATTGTTTAATAATTCATCTCTTACATGATAACAATTGAGATTTTGTAAAAAGAAGTAAATAAGAGAGTCAGTTCATCCTTCTTGCCTCCACTTATATGTTCACATTTCCGGTTTATTTCCTTTTTTGTTGTGTATCTGTATGTGTGTGTGTGTTGGCAGAATGGGCATTTTTGCACACTGTTGAAACTGTTCCTTTGAAAAGTCCTGTAGAACAATGCAGGCTTTGGTGCTGGGATTGAGAAAAAAAGGTGTGATGCTGAGCAATATGTGTCGAAGACAACTAATCCAATGACTGCAACTAATCCTTGGCTGCAAGGTAGAAGCATTCTTCACTCATTTCACTGGGCAAACATAAGGTGAAGCTCTTGCAAATAACAGACAGAATATAGTGTTGAGGCATACCAGTACACAATTAGGCCATGGCCTGAGGTTTTGCTAACTGAACTCACCATGAGAAACTGCTAGACTTGACAGGAAAAATCGCTGGTCATGGAAGATAACAGAGTGAGAAGCTGACATATGTTATAATTTTCATTGTGAGAAATGGTCAGATTTCAGAGATGGTTAAGATTGAGTGAGGTGAGAGACAGACAAACCTCACAGATAATTGAAGGTGAAGCTGGGATCTTTTGGGAAGTGAAATCTTGCAAGACAGGCAGAGCCACAGCAACTGTACTCTGTGAAATAACAAAAACGGGTACAGATTTAGCAAAACAGAGTCCAGCAGGGAAAAGGTAATTAGAGGTGGGCTGTTCATTTGGGAATAAACAAAGTCAGAGAGAGGTCAAGGTGAATGGAGAAAGAACAAGTATTGGAAAGAGAGAGGATCTATGACAAAAAAGACTGGCTTAGTATAAGTGAACTGAATAATATTGGCCTTATTTGGTTCTTGCCTGATTTTTGTAATAAATTATATTCCTAACTCCAGGTTGCAGTGGGAACTGTATTTTCACAGAATCACAGAACAGCCTGGTTGGAAGGGATCTCAAGGATCATGAATCTCCAATCCCCCTGACACAGGGAGGGCCACCAATCTCCCCATTTATGGGTATGCCAGAGCCCCACCCAACCTGACCTTGAACAACTTCAGGGATGGGGCATCCACAACCTCTCTGGGCAGCCTGTTCCAGCACCTTAGCATATGATCACTCAGTTTGTTCACCCATCACTAACTATATGAGTGTGTGAACCTCTAGTGACCTTCAAGCAGGACTAACCAGTGAGTAGGATGAGAGATCTGAGTGCCAGCCACTGGAGAGAGAAACCCTGGGTCAGAGGAACACATAGGTCTTGGTGCTGGCTTCTGATGGGAGCTATATTCCTTGTGGATGGTGGTAGGATGAACTTAAAAGCTGCACTAGCATAAGTGAAGGAGCATCTGGAGAAAGCCGTGGCTTGAGCCGGTGACTGACTGAAGGATGTTGGATCAAGGCGAGGATATAGACGGATTTAGAGTCAGTGATAATATTCAAGAAATCCAATGCAAGGGGAGGCCTGTAAATCCAGACAATGAGTGTATGGGTACTTATTATTACTGATCTTCAATCCTGTTCTTTACATGTCTGCAACTGTACCAAGAGCAGATGCTTCACTTAACTGCTGGCTGGACCTCGGCCTCAAACAGCAGAAACCCTGAGGTCTGACAGGAACCAGAGTAACCTCTAGAAGGCCAGGAAGGACTCCTGTAAGACTGAAAGTCTACCATGTCTGGGTACGTTTCACTGCAGATATAATATGAGTCTTAACATCTGTCTTAAAAGAGCCTTCTGTAGGATAGCAGTAAATGAGAAAAGTGTGTTTTTTTTGTTTTGTTCTTTTTCTGAGAAAACAAAGTGCAAGTTTGTCTGTGTGACTTTACAATCTGAAGTTAAGGCCTTTAAAACAATAACAATTTACCCAGGAACAAAGAATACAAAATATATCCATCTTATTATTTAATGTATGCATACCTGAAAACCAAATCAGTACCATAAATGCTTTAGGATTATATAATTTAATAAATAATCAGGTCTATTTCTAAACCTCACTATCATTTGCAATTTGCTATTTTGCTGTTTTCTTCCAATGCAAGTCAGAAATCAACTGTATGAAGTGTCCAAGAAGGCTACAAAGTTCAAGAGCTAAACATAAAGAAACATTCACGCTGCCTCTTTTTCTTATTCATGCATACTTTGACTGCTTTTGAAATAGCATATTATGTTACTGATGTGTATTTACTGTTCCTTGAAGAACAATTATTTTTACTTCATTTCACTAGAAAATTTCAAAACTGGTTTACTCTCCACTATGTATTTAAACCAGTTTACTAGTACAGAAACAAACTTACCTTCTTCTAATCAGCACAATTAGTATATGTATTAAACAATTAGTGGTTAAATTATTAATCATTTCATTTTATGTTTAGCATAACATTAATGATGAGTGAACAATTGAGCAGTCTGTAATATCTGATTCCCAATGGATCTCTGTTATAATTTACTAATTACAACCATGAAACAATCTTATAAACTAAAACTAAAATTAGAATTCGATACTTCAATAATGCTTTAATACCCAAGCAGCAAAAATATAATCTGACTTTGGACATGTTTCTGGACTCAACATAGTCTTCAAGATTGATGTTGCCAGATAAGAAAAAAGCAAATTGATGGAAGTGCTACTAATTTTTTCTAATGACTATTAATTTAGCAGGAGTAAACAATGCTCCTGTTGCATAAAAATCAACCAGAATACAGCAAATAATTCTTCACAATCTACGCCACATTAATCAGTTGAATTGCTGAAAGTTTGACATCTACTTTTCATTTCTCATTCATCTATAAGGATATGATCATAAATGACAACACTGTGAGTAAGGGTGACAAAACTGAGCAGCCCAGAGCTGTAAAATGAGATAGGATGTCTACTAAGGTCTACAGTCACTAATCATGATTCTGTTACACCACCTAAAGCACAGATCATTTTGTGTAGGGTTATGCTAAACCTTCTCCTACAACTGGGGTCCACATAATGTTATATAATACATACTTTAAATGTTGTGTAATCCATGATCATAAAAGGCACATTATTATATCTTTTACGGTGGAATACATTTAATGTTTTTAGAGAAGACTTTTGGTAGAACAAAGACACAGTTTTTCATGTTCAAGCTTATTTGGACAGGTTGAACATGGCAGGCTATACTGTGTTCTAAACATTTTGTTGAGGTCACTTGTTTGAACAAACAAGGCTTTACAAATCATGAAAAAAATCATTTTTCATTTATATTACATTCTAAAAATCACAGTAATTTTAAATGTTATTTTAGTTCTGATACTGAAGAAACATTCATTTTTAAGTGTTCTTTGCTGCCAGTCAGCTTATTCTCTGGCCTTTTTTAAAAATCGTGTATCATGCATTCATAGAAGTTCCTAAAGTCACCCTTTTTGTTTCTTCTGAGCATTACTCATGAAAATTTATTTGGTGCCTGATTGATCCCTCTTAATTCATATGCTCACTTGAAATTATTTTTCACAACCATATATTTCAGTTCCTAGACAACACTTTGGAAAGCTTTGGGTTTGCATTTTTCTTGTGCTATTCTGTTTTCAATGTTATCTAGGCTTTCCTAGAGTCTATGCTTCATTTTCTACTATAAAAGATAAAACTTTTAATTTAAAAAACTTCCTTAGAAATAGAATAGAAACAGATGAATTTATTAAGCATAATCTCAGAGCAAATATTTTGCCCAGTTCCATAATACTCAAGTTTCTTCTGTATCCTAATGGAAATCCTCTTTTTTTTTTTCTTTTTTTTCCAAATTTCATCTTTATATTTACTTCACATTTCTTCAGAGTTTCATTCCAGAAATAATAACTCGTCTTTTTTTCTATATGTTTTGTTAATGAAAATATATGAGTTTAATAAAATAGTTTCAATTACATTAGTCTCTCTGAAAGTAATGCTTCCTACTTATTTCTACGGAAAATACAGCAGATACAAAATGCACATTGACACTATTTGATAGAGCAAATTCTTGGCTACAGAATAGTATTTTTTCAACATAGTCATCACCATGAGCTATACATTTTAATCAGCAATGAAGAAGAGCCTGCATGCTGCACCTGTAAAATGTGCACCAGTGGAGGTGATCTACTGCTGCTGTTGCCACAGCTGAAACTGTGCTCCACCTCTCACTGTGCTCACATCCACTGATTGATCTCCACACATGTTCAGCAAGTGTTGATGAATGCCAGTGGATGCCATTTTTTCTGCATGGAAGATTTTAGTGACACACCTTTGCTTCATCTCCACTTCCATGTCAGATGCCATTGTGTCAGACTGCCCCTCTGCTGCCATCTGTCATGTGGCAACAACATATAATGATATATTGGTGGAAAGGTTCAATCCCTACTGCTATACCACCACCATCTGCCTCTGAAGTCATGGTCCACCATAATAAAATAGGAGGAATTACTTTCAGAGGAGCTCTTGTATAAATATATATATATATAGGAATGTTTCAAAAAATGCAGTGTGAAAGAAATAAATTATGTGATCTTTTGAAAGAGAAGCATGTATGTAGAATACATAATTTAGTGTTAAATTTCATCTAAGTACCTGACTTAACTGTGGGCTATTATATGATTAAGAATTATTTTTACACAGTATCTACAATGACTGAAATATCTCTAGAATGTTCTGGCTCATTGAAAGAGAAGACATATTTCATCAAGACAGATGTATTGCTGAGTTACCCTTCAGTATTAGGTTTGTGACTTAGATCAGTAACACCATTGCAAACATGTTAACATCTGACAACTAGCTCCCTGGTCTTCTTCCTGTTAGCTTGAAAATAAGACTAAAATATAGCATATAATACGCAGCTTCATGAGGCTTTGGCTAAGTGGGAGAGAATTATCCTAGAATTTTTGTGGCTGCTGACACTTCTAATTCCAATTATCATTATTTTTAAAATTCATAGATTTATGAAACAAATATTGATGATGAACATTTCTAGTAACACTACGTAGGGATTTTCTGAGGTTTGCCTTCTATGTGTGCTATTGCACTTTTGTATTCAGCCTAGCAGAGCTTGAAGAGGTCAAACTGGATAAATCTACTAAATTAAGGGCAGAAAGCAGTGCAGCAATCAAAACCATTGAGTTTAATGAGTAATGCATGAGATACACTGACAGCAATCTGTCAGCTGAAGTACTAGCTCGAGGATCTGTGAATAGTACCTGTAGTACTGCATGGAGTTAGAGATTGAAAACAGGAAGAATGAATCCAGTAGGGAGATGGGCATATTTTTTTTTCCTAAAGCCCATGGGCCTTTGGAACCCAAATCCCCAGAGCAGTGTGAGGGACTCAGCTATGTGTCCTCAGCAGGTAAGATAGCTCAGCTCTGTCATGATATGCTCACTGAAAATTAATCTCATTAGAAAATTCTGTCCTGGAAAATTTCTCTCCTAGTTACTTACTTTTTATTCTATTGAAAGTTTTGTTACCTCAAATGTTACCCTGGAGAACCAACCCCTCATCTTCTCACATTTTGAACCTTTGGGAGCCCACAGATGCTGATTGGCCATATCTGCCTGGACTATGGCAGGGAAATATTGTCACGCCTAGACTTCACTAGGATCTATTCTGATGGTGTTGACTGTGTTGTTTTCTTCTCCGTACACTGTAATGTGGGGATATTTTCTTGCATTTCCTCTAAAAGTCTGCTTGCATAATCTTTCACTGGCCTGCAGTATAATTTAATAATCACCATAATCTTCAAAAGCCTTTCTATAAATAGGATGCTTTTCTACCAACCATTAGCTAAAGTTATGTGTTAAAGTAGTAAATTTGTAGTAAGTTTTGTACAGAGATTCAGTTATATGACAGAAAATCTTAGGAATTACTCATTGTTCTTAGCTGTTGGTACAGTTACTAATAAGCCCTTAATAATTGCTTTTTGAGCATGCTGTATCTCCTGATAACAGTGTTATAACTGTGATAACTGAAGATTTTTAGGAAAATGTTATCTAATAAAGTCCAACTTATGAAATTGGAAAAAGGAAACAAGACTTCAGGCATACAATTTTAGTTGTGGCTTCATGACATGTGAACACGGGGACAAATTTCATTATTTTCCCTTTACTTTCACAAGAATACTTTGATGTCCTTAGTTTTACTTTACTATAGCAAGGCACATCAACTATAAAATAAAGATTTATCTGAAATTCTTGCCTATCCTTAAAGTGGAATCAAAATCTGTCAGAATAGATACAGGTCTCTCTAAAGAGTGGCCCACTGTTTTTCATGATACCTCCTGCACACTCAAACCTAGGTTTAGTAAGGTCTATTTAAGGAGACAGATAAGGATTTCATAATTAGTTCAGTTGCTAAATACAGCTAAAACTATTGCTCAATTAGCACAGTAGTGGTTAAATGAGCAGGTTTGTCATTATTACAGCGTCTTTTCAGTCAGCATCCAAAATATGTCAAGACAAAACTGACAGTTTAGAGTAAAATCCAAGTCAGAAAGGTGTTAGTCTTTTGCTTACTATCTTAGCTTACTTCCAGAGCTGCCATTCTCATTCATTAAATTAAAACTAATGCATTTCATAACCTCGGTGTGTTCCTGAAAAGGAAAAAAATGTTAGACTGTAATACATCTATGAACTTTTCACATATACCACTATATTTTCAGATGCACTGTTGCTCTGCTTTGGACTAACTTGTCATAAAAAAACAAATTTGAAAGCATTGGAAATAGATGACAGTCTGAAATTAAAGAGCAGGCAATAACCTCTGAAACAATAAACATACTTTTCTTAATCTTTGAGAATGAAGAAGAATGAAAATGTGATTGCAAGCTATCTATTCTCTCTGTAATTCCAAAGATTCAATTACATTTGAAGATGGAAAAAAATTCATCACAGTTACCTTACACCAAAAACCTGACTGGATCTTGCACCCAATTTACAGCTGACTATATTAAGAGACAGGAATGATATAAATAATATAAATTTGGTTCTAATACACTCTGTCTGTTTTAAAGGATGATCTGTATGTATTAGGGCTTCAAAGGTAAAAGGAGTAACTATGGCATGCTTCTAATAGTTTCTCCATCTAGAAATTTCTTTCAAAAAAATAAAATTTTAAATGTATCTCCAGGTCTCAGAAGTTATGAAATTTTAGTGTGTGAAATTTTTTGCATGCCAGTGGAAAGCACTGAAACACAACATTCATATCTGCATATTATTCCACAGTTTAACAGAGGATAAAATGAGTATGTTGTTGCCAAAACCACAAAAACACCACTTGTATTTTCACTAATTATCTCTTCATTAACAATCATTAGGAATAATTGATGTTTTCTCAGAACCCAAGTATGTTGTCTTTAATATTTTTACACAAGAGCAATAATATATCTGCCAAATGCCTCTATCTTTTTTAGAGAAGAAATGACATTGTCTTAAGGGGGGAAAGAAAAGAGACAGTTATCAAGAATAACAGTATCTTATGCCATTATGTGTGCATAGCAAAGAGGAAGATGTAAGCAAAGTAACCCAAGGATTGCTAGAACTGAATTATCTTTAGTGCTTTTAAACCTTTCAAGAAAACACAGCGGTCAGCCTGTCCTTGTCCACTAACTCATGATCCCAGGAATATGGATTAATGATATGTCAGACTACGTAAGCTTGATGTATATGGCCATGCTCTGTAGATCAAGATGCACAAGGCTTCTGTTGGATAAACCCAATAGTTAAATGACATATGAACCTATATCTTCTGCAGGAGTCAACTAAATTACTTTCTCCCTTCTTAATTCTCTGACAATTGATAACTTATGAAACCCTAGAATTATAGACAACAATGAGAAAACACAGCCAGCAAGAAACTTTTAAGATAGTGCAAGATGCAAAATAATTTTAAATTAATGAGCATTTGAACTTCTGAAAATACTTATTGA
The DNA here is from genome assembly GCA_037305975.1 of Chrysolophus pictus. Taxonomy (NCBI): domain Eukaryota; kingdom Metazoa; phylum Chordata; class Aves; order Galliformes; family Phasianidae; genus Chrysolophus; species Chrysolophus pictus. The sequence goes on from CM074576.1 coordinate 79,139,050, forward strand.
GACAGACTGTGTTTATCTGTTTTCTTACTTCAAGTAAGAATAGGATCCCCTATAGGAGAATAGGAGGTGGTTGAGTCACTGTTCCTGAATGGGTTTAAAAACTGTCTGGATGTGGTGCTCAGGGACTGATTTAGCGGTGGGTTATTAGAGTTAAGTTAATATGGTTAGGTTGTAGTTGGACTCGATGATCTTTAAAGTCTTTTCCAACCTGAGCAATTATATGATTCTATTCTATCAGTTTTAGGTAACTGTATTACTACACATTTACAGTAATTGAAATATGCTATCAAGCATATTTCACAGAATCACAGAATGTTTGATGTTGGAAGGGATTTCTGAAGGCCTTCTGGTCCAGCCCCTACTCAAGTAGAGACATCCAGAGCAGTTAATCCAAGACTATGTCAAGGTGTCTTTTGAGGATCACCTAGGAGAAGATTCCACAATCTCTCTGTGCAGCTTGAGCCAATGCTTCATCATCCTCACAGTAAAGCACTACCTGATGTTCAAAGGGAACCTCATGTTTCAATTTGCCTTGTCCTGTCCATGGGCACCGCAAAAAAAAAAGCCCAGCTCTGTCCAGCTCTGTAATATTGCGAACATTTCCACAGAACACTTAAAATACCTGGAAGTTAAGGTGATCTGTTCATACTGGTAAATAATTAAAACTATTAAAAGAACATTGTGATTTCATGTCTAGTTTCCTTTATCTAATCCAAAAGAACAACATATAAAACTATAAGATACTCAACTGTTTTTGGGAAATAAAAAGCATTTTACTTCAAACAGTACAAGCTCTAAGTAAGTTAAGAAGCATTTGAATGTTTCCCTGTGATATGCTACTCTTTATTATTTTTTCTCAGTACAAAATTGATTGAAGAGGCAATCATCATTGGCATCCAATTCCTATTCCATTAGCATCATTCATTACCTACCCTATTCAGCTGATAGAAGAGTTGAGGTAAGCTTCCTCGTAAATCAAAACAATGAAGTGGTCCAGATTAAAAATAGCTTATAAATATTTTATTTTTATTAAGATCATACATCAAAAAGATTTGCTTTTATGAATTCATTGATTATTTTCAATAGTCAGTAATATTTTGCAAATATGCTTCCTATAATGCATTGTGCTTGAAATATCCTCACTACTCTTACCTCTGAGTACATGACACTTTTTTATTCTGTGTAAGGCACAAGTCACCTAAATCAAGCTGTCGGTTTGTAAATCCCATCTAGAGAATTAAAATGGGGAATGGCATATTTCACGAGGAAACAGAATACTGAGTACTCTTCAAATATGTATCTGCACTAGCATATATGAATAGCTGTTTTGATATGCAGCCAGTAACATAAATGTCTGCATAAAAATTAGCAAGAGAGGGTTGTGAACACAAAGCTTAATTTACAGAATTCTCTGTCCTGAAACTATTCTGATGTAGCATAAAATGCAATTATGTAGTTTCTTTAGGTCCCTATAAACAGAGATGAATGGACCCACAATTTTTTGTGAAATTTCCAATCTCTCTACAGTGATTATAAATTTTTATGTTATTGGTTTAAAGAATTATAAAGAATTCATCTTGGTTTTAATTATTCAGTAAAATATAAACCGCTTTTGATTACAACCAATACAAAAATTCCCCTGGGCACAAAAGAGTTTTGAAAAGAGATTTTTTTTAGTGCTTCTTCATGGTGCCTTAAATTTTTGTTTTCTTTTATGGACCTACTAATTCTGATACTATTCATAGCCAGATAAAATTATACTTCCCTTCCATAAAATCCATAAAACCAAAGTTCTTAGAATACTCTCTTAGCTTATTAGACAATGTGGATGTATACAGTTGCAGGAGCTCTGCTCCAGGATTCATCTTGCTGAAGTCGGAAAAGCATTAAATATTAAACATTTCTTTAAATATAGAAATGTGAGTCTATATGTTGAGCAACAATAACTGTAAACTCATAGAGGAAGTCAGCTTTCACTGAAATTGGGTGAAGTTTTCTACCCATTTTATTTAGAATTGATTCAGATCTCAGAGTATCCTGCATGTATATCAAGGGACTTTTGAAGCCTTCTCAGTGCCACATTCACATGCTTTCAGCTTTGTGCAACACTGAAAAAATTTCTGTTTGCTAGTGCCTGAAAAAAAAGGGAAGAGGTTGTCTCTCAGTGCTGTTACAGAACCTCAGATCTCATTATTCTAATGGCCATATATGAAGTGAATTATGAAAAGAATAAAAATTAGTTTCTGTTTTAATTTGCTCATACCAAAACCTGCATTTTATTAATTCAGTGACATCATCTTAGATAATTGGGTTCCAGAACTGAAAGAATAAGCTTTTCATTATCCTGCTTTCCATACGCATGCCATGGTATTTACAGAGTCATTCAAATTGACATTCATAACTACAAGTTCAGAAAGGGCTACTTAGCATATTAGCTTAAACATTTTACTTTTTTGGTGTTAGTAATTAGAAAATATTGCATTACTTTTTTTCATTCAAATTAACTTTAACATTTTGCCTACCTGCTTTAAATCGCAACAAACTGCAGTTGCTCATAAAATATTTCATTCCTCAGATTCTAAATCATGGAGTTATTTATCTATTTTATTTGCTCACAACTAATTTGTAGTTTAATTATTTCCTCAGCTCAATGAATATCACCTGTGGTGACATTTTGGTCTGAATCTTTAAATGTGAATACATAAAAATGAACTAAACTCAAGCTAGATATGAAGCTTGGGCCAGAAAATACTCATGGGCCCTCAGATCTGGATTCATAATTTACTCCCTAATGTCAGAATAATACGAATTCTTGATCACCACAAGTTATCAAAGATAAACATTAGCTAAATAATTGCTGACGATTCTCCAAACCATTTTCTTTCCCATGGAGAGATTTTTTTTTAGAATTCTTTTATATCAGCCCTATTAGAAAGCAAAAGCAGTAGAGGTGTGCTCCTTCTCTGAAACGCGGGAAATATTTGACTAATTCATTGACCTCCAGTCCCTAACTAATTCAGTTTGGATGGGACTTCAGGGATATTTAGTCCATCCTCCTGATTAAAGACACTGACCTGAGAGGTCTCTATCCTGTAGACCTCCAAGGACAGAGTCTGCACAGCCTTTCTGGACAACTTGTACCAGTGCTTAATTATCCTGAGGCTTCATTATCAATTAAAACAATATTTAAGAATAAGGTATATATGAATGCAATGACTGAAGTGATTCTACTGCAGCACTGTTACTATTTATCACGCTGTCATTTCATACTTATTCACATAATATAATTAATGTAAGCTGGCTGACATAGTATGATACAGGTTCTTGGTATGAGCTGAGCTATGGGATACACACAATACTAAAGATTTATTTTCTTATTTTGTGTCTTGAGAAAATTCTTCTTCCACTCAGAAGAAGTCTGATAATGTATTAGTAATCTGAATTTTTTAGTAGATGACTATAAAGTAAATTATGTGAGCATTATCTGCAGTTTGGTTTAGAGACTCTTAGCAATGAAGATGAAAGCAAATATTATCAATTTTTCAGTAATTACATCCATAATTGAATTATTGTATGTGCCATTAAATGCATGATTCCATCTCCACATCTGCATTCTACCTGTTTGCTTCTCCTGCAGTATTTCATCAAGAAATTTGAAATACATGGTCATAAAAAATGTTCCTGAAGACGTCTCTTGAGCACTAGCCATTTGAGGATTCATATCATAGCATAATTATAGATGGTGTTCTGGGTGGCATTCAATCTCTCTGCTCAAGAAATATTTGCACAGTTCATTCACATGACAATCTCTACAGTTTTTTGATAGAAAACAGCCATGTAGTAGTGCATGAATTTCTGTAGATTCAGCAAACAGTGACTGCTATGTATCAACTAGAGTAAATTTTCCAGATACTACACTAAGACTCAATATTTATGTGTATTCACTGGCATTTGTTAAAGTAATTCACATTTTTTAATAAATTTTGTTAGCTCAGCCTCTCCTAAATTCTGTTTTCCTACGTGCTTGTCGTGCTAAATTTATAATGATATATAGAAATAGGTTTTGACCAGATGACTATAAAAGATTGTAAGTAATATAGGAAACAAAATTAATTCACTGACTTTTCCTATTTGGCTTGCAGTTCTTGCTTTCCAAGTGTGTTTCAAATGTAAGTGAACCAAATGCATCAGAAGTTCCACTAGATATCTATTTTCAAAATTGCCCTGTTTTGCTTAGCTTACAGAAGACATAAAGTAGTCAGAGTGTACTGTATGATATTCTTTTGTTCCCTTAGCAGGTCAGTTTGCAAATGTTAGCTCTCAGCAAATATCAGCTGACCAAGACATATTACATCTATATGTGTTGTTATTTTAACTTATATATATTGACTTATATATGTAGGCTTAAAGAAGAATGGCAGCTAATTTTCGTTTGGGGTTAGCTGCTACTGCAGCTAAGATGAATACATTGAAGAAACAGCTGTACAAAGGCATCGTGCAAATATGCTGTCTTCATTTGTCCATCATCACAGTGTCAGAGATATTTTTCTGAAGATCTGACATTGTTTTTAATAATTTGACAACCAATAGTAATAAGAAAGAAGATTTTAAAACACTGTCTGCTTTTTCAGCTGCTTGACTCTGCATTGTTTTCAGCTGCTTCTATCCTCACCAAAACTTTATAAATTTTGCTGAAATTTTCTTAGTCATTTATTGAGGTAAAACAAACAAACAAACAAACAAACAAACATCATCAAACAAAACAGAGAAAACATTTAATCATTTATGGGGAGAATTTAAGGAGGAATATGCTGTTCAGATAATTTAGAATATTCTAAAAATTCTAAAAGAATGAACAGAAAATTTAATGAAGGTAATTAGAAGGAGGTGCCCAAATAATGCCCTGCCCAGAAACTCCCAGGCCCGCTCCAGTAGCCCTTAGTCCATCAAAGGTTCACCTGCTCTAACCCAGAGCAGCACCAGAATATATTGGCAGGCAGGGAAGAACAAATATGATGACTCAGAGGGAAAGAGGCCTTGTCTGAGGCCCTCCCCGCCCAGCCCAAGCTGAAACATTTCAGGAACTATGTGATTTGGAAAGAAATATAGGAAAACAGAGGGGAAAAAAAGGAGGAAAGGGCCAGTTGTGTGCAAGTAGGGGTTGATGAGTACACCAGTACACTACAGGCTATTAGTGCTCTTTGTGTTCATGTATGTGATGGGTATGTTGGTCTATTCATGTTGATCTGTGTGACCAGTCTTGTAAATACATATATAAATTGTGTATACAGTGAGCATGCACTCGTTCTAAGTTATGACAGGAACCATCTCATTGCAGTATGACTCTGCTAAGTCAAAATCCCATGCAATTTCAAATCACTTCAAATATGTAAGTTTGTTATTAGGGTTAAGGTTATAAGTTTGTTATTAACATTAAACCCTTGAGGTATAAAACATCTAAAAAGCCTGCTGAGAGGGTGATGGACTGGTATTAAAGTATGTATTAAATAGAGCTTGTTCTCATCCATTTTCTGTTCTCAACTTAGTTCGAATTCTGAGAAGTGAAAAATGCACATAGTACTTGTGTAAGTTCAGTACAGGCTGGATAGATTTCTTGAGCTTGTTTCTTGAAAATTGTGGTTGATCAAGATGGGATAAGTATGACAATATTAAGTACTCCATTCTGATCTAGTTCTGGCCAAGGAACTGCTGCATGGATATCTGTCATGGAATAAAGGTGCCTTACTTTCTGCTGAGTTGATAGAAATGCTCACCTGAGATAACTTCATAATTTGGACACTATTATGAATTTTTCTTCCGCATCCCTACTGTTTGTCTCACGGCTATGGTAAATCAAGTGAAATATTTTTAACTTAGCATCTTCACCCACCTAAGTTTACACTCTTCTCTTGTGAGATAGCATGCTCAGTCACAACAAGCTCAAGCACAAGATCTGTGTAACTGAAATAGCATAGAAGGATCTATCTATCTATATTTATTTTCATAATAATTACTTTTTAACTAATTCTCTATTAAAATGTACTATACATGTGTACTTAACTATAATTAAGTTTATATAATTAATCCACGGGATTGGTGTGAGCTCAGAAATACTTTATCCATTTTGGCAAACTTATAGACTCTGTAGGTTACAAAACAAAATATAGTCTAAAAATGATTGTACAGAATGAAGAATGCAGTTTTACCTTCTGTAGTAACTATTAGCTTCACAGAGCTAACTTTTCATCATTTAGGGAGAGAGTAGGAGGTGGTGATAATATTTTAGAAGATTGGAAGAAATAGATATTTTTCTTAATTAGGAATGCACATCTGAGGAGTATGTATTTTCTTAGCTTGAGTTTTAAAATGATTGATATTCTGGTGTTTATATGAAATTTTCTGTTTTCAGCCATTCTAATTGTGGTAAATTGATGCTATGTTGCATCAGAGGTTCATTTTATAATTTCCTGCTATAAAATGTCTAACATTGGTTAAGTAACTGTTCTTTTTTCAGAACATTGCATGACTGTTTTGTTTTTTTTCCCCCTAGACATCAAATACAGTCCCTAAATGAAAAAAATATATTAAAAAATGTGTATGTGCACTAGTGGAAAAAAAATATGCTTTTAAAGTTTTTTTTTTTTCTTTTGGAGGGGTACTGTGACAGAGAAAATCCAATGCAATGGACTGGTGCATCAGATGCCTACGTTCATTATGGGAACTGTATGCATTGCTTATGGCTTTGATAACTAGTTATTATCCAGAAAAAAATATCACACTGAAGATAGTGTGGAGGGAATAAGATTTATTGGCTTCAGTTTTGTTTGATATTCACTGTAAATATTAGATCAAAACTTTAATGTCTGCCTTTTTTTTTCTTTTCCTTTTTCATGTATTGCTTTGCTTGTTGTATTTGTTATTTCTGCAGTATTTAAGACTCCGAGGGAACTACTATCCTTAGATATAATCCTTTAGATTTCCTATAACATCTTTGAAGGATCTACTGGCTGTCCATGGATACACAGATAGTCTGTCATTTATTTTGATGATTAACTGTGGATGTATCCTCTAAATTTCATCTGTTGAATAGAGACACTATCTTGCTGTAGATGAGTAAATATGTCATTTCACAGTGTTAGCTTTTAACCCTGAATATTGTCATTTGATAGACTAGGTGAAAGAGATGAGACTTGAAATAATATGTCTAAAATAACAAGTTCTTAAGATTATTACCTCTTTTACAGATAAAAGAAAGAAAGCTGTAAATTGTGTTTTAAAGTTATAATTAGTCCAAAGAAAACTCCAAAGTTTATGAATAGCAAGATATTTTCTTTTGCTACTAAAGGAGAAATAACAGCTTTATGAGATATTAAACTTTTTTAAAAATTTATGTACTGATTTTTCCCTATCATTTCACATACATTTCTATAGGCACTTGATCATTCCATTTAACATAGTCTCTAGAAATGTGGTCTTTCATTTTTGTGACTTCCTGAAATGTACATATTTTTTTCTCATAATTTTTCATTTTAATCAAGGAACATGTTCATATATAATAATGAAAGTATTAGTTAAATCTTCCAAAAATTAATGATAATTCTTTTTCTTGGACATCTGTCTCTGTGATGAACAAGCAAATATTTCATTTAACCTATTAAAGGGCATTCTATTTCTGTTTATGCAACAAGACAGTTCAGTATTCTGTTAAAGTGAGAACATTTCTTCAAAAGCCTGAAGATAGGACTTATGGCAACTATATGAGCCCAAGGCAGACATATATAAGTACAAAATCCAAGGCGATCCCTTGTAAGCTTGGAGCCCATATGCAAATGCAGGTCTTACATAGAAAATAAAAAATTAAAGTAATTGATAAATACACTGTACAACAGTTCTATGATGTACTATAGAAAAAATAAACATGAATCACAGAATATCCAGAGTTTAGAGGGACTTGCAAGGATCATGGAGTACAACTCCTAGCTCATTTTTGTTTATTTGAATATGTTACATTTATTTTGATATGACTTTCCAAAACTGTATACAGCTATACTCATTTTAAAAATGTATTTAATTATTTCAAAGGAAATTAGGGATGTACCCGATATTGGAAGAAAAACAATACTTTTGGTGTTAGAAACTTGCCATTATTTAATTTTCTTGTAATACTAGATGGAGTATTTAAAAGCGTTGTCAAGTGTTGTCAAGATTTAACTTTGGTTATATCAGTATTAGTACTAAAACTATGGATTTATCAATTGTAATAACAGGTATGCTATAGTTGCATGCAAAGACCTTTTTGCAATGTACCTTGCAAAAAAGCCCACAAACAATGATAGACTTTGCTGTCGAGGTAGGGAATCGAGATAGTGACCACATCACTGAAGAGTTTCATTCCCACGTCAAGCTCTTAGAGAAGATGATGGTGACAGTGTTCTGGAGCTGCTTACAGGCTATTAAGGAAGAACACTGAGTTCTAACCCATGAAGTTTTAAGTACTGGAGTTTTTATAGTGAATAAAAATGCAGCTGTCCTTGGAGGGAAGCTGAGGCAGAAAGCAGTATCTGTGCACTGTTCATGCCAGTACCTGGTGATAGGCTTTGAGATCTAGTGTCTTCTAAGTGCTGAGTCTGTTAAGTGGGGTGAGCTTTCTGGAAGGCTGGACTGTCTATGTGCTACTCCAAAACCAGAGAGCAAAACATATTCAGTATAGAAAATACCCAGATGGCATATCTCTAATTCTCATCTGTTGAAAAGTCAGCTTGCAAATTTTCAAATACCTGCTGCTTCTCAAATAAATTGTTGATAACAGAAAGCTGTTATCAGAAGAAAGAGAATAAACCATTATTTTTATAACTGAAGTTATGAACTTACATTGCCTTTTGTTACTACATGCATATGTATGATCTGATCATATAAGGGAGAACTAAAATGTTTTGAAGAATTGGAGAAAAGAGTCTGTATACCAGTCAGATATTTTCTGCCATTTCTGCAAGAATCATTTAAACAGAGAGCAGTCTGTCCTCAGATGACCTTTCTCTAATGCAGATCTCAGCTGTCAGATCTCTGAAACATAGGTTTTCTGAAAGAATTCTCAGGAATACAAGATTTTGAGGTAAAATTAAAAAGATATTTCTGCCCTAATTTGTTATCCTGAAATTGTTTTCATATGACACTCATTAAATAATTAAACTCAATAAAACATTTTTACAGCGTTTTCTATTTACCTCATTGCTGTAGAGAAGAAAGTTATATCCATTTTTAATCCAATGAATGATGCTTTAATAGGCATGAGAACCAGGTTTAATTCTCTTTTTTACCTGAAGGAGTCTGAATTCACTTTTCCTGTTTGATGTTTTCAACCATTGCAGCACTCAAGAGTTTTTTTGCATATTTGCTATGGCTTCTGATGGTACATTTTTTAGCAATTTCACTTGTGCCCTATCTAATTTTTCTAATCATGTTATAATGCAGAATCACTCACAATTATGAAAAAAACAATAGTGTAAATAGCTGAATTTGAGAAAACATTGGAAAGAGACACCTGACTTAAAATACTTTCTGAGCATCTAAATTTTACAAAGAAGTCTGCAGGACTTAGAGATAACCGTGCCTTTGATAATCAGATCACAGAACTGTAGGCAGAAGACATCTAAATTGCAGTGTGCAGCTGTGTACTACATTTATTATCTATTCTAGATCTGAGAGGGAGGTAAGAATCCCCAAAATACCAAGGACCATAATCATCATGATCATCATTAATCAGTGCTCACCAGCTGCACACACACACACTTATTCCTTTTTGGCATCTGATAAAGCCCTAATATATATGTCATGTTGATTGGGGAACTGGAGAGAAAGCATATAGGGAAAAATAGAATCATTCAGCTCTTCCTATATATGGAGCATAATCATTTATTTTAGGAGGAAAAACAGACTTAAAAGGTATGGATTTACTTCCATGCAGTGGAAAAATTACTGGGTGGTATATCATAGGTGAATTATGAAGGAAATCACATATTTGTCTCATGTATTTTAAAATATACTTGGTTCATTACCAGGGGGTAAAATTCAGTGAAATAGTGTTAATTGCATGAAAATTATTTTTTAGAATGTTCTAAGGTTACTTCACAGAAGAATGTTTTCGAGTCTTACGGACAAATAAAAGATAAAGATGGCAGAAAGATGTGCATTTGTTACAAAGTAAAAAATCAAACTCCCTTTGCAAGACAATCAAATAAATCAACTCCAAAATAAATCATGGCAGATTTCATTTGAATATATCCCAGTAGGAGATAAATTTCTATTAATTCACAGAAATATACACCCTTATGTGTTAAAAAATGAGTTATTAGGAGGGAGAAAAAATTAGATTGAGAGAAAAGGTTTAACTATCTTCAGAATTCTTGATAGATATAGCTGTGTAGTGTACGTTTGTCTGGAGAAATGAACAAACCAACTATAGGGCATAGTTATGGAAGAATCCTAGACATTGCTTTTCATTAAGAATTTCTATTGATCTGTGCAAAGAGAAGACAGTGCTGCTTCTCTCCCTGACAGCAGGTCTTTCGAAGGACACCAAGTATGGCTGAATCTAACCATCTGAACAAGTGTGTTTAGTTAGTGAAAAGGAAGTTTTAAGCAAAATTGTCTCTGAAGCTCAACATAAAAACTGTCAGAAATATGGTCTTTAGAAAAAGGCAGATGTTTAGCAGCTGCTAAAATTATGTTCAGCAGGCATATATTTTGGAAAAGTGAGTATGAATTTATCAGCCTACAGTGACAAAAAAAGATTCTGATGATTTAAACTAGCTAAATACCACATTATAAATTTGTAGAGATCAACAAGATTCTGTCTTATAAACTAAAATCATCGGCTATTCTGGATTCTCTGTCTGGTTTGTGTTCTGTGAGTTGTTTGTTTGTTTTGGAGAGGTTTTAGTTGTAAGAAAGGGAACTCAGAAGAGGAATTTCTGTTTTCTATTATTATGCTGCCTATCTGAATGAAATATACATGCATGAGCTGGAATACCAGCAGGCTGGAATACCAGCAGTACAAAAATTGAAATGGAACTGCAGCCAGAACTTCTCTGATACTGCACTCAGTGACTTTGGGATGTAAAGGCATAGCCTGTGAAAGTTAACATTTGATTTAGGTGTCCCTGGCAAGATTTTACCAAGTCTAACGGCTGATACAGCGCTCTTTTTACTGTGTGGCTTCTAGATGATGTGTTTTGACTAGAGAGGATGAACACTGGTGATGATGAGTGGGCTTGGTGTGAGAGTTAGATGGAAAGTTGATTCACTGAACTGTGGTATTGATCTACCTAACATTTTATATTATGATTACCTGTTGTGCTAGAAGTGCTGACTGTTCTGGTGAGATAGGCTCTGGTTCATTCTGGTGTGGTTGCATCTTGCCCTTGAATGCCTTTTGCAGACACTTTGCTCTTCATTGGCTCTTTTGAGTTATTTTTATTTTCTGGCCCCAACCTGTTTCTTTTCCAGTTAGCTTTTCCTTCTCTCTCAGCACCAGTAAGCCTGCGTGTGTTGTCTTTAGAGCTCACCTGTATTTCTCAGAATAATTATTTCATTGGCACTTGCCCTCATAATATTTTCGGCTGGTTTTATGACTTCTTTCATCACGTTAGCAAGCCAATGGAATTTTTAAATTTGACAAGTCTCAACTGTCGTCAGGGCACTTACAGCAGAAAGAACAGGCTGCTTTTGCTGTACTAAGCACACTATGGTTTGATTTGAGGGAAGGGGAATAACCTTATAGAAATATAACCATTTCATTTTAACAGAGTAGAAAACAGGGGTTCTAATGCAATTCATGGACATCCTTTCTGTAAAAAATAGTCAAAACAGAGAAACAAAATAAGGATAACATTCTCCATGAGAAGTGATCAGTAAGGCATTCTTTTGGTAATGTTTTTTACCTGGAGCCCCTATTACGTATGTTTGCAGTAATATGCCAGCTGTTCTGATTATGATAGAATTTCCAGGTAAAAAAGAGAGAGAATATCCCTTTACTTAAAACACAGAGTAATCAAAATGATTACAAAATGATTGCCTAATGATGGCAGTGGTCTCCTGGAATAGAAGTGACCTAAATTCTCCCTGAACTGGGTTAGGCACTTGAAAATATTCCTTGCCCTTCCTAATGAGTGTCTTGTTGGATGATCAACTGTTCTGCAGAGGTTTTGTTACAGTTCCATTCATGATAGCTGTTTCATTTTTGTACAATTATTTAATAACTGATTAGAGAGGGACTTGATTCCATGCATCAGATAAATACTTATAATCATCATATCATTTCCTGTTTATCTTTTTAAGTTTCACTTAATGAGCCATTCCATTTTTCCATTTTGTTTACAAACTTTCCTGCTGTCTTCTGGGGGTTTCTTTGTATAGCATTAAGAAAGTGATTCTAAACATTGAAGTAGAGCAAAAAAAGAATACATTGTTCACTGAAAGACATTTAGGAAATCTGCAAGGGCGTATCTCTTAAAATCTGCTTTTCCTTTTCTTCTGTCCTGAGATCACACACAGCAGCATAGTGGAGCTTACTACATTGAGTTTTGATCTTGTGCATGCATAAGGAATAGAAAAAGACTTATCTCAGTCTTATGGGAGCTCACGGACCTCTACCTTTAGCGCTGAATCTCAGCTACTCCTTGCATACTACCTTGTTTCTTGGCAACTTCTTTGACAAGAAAGATGTCTTCCCATAACTTCGCAGTTTATGACTCAATTTACAATGAAGCCTTTGCAATTTAGTGATAGATCATTCTGTAGATTCTTGGAAGCACAACAACCTTTAGGGTGATAGACATTCAAGGAATTTGCCACTGTATTTGCAGTGACCAGATATATAGTCTGAAAACTATGTGCCAGAATATTTAGAATTAGGTTTATCACTTCAAAAATGTAAGGAGAAAAATTATTAAATATGTAAGTGTACAATAAGTGTAAAGGAAAATATTTTTGAAGCCTATACTTTTCCCTTCCATTCTTACACTAAGATTAAATTTTATAATAAGGATGTTCCTTAGTTGCCCCAAATATCTGCTGGTTCATTATATGTTTTGATCTCTCATTAGAATGATGACAGCTTTTCGGTTTCTATCATTTCTTCCTATTACTCTTTTCCATCTTAAAGCCAAATAAATGTAAGTTATTTCCCGTTTAAAAGACATTTTTTGTTGTTTGTTTTTGGACTTTCGGACATCAAATATCAACATGGTGCTCAAGTAATTTTCTCCCTCTTCTTCCTTAAAGTCTCCTGAATCATGTTTCTATTCCATTCTCTAATTAGCACATTCCTTGCTCAACATTTCTACGTTTGCCCCTTTTATAAAAGGATTAATTGAAAAAAAGCCTTTGCAGAGAGTACACTGTGAATTTTCAATACTCCAGAGAACTAATTTGAGGAAAGGGGTGATAAGGATCCTCAAAGACCTGTCTTGTTAGACTCAAGGAAGAAACCAAAAGACCATTCTATTTTTTCACTGATCAAATTCCACAGAAACTGGCTAGAATGTTAACCCTTTAACCTTAAGAATAGAATTGAGAATAATGTATCACATTTTTGCTCACTACTGTCAAAGTGCATTTTATTTGTATCACTCTAATTGCCAGATGTCCTACAGGCTCCCTCTTATAGACCTTCTGACTGTTTTGTGTTGCAACGTCTGGGTCTTCATTACCTACCTGATGTCATTTAAAAGTATCACATTATATTGTCAGCAGACCCATTTTTTAGCATCACACAGATCAATTCCTGATGAAATATGACAGGCCCCTCTCCAAAGTTAACAAAATAATTCAGAGATGATGCAGTGTCTTCTCATGACAGTGCAGGACAGGTCATTTTTACCATCTATCACTACTAAAGGCAGGCACCCCGGCAGCACAATCACTAGCATTCTCATTTGTCTTCTGAAGTATGTATCACCTTTGACAGTGCAGCAGAACTTCAAACTATAATAATAAAAGAAAACATTGGAACCTCAAATGAGTTATTGTGAACTTATGCTTCATTCAGAGTAGTTTTCCTGAATACTCACAAGGATGAGAGCAGTAATATGAGTGTTGCATGCAAACTACTGTGCCATGCCACCTGCATTTGTATCATAATCTTGCTCAATGCAATTTTTTCATTTTATCTATGAGCACAAAGTGAACTACTTTTTGGATCATCCAGAGGCTGGGATGTCTTGCAAACCTTCACAAAAATGCTTTTTAATGTGGGTTAATAGTGGTGATGTGCTGTTAGTTTAAAATAATGCTATTCATTTTGAAATGCCTCATTGTTTTGAGAGCTTTAGTACCTGCAAGATCCACGAGCCTGTCTTTTCTCTTTCAAAACAGTCTAAGTAGCTTTTTATGAAATCTGTTCAATTAAAACTAAGTTTTAATTAAACAACTAAGGTTTAATTAAAAAAGCTAAGCCAGGTGGATTAGTTAGCCCGTTAGATAAGTTATCACATCACATCACAAACTGTTGTGGGGCATGTTGTGTATTTTATAGGAAGCAAATAGTTTATTTCTCCCACAGTCTGAAGTATTTAATTTCCTGATCAGTCCAAGTTCTCAGTCTCTTTTGCAGCCACCTTCCTCTGAATAGCTCAATTTCCACCAGAGTAAAAAAAAGTAATGGTCTTTCAATATAAATAGCCTGAGATTCATGTACATGTATAAGATCTACCTTATAATAGACAAAGCTATTAAACAAGATGACACATTTCTTCAGGCCCAGAGAGCAGCGTCACACCAAACAGACATTTTAGCTTGCCTTCTTAGCAAGACTAATATATTTCTTATGAAAGGAAGTTAATGTGATTGCAACAAAGAACCTAAAATTTGTATTACATTTAAAGACAGCAAAAGACACCTCCCATATTATCTTAAGTGAATTAATAAAATTACTGTTAGTCAGCTTACTTGCTTGAAAAGTGAATATTCTGCAGAGTCTTTATATAAATAGCAGTTTTACTTTTCCCAGAAAAAATGACAAGCCATCAAAAACAAATTTCTATAGAGAAGATATATCTGCATGGAAAGTACAACCTTATACCATGAGATGTGAACCCAGGCTCATGAAACAGTCATTAACCTCTTGATGCTCTATGGACTATATGCTCTGACTTACAAGATCTCAGTCACGCTACCTGATAAATAATATTTATATTCTTAATCCTATTTTGCAATGGGGAAAAAAAAAAAAAAAAGGATAAAAAGGATGAGGAAAAATGTATTTTTTTTCATCTCTTTCAGGTAAAAAAAAAAAAAAGGAGGAGGAAATGTTCTACTGTGGGTAAAATATGGAACAGCTGATATCAAATATATCCAGTATAATTGAAAGCAATACTTGCACTATATTTATTGCTATAGCACTTGCGGAACTCATAACAATGTAGCAACAGCAAGCAGCACAGGTATGCAGTTTCCTGTTCCTGTCTCTGACAGTGTGCCCTGAGTTTAGAGGGCAAGATTTTGAAAGTCTGTTGTGTTCGTGGATTCTCTGATAAAGATTCTGAAAACTAGTAGGACTAAATATGTTACGGAGAGTGAGACACCAGAGATTCCAACTCGATATAAAATCTAGATGCAAGACACTGTTTTAAAATGTTTATAATATTTTCCCTTTTCATTTGTTTGTGCCATATTTTGTAGTTGACTTTAAGAGCTGGGAATTAATCTCTGATCCAGAAGAATCTTCTGGACTTATGTTTAAAGGACAAAGAACTGTCCTTCCTTACACAGAGAATATGAAAAAAGCTGTCAGACAAAATAATTTTGAGTTATCATTACCATACATGAGGGAATTATTTATTATCAATTTATGGAGGAGAAAATGGCACTTTATCTTTCTGTCTGCCTGGAATCCAGAAATATTAAACATTTTTCTTTTTCAAATAAGTGATTTGCATAAAAATAATGAATGAAAATTTACACATACAAATGGAATTACATATGTAAAACATTTGAAACACATGTTCCTGTTAAATGGATAGCTATATTCCTCTTATGTCTATCCAGGCATGGATAAGTATTTGCGAAGATATGACCACAACTGTGCAACTAAAGGAATTATCTGAAAAAGAAGATTAATCACAATCACACTTTTTTCTTGACATGTCACATTTCTTTTCTTTTTTCTTTTTTTTCCCTTCTTGGATTAGTGCCTTTTTTTGCTTGGTGAAGGCTTTAGGAAAAACTCTACTTAATATAAATAGATAACTTTGGTTTCTTCAGAGACATCTGTAACATATGAAAACAATATTGCCTAACTGGAGCAAACTGAAAGGATACATTATATTATTACAAAAATACATTTATCCAGAGTTTCCCATCAATTTTTGCCACAGGTAGTCGTGGGAAAAAATATTTCTTTAGACTCATTCTCTTTAAAATATAGACTCTTTAAAGTATTTGGCTTGAGAAACTCCTACAAATAATTTTTAATGCTGTTACAGTGATCAAATCCAAAGAGAGCTGCAAAAGAAGCCACTTTAGAGAAAACACTTCAGATTTCATTTATATTTAATCTTAACTCCAAAAAAGAGTCATCTGCATCTGGTTTAACTTGTGCTTATTTCATCAGTACTCTAGTACACTTGACATAAATGTTAAATAAAGATTCTTGAAGAAGTTTAGTAAATCTTTCAGATATGCAATTATTTCAGGAATGTTATTGCTCTTAAATGTCAACTTTGCATAGGGTGTCTATGAACTGCTCATATACATCTTTTTGTTTGTTTGTTTCTTTTCTGATTCAATTTAAGCAATATTGTTAAATGGATTAAACTAACCCTTATCTTAACTTGTTTGACATCACGGGATTTACATTAGGGACACACTGAAACCCGTGTGTCTCATAAGGCATCAGCGAATTGTGCTTGCAATGTGTTTGAAATTCAGTATTTTTCATGCCATTTAAATCTAAAATATAAATTCATTCTAAGGTTTTCTATCTCTACAATGCTCAGAGTTACATATTTCAATAGGTAATCTGAAAGCGAAAATTTTACACTGCTGGTGAAGAAGGCAGAGCTGTTGATGTACTGGTCTAAAATAAAAAATAAATATTTAATATTTGTTTGAAAACTGCCACTTCAAAAATTCTGAGAGATTTTTCTGCCTTTTTTCCTCTTCCAAAATATTTTATTTAAATATTTAAAAGAGGAATAAAAGAGGTACGGAACCAGATTATATCAAACAAACAGGTTTTGTCTGAATATCAAAAAATGGGTGATCAAACACTGACACAGTTTGCCAAGAGAGTCTGCAGACTCTTCTCCATTGGAGATATGTCTGGACATACTCCTGGATAACTGACACACATCAAGAAGAGGGAGTCAGACAAGATGACCCCAAGATGTCCTTCTAAACTCAACCGTTCTGTGATTCTATGTTCAAAGACGATGCAAAAGGAAGTGCCCATGCACAAACAAATTGTCTCAGTGCTTCCTTTCCCCGAATAGACTGGACATAAATCAGCAAAAAATATTCCTAAACAGCTGTTTTAACATTATATTATGTTCTTAAACAGCTATGCTTTAATATAAGATTACGTAGCCAAGACTAATTAGAAAGAATCAATCATTCCTTAAATTTGCATTTGGCATCTTTTTTTTTTTTTTTCTTTTTTGGAAAAATTAACATGTTATTTATCTCCTATGATATTCAGTAGTAACTGATTGTTCCGCCTTTGAGTTTGTACAACAAATTTATACTGAGATGCATTATGTAGACAGTTTCATTAGCCACTGATAATTTCATTGTTTCAAAACTGACTGTAAAAACTGTGCTTCCTAAAAGCAGTTTTGCTACCTGACAGCATTGGAAATAAAACCTATAATCCCTTAATTTAAAGTACTCTTTCACAAAAAGCTTACTCATCACCACATTTCCTGTTTACCAGTTCTCATTGTAAGATGAAGCAAAAAAATGATAGATGGAAGACCTGTTTAACTTACTCATGCCTCCACATTCTCTTCTCCCATGGACAATATACCTGAACTACACCGTCTGAAGATAACAGATCAATTTTTTCCACCAAAGTGAAAAAAGGCTTTTATTTGCAAAGTGCAGATTTCCCCTGAAATTCTTTCTTCAGCACAATCTTTCCATATCTTTTTTTTTTTTTTTTTTTTTTCCTTCTAATCACTACTTGCTGAGGCTAAAAGTTCTTGTATATTCCAAAAAAATGAGCATTTCTGCATGTACTCTAGCAGAAATTTTTCATCTAGCAGAAATTTTTCACCTGGTCAAGGACTTGCTGGATACAGTATTTCTAATGTGAACAAGAACTTAATTATTGCACAATATAGTTTTATCTTTCTGCTTCTCCCTCTGAAATGCCCCTACTATCATGTGGCATTTTTCCAGGATTTCAGAAGCTACTGCATCAGAAGGGACAGGAAAATGAAGTAGATCATTACCATCATAGCTGTATTCAAAACTGTTTTTGTCAAGTGAACCCAAGATGGGTTCTATTTTTGTTTGCTTATTTGTTTTGTGTTGTTGTTAGTTGTTGTTTGTTTTTTTTTTTCCCTTCTTCCCATGACATCTTACCATGATATATTTGCTGTTTGCTTCCACTTCAATAAAGCTCAAACGTACAAAGTGCTCTAATACTAAAAACTCAGTCAAATTTTTGGCAGTTGATACCTAGAAGCATAGAATAGAATATACATCTATCATATCATAGGGCGATAATGCAGGTTACTATATGAAACAGGTAGCATATTCCAGAAATCAGTGACTCCATAATAACTGGAGATTTAATAGGTAACTGGTTAAATATTTTCTTTCAGCTTGATAGAGTAGAGTAGCCGTAAGGTATTTAGTAAATGTTATCATGGAGCCTAAAAGCTACCCTAACATCCACCACTGATTCAGTCAAAAGACAATGAGAATTAACACTTCAGTGCCTGCTTAAAAAAAAAAAAAAAAAAAAAAAAAAAAAAAAAAAGGAAAAAAGGGAAAAGCAAAAACCCACAAAAGTAACATGAAAACATTAAAGGATAGAGGATAGTCATTGTAAAATCAATATAATATAGTATGATACAATGTAATCTTCATCTTCTATTCTCTTTGGTGACAGCAAAAACATTTACTAATTGCCTATATCCAGTATTCTTCTTCCCTCTACTGAGCCAGCCCACAACAGTCTACTTAATCATCAACCTTTGAAGTCAGCAGCAGCCTGCTAACAGTGCAATTAGTTGAAGCGTCAAGGCCAGTGGGTGCTAGATGTTTTACTTTTTTTTATGACACATCAACAGCATTTATCATGTAATCTTGCAAAAGAAAAACAATATACACACGTATTTGCTATATCCTTTTATTTTCTCTGACTGAGGTGACTCAATGACAACTTTTTTTTTTTTATGAAGTCTTCTTTGGCCACAGAAGCTGATGGGTCAGATCCCAAAATCCTGGTGTGCAATACATTCCACGTGGCATCAGGACACCAAGTCATTTGCTGAAATGAAAGGTGTTATTCATCTGAATTGAGTCCTTTTATATCAGAGTCTAGATTTTCACTGTAGTCAGGGGGAAGAAAGAGACGAATTGTTTCTTTGAAGTGCTTTATTTAAAGTGTATAAGTAAATGGTGCATTGCTATTCTGAGGTAATATGAAATTAATAAAAATGGAAAAGAACATTCTGAGAGTTGGACTTAAATCAAAGCGATCTGGCTTAGATGCAGGAACAGAATTGAATATTGTTGGATAATAGTAATTGACCTGGATTAATTTCTTAACATTTTTACCACTGCCATGTAGATTGCAAAATTTTAGATACATTTGAACATTTTGGTAAGACTTGATTATGATTTTCATACTTTTTCACATATATAAACTTCTAAATAGTCTCAACACAAATTCTTGTAACTTTAATAGACACATGACAAGATCCATTTTAAAGTTGCTACATCGATCTGCAGGATGACTGTGCCAAGGCAGCTTTACAGATACTTTCACAGTTATGCTTCTCTGTTATTTGAGGAGGTAAATAGCAGCAGCATTTAATGAAATAAGACTTGCTTGTTTATTAGGAGTTATTTCTTTGAAATGCATAACAAAAATAAAAAATATAACCAAGAAAGGACATAAGTATGCCCTAGTAACCCAGTCTTGATTTATGAATGAAAAAAAAAAAATGTAAAAGAGAAATGGTACACAATGAACAGTATCCTATATGAATTTTACGTTGCATTTGCAACAGAAAATATGGTCAGCAAATATAGATTAGTAACAGTCTTAAAAGGGTTGCTTTTATTTTTTAATGAGTGGAAAGATATATAGTCTCCTTTCTTAGCAAAAGTGATATGTACTACAGAATAAAAACACCCAAATGAAGCAGAAACAAGACTTCAATCTCCAGAGTGTTTTTGATAAGTGTAATTATTTACACTAACTTTGTCAAATACTATGCATGCTTTTGAGAACAAAGAAACAAAAGAATCATGTCCTTCTGTTTGTATGCAATTTCTCTTTTTATCAATATATGTATAATTTTGTTGAGATCTGAGATATCCCTAGCTCATAAACAAAATTACTGTGGGAAATCGGGAAGAATAGAAGGGATATGAACAATGGAGGGAGGACCAGTGCAGAAACTATTCCTCTGCCCATATGATGTTGGAAGAGCTGCATGACAACACAACACTCATTCTAAGTCATTCTAAGAACAGCAGCACCATGTCCACCTAAGCTTTGCAAGGAGAAGAGAAAATAGACATTGTCTAGGCAGACTGTTTAAACAAAAACATTATTTTTGTTCTTTTCAAATGAAACGTAAGTAAGTAAACAAGCAAAGCTGTAGTTACCTGAATATGGAAATCTCTATTTCTAAGACAGCTTCTTTTCTTCTGTTTTTTATTTTATTTTTTTTTCAGAAGAGGATAAGGAAGAGAGAGGAAGGCTGCGTTTGCATTACGATGAAGTGCAGACTAAAAGAAGTGAATCTGTGGAATGAAACAGATGCTAATGAAACTCACCACCAACATTACTTGTGTTTTGGGATTAGAGAGATTACTTCAAACTCTCATTTGTCTGGTCTCATGAGCCTACAAGGGCCTTTAAGAGCTTTTTATTTTGTTTTTATTTGGTAACTATTGTAATATTGTGTGTTTCATTTTTTTTTCCAGAAAGACTTTCTCAAAAAAATTTATCTTACCGCTTTCATATCTTTTCAAATTTCCAATTGAAAACATACTGTCCTACATTATAAATTCACTTTTCTCAGGTACAGATGAGAATACTTTATTTTTATTTATATCTTTTTATGTACATTAAAAAAATCCTTTTAGCTGAGCACTTATTTACAGAGCAATCCTAGATGAATTCTCTTCCCTTTTCACTTACCAACAGCTATCTACATATTTTGCATTAGTGCAAAGAAAATTCATGTTTTGAAACTTCATGCTCACATGGGAGCAAACCAGAGCTGGTAAACATCCCTGTGAGTGATTATTTCCATCAAAACATACATTAGGTTTTTTCTTAAAAAATTGACTCTGAGGCCACTACTTTGATCTGTTTTTCAGTGATTCTGTGACTTGGTAGTCTCCATCATTTGTCACTATAGACTTAATCTATCGTAGAATCACAGATTGGCTTGGAGGAAACATTCAAGATCATCTAGTTCTAACACCCTGCTGTGGGCAGGGCTGCAACCCACCAGGTCAGGCTGCTCTGGGCCCCTTTTGTCTCGGCCTTCAATGACTTCAAGGATGGGGCATAATCAACTTCTCTGGGCCTTCCTGCCCTCTGAGTAAAAAAAAATTCTTCCTAACATCTAACCTAAATCTCTCCTCTTTTAGTCTTAAAGCTGTTTCCCCTTGTCCTATCACTACCAGATAGTAAAATGTCACTACCCCTCTTGCTTGTAAGCTCTCTTCAAGTACTGGAAGGCCACAACCAGGTTTCACCAGAGCCCCTTCTTCCACAAGCTAAACAACTCCTTCAACATTTGTTCACAGGAGAGGTGCTTTTGACCATCTTTGTGGCCCTCCTCTCAACTGTCTCCAACAGCTCCACATCCCTCCTGTACTGAGGTCCCCAGATCTGCACACATTACTCCAGATGGGACCTCACAAGGGCAGAGTACAGGGAAACAATCCCATCCCTCTCCCTCCTGGGCACTCATCGTTTGATGCAGACCAGGATACTGCTGGCTATTCTATGATCACCTAGGGTATTAGTTTACCTTTTGTATGTTTGTTTCTTTTTCTAGGGGAACTCTAAATTGATAAGATATGAAACTGTGAGTATATATCACATCATATATAATCCCATGATAGTGCATCAGTCATGAATATTGCTCAAAATTCTTTCCATAATTTGTGTATTTCTGAAGATGAATAATAAACATAACTACTGAGTAAGCCTGCAAGTAGCTAAACTGCTTCCTACTAAAAGATTCTAACAATGATTTGAGCTTGTCATCCCTTGATTCACAAATACATATATCAGAATGCAGAATGTCTGGGAAAACAATATTCATTCCAATTTGCTCCTTGGATCAAACTGTTCAAATTTGGTGAAACAGATGAGAACTGACTTTGGCAGCTGCAGGTTCACAGGCTTCTTATCATCTCAATGGTAATTACTTATGAAGAAAAAAATTCTGTGGACACTTTCAGCTGTTGTGAGGACTCTTGTTATGAGCTGAAGAAAGGAGTTGCTGTTTTGACCTGGAACCCAGACCAAATGATATATAGCAGTGATCAAATCTAAGTCTCGGTCAGAATAGAAGCTTAATATTCCACCAGGCATATAGATAGGAGATATCTCAGAAACTACATCAATTTACATAGAAAAGTGGACTGCTGTCCATTTATTCAGTTTTGTAGTAAAGCTGATCATGAGTCAATGTGTTGTCTTTCCCTTCTTTATATGAGGACTATAAAGATACAAGAGGGAATGTTAATGTCTATTTATGAAGACTGTAACCATCTCTGTTTCTCCAAATGGGAAATACATATATATATGTGTATATATGTGTATATATATATATATATATTTGCAACTTGAATGCATTCAAACAGCTCTTCTGACACAGATTTGAGAGTTTTGTATCACAAATTTGTTAGCAGTTTTCATCACTAAGTGTAAGTCTCATGGTTTAAATTTGAGAATATGCAAAATCACAGTACAGTATTATTAATTTGATCTTCACATTGGAGTTTGTTTGTTTGTTTTTTTTCACATTATTTTTTTTTCCAACATTCTCAAAGGTCAATATAAGAATGGCAAAGATTCCTGAAATACAGGGTTTTTGTCTTTGTCAAAGATGAATAGTGTACTTTAACATTCACAAAATTTAAGCCATACTCATCATGAGTTCATTAAATAAGCTAAAAAAAGTGGAGAGGAAAAGTAAAGTCCTAACAGATAAGAGTTAATATAAGTGGAAAAGAAACTAAATTTTCTTCTTTCAGTTATCAAATATCAAGAGAAGTGTGACAATCTTCATGAAATGTATGAGTGTTTGGGTTAATTGGGATAAAGAAGATGCAAAGAACTTGCAAAGCAGATGTCTATCAGAAAGTATAACTCAAAAAATTACAGGTTTTCACTTTGTTTTTCAAAGTGGTGGTGTTTTATGCAGAACTGCCTGGATTATGGCCATCAGAAATCCATTTGGTCACATGTATTTTGTGTATTGTAGTTGACACCTGTGGAATTATTCTAACAGACAGATGACATGAAGATGAACGCACCATATTTTAAAAGCCCTAGGTTGGATAGATATGTCAGGAGACACAAAATTAGTCAACAATTAACATAAGGGATGTATTTATTATCAATGAACTAAAGATTAACCAAACACTCCACTTTTAGTTGTTCTTCCCACATAAAGTGGCAAAAGCGGAATTCTGATTGGATTTCTAAATAAATACATACAGACTTGTCTTTGAGCTAGGAAGGATTATGTGTGATGACGTGGATAAATAAGATAACAATGTTTAGGTGCTTAATTTAGGATATGGCTAAGCAGGTAATTATTTGGATGCAGAAATATTCATAGAAGCAAAGCAAACAAACAAACAAAACAACAGAAAAATATACATGAATTTTTTAGAAGTTCTAATTATAATAACTATTTTCCTATGTATGAGTAGAGATTTTACATAGATAAATGAATGCTTCTGATTCCATATTTCCAAATCAGAATGACTCATATTTCATTACTATTTGAAGAGGAAGGCTCCCTGTCAGTAATGCTTAAGTAACATATTGTCAATAGCTTCCCTTGTGCATATGGGCAGCCTGAAATAAACCGCTAGCTCTTGGGTGTCTACATTTGTGACAATCTGTGAACAAATCACAGTACTTTTGGGAAATGCATCAACGATCCTACATATGGTACGCTGTAGAACTTGAATTCCAAGGTAGTGGGATATTTCATGACTCAGGAGTGCATCTCAAAGTCACAGAGCAAAATAAGGAAATGCAGAGATTCCTAGGGACTACATCCAAATTGCCATACCAAAGACATTAGGCAAGGGTCTTATTCTTCCAGAGATAGGAAGAAATGTAGCAATTGGGTCTAAGCAATTTGTCTTTCACTGAGAAGTCTGAGGCTCTTTGCTGTGAGATCCACTGTGTCATGTGTCTGAAATACAAATGATAACTCTCTGAATCAAAAGCCAATTACACAGACTACTTTTTTATTTTAGTTAAGGATGAAAGAGCAATACTGATATAGTTCAGTTTATATGTGTGCTTGTATGTGTTTCTAGGAAGCTCAGCAACACAAGCAAAACTTTGAGAAATATAAGAAGGCAGACTTCAGACGGCACCTCATATATCTCTTGTGAATGCTAAATTCAACCTACTGGGAGGAGTTTTTGGTACATCACAATACTCCTATTTTGTGACTGACAGGAAAGCATTCTGCCTTTCTGCCACCTATTGAAAAGATTGAAAAAAGCTTGAATGGGTTTTTATGGATAAATGTCAGTGTCACGTACTGCTTCATCTCCCTTCAGAAGTTAGAAGAACTGGCAAAATTTCAGTGTAAAGAATTCAGGTGAAAGAGTGAACTCTGCTATCTACAAGCCTTGAGAAGATCCATTGATCATTTTCACTTCTGTTTCAGTGATATGTAACTAAATAGTGTCTATGTCCTTTGTATACATAATAGAAGAATCTGTATTTTTCCTTCTTCCTGTACTTTGGGGTAAAGTTAAAGCCCTCAGTTTTTTTTCCTCCTCCTATTGCTTACACACGAATCCAGAAAAAGGGACATTAATTCCTAATAGTGCACAAAGTGATTGGCATACATCTGTTGAACTCTTCTGGCACTGCTCCTTGTATTTGCACATTTAATGTCTTCTTTAAATGCCTCAAGAAACATGATCTATTAGCACTACCATATTTGAAGTGCCAGCTGTAGAAACATAACTCCTGATCCTTCTCTTCCCTCCAGCAGCTCTTCACCAGGTATTTTCCCTCTCATCATCCCTCAGTTTACAGCAAAATTAGGGGAATCCATCTGATCCATCTGAGAAGTCTTTTGCTTTAAAGAAGCAATGAAAGCTTCCATACACAACCAAGAAGGCCCAAAGTGAGACACTGAATTAAGCATGTCAATCCGGTTACAAACCTCAGGCTTCCAAAGCTGTATGGAGTTCAGAATTCACTTACTATGTAGTTTGAATTTCTGTAAAACTTGTGTATGTTACAGGACAATAGGCTCCTGGGAAATTGTCAAGAGATTAGTTGCAGCAGATGTAACATGCCTACTGAAATAATTTCCTGCTTAGTTACATACATACATATATATATATAAATATATATATATCTCTTTTTATCTTTTTTTTTTTTTTTTTTTTTTTTTAAACAGGGCATTTTATATAGAAATTACAAGTGTCTCACTCCAATTTATAGGAGGGAGAGGAGGTTCTTTGATAAATCTATACCTGACATAAAATTAAGAAACAACTGTTCAAATATTGGTCTGAGCAGTTTATTACAAATTTTAATCAATCAGGGATGGGGAAGGGGTGATGGACGATAGAAAAGATAGAAAATAAAAGCAAGGAGTCTTTGTAGAGAGTAAGGGGGATATAGACACCACCATGTTTCCAGCGTGGTTAGTTTTCAGTAGTGATGGGTTGTCAAGGACTGTTGTTTGGATGACAGAGACAATGGAGAGAGATGGAGAGAGATGGAGAAACTTTCCAATGGCAGTACAAAATTATTTATAAGTCCAAAGTGATTGAGTCAGCTCCTTTTGGAGTGACAGTTCTGGCTTTTGGATCTCAGCAGGAACTCCTTTTGTTCCCAGCTTCCGGGCCTTGACAACAAGTAAGAGGGAGCATGGAGGCGCCAACTTGTACCTTGCCTTCACAGGATACAGTGGTATCATCCCTCAATCTCCCATAGCAAGCTGGAGTTATTTGATCACAGTCCAGATCTTCCACCAGTAAACAGTCCTGAGCACTCTCTTCCAAAGACAAACAGCTCCAGAGAAATGTAACTTTCAAATGTAAAATTGACCACACAGTGATGCTAACTGCCACATGACAACGTCCACCTCTCATCTTCAAGATAAGTCAGAGTCTTATCACAAGAAATGCCTCAGAAAGCAAGCTTTGAGCCAAAAAGCAATGGAGGACTCACACGACAAAGTAAGGCACATGCCAGTCTGGAGATTGAATCTGAGGTTTTAGCTATGTTACTTAAACACTCTTCTTTTCCTTTAATAAATAATTTTGGAGCCACAGCTGGCCAGAAGCTGGCATTAATCCAACACATGTACTGTCACCTTACAGCAGTTCATTTTACAGTTATGGATATCAGGGTTACTAAATTCAAATGCATTCTGTGCAACCCGTTTGGTGAAGAAGGATGTGCAATAGCCTATCTCATGGTGGGGAAATAACCCACAAACTTTTAGATTGGGAAAAGGTAATGTGGTTAAAAGGTAACATGGCTGTAAAGAAACCACATGGTGCTTCTGGAACTTAGACAATGAAGCTTTCATCTCTGCTGTGAAGAGGTC
Source organism: Chrysolophus pictus (assembly GCA_037305975.1). Lineage (NCBI taxonomy): Eukaryota > Metazoa > Chordata > Aves > Galliformes > Phasianidae > Chrysolophus > Chrysolophus pictus. Next base: position 79,166,082 of record CM074576.1, read on the forward strand.
GAAGAAAATGGCAAGAGATCAAATTTGCAGTGGATAATAATCAAAATCAGTAAAGGAGTTAGAAAAATTATAGGTTACTTGTCAATGTTAATTGTAGGTTTTGAGCCTTTTGTTTTAATTCCAGACATCTATGTAAGAAGAACCATTAATTAACCTCCTTCAGTACCAACTCATTAACATGTGTATTATACACTGTTTGCAGATAATAGGCCAGGCTGTGCTAAAAAAGGAACATGCTCCAGTAGCATGTCACTGAAAAGAAAGAAGGGGTGAATGCTTCAAGTCTGGCATTCTTACATGAGATGACCCTTTTCTTGCACTGATCTGTTGCCTTGCTCTATCATAAGTAGTACGACTTTTGTAATTAGGGCTGTAGTCCAATCACTGTATCGGTCTTTAAAAGCACATTCTCTGGCTTTGTAGGATTTGGATTTCATTGTAATGTCTAAAATGTTTATTTTGGCCTGTTAAAACTCTCTGCTCTAGCCAAGTCGTTTTATAATTATTCATCTCTCAGAGACAAAATATCATAGGAGCTTTTTCCTTACACTGAAACCAGTTGATCTCATATCTGATGATTGAAAGACCTGTCAGCTGTAGCCTGGTGCTGTAATTGTATCCAACTCTTGTAATGCCCGCTTTATGTTGCTGAGTAGGAGGGATCATTACAAAGGAGCAGATTTCTTTGTACTGATAGGAAAACAAGGTAGGTAAAGATGAAGTGCCCCTAACTGCACTGAAAATAGAGGCAAGGGTCCCTGATTCATCATGTGATCTACTTTACAGAACCCCCCAAGACAATTCACTGCTTTGTTTTGCTTCCTATTTCTGAGTCATCAAAAAAATTAATACTAAAGATATGCAGACCCATATTTATGACAAACTTACACAAGGTTACAAAATCTTTGATTATATTACTATTAATATTAAGCAGCCTTATACATGTTTATGAAATAATAAGATTATGTGATTACTATTTTTAAGATTTCATTACTACTCTTTTAAGATATATCGACGTTAAGAGAAGAACCAAGGAAAATTTCCATCCTTCATGCAGTGAGGAATGTGACCACTGAGGATAAGAAGGCTGAAGTCCTCAACGCCTTCTTTACATCTGCCTTTAATAGGCACATCAGTTATCCTCCAGAAACTTTGCACCCTGATCTGGAAGTCTGGGTTTGTTCTCAGAATAAACCCCCAGCGATTCAGGTGGAGACAGTTAGAGAGCTCCTCCTCCATCTGGACTGTCACAAGTCCATGGGACCAGACGGGCTCTGCCCTGGGGTGCTGTGGAAGTTGATTGCCAAGCCGCTTTCGGCCACCTATCAGAGCTCCTGATTATCTGGAGAAGTCTCAGAGGATTGGAGGCTTGCTGATGTGACTCCCATCTACAAGAAGGGCTGTAAGGAGGATCCCGGGAACTACAGGCCTCTCGGCCTGACTTTGGTACCAGGAAAAGTTATGGAGCAAATCATCTTCAGTGAGATTACACAGCACGTGCGTGGTGTCCAGAGGCTCAGGCCCAGCCAGCATGAGTTCATGAAAAGCAGGTTGTGCTTGACCAACCTCATCTCCTTCTACAACTGGTTGACCAAACTGGTAGACAAGGGAAAGGCTGTCGATGCAATCTACCTAGACTTCAGCAAAGCCTTTGACACGGTCTTTCACAGTATTCTCCTGGGAAAACTGGCTGCCCGTGGCCTGGAAAGGTATACCTTTCTTTAAGTAAGAAACTCATTAGAGGGCCATGCCCCACAGGTGATAGTTGATGGAGTTAAGTCCAGCTGGTGACCCATTACAAGTGGTGTCCCCCAGCGGCCCATCTTGTTTAATATCTTTATTGATGATCTAGATGAGGGGATTGAGTGTACCCTCAGTAAATTTACAGATGACACCAAGTTGGGAGGTGGTGTTGATCTGCCTGAGGGTAGGGAGGCCTGGGTAGGGATAAGCTGGATCGCTGGGCTGATGTGAATGGAAGAGGGTCAAAAAGGCCAAGTGCTGGCCTACACTTTGGTCACAAAGAACCCCATGCAGTGCTATAGGCTTGTGGATGAATGGCTGGATGACTGTGAAGAGAAAACAGAAGGAAAGGGACCTGGGGGTGTTGGTTGATGCTCGGCTGTACATGAGCCAACAGTGTGCCCAAGTGGCCAAGAGGGCCAGTGCCATCCTGCTTGCATTACAAATAATGTGGCCAGCAGGAGCAGGGAGGTAACCATCCCCCTCTACTCAACACTGGTGAGGCCACACCTCAAGTACTGCGTTTAGTTTTGAGCCCCTCACTACAAGAAAGACACTGAGGCCCTGGGTCCAGAAAAGGGCAACAAAACTGGTGAGTGGTCTGGAGCATGAGTCTTATGAGGAGCAACTGAGGTAGCTGGGATTGTTTAGTCTGGAGAAGAGGAGGCTCAAGGGAAACCTTATTGCACTCTACAAAATTCCCGAAGTGCCTATTTGAATATATGCTTTTGCATATTATTATTCTTGCAAAAGAGATTACAAGATGACATTCTAATGCATTACTTTATATTTGAGTTGGAAAAGTAAGTTTAAGTTCAAATAGTTATCTCCTTATATTCACCCCTTAACATTCCAGTATTATCAGTTTGCTTTGAAAGTTGTGTATTTCTATCATTAAGTCAAATATCTGACTTCATTATGGGGTTTTTTGTGTGTTTTTTTTCCACTACTTTAATTTCTGATTAGCCTTTACCAAAGGATGGGCTACATCGTTCCATCAGTCATTTCATCTTATTATTTCTATCCAAATTACAAATGAATTCATTAACATTCTCATCACAAACTCCAAGTTCATTATCTGATAAGAAAAGAAATTCATCAGATACATTGTGAAGTATTTGATTTGCCTTATTTATATTCTCAGTAGACAACTTACTCTCACTTGCTGGAGATGAGTATAAGCAAATTGTGATTCCACTCATTACTTTGTCCTGATTTAGATTTCTTCTGTCCTTTGCAACACAGAATTGTTTTTTTCTTCTTCCCCTTTTCTTCCTTTGTTTAATAGGTCTGTGACTCTTGAGATACAGTTTACATTCTATTCTTGACTATGAAAATCAGGTTCTACTTTTTAAAATATGTAGCTTAAAAAAATTGATGATCTGGGCAATAATTAAAACAAAATAAATAATTTAAATATATATTTTCTGGGATTTGTTTAGTACTATACTATTAAATCTGTACAGATGGTTTATTTGCAAAGGGTACCTATCAGGATTTGATGGAAGAAAGTTTTTCACATTTAGTCTTAGTCTTTCTTTTAATAGGAACTTTTTGTTCCTATCATATATTGAGATTAGTCCCACTCAATTCCAGTACTGCAGTACAAGCTGAACTTTATGCCAGACTTTCAACAATATCCCAGTCTTTGCTATCAAATAGGAAAATAGTCCAAACTGAAAATAGTGACTTATTTGCTAACTAAAAATTCTCAATAAACAGCTCTATTTTCTCCATTAGTCAACTGTATTTTCTGAGGAATCTATGCAGTCCTTTCTTCAGGAAATGCAGATTATTGTAGTAATTGATTGTCACGGTTTTATGATTTTTGGTTATCGGTATTCCACATCATAACATCATGTAGTGCACTAGGACTTAAAGTTTCAATGATCAAGTTCTGGGTACCTGTCCAGAAGAGAAGAAGAACTACATACCCCAGGGGACTTTGTGGTCAGAGAGGAGATATAACTCTTGGCAAGGTCACCCAATGCACTCTTCTTCGTCAGGCTCTCCTTCCTGCTGCTCAACAGGACTGTGCATCTCACCTCAGTGTTATGGAGAGGCCTATCTACCTTTTGGATACTCACTCATTATATTTGATTTATTAACTTTAATTCTAATTATATTGTATTATAGTGTGTTATCTTGCATTCTGACACTGTATTTAATAAATTAATTTGTTTCTCCTCAGATCGTTGCCACTGTTTTTAATTATTTTGGGGTCCCCTGTTTCCCTTTTCCAGAGGCGTGGATTTTGCGAAATCCCTCCACCCTGCTAGTCACAGAACCAGGCCAAATCAGCCCGTAAACCGTTGACAGGAATACTTTATTGCCACGCAACCATATTAAAATAACAGAAACCATCAGTTGTTAAAGGAGTGAACAAGACAAAATTGCTGTCTACCTTATTTCCTCACTTACAATGATCCATGTCTTCATTCAGTTATTCTTATAAGAGCGTTGTGTATCACTGTGATACACCTAAAGGTATCTGAAAGAACCACATATACTCTGAGATGAAGCACAGTGCTAAATGGTGCCTGGAAATTTCACAGTGGCAACTGCAGGCCTGATGGGTCTCCAAGAACGTCTGGAATGGTGCCTCATTGCTTCATTTTAGGGAAATGAATTGAACCTAGTGTGTAATTAGCTCTGTATTCCAAAATTTGCTTTTCTGATGTCTACACATGCATTTAGAATGCTTCCTCATTAGTATTGTGGTGCTTATTAGATGAATGCTTTTGAAAAGTATCACCTTACCCAGCATGCCTTTGTTTCATGTCAGAGCATGTAAACTGTGCTTGCTGTGGAGAAAAACATCTTGAAGCCAAAAATGATAATTCCAGAGACAGATCTAGAGAGTCTCCAGCTACAAAGATAGTATGTCTAGCACAGAAGTAACAATAATGAGATACTGTAATGTGTATAAAATAGGTAGCAGGTTCTCGGAACCAGGTCTATTCTGCAGATCTTCCTGGTCTGCACAATTTGCTAATGCAGATATATCCATAGCATCTCAGCTGCTGCTATGGAGAACTTGTGAAGATCAAAGCCTAGACCCTGGTTCAGCTGTCTGATGAAAATACGTTATTCACTAGCAGTATCACACTCCACATTTGTTCACTGAATCAACAGGATCCTTACTGACTGCAACAAGCTTGTAAACAAGTAGCATGAAACAGATTATGTATGAACAAATTTAATGTTGCAGTATTTATAAAAACAGCAACTGTGAGATTTCTTTTTATAGCTGAAAAAATATTTTTCACAAGTTAATAAAACCTAGTATGACACTGCAAACTTTTCTTAAATCCATCTGCATAAGAAGACAGAATACTGCAAGACTAGTATTTTGCCCCTCAAATAGACATACCTACACTTTAAAACAACAGAAGTATTTGAGATGCAAAGTAAGGTTGAATAAAAGCCACTAAGACCTATGTTAACAGAGATATTATTAGGAAAGCGTTAGGATATTAGGAGAAATATTAGGATATTAGGAGACTGTGAACAGTGCTATGATGTTCCTCTTTTGCCAGTTGCCAACATTTAACACCTTTATCAGCAATTGTCCTCTGCTTTGAAAAAGTAATAACTTCAAAAACTTTCATGAAATACCATGAAAAATGCCACTGTATTGTAGGGTTTGAATTATTTGTCTCTATTTAATTTGTCTATATAGATTGTACATGATTCTTGTAGCATATCGAGTGACTTTAATGTGTTCATACTGCTCCTGTACTTGATTTTGTTGTTCCTGTTTCCACAACATTTGTAAAGTTTTACTACACATTAATTTTGTGATTACAGTTTGATGCACTTAATCCTATTTACCTCAATATGTTTATCTTGGAGAGAGAAACAAGGATAACCCTTCTGCAAGTTTGGCTCATGAAATACAACTATAAAATCTCTGTAACCTAAATTGGCACTTTGTGATTATGACTTATTCATATTTCCTTTTGATATTCAAAACAAACATTATATGTAATGTTAGATGTTTTTTTACTGCTCTAAACACTGCAGAATCATTTGCTCATCAATACATCAAAGGAGAACTGGTGTCAGACAGTAACATTTGTTCTGGAATAATGAAGAATTTTTACAAGAGAAATTGTTTGTGATCACTTTAGGATTCATATTTATTTAGTTAGTTAGTTAGTTAGTTATCATTTGTTTTTTAATATTCCAACGTTTGTTATTTCACTACCTTTACTTCTTAAGATTTTGAAGCCAAATGGGCTGGAGAGATAAACCAAGTGCCACTACAACCTGTTCTAGGATGTCTGGATATCCACTCCCATTTTTTTAGGGAGGGACGTTACTTTGCCCTATTTTGAGGTCTTTTTATTTTGGGCTTTCATACGTTGATAATTATCCTAGTTCTACTGTGGAAAAGGCAAAGTCTTTAAGAAAGTATGTATTATTTATTTATGAAATACTTTTTTTCAGATGGGAGCTACTCTGGGTTTTTCTTTTAACTCTATGATGCATAACTCAAGCAGTAACATTTCTGGCAGATATTTCTCAATGGAAAAAAAAATATCACTCAGTTGGATAAACTAGCAACACGGATTACAACAACAACAACAACAAAACAACCAACAAAACCAACCTAATCTATCATAAACTATACACAAACATTTTTTCTCCTTTTCCATTTGTATATCTTTCGGTTTTAAGTGCTCAGTCTTAACATACATTGCAATGTGTTCAATTTTCCTTATACCATCTTGTCCTCCTTTAATGTGTATGCTGTCTGCATTTGGAAAGTCAGACTTCCTCTACAGATGATGCAATACCTAAGGCTAATACCACTGCTGAGTTACCTGCTTTTGATTGGTCACCACCTAGGTAATACAGAAGGATCTGTCTTCATGAAGAGAATTGACACAGGTAATATTTTTCCATTTTGTGTCATGCAGACAATGGTATCTACTGTTACGGATGGTGGAAGGAGTGTTCTTTGGTTACAATTCACTGTTTTTCTGAAATTCGTTTAAATTTTATATTTTGCTTTTGGGAGGACATAAAGCATGAAAGAAATACTGAATATATAGCATATATAATATTTAGAGCACCTGCATTCAGTTCCTTGATAAAACCCAGCAAGAACAGGGTTGCACTTGCTAATTATTCCTACATTTTACTGCTAAATAATATGGTTGCATTGTTTGTTAATTTTATAATACTGACTTGGTACATAAGAAGCGGTCATACACAAATCTCGGCAGAGAGCTCTAAATCACACACATCTACACTGTTTTCCTTAACAGTTTAAGAATGTAAGTCAAAAAAAGCAGATTTTCTTCTTCAGATAAACATGTGGAGAAGGCAAGAGAACAGGTAGTGTCACAGGAAGTTTTCAGAATGTTTTCAGAATATCTCTGTTATGAAACAAAAATATCTGCAGATTACCCAAGAATCTTTCTCCTTCATATATGACACACTTGTTCCGTACTAAAATGAATTTGATTGGCTAGCTTACTTCAGTAATCTGCTCTACTTGTTTTATTTCCACTTAGGAAAAAAAATAAAGGCATCGAAAGTCAGTAAATATCCCTTAATTTCAATGTATCTTGCATAAATGTGAAGAAAGAGGAATGAAAACATACAAAGAAACCAGAATGGAGTATAAGGGAGAAGAAACATGTTCCCTTGCTCCTGAGTCAACAATTCATCTGGAAGAAGATAAGCAGTCCACAGCCAGAGGAAAACCTTATACCTTTTTTCCTTTCTTGCTCTGCTTGTTTTGCCACTGATGCTAATTCTGTGTTCACTATACTGATAGTGAAGCTGTTAATGCTACAGACTTCCCCTTCATGGACTGTTATGTCAATTTTACAGGCAGCATGGGACTGAGCATATTCATTTCCCCCATTTGTCTGAATAAAAGTATTTACTTCCATCATATGACAGCATGTCAATAACATTTACAACTGGGTCTTAAGTTCCCAAAACGGAAATATCAGTGTGGTAATAATTACACAGTTAGTACATAACTGCACATGATCAAATGAATATTTCTTTTTTCATTAAAAAAGAATATGTTAAACAAATAAAAATCTGTGTTGTAAATGTTCCCAAACGAAAAGCATCTAAACAAAGTTATTTGTTCTTCCTTTTTTTTTTTTTTAAAAAAAAAAAAAAAGTAAGTATTATTTTTACATTCTTAACTTAAAATATATTTTGGAACGTTTATAAATATGGATGTAGTTTGCTCCAGAAGTAATGACTCCTTTTCTTTTTCCTTGCAAACTTCAACAGATGCAAAGAGCACAATAATACTATTTGATAGAGCAACTTCTCAGCCACATAACACTATTTTTCAACATAGTCACCATCATTATCTATGCGTTTACACCACTTATGAATAAAAGTCTGGATGCCATGCTCATACGGATCAGCATGGCTGTCTGGAACCTGGCTTGTCATTAACATTGCTGTTGCCACTGCTGAAACAAATCACCCACCACATCACCATGCTCATTGCTTGATCTCCATAAACATTGAACAAACATTGATAAATGTCATTGGGTCCAGTTTTTTTCACATGAAGGAATTCAGTTCCACATCTTTGCTTCATCTGCACTTCAATGTAAGAAGATATTGTTTCAGACTGCCTCTCTGACAACTCTTACACAGCAAAAAAGTGTAATGGTATATTGGTGGGAAGGTTCAACCTCTACTGCCATACCATCAACCTCTAAAGTCATGGACCAGCGTAATAAGTTAGGAGCCATTACTTTCAGAGCAGCCCTCATGCCTATCTCATAAATTGACATATTCAACAGCTAGTCTTAATAGCAAGTTAAGGAGTTAGAAATATATGAAAAACTGTACATTTCATCTTGTATCAACACCACATTTTTTTGAAATACTTATCCTCTGTAGAAAATATTTTAAAAATCATGCTATTTATTCTGATAACAGCTGATGACATATAAACTATCTTAAAAAGTATAACTTGGGTTTCTATAGTGTAAAATATTTTCTAGATGAAAATTGTTAGTAGATAACTACTCTTTGAGGATTTAGCTTTTTTTTTTTTCACGTGTCAGCAAAAACATATTTATTTTTCTCTTTTTCATCATGGACACATTGTTCTACAGAGCCATGATATTTGCATTTCTTAGCAGTTTCAATTATTTTCTTAAAATAAATGTTCACAAGATATCATTAAAGGAAATGTGTAGGATGAATAATTACTATGCAATTCTACTCAGATATCATGAAGAAATGATTATACATTGTGCCTAAAGGAAGTTGGATAGATACAGAAAAGACAGTTGATCCATGTTTCAACTAATAATTGTAACACAAATATTTTTGAAGTAAAGTCCAGCTGACTATTTTTTCTAAAGTTGTTTTCCTTTTTGAACTTTTAGTATTTGGACCTGCAGTTAACTTGGGAATTTTCATCTTATTCAGTTGAGGAACTTGATAGTATCTTGTGAAAACATTTTTTTTTCTTGACAAGTTTTCATTTCTACTTTATTTCCCCAAAAGATAATTCACAGAATCACAGAATCATAGGGGTTGAAAGGGACCTCCAGAGATCATCGAGTCCTACCCCCCCGCCAAAGCAGGTTTCCTACACCAGGTCGCACAAGTAGGTGTCCAAGTGGGTCTTGAATATCTCCGGAGAAGGAGACTCCACAACCTCCCTGGGCAGCCTGTTCCAGGGCTCTGTCACCCTCACCGTAAAGAAGCTCTTGCGCACATTTGTGCGGAACTTCCTATGCTCCAGTTTCTGGCTGTTTTCCCTTGTCCTTTCTCCACACACTGCTGAAAAGAGTCTGGCCTCACCACTCTGCCCCCCATATCTTAGATATTTATAGTCCTGGATCAGGTCCACTCTCAGTCTTCTTTTCTCAAGGCTAAACAGACCCAGTTCACTCAGCCTTTCTTCATAGGGGAGATGTTCCAGGCCCTTCACCATCTTTGTGGCCCTCCGCTGGACTCTTTCCAAGAGATCCCTGTCTTTTTTGTACTGGGGAGCCCAGAATTGGACACAATACTCCAGATGAGGCCTTACCAGGGCAAAGTAGAGGGGGAGCTCTGTTTAATGCACCCCAGAATGCCATTGGCCCTCCTGGCCACAAGGGCACACTGCTGGCTCATGGCCAACCTGTCGTCCACCAGGACACCCAGATCCCTCTCTGCAGAGCTCCTCTTCAGCAGGTCATCCCCCAACCTGTACAGGTGCATGCAATTGTTCCTCCCTAAATGCAAGAACTTTACACTTGCTTTTGTTAAACCTCATCTGGTTTCTTACCGCCCAGGTCTCCAGCCTGTCCAGGTCTCGCTGAATGGCAGCACAGCCTTCAGGTGTGTCAGCCAATCCTCCCAACTTCGTATCATCAGCAAACTTGCTGAGGGTGGCCACTATCCCCTCATCAGGATCACTGATAAAGACGTTGAACAAGACCGGACCCAGCAATGACCCCTGAGGAGCACACTAGTTACAGATCTCCAACCGGACTCTGCACCACCAATGACGACCGTCTGTGCTCTGCCAGTCAGCCAATTCTCAACCCACCTCACTGTCCACTCATCTATCCCACACTTCCTCAGCTTTGCTGTAAGGATGTCATGGGAGACAGTATCAAATGCCTTGCTGAAATCAAGGTAGACTACATCCACTGCTCTGCCCCCATCCACCCTGCCAGTGACAACATCATAGAAGGCTACCAGGTTGGTCAAGCATGACCTCCCCCTGGTGAACCCATGCTGACTACTCCTGATAACCTCCTTTTCTTCCAGTTGTCTGGAGATGGCATCTGGCACAAGCTGTTCCATCACCTTTCCAGGGACAGAGGTGAGGCTGACTGGCCTGTAATTACCTGGATCATCCTTCCTGCCCTTTTTGAAGACCAGAGTGACGCTGGCTATCCTCCAGTCTTCAGGCACCTCCCCCATTCTCCAAGAGAATGAAAATATTATTTTCACATGAAAATAAGCTGAGCTGTTGTGTAAGATTCAGTTTTGGTTCCTACTGTCCATGTTGAATTGACTATTCTAATTTTTCTAAGAGATGAAGAGAATACAGCATAGGCTCTACAAAACATACTGATGTCAATTATAAATTGTCAAGAGTTACTGTTTAAAGTTACTGTTTTCTGACACATTAGCATAAATCTCAGTCAGAAAAGCTTTTTTTTTAACCATCAACAAGTTGAACTATTTTGGACTTTCATCTACTCATGTTACTATTCCAAGCTTGTCACCATGCTGCTATTATTCTTGCATGTGAGATACCTAATTTTTTTTCCTCAGAGAAATCAGCACACAGTATACATGGTTCTCTTTCTTTTTGCTAGCTCTGACTTTCTATCCTACTGCCTGGCAAAATTCATCTCCTTTTTGACAGACATATCTGCTAAACAGAAGACATAGACAAAGATGGTTTTCACCTACAAAACTATCTGATGCTGTGGTCTGTTCAGCTTTCTGCTCATATATGTTTGTTTTAAATCCATAGGATATCTCAGACACAGGGTAGTACTCAATCTGATGACAACATTCTGCATTTGCTCCAGCTTTGCTACATTTATCTATCTTCACGTCCAAAGCAACAAAAGGATAACTGATTTCCTTGCAGAACATATATCTCAGATCCTCCTCTTTCTAGCCTGTCTCCAAGAAACAGGTGACCTCACCAAAAACCTAAAACCAAAACAGAATGTTTCTTTACATTCCTTATGAAGTATGCATACATATATAAAATACGTCTTTAGTTTCAGATAGTTCTCCCTCTCCTTTTGGTCATAAAACAGGACTGAGTCTTTTTGAATCATATATTCTTCCTAACTCTCTAAAAGATTTGTCTTTGTACCTATATAGTATGATCCAACAGGAACTTCTATCCTGTCTTGCTCCGCTTGTTTTGCCAAATGACAGGGAAGACAGGAAGGACACAGAAAGCAATAAAAGAGATAAGCTTATTTTACTGTTTATTTCAAAATAATACAAAAATAAAGCAATGCCTATAGTCAAAAGACAAGTTTAACAGTAAAGAAAATAAGCAAGATAATACCTCTAATCATTACTACATGAGGTTAGAAATAGTAATTAAGAAAGATACATTACCAATTGCCTTAATACTTTACAATCATCCAGATCTACAGTCACTGGGGCATTCCAGTTGCAGGATTTGGGGAACCTGTTCTGGCAATTGGGAAATCCAACACAGTTCATCCACTCTGTAGTCGAGGTCTCCAAAGATGCCACAAGCAGATCCAGCCTTTATACCACTGATTAAACAAATCTATGTGACAGTCAGGTGGAACACCTGTTTTTCCCCTGCTGGTTTTCCCCCCAAATAACTGGCAGGGTTCAAAGAGGAACCAAGAGAGTTGTGTATTTTGGTGTATCACAGGCCTTTTTGGCATGATTAGCTGTCTGCCCAGACTCTTTGCAACATTGTTAATTGGGTAGCAGACATTACAGCAAATTTCTCTTGTGATTAAGACAGAGGTCATTTGACCATTATTGCTGCATAGTAAGCATTATAGCAGAGCTACTATAAACACCAAAATATGCACACTCATACTGACATGGATAAACTGTATATTTTATGTGCAATTAATACTATACATATCAGATATACCTAGAGGTTGTGAGTCTCATCTATGAATCAACTTTGATTCAAGGCCTATTCTTCCGGCCTTAGAATTTCACAACTGCATTAATACAGTTTCTCCATGCTGAAGTACTACCACTCATCCCCATGGAGCAATAGAAACCATGTTTGTAAATGAGATGTTGCAACAGATGATAAGATCACAAGAAAAATCCTGCCTTTCTTGATTACAGGCTACTTCTGATGAAATTCTATGATATTCAACTTTTTTTAAAGCTTGTATCACTCATTAGTGAATTCTCAAAAAAAAAAAAAAGAGGCTTATTCTTATTTGTAAGATAAACACAATCTGTTTTGCCACTGACTGAGTTCATAAAAATGAATTAAGATTTAGGACTATTCATGTTTCTTGTAATGTTTTATTCATGTCACATCATTGAAAACTTATTTGATACTATCTGTGATTCCTAGAAGAAAATACAGAATAGAAGTCATTAATAAACTCATTTAAATCTTAACTTTGATCTTCTGTGCATGACAGAGTTGTACAGATTTTCTCATTGTATTTTTCAGGCTTACAGGATAGACAGATAAAAAATAAAAATGAGAACATGAAGTAATTGATTGGTTACAACTTTAAAGAGTAGAAATGAGAAGAGATCTCACTGCTGACATGTTTTCATAACTTAGTTCCAAAGATAGTGCAAAGATATAATTTCAGGTACATAATTAACATATTCTCAGTCACCTCATAATGGAGGGTTTTGTCCTCTTTGTAAGCGCAAGTCTTTTCAACACCATGCCAGAAGTTGCTTAAGCTATGAAAGCTCTCCTTTCATCACTCTGCACACATTGTTATGAAGTCTTCTTTCTTCTTTGGGTATTCAGTAGTGTGCTGCCTCATATGTATTAACGCTATAACTCCCAAGATAGCAGCTTATCCAGCACTGTTTCCTTCCTTTTCCACTTGTCATGCTCTGGGACATAAATTCTGTTGTGACTCTGTGGACTAATGAAGACTCCCTCAAAATCTCTGCTATCCCATCTCTTTCTATCTTTATACTGATTCCAATGTTAACATTTCTTCTTTTTTTTTTTTGTTTAAGAATATAACAAGACTTAGCAAATATCTGTGAAAGTAATATTCAGATCTAGACAAAATAGCAGACTTCACATTTTCTTCTTCTGTAAATCACTTCTCTCTTTTTTTTTTTGCTTTCTCCTTTTATTCTCCTCCTTCCCACAGTCAGCTCCAGTAATCTTGATTAGTCCTAAAGTTAAAGTGTTCCTTGCCATAGAAATCCAGTCCATCCCTGATAATTTGATACAAATAAATAATTAAAAGAACTAAGAACATTTTTTTTCCTGGCCTGATTAAGAGTAATTAGGCAAATAAACACTGAAAATAAATCAATAGAGTTGAAAACACGGTTCATAGCAGGGAAAGAGAGAACAGTTTAAAACTATTCCCTAAGTGGTTATGGAGAAATAAAACTGAAGGAAATGCTGATGATGTCACACTCTAGGCCAATAAGAATCAAAGTAAATCAAAGGCTCAATAATTGGCAAAGTTCTCAAAAATATCTTTTATGATCTCCTCCCTTTACAAGAGTTGTCTTGATTCATCTGGTCAAGGGAAAAGGCATTTGTTGAACATCAGCTATAACACAGAAGACAAATTTCCAACAAAGTATGTGATCTTGTTCCCACAGCTGTAAACACGTATTCCAGCGGACTATGAGTCCTGGAGTGATGAACCAGAATCTTAGCCACCTAAATGATATCAGGCATGCTAAATTATGAGTTTAAACTGACTTTTATCAGTAATAATTTTCTTCAGTGTTGAAAAAAATTACTAATTGCTGCAGTGAAAATTGACTATTCAAAATGCAAGCACAGGGCTTATTATATGATAATATATTTAACTATCTAATAATAATTAATGAAGTCTTTCAACAAGTTCTAAAATAAGTTCACATCCACTCACAAATTTTATTTGTCATCAGATTTTGTCAAGAGGTACATTTAATCAGATTCACAAATTGTGGAAAAGGGCTAATATTTTTATTATCATAGATTTAAAAAACCATAGAATGGCTTAGGTTGGAAGGGACCTTAAAGCCCAGTCAATTCCAAATCCCTGCCATGGGCAGGGCTGTCACCCACCAGATCAGGCTGCCCAGGGCCCCATCCAACTGACCTTGAGCATCTCCAGGGATGAGGCACCCACAGCTTCTCTGGGCAGCCTCTGCAAGGGCATCACCACTCTGAGTAAATAATTCTTCCTAACATCTAACCTAGAACTCCCCTCTTCTAGTTTAAAGCCATTCCCCCTTGTTCTATCACTATCAGACCATGTAAAAGATCAGCCCCCTCCTGTTCACAAGCTTCCCTATTCTTGAAAGACTCCTGATATCAATAATTCTTATTAACAGGGAAAACATTTGGCTTTAAAGACTACACAAAATCATTTACTGCTGGAATAGCTGAACAACATTATTTCAAATAGCTAGAAATTAGGCAATAAAGCTGTTAGCATCAGGTCCATTATAACATTGTTGTACAATTCAGATGGTGAAAAGATAGTAATGATTGTTCCATTTCATACAATTATTCTGAAGAGACATCTTCTTGATGTGGAAAAGTGTTCTGATGAGCAACAAGAAAAGATCCCTTCTGGCATTAAGCAGAGTTGTGCAACTGTGACTGAGATGTTCTTGGAAGAAAAATGAAAGTGTAACAAACCTAATATCCTACAATTTTTACTGGATTCTATTGAAGCTCTGTACCTGTAGACAAAGAACAGTATATATTTATCCTCTGAGACACCAAAAAGAAAAAAAAGTAACAGTAAAAATTCAACATAAAGAATACTATATATTTAATCACTGAGACACACACACACACACAAAAAAGAGCTGAAAAATTCCATATTACATTAATCTGTTTCTCATAATAGTATAGAAAATTTTGAAAAATATAGACAATTAAACTCTATTAGTCCATGTTTCAGATCCTTATCAATCTGTAAATATAAAAAAGCTGAAACTTGCACTTCATCCTTCTGAAGGTGTTCTGAAGTCAGACAACATGCTTTCTAAAAGCAATGAACAGTGTTTATGTTGTGAGGAGTGTTTCATGAGCTAAGATCACAGAGATGATAATAATATGGTTAAGGCACATAACTAAAACAACATATACTGCATCATTACCTCATTTTTTGGCATAAAGTTTGAAATACTCATTAAAAGTCATAAATCAAGGCAGGCTTGTCTTTTTATTTATTGTTTGCAGATGATTAACTTTTTTACAAATTAGTATTTTCTTATCAATCTTCCATTAATTGAAACTGTAGGTATATTGTGTACTACCCTAAATTCTGTTAACATTCTAGAGAATGTCAGCATTTCTCTTTCTAATCAATACTTGGAATCTGCTAAGGAAACTGTAACAGATAACATACCACAGGACTAGTTTCCGTACCTAGACTAGACAAATTTAATGTCATTGTCTGATGGTCAGTATTCCATGATCTGGATGTGGGAAGTGTTATTTTTTAAGATTACAAAGAAAGCTATGTCTTGATAACTGCACCATTCAGCAGTACTTCTGGCCTTTGCACAAATAGAAGTATTATATTTAGCTGCTTATATTAGTTGTGATGTGATCGAAGACTTTTCATCAAGCTTATAAAAAAGCAAAACGGGTGGTCCGTCAACTTTATCACAAGTGGCCTTTTTTTTCCCTTTCTTTTTTTTCTGGCAGCAGAGACACTGCAAATTTAGGACAATAAAACTAGATTGGTTTGCCAACAGTGTAATTGTTAGTGATGAGTGAAATGTAGTGTACTAGGCAGCCTTTCACATTGTTTGCAATGGCATAAAGAATGGAAAGCTTTAGGAAAATTTTGCCCAAGTGGGACACAATATTCCAGAACACTGTTGAAAGACAACTTGAAGAAAAAAATGTTTGTTCGTTGATATTTAAATTAATGTTAAAAAAAGAAAAGTCTTATTGAGAGATTCAATCATGTTACCAAATTATTCAGAACATAAACCAAAACCAAACCAAGCAAACAAAATAACCCCATCCACCTTTGAAGTCTAGACTGTGTAAAGTAGACATCTTGTAAAAAAATTATTTTTAAGTTAACACACTGACTTCATTCTCTATCAATTTTGCTCCTGAAGATTTTATTAAAAATAATAAAAAATCCTCTTCAAAGATTTTGTACAAACCCAAAAGAAGGAACAGACTCAGTTAAAATGATTAAATGTTTAAAGTTTTCTCAGCTGATGAAAGTAATCTAGACTACTTACGGCCTTCACCTGTGCTCCCGTGGCTGACTCACTGCTCACCTCAGATGATCAATCAGAAGTTCAGGCTGTGACTCAGCAGTTCTATACTCCACCCCTTCATGGCGTGAACCAATGATCAGGTTGACTGAAGGGTAAGCTTTTCCTAATACAGAGATCCGCTATATTGTGATGCTTATACAATTTCCATTGTCGACGGAGGTCAGAGCATATCTCGCCCCCTCAGACCGAGGAAGGGGCCCAATGTAATTGACCTGCCATCGCTGGAGAGGATTGTGTCCTCTAGCAAGATGGGCTGTTGTTTCGGGCAACGATCTCCATCTAATCTTAGAGCAAGTGTCGCAATCCTGGCATGTCAGGATGATGTCAGGTAGCTGTGTGGGCAGTTCCCATGCTTTAGCAGCTGCCCACATTGTCTTCTGTCCTGCATGCCGTAGCTTCTGATGTAACCAACAGCTGATGTTCTCGGAGGGTGAATTCTCAATCCGTCAAACTTGGGCCAGCCTGTCAGCTTCATCATTTCCCAGTGACTGTAGAGGCTGATGACCAGAAACATGGTAGGCACATATAGTCTTGTGTTTGACTGTATTCCATATATCTAACCACATATCTTTGCCCTAAATTGGTCGGGTGTGGATAGTTCATTCCTGGGTGCCCTACTGTGCAACCCAAAGAGTGAGCCCTGGTACACAGCCCAACCCTACTCCGAATCAGCAGAGTAGTCTTAACTAAACTTCAGCCATTTGAGTTATTGGCTCTACTGCCTGTAATGAAGAATAGGCAGCCAATAACTGTTTTTCAATCATACTGTATCTTTCTTCTGCTCCATGCCAGACCTGAAACCAGAAACCAATAGGGGTCTGAACAGAACTCTGCAACTGTGTCCACTAATGCCATAACTCTCTGAATATTTTTTCGGGACCAATAAATTGTTAATTCTACATAGAGCCTCCGGTCCCGTCTAGAGGCCCTAGGGGGACTAGTATCCCTCATCACACTATGAATTGTGCTATGGCCAATTCTTTTGCTTCTGGTGGCTCAGGCATTGTGGCCCAAGACACCTGAGGCAGCTTTTTTTTTCCTATTAAGAACAATGAAATCTTCTAAGTTCCATGTTGTTGTTAGTATTCTCTATACAACCCTTACCACTGGTTTCTTAGGGTAGTTCTGAAATTTTTGCTTGTCCTTTTGTTGTCTCCAAAGCTGGAGAAGGACATGGTTGGGCTGGAGGTCAATCTTAGCAAATTGGACTCCAGCACGAATTAAATCATTAAACATTTGTTTTCGGGAGACCCTTATGGGTCTCAGTTGAGGAGCTCAAGTAGCCGGCATTTTGGTTTTAGTCACCGGCAGGACCTCGGCTTCTTCTAATGTCCAAATATTGCGCCTAGTCTGCAGGCGTTCTGTTTCTCCTAGGTCAGCCACTAACTGGGCAGCCTGCTGGACCACTGCTTCTGAGGCCACTAGGGGATTTAATATAGAGACCCAAGTACCATACAAATGAGAAGGAGCTTGCTGTAGAATTAAGTCTCTCATCCCTGCTGAAAATTTGACCATATCAGGGTCATCAAATGCGTCTTCATAAATTGCTTCCCTTATGCCTAGTTCGCGGATATAATTTTGAAGGTCCTCCATGGAGGACCACATCCCTGTATGTAGAGGTATATCAGATTTATTCAGCCATACCATACAGCAGGCCGCCATTAACCATTCTACTATAGAATGGTTTTCATTAAGATATTGATTATCTGCATATAACCTCTGCCTGAGAGCAGGATGGAGAGTCATGGTGGCCAACTTGGCTATTTTGGGGCCATTCACCAAAACATTTTCTGCCCCAGAATCCCACAGTCCTAATAACCAAGCTGGCACACTTTCTCTAGGCTTCTGCCAAAATCGCTGTACTAAATCCATCAATTCCATTGCTGTGTATGACTGGGCTGTTACATGCAAATGAGTCTGGGCCGGGGGCCACTGATCAGGCAGCACCCCTGCCAGTCTGTCCTGTACTTTTTTTTGTTTCCTGAGTTATAAGAGGACAGACTTCTAGTAGATCTGTCAAAATTAGAGATTCAAGATCTAATTTACATTTTTTATTTTCCTGATCAACAAAGTCTGTTGATTCAGGAGTCTGGTCATTGACTATTGAAATGTTATGAACTTGACCTATTGGAAGATGCAGAATTGGTTTCTTCCCTGTTAATATGCCATGTTCTTGCTCTAAATTTTCATTATGGTCTTTCAAAAGTTGGTTTTCAATCTCTAAAGTATTATTCCATTTCAGCATGATTTAAAGCATTTAATAGCAGCCATGCCACTGTGAAGGCAGCTAAATGTCTTTCATTCGTGATCAATATATCTTTGCTAAGTCCCTGAAAGTAATCTGCCATGCAATATGGGGAGATATTTCCCATAACACATAAGTCACTAGTTCACAATAGATTGCTAGTTTACAATAAATCGCTAGTTCACAATAGAGAGATCCCACAAATCCTGGGAAGTCAGCTCTTAAATGGATCTAGGAGAGGTGGATCCAGGCTCCAGCCCTTCCGGCAGAACAGGTGAATTGCTTTCACCTGTGCTCCGTGGCTGATTCATTGCTCACCTCAGGTGATCAATCAGAGGTTCAGGCCATGACTCGAGAGTTCCCATACAGCATGGAATAAATGCATACCGACAAAACAAACATCATGGCTTTATGGACAAAAGAAGATACAAGGATGCTGATTTAAAGAAAACAAAAATAACAGTAACACCATCCCAGAACAAGAAAGAAGTGCTACAAAATTTGCTCCTTAAAAATGGGAATCTTTCTCATTATTAAAAATACTAGTAGAGTTGGACAGTTTTGAAAGAAAGAGTTCCTTATATAAATGGAAACTATAATCTGTCCTAGAAAGCAACTGGTTAGGCTAAGAATGGTGTTGGTCATACAACAGAGTGCAAAATATGGATTTTGAACACTAACTTAAGAGGTTGTTTACATCAATAATATGATAGCTCAAATGACTGGTTTTTTTTCACAAGATAATTTTGTCAATTGTTTGCATTCTTTATGACAAGAGTGCTATCACTGTTCAGCAAAAATATTTTCAGTATTTAGAACTTGCAGAGGATTCAAAATCTACAATTTTTAAGAAAGTGGATACAGAACAGGTTTAGTATTATCTTGAATTCTTAAAAATCTTTTTAGCAGCTTTAGCAGTTCTCCAACTGAAAGCATGCAGCATGAAGAGGACAGCTGTTTAAAATTCTGAAGGCTAGTGCAGAGTAAACTAATAATTGATGAAGAATATATTTTAAGGCTTGTTTGATAGAGTACAGAACCTTGTGGCTTTATAGGATTTCTAGGAAAGGAGACTCTAGTAAATGTTTTATTGGAGAATCTCATAAATTTCTCCAGTTGCAGATTACAGTACCTAAAACCAACATTTAATGACAATGCAAGAAAGTCTTTTGCAAGTGTTTAAAACATTTTCTCAAAGGCTAAATTAGCATTACTGCACTTTTTAAAAGATAACAGATATATCATAGCAAATTACTGATTCTTCCTTTAGCTTTAGTAAATTTAGCCTTGGAAATCTAGCTCAGATCTAACTGGTGTGCCTTTGGAGATAAGTGCTTATCCATTACATAAAAGAGTAAATCTGTGAGCACAAAATTAGTATTTCTTTGTGAAACTGCAGAATTCATATGAGATGTGGATTATATGTTGGACTACCTTGACTACCTTTAGAATTTTAAGTGGCAAACAATATCAGCATGCTAACTGGTATTTCTGTTATTTATATTGGAATATAAGGATCTCATTGCTCAAGTTACTGCAGCTTTCAAGCTCAGTGTGACCTACATGGGTGGATCTTTGCAAAATACTGCTGAGCAAGACGTCATGCTGTAAAGCTTTTACAAATTGCCTGCCACTCTGCTCGAGGTCATGGTTTATTAAGTCTTCGATACTAAAACAAGTTCTCTAGAAAGTTCACAGAACCTTTAATATGATGCTTGTCTTCCCTGTGAACTGTATCTGCACATGTCCAGGCTGTAACAAAACCGCTCTTTCTCATGACTATTTAGACATTTGTATTACATATTGTGGTACGGATCTGTCAGAAACACTATTATTAAGCTAGGAAATGATACCATTGCATTGTGATCTACTTAACAGAATAAATTTTAAGAGAAATAGAATGTGATATGGCCTAATGTTGTTTCAGGTTTCTTATAATTTTTTGTCAGCAGTAAGAGATTTTTTATTATTAACGCAGATTCTGCATCACGGCACAACTGGCTACATTAAAGTTTGAATTACTTCTTTTTCATATGATGTTGGTATATGAACATTTTCTAAACAAGAATAGTTGTTTAAAAAGTTCATTATGGAACATGTGCATAATTAGTGTTACATCTATCACATAACTGACAGAGGAGAGAGAAGAATCTGTGCAAATGGCAAATGAAATTCATTTTGTATAACCATGTCTTGATTTAATGATAATTAATCTTGGTGAATAACTAACCTAGGAATTTTAAAAACAGAGGGCAGCTTAATTGAGCGGAGATAATGACAAGATAGGGAAAGGTTAACACAAATTGAAAAGAAAAAAAAAGATGCTAATATCTGAAATTCAGCAGTGACAGGAGAGATGGAAATATGTTTATGTATGTAGGGAAACACATGCATCACAAGAGTGACATTTCTAAAGAAAAGTAAAATAGAACACACTGAAGAAGAGTAAGTAGAAAAATTGCTGCCTATTAAACCATTTGTTTACTGGCCCTCAAAGCAAGATCACATGACATGACATATTATTATCTACTTTAAAGATTCTATCTGTCAATAAATACATAGGTTATATATGTTATACATACATGTTTATATACATATACGTATGATTTCCTGAATATGTAGTACGTGACCTTCTAAGATTTCTGTCCACCTCTTCACTTAGACATGAGAGCAATGTGAAGATCATTTCTCAGAAATGTAATTATTATGGTCAGTAGATTATCATAGAATCATAGAATTCTATGATTCTCTCTAGTCAGTTGATTATTGTTTAAACCTGCAAAATGCTGTCAGAAGAACAAGCAGGTCTACTTCAATTGCTCTTCATCAAAGACAATGCTTTTTGTCTATGTAATACAAAACAGTAAAATTTCTTATGGCGAAATGTATGTCTGAATGAGACTTTGAGAGTATTTCTGCATTATACAAATCAGGCCATTAATTTGTCAGTGCATGTTACCTTATGATACAGAGAAAACCTCTACTTATTGCTACTGTAATATGGTCATATTACCTAAAGTATGCAAAGCTTTTCTAATCACCATATAGGTGTGGTAAGTGAAATGTAACTGCTACTTCATGGATATTTAAATAAATAATCACTATGCTTGGAACTATTATTTAGCTCTTAAGAAGCAATCAATGAAAACAAAGCTAAATATATTTCCTACCTGAGATTTATTTTAGTTATGGACCTACTCAAACATGCTCATAACATGCCTATAGAAATTATACATCCATTTGATGATGAAGATGGAAATTCAGGGTTGCTGTTAATTTTCTCCTTTTTTTTTTTTTTTTTTTTTCACTTGAAATAATATTTTTTCAACACTACAGATTCAACACCGTTATGTACATAAAATGCTCATACCAAATCAACCTTAGGATAGCTACAGATGATAATCTTAAATAACTTGATAAATGTTAGGAATCTCCTGTGGAAAACATATGAGAACAGGTCACAGCTGAGCTGAACTGAATGTCAGTCTGGAAAAGGTCAAGGTTATGAATTCCTCTCTAAAGAAAATTGTAGAACCCGGATGCTGATATAATACAATTCAGCTATATTTTCCAGCAGCTTCGTAGGAATCCCTCAAACTCTTAATCTTCCTTTTTCATTTGAAAGAAATATGCCAGCTGGTCTTGAACGTTAAGCAGCTTCTGTAAGGTACCATTGTATGTAGCAGCTGCTCTGACCAATAAGAAATGTGTAGCAGTAATATTGAGAAACTTATTTTGTCTCTTCAAAAACGGTAATTCACTACAAGATCTACTCTTTGGGGATAGCTGTAATACCTCAAATAAATCCTTGGATACGTTTGTCCTCTTGGATTCCTAAGCACATCCCAGTTTTCATCAGTTGGATACAAATTCAGACTGTATTCAGCCCCCATGCGTATCCTTAGCCTATGTTGCTTCCTTCTTCTTCATGTACCCTGATTTCAGAAACACAACTTCTGGCCTGGAGATTTGAAGTAGACCTGGGAGAAAGCTCTTGGTCTATTGGGTAGAGGAACTGGTCTCCCAGCTTGCCACTTATGATGTAGATTAGATTTGGATAAACATTAAAGTGATGAACGTCTGTTGGACAGCAAAAGTCTTTGGGACCTCACCAGTATACTGCATTATAAATGCAATAAGGAAGGTGAGAGACTGAAAATTTCAGCTCTTCAGGTAAAAGGTTAAGGGTAATTTCTATTTTAAATAATTCTGTTAATAAATAATTTTGGTTAAATTCTGGTACATGACTCAATTTTTTTTTCCATTTTTATTTTTACTGTTTCTTTACTTAAAATTCTAGCTGTCATAAATTCTCCCCACTGCCACATATTTTTCTAAAAGTTTGTATTCCAGGATTTCCTAACCTATAAAATATGGTTGCCTGTTTCACTCTGGCAACATCTCAGTTTCCTAGCATTACAGATGTAAATATATTGTTCAGAAATACTTCTCCTACATGACTGAATTCCAGCTTCCAGTGAATCCTATTAAGCAATAGTTGACTAATAAATTATAAAGAAGTTCATGCCTTGAATTTGCCTCAAAGAAAAAGGTTACTTATGGCTCATATTAAACAATTGAAAACAATAAAGAAGAATAAATGACACAATTTCATATTTTGTCAGCAATATACTTTAAAAGTATTTAAAAGGATTTAGATAAATGGCTGCAAGCTGTTCTTTCACTCTCAAATCTGATTGGCTATACATTGTCAACAAAGAATAATTTAAAGAAGACAAAACTTTCAGCAACTATAATATCTAAACCCAGTGACAAGCTATATTTTCCAGAAGCTAAACTTAGGAGAAGTAAAAATAAAGCTAAAGAACAAAATCCTTCTTTCCAACTTGTTTTAGAACTCCCTCCGTATAAGAATCTATATTTTCTATGTCAGCAGAATACAGGCAACATTTCTTAATAGTTTTCTCACCATTTGCTTACATTGGAAGCCAGCATAAGGTATTTCCAGCTGTTTTCTTATTTTCTATGAAGCCTAGAATTACTTCAATATTTTCACGTGTCATTTTTACTTTTTGGTTTTGAGTGGTCTTTCCAGACTGACCAGTTACAAAGGATCACTTCCATCTGTTTTGTGAGTCAGATTATATCACTATAAGAATATGAAGATCAGCTCATTTCCCAGACTCTGATGGGGAAATTACCTATTAGAAACATCCACGATATGACACCTTCACAGTGCAATGTAACCTTTTTTCATATTCGCTCCAAATAAAAAAATGTAAATGTGAGACTGTCAGTGACAAATCATGACACTTCACTGAATACTTCTGTGCAGGTGAATTAATTCCTTCTTTAATTATTCATTCTCATCTTTCAAATGGACTTAAACAAGCCATATATTAAATAGATATATGATTAAGTTACCTTGAGTGTAGCTCTATTAAAGAAGAAGAAAATCTCTTTTCTTCATCCTTTGAATATATAGCCTTTCAACCAATGCCATCTTTATCTTAAGGAAGAAAAGAGAGAATAATGTGCAGTTATTTCTTCATGTTGAGAAGAAAAGGATCCACAGAAAAACTGAAATCTCACTCTTGGGATTGTATTTTTGAAAATCATCTGGTATTAATATATTAAAATATTAATAATATATTGTTTCCTGGAGCTTTTTTCTCAAGTTATGAACAAACAACTGAAATTTAAAATTCCTTGGTGAAGCTCCTACTGTACATTTCTCCCCCCCACCCCTAGGAAAAGCAGAGATATAACAGAATTCCTATTCAAAGTTTAGGTACGGAGTTTCAAATTCTGTTATATCTAAAGTTTTGTTTCATATTGAAACAATGAAACTCTATAAAATGGGTTATATAAAGAAGTCATACAGCATTTACTTCAGAATGGTACAACTACAGATACCATTGTGTACAGTTACTACAACTGCATACTTAACTAACAGCCTTTTACTAATAAAATGAATGGAATAGTATTGTGACCTACATCTCACAATTATTATTCATTTTTTGATCTTCCTTTAGCTTTCAGAACAGAGAGCTTTTGCCTGAAGGAATTCACTTTGATTTGACATGTTAGCATATTTGTATGATTTATTCTGTGTGCCTCAGAAGCCAGAGAATTATTTTGTGGTGATCATCTATAAAAACATTTTTTCCTTAACAAGTTAAGTACTAACATACTGGAGGCTCAGAGGTACATTTATTCAAATTAAGGTTTCAGAAAAAAACGTTGTTTTATTCAGAACTGTTTTCTTGACCATCTTCTACTCAAATAGACAGCTGAAATACATATAAATTTTAAATATTCAGGAAATTAATGCCTTAGTATTATTTCTCAATTTACTGTAATTAATTGACTTCCTGAATGTACCTGACAAGGCTAACAATACAATTTTTCTATCTGCATATATGGAAATGTTGTGGTTTAGCACAGCAGGTGGCTGAGCACCACACAGTTGATCACTCACTCCCATCCTCTTCTCTGTGGGATGAAGGAAAGAACTGTGAAAAAAACAACAACAACAAAAGTAGACCTTGAAAACTACTTAGTAAGATACAGAAAAGAAAAAGGATAATAATTATGACTATATACATATATATGGATATGGATGTATATAGTAGATGATGCACAAGTCATTGCTCACCATCTCCCAACCAATGCCTAACCAGCCCCCGAACAGCAGAAGAGAGCAAGATGAACTCATATCCCTTTCAAAACTCCTTCAGCATGATGTCATGTGGTATGGAATATCTCTTTGGTCTGTTTAAGTCAGTTGTCCTAATTCTGTTCCCTCCAAGCTCCTTGGCCCCATCTCCTTGTCTCTGAACAAAACTGCTCAGCAGCAACCATAAATATTGACGTGTTATCAATGTTGTTTTTCTCCTAGAACCAAAACATGCCATCATACCAGACACTCTAAAGAAAACAATATAGTACCAGCTGAAACAAAGACAGGAAAACACAGGCAGTGTGTGCTATAATGTGCCTTCCCAGGGTTTAACAGCCTAAAGGTGAATAGGTCTTCATGGTTTAACTTTGGTTCTTCCTCGTAGGTGGCTAAAAATACCTCTTTGCTAAACATCAGATCTACTGTATCAACATCTATGAAGAGAAAATAAAATATTTTCTCACAGGGAAAGTTACTCACAGATAAATTTCCAGTTTTTTTTTCTTTTTTTTTTTCAGATTTTCAGAAACAAACAAACAAACAAAAAAAACCAAAAAACATAAAATCAATCCTACAACATCTATGGACAGCGCTGAAGTATAAAATTACTGAGAAACAGTTTTGAATTACTGCTTTCTTTTTTCCTGCACCTTCAGTTCGTCAGATTGGAAGGTAAACAACAGAACTACATGGGAGAAGAGGAAAAAAAAAAGCCTTAAACACATCAAAGTAGAAACTACTATTATAAAAGTATGTTTCCCAAAATTAGATCGACACTTTGGGGCTTGACCTTCAGTTTCAGAATAAAATTCAAAAATTTTAAAAACACTTCCTTCCTATATATTTTTGAAAGAATGCTGAACATAACCAAAGATAATACAAATGTATATTTTACTTTATTTATCTAGAAATTTGAATATAAAAGTAAAACTAATTTGTATCTCAAACTATGAGGAATTTAAATTTGTTATTCCCTTGGAATTCAGAGTTGTACACAAAGCCCTTTTGTAGAGTCATCATTGCATCTTAGCATGGTTGAAATTATTAAAAATAGGGCTGAGATTCTTTCAAAGTTGGAAATAAATATTTAGCATTATTATTACCCTGGGTAAGGTGAAGAATGGGCCTCAATTAATTATACTTGCTAAAATGCAACAGATCTTTTTCCAATACTATGCTTTGTGAGTATGCTAAGTAGTAAATATATCTCCACTTTCTTTTCTCAAAGCGCACAATATGTGTATACAACAACACAAACTTCTTATCAGTATAAGATTCCTACATAACCCCATTATGATGATGTCAGACTATTATAAATTCTATATTTATTTCCACAGAATACATATGAAAGAGAAATAATCTGTTATTCTTATCAGTGAGAAAAAGAAAATTAACAGAGGCAAAGAGCTGGTGAACTACCCAATGCAATGCAACTCAGTGGTGGAACTAGAAACCTCCAAAATGAAGGGATTTCACACAGAAATCCTAGACAGGTCTTGTCTCATTTACTTATACAAATGGCAGAATTTTACATGTATGCACATGAAGCTGAATGATTTATCAAAGAAGAAAGGCAAGAAAAAGGGAAAAAGACAGCATGCCCACTATATAAAACAGACAGTTTCAAGTATCTTTGAAGAAGGAAGATGTGGTGATGACATGTTTTGAAGATTGTGTACAAAGTAATGAAATCAGGCAGGAAAGAAATGTGAAGATCACAGGGATGTTGAAAAACAGGAAGATCATTTGCTAAAGGAGAAAAATGTTGGAGAACGTGGGAAAATGAGAGAAGATGGAGACATACAGAAAATCAGATCAGGAAAGAAAGAATGAAGAGGTTGAAGGAAAACAGGTGGCGAACTAAAGTAAAATAAATAAACTGAGAAAACATTTTTGACTCATTGGATTCTGCACCAGGCCAAAGTAGAAAGAATAAAGCAGGCAGAAAGGAAAAAAAAATCACAAAAAAGTTATCTGGGAAAAGAACATAAACTGATAGAAATTGTTTTAGATGAAAAGATTGAAAACTTATGCTTAAGCAATAAAAAGCATAAAAAATGTAGAGCTAGATATTATGAATTCTTCAAGAAGTTCAACTTAATAGTAACATTTTTTTTGCCTGTTAAAATTTAAGCAGCTTTAAAACACAAACAAAGAAATTAATGATAAAGGATCTTTACAATCTGTAAAGATTGTATATCTGAATATATATTGAATAATATAGTTTGATACTTTATCATTACTGATAATAGAAATTAAATGAAATTTTTGTCTATGCAGAGTGGCTATCAGAAATGTCAGATCATAAAACATTCCTGGAGAGGCATATAAAATATATACATCTATAAGATCTCGGTAATTTTGTTGGCTTTAGTAACCTCTTCATTTTATGTATGCTCTTCATGAGCATTTAAAAGGAGGGATTCTAAAAAATCACAGAAAAAAAAAAAAGCTCAGAGCAAAAAACAAGGATTCTTAATACTTCTAATATCCATCACAGCAAATCTATTTCCAATATCAATCACTTCTGCATGGAAGTGGAAAAATGGAAAAAATGCTTTTCCTATTTCCACACCATGGTGTATCTTGGTTGTTTTGGATGACAGAGCTTTTTATTGTCATTTGCCCCTTTTGCTTTGTTTTTCATCTTTCTAACTTCAGTACTAAGATCTGAAATGCAGCAGCATTTCCTTGATGCTTGTGATGGTTTGGAATTGCTGTTCCTATGACTTTGTGAGGTGATTGAAGAGATCACAGTATGCTGTACGCTTAGTTTAATGGATGAAAATAATTCTCACCCACAAGAACAAGAATAGGATCAAAATACATTATATGAGGTGAAAGGAGGAAAATGTTTCCATAAGTGGAGAAAAAAGTACAGCAGCCCAACTTGTGTAAAATAATTGAGTAATTTTATTCACAGAAAAACACAAATTCCCTCAGAGAAAAACAACTTCAGCCAGGGCCCTTCCTACTGCCTCCTGAAGAGCAGGGCAACTAGAGACATCAGGGCAGCCCCTGGCACTGGCTCAAGACAGGCTGGACTGTGGGCGTATGGGTGGAGCCAGCTTAGTGCCATCAGGACTTAATGCCTTTTCATGAGAAACCATTTATTCCATGCAATATCATGAATAAAGTTTTATTTTTCCTTTGATTCTCAATTAATAGGTGTTCAGCTCCCTGTTTCATGCTTTTGGTGTTCTCTGTTACCCCATGTCCGCAGCACTAGCAGGAGGAGGGAGCAATTAAAAAGATGGTAAGAAATTAGTAGCCAGTAACAGTAGCTTTACCACTTCAGTCTCTCCTGATACAAAGCTGTTGGCGACTATCACTTGTCCACATAATTTATATCTTCACTATCTCTGCGATACTGATAATAAAACTAGTGCTTTATACTGGTGGTTTGTGACCTATTCATCATGAACCTAGGTGGAGGATCCCAATTGCTTTTACAAAATGTCAATCATATTGCCACATAGGAATTCACTGCTTAGATGACACACAAAAACCCCTAATTATGACAGAGCTTTACGTCATGGTTTTATGATTTTTGGCTATCAATATTCCACATCATTACATCATGTATTGCACTGGGACTTAAAAGTGTTAATGATCAAGTTCTGGGTACCTGTCTGGAAGAGAAGAAGAGCTACATACCCCAGGGGACTCTGTGGTCAGAGAGGATATATAACTCTTGGCAAGGTCTCCCAATGCACTCTTCTTCGTCAGGCTCTCTTCCCTGCTGCTTAATAGGACTGTGCATCTCACCTCAGTGTTATGGGGAGGCCTATCTACCTTTCGGGTACCCACTCATTATATTTAATTTATTAGCTTTAATTCTAATTATATTGTATTATAATGTGTTATCTTGCATTCTGATACCGTATTTAGTAAATTAGTTTGTTTCTCCTCAGATCGTTGCCACTGTTTTTAATTATTTTGGAGTCCCATTTCCCTTTTCCAGAAGCGTGGATTTTGCAAAATCCCTCCGCCCCACTAGTCATGGAACTGGGCTGAACCAGCCCGTAAACTGTTGACCATGTAGAAAAGACACTCCCCAGATCATGGGGCCTGGCAAAGGCCATCATTGTAATTTACTCTTTTTTGATTGTTTTCTCAGAAGGGAAATTTTGTTAGATTCTTTGTCTTAAATCTTGCAGCCCTCACTTTCTTCAGTGTGGTGAAATCTTGTTTATATCTTAAGACATTTTTCCCAGTCCAGTGTTGGTTCACAACTAGAACTCATTGCATTTAGCAACAAAACTTTCCTTATTCTGTTTATTCCTCTGCAAATTAGCTGCAAAGAATCTTTGTAATTCGTTCTGCAGAAATATATCTACAAATATTTCAGGGACTGTATCTTATTAGAAATTATTATGATGAAATGCGTATTTTTGCAAACCTCAAACTTGTAATCTTTTTTCTTTTTTATATCAGGAGAACACAGAATTTAAAATACAAAAATAAAATTAATGTTCCTAAATTTCATTATTTTAAACAAACAAATATGTAAGTAAGATAGGCATTAAAACTTAATGTACAACATAATGCACATAAAACTTTCATGTACAACATACAACAACTATACTTCCAGGCAACTTCAGAAATTTCTACTCACTACCTAACAAGTGTCATACTGGAAGTCATTCAAATAAATGCATGCAGCCTTTTTCTTCAACAACCCCTTGCAATATGTGATAATGAAGTAGAGCTTACTGCTGGAAAAGCGCGTTCCTTTCAATGAATGTTAGCATCAGGAGGTAGCATGTAAAATCTTGATTGTGAAAGTAATATTTCTTGGTGACAAACGACTGGAAAGTTTTATTTTTATTTATTTATTTATTTTTCAAAGGGCTGTCTTATCAAACCCTTTGAAACTGTACCCATTTCATAGGCAATCAAATCGGTATTTCATTCATGCATCTGCTGAGCAACACTATTTTGCAATTCAGGTATGTAAACACTGTCCAGGAGCACTCTCAAGTTTCTTCCTCTCAAAGTCAACTCTGTGCATGGCCTTATTCTATGCAGGTGACAGACTCCAGTGCCAGCTAGTCTTTGACATTTTTGTTTCCAGAGACATTTGATCAGGTGTGCATATATTTAGGATATGGCAAGGCACAGAATCTAAGATTGTATAGAATCACAATGATTAACATATGGCTGATTTGGTAATACGAGATTTTTCACGAGCTGCAGCAGAAGTCATTTACTAGCATAGATGTTCTGTAGTCCTGTCAAACACTTGGGATGAACAGCTCTATGCAGTGCTCTTGGATATTTTGCAGACTTAAAAGCTACGCAAAAGCCTTTGAAATGACATATGAGCAACAAACTTTTCATTCTAAGCATTTGTAAATTAATTCTCAGATGTTATCTTACTATATTCTCATCATGAATGCATTTTTATCAAGAAAAGAACTAATTTTCACCCACTGAACTGGCATTTCAGTTTTAATTCAGCTTTCTCTTTAATTAAATACATATGTCTCCACTATCAAATAAATTTTTTCATTTACAGAATTTGTGTTGAAAGTGTTAAGAAATAAAGAAATATGCTCTAACTTCAGAATAACAGGTCTTGATACTGGCCTTCTGGTTTTGTAACAAAAATGGAGTTTCTGAACTTGAAGGAAATGGAGACACAGAACTCCTTGAGATCAAATGTTGTCTTTCCTGCAGCAGGGAGCAGGTCTA
The DNA here is from genome assembly GCA_037305975.1 of Chrysolophus pictus. NCBI lineage: Eukaryota > Metazoa > Chordata > Aves > Galliformes > Phasianidae > Chrysolophus > Chrysolophus pictus. Next base: position 79,197,353 of record CM074576.1, read on the forward strand.
CAGTTTTGATTTGGCAGAGAAAATGCCTTTGAAGAGATGGCTGATACATGATACACAGAGCAGTTGTGAAAGCAAATATGGTATAATAACAATAAAATTGTTTCTTTATGCTTTACTGTGTTGTTATATTTTTACAACTCATTTGGAATCTAGCAGTAACTACAAAAATTAATAGAAAAGGAAGACGCTTCATTATATGATTTTAAAAATTAGCGTGAATCACATTTCCAAAAATATTTTTAGACAATGGATATTAGCAATGGGATTAAAGGTCAAATAACAGTTAGCTAATTGTAAGTTTAAACCCTAGGATTAATGAATATCAGTAAAGTTTTCCCTTTCTCTCTAAGTAAATATAATGTTCATTTTCTTTTGATATTCAATATATAACTCAAATAATGCTTTCTTCATTTTTATTCTTGATGAAACATGCATAAAAATTATTTTCTTTTTTATACTCGAATGTCTTTCAAAACTTACTTAGTCTCCTCAACATGGAGAGCAGTCAGGCTGGTAGGAAATGATTTTGCCCTTGATATAGTCTTCTACATTAGAAGAGTCAAACCCTTATTCTCACACTTTCCTTTGTTCCCATAGGGTGCTCTTCTTCAGAAAAAGAATCTGATCCAGCATGGGCTCTCCACAGGCTAACGTTCCTTCAGATAACATGCATCTGCTTCAGTGTATAGTCCTTCCACAGGTAATAGAAACACCTTCTCCACTATGGTCTCTTCCTGGAGCTGCAGCAGAATCTCTGCTCTGTTGCCCGAAGACACTCTTTCCCCCTCTTTCCCCTCCTTCTTCTCAAACCTTGGTGTTCACGTGATCACAGGACTGTTTCTCATTATTTTTACTTTTTTTTTTTTTTTTTTTTTACTTTAAGATATGAATAAATAATATAATGTGATCACTGCATCATCTAAGTAATCATTTCAGAGGTAACCTCACTAGCCAGACATCTAGAAACAGTTATTCCTAAAGCCTAATCTATTAAGGGAAACACATGTATAGCCATTTCCAAAACCCTTATCAAACGAACTACTTCTTTAATTCAATGAAAATTTCATTTCTAGCATAGGCTTATATAAGTTCTTGTTCAGTGAAAAATAAGTCAGTGCAACTATTTTCTTAAATGCTAAGAACAACGTTGGGTCTTTAATTGGCAATGGAATTGTTAATTTTTGGAACTTGCATATTAACTTGGATAAACGAATGCAGCTCTTCACAACAGTTCAAACTACTTGGAAACATAGCCCATATTTCTAATGGCATTCAGAGTAACTAAAGTCAACAGAATACCTAAGGACACTCGCAAGCTTCAGTGGCTTAAAATGATGCATGTAACTACGTTCTCTTCTCTCTCCTAGAGACTTGTTCACCATTAGAAAGATATACTACAGTACAGAGCTGTCCTCAAAGATGGTAGAGACTTGCTTCATAGATTTTAAAATTAGCTTTTACAAGCCATAGTCTGAAATGCACACCGATACAAAAATTTGTTTTGCGGATGGAAAACACATGTACAGAAATAGTGCATTCTACGTTTTTAGTTACTTTTCAGAAAATGTATTTATTACTAATGCATTAATCAACCTCCTCATTACATTTTCCTAAATCCTATCTCTTCATGTTTGAATTTCATGTTTAACACATAATGGGTGTTACACACATGCAGATGGCCCCATTTTTGAATACATTGTGTGAATTCACAAATGACACTTTACTTTTATCTAAGTGCTATGTATAGGAATGCATTAACTGGCCTGAACTGCCAATGTAGAAGTCATGGTGCTAGAGAAAAAATTCTGGTGTTTTTTTTCTGCTTTTGCCAATGTGCTCATTTCAATGTAAACAATGTCAAAATAACACTGATAGCTGAGACGATTGGTACTTTCTTCTTGGAGTATCTGCATAGGCCACCACATCTAGGGAGCTAAGCCTTGGACTCCTAGCCATCTTATACAGAAATCATAGAATCAAAGAATCACAGAAAAGCCTGGGATGAAAAGGATCTCTAAGATCATCTAGTTTCAACCCTCCTGCAATTGGCAGGGTCACCAACCACCAGACCAGGCTGCCCAGAGACACATCCAGCCTGGCCATGAATGCTCCAGGGATGAAGTATCCACAACCTCCTTGGGCAACCTGTTCCAGTGTGTTACCACCCTCTGTGTGAAAAACTTCCTCCTAATGTCTAACCTAAACCGCTCCTGTCCTCATTTAAAACCATTCCCCCTTGTCCTATCAATATCCACCCTTGTAAACAGTCATTCCCAGAAATGTATGAGGTTACTACCTCAGTACCATGCTTAGTAATAATTTCATGCCTGCTCCAACACACATCTTTTAAGGAAATATTCTCTTTCTTTTGATCAAGTGCCAAGAACTAGCCTGCCAAAAACTTTTTGTGCCTTCAGTAAGATTTTTTTTTTAATTCTCCTTCCATTATTGTAATTACTTCTCCTTTGCCATAAGGAAGCAGATTACTCTCATCCTTCCTGTTTATGTATTTAATTTTTATTTTCTCAATTCAGTGAAAATGACTAAACTAAAGTAAGTCAAGAGATATGAATAAATATTTCCTCAAAAGGGAGGAAGAGGATAACATCTGAAATACTCTGTTGGACCCATTTAATCTGATCAGTCCAAGTTCTATAGGATAACCAGATGGCAAGACCCATCGTGAATGAGTGCATCTATCTTTTGTGCTTTTATAATCCCAGGGCATAATATATATTCTGATGGTAAGTATCTTGAAAAATCACTGGGACAAGAATAATGTATAATGACTATGTTATAGAATTAAACTAAAAGCATAGAAGAAAAACATGAATTTTAGAATCTCCAGCTCTGATAGAGCTTCAGAATGAAATCGAAAGTGCAGCGTCTGATGCACGGACTCAGATGTGAATGATCCAAATTGTTTATTACAAGTTCTCACATCACTTATATACCTTCACAAGTTTTCTTTTTCTAGCTTTCCCATCCACCCCTACAACTTTCCCATCCACCTTTACATGTCAACAGAGCATTCTACAAAACACTCTTCAACCGTTCACACAGGCACTTATCCAATCAGAGCCGTGAGACGTTCTTTCTTCTTCTAGAGGTGTCCTTGGTTCTCATGCTGTTTATCTTGCTCCACAGCTTCTGCTCTGAACAGTTCTTCTTGTATTCCCACACGAAAGTGACAGTAATTCTGCGTTTTCTTTCTTCATCTATTGTATGGCAAAATCAAAGCAGGCAAGAGTAAAATATAACTCATAGAGATGCAAGAGAAATAATGATTTATACACTGGAATCTGAGCAGTAATTTCTGTAACATTAGAATAACTTGTTTTTTGTAAATTTTTTAGAGTAAAACTCCAGAATTACTTTTAATTACAGAAAATTTAGAAAGAAATTTGCAATGTTGCATTGGATTTTCTCTTGTTTGACTTGGTCTTCTATGTATTCAAATTCCTGACATGTCACACCTGACATAAAACAGTCTGAGCATTTTTTGTCTTCATTTACAAATGACTGGAAGGCTGTGATGTTTGTACAAATCTATACCTGAGTCCTAACTGACTTCTTATTTATTTTTTTTAATCAGGTAGGAACAAAAACCTGATACTATTCTAAGGATTTAGTGCACTAACTCCATCTTTTCTATTATTTACTTACTATCTATCATCTACAGTATCACAATAGAGAGCTAAGTTAACTCCATAGGAACCACTGAATCTACACAAATGATACACTTGCACAGGGCAGGAGAAAACAGAGAGTGACAAAGTGAAACTGAAGTTGAAATTCTGACTTAATACTGTGTAACAAGGAATGAGAAAAAAAAAAAAAATCACCACTTCTTTAAAAGAAAAAAATATTGCTGCTCAGGAATTCAAAATTGAATTAACACTTAAAACAGCCAAATATTTTAAAGAGGGAAAGTGTATAGCTTATACTGCTAAATATGCTAATTCTATTGAATAATTAAATAGCTCATTGCTAGCTGGGACTAGTTATTATACATTTGCTTAATTCTGATTTGAAGATCTGAATAGATTAATTGTAGCAATGTTAAGAAATGAAGATACTAAAAAAATATACAAACGTCATTCAGCATTTACTTTTGAGAAGTTTATGTTTCTGAAGTAATTTTCGATGGCCAATTTAATGGATTCTTAGGATTAGCAAAGGTGAAGAAGGTGGGATCTAACAAAGTAATTAGATGTTTCTTATTAACTAAATCTGGTTCTGTATCCAAATTTTGTTCTTTGAAATACATAGCTCTCTATTGCTGTTAGAAAACTAGACAGCTGAAAGAGAACTTGTAATTGCTTCTTCCCAAGCTCACCATAGGTATAGCTTTATGGATTTCATAACTGAGATGAAAAAAAAAATGCACATGGAAGCACAGTAGAGACTTAATTTATAACTACTTTAAGATATTAGTACAGATAATGGAATTAGGAGAAAAATCTTATATTAACAGAAGCTGACCTACTTAAGTTTCTTGGTCTATCTTAAATATAAAAGAGCACATTCTCATGAAAGCATTATATTCCTGAGGAGTAACAGCACCTCTTCCAAACTAATTTTCAATTGTTTTCACTGATACTTTATCTTCCAGTGTGTTGATGATGCTGCAATTTTTTGTAAAACTGATACTTTCTATGTACTAACAGCAATGTATGTACTGATTGTTCATATGTTCCTAAATTACGTGCAAAACAAGGAGAGAGTGAAATAGGAAAAACAGAAACAAAGAAAACATCTCAGAAATGGCCAATTTTAAAATGTAGGAACAAGAATTGAAAATATTCAATTATGGATATGATTTGGGAGCTAAAACTAATTTCAGAATGAAAGTTTAGATTGCAGAGTTGTCTCTGTTGTTGCAGATTATGGATACATCGGCGAACCATACAACTAAAGGAGGTAATGTCAATGTGATGCCAATACTGCTGTATCCTGTTGTGACTACAGATGTCCATATTTCTTACCTACTGAATTTTGCAGTGATTCACCAATAGCAGCAGTAAACTAAGGAGCAAAATGAGCTGTAGGGCAAAAATATGAACATTGATAATGAGAATTAGGAAGGAAGATTAGAATATTAAAAAAGACAAATAATAAGGTTAAGGAGCTGAGAAAACATTAATTAAATATTTTCATTGAATCTTAAACAACATAGCCTACACTGTGATAAAGTAAGAATATGATTGTTTTGAATAATCAGTAAGTTTAAATTAATTAAAAATACAATGGCCATATATAATTATTTTACTCATTTTATTCATTTTGTTTTCACCTAAGGTTGCATTTTAATGCATTTACTAGTCTTTCAAAGTATATTCATTAATCTCTGCTGCATGTTAAGATGTAGCTAACACTAGTGGACTTCAAGATCTAGGGGAATGCTCCCTCCCAACCTGCACTCCACTCTCGGCACTTGGTTCCTCTTGTTTTATGAGGGATCCAGCTTCTGCAGTTTCTGTCTGCAGGTCAAGCCAGCAGCACATATTGAAGAAAAGCCAAGCTTGATCTCTCCAGAGTAATCAGAACTGGTGAAGTATGCACACGCTCTTCATTGCAAATAAAATTTCTGAATCACTTGTATATTCACATTGCTTTAAGCCTGTAAATTACCTAGACCCAAATCTCAGGCCCTTCACCCAGCCACATCAGACCTTGGGTCTTTCTGGATGTCGATACCTTTCTCATCATCAGCAGGATTCTTAAAGTTTGCTAGCAACTAAGAGAAACACACTCTGATTTTGGGTAGGATTTATCTCCTAAATCAGACGTAGAAGGCTTTTTGAACATAAAGTTCCAGTGCAGTGTTCCACTGCATGCTATGCTGTGGGTGCCAAGAATTACTCTAGAAGCAGGACATTATCCCATTCAAGAACATATGGTCAGGCAACTTCATCATTCAGCTAAATTCTGCAGTACATATGATTAAACATGAGCTTGGAATCTAGGCTCTTACTGTAGTCAACAGCAATCTAGTCGATATAGTCAATGGAGATAAAGAGCTATCTTAAAGCAGTTGTCTATTTTGGGAAGAGATAAATAAGTCCCTAGACTGCATCGAGTACTGACTGTATCTTCATTGACTATGATGGGAGCTTAGTTTAAATGTTACAAGCTATGTTGTTATTTAGATGTCTGAATCTGGAGCTAAATTTTATGCTTAAAGACATTAGCAATTTATTTGTTTGTTTATTTGGTGCTAGCAATTAAATTAACTTCCAATTTGATGTTTTGTTTTGTTTTAATGTTGGTTACGTTTTGTATTTTTGGTCAGTTGATCTTTCTCTTTCTCTTTCTCTTTCTCTTTCTCTTTCTCTTTCTCTTTCTCTTTCTTTCTTTTTCTCTTTCTTTTTCTTTTCTTTCTTTCTTTCTTTCTTTCTTTCTTTCTTTCTTTCTTTCTTTCTTTCTTTCTTTCTTTCTTTCTTTCTTTCTTTCTTTCTTTCTTTCTTTCTTTCTTTCTTTCTTTCTTTCTTTCTTTCTTTCTTTCTTTCTTTTAAGCAAAAATTCACCTAAGTATAATTTTCTTTCATATTTTGAATAAATACTATATGGAAAATACTGTGACCTATTTGCTATCACAGAAGCATAGTGGGATGAATCATACAACTGGAATACTACAACTGGGGGCTACAATCTTTTTGAAAAGATAAGCAGGGCAGGAGATGCAGTGGACTTGCCCTCTTTGTTAAGAAGTGGATAGATTGAAAGGAGCTCCCTTTCAAAAGGGTCAAAATTAGGGACCAGATCAATAAAGGACACCTGGTGGTCAGGGTCTACTATAGGCTGCCTGATCAAGAAGAGCCTGTTGATGAGGCCTTCTTGTTTAGGGTACAAGAAGCATTGCACTCACATCCTGATAGGGCATTTCAGCTACCCATATTAACATAACTGACTACAAACAATCCAGGAGACTTCTGGAATGTAACTTTCTGGTCCAGATACTGGACAGAATGACCAGAGATAAAATGTTACTAGGCCTGGTGCTCACAGTGCAGAGGAGATCATTAAAGAGATTAAGTTTGGAGACAGTCTGGGCTGTAGTGACCATGCTGTGATTGAATGTGTGATCTTGAGGAACATAGGTCTGGCAAGGAGCACAGTCAGAAACCTGAATTTCAGGAGAGCAAACCTCTGATGGTTAAAGAATTATTTGAAGGGATGGTCTTTAAAGTCCCATCTATAATTTTATGAATATGCCTGGATTCCTCTGGTTTATCATGCTCCCTAGCCTCAGTTAATATTGCTACATTGAACTGATTTCGGCTAGTGTAGAGCTGATTTTCTTCATAGTAACTTTCATGTTTTGGCTTTGTGTTGAAAACCAGTGTTGATAACACACCAATGTTTTAGTTGTTGCTGAATAATATTTAGACAGAACAAAGATTGTTTCTGTTTTTTTTTTTACACTGCCCTGCCAGCAAATATACTAGGGGTACATGAAAAGATGTATGAGGAGACAGACAGGACAGATGATCCAAAATGACCAGATGGACACCCCATACCATGTGACATCATGCTAAGCAATAAAATCTGAGAGAAAGAAGAAGGCAGTTGAGGGATGTGATGGTGTGGAGTGATTGGATGTTCCCAAGTAGCCATTAGAAGCAAGAGAGAGAGTCTCTTCTTTTCACTGGAAATAATTTTTCCACTATATTATCTTTAAAATACTGTCAAAACAACAATTTCAGAAAATTAAACTAATAAGCTATTACAAGCTAATAAATACCTCTGTATTTTTTCACTTTTTTGAAAAGTCACTTAATAGTAAGTGGACTACAAAAATAAAGAAAGTGAAAAAAAGACAAATTAGACATTTTAATGTCTGCTTTCCACTTCATTGAGTGAAAATGTAGCTATCTCACTTCTTTTATGTATGTTGGGTGCACAGAAAGTATGGCAACAAAATTCAACAGAGTATTGGTGAGAAGATTCAACTTCTACTGCCATACATCCAACATCATTTGTTGGCTTCTGATGTGGGACAACATAATGAAATAGGAGGTATTAGTTTTGGGGCAGCCCTTGTATATTTATGTAGATTTATATATTTTATATGTGTTTGTATTTGAATATAAATTCATATATATTTAAATTTTCATAGATCTTAAACAATAGTTCCTTAAATATGAACTATTCGGTTTAACTCAAGGATTGGCAACATATGGATCTCCAATATTCTCAGTCCAAAACTGGTAGTCAAAGAGAAATATCTTGGAATCTACAGTTTTGATGTTAATTTTACCCGCATATACAGACTGCTTATTTGCCCCAAAATAAGGTCGATTCTTGCCTCAAAGAGCAGATGCACTTTGGTCTAGAGAAAACTATTATGAACTATTTCAGAAGCCAATGTTGCATGGATAAATGAGATGTACCACATTATTTGTAGGTTTATATAAATTTTCTTCAGACTTTCTACTAGGAGGTCAAAGGGAGATGTGGTCATTAAGATAAATAGGTCCTTGATAACAAACAGCAAGGGTGGGCACATGTATGGTTTAGAGCTCACCCATGGATAAGTTGTGTGTTCATTTACTCACAATTAGTACACTGTTTCTCCCTTTTGCGAATAATTTCCAACTGGCTATAACAATTCTTCTGCATATTTTCTCTGTTTGTTTTTATGTTTCCTTCACATCTTAATATTTTCTCCTGTTCTAATCCTCTGTGATTTTAAATTCATTATTTAATTTTGGGTTATGGCATTCTTTGAAGGCTGGACATTGAATGAGATGGCATATATTTCTATACTAGAAAAGTTTGGGAAACTATCCTATATTGGTTATTATTTGAAATGATGCTTTTGAAAACTGAAGTAAATATTTATAGTAAGCATTTGTTAGGACACTTTTTGGTTCAAACAAGATAAGACATTCAAATTGCATAAGTTTGTAAAATATTAAAAAGTTTTAATAACAACACAATTCCAATTTTCACAATTGACATGAAACCTTTCAACAATTGAATTGTTATTTTTTCAGCATTTTCAGTATTATATTTCCTATGATATTTTTCTAGGTGATTTATTCTATCTGGAGGATAATACTAATATTTTCTGCTTTCCCAATGATGAGAGTAGTTCTTGTAGTAATAATACGAGAACGTTGTATGTAGATATTGTATCATTTTTCAGTGTTGGTAGTATTAAATGTCAAAAAATTCTGCTTCATCATTTGGGATGTACCAAGTTTTATTGTGCACTGACCACTGTAATGTAAAGAAACTGTGGTTCAGAAATAGGAAAGAGCCTATCTCAAAAAACAAAAACAAACAAACCAAAAAAAAACAAACAAACCCAAAAAACTTGGATCATGAAATAATTCTAAGGATTCTCACTTAATGTGTTCCATGAATTCATGAACTCTCAGTGCACATTTCAAGAATCATTGTAAAAAGGACAACAAATGGCTATGATTAATGACATAGTCTATGTTTTTTTAATACAATTGCCATTTGCCTAAGAGTATAATGAGCAAGTAATTCAACCAGATTTATTTACATATGAAGGAATTAGGTATAAAGATAGAATTAAGTTTTCTTAGAAGATCAAAGGAGAGCTTTATTAAAGGAAGGTGTTACTATATAATAATTATGGAAATGCAATTTCCCTGTCTTGAAAGGTAAATCAGTTTCTTACAATTAGAAAAGTAAATGTAGTACCATCATGACTCAAACAGTTCAATTACAGTGTTTGAGAGATGATAGGAAAAAAACAACAACAACAAATTATTTAGTAAGGCCTTGTTTTGTGACCTTACTCGGTGTTATTTTCTAAGTGTAACACATTCCAATATCCAGAGTTTTCACAGCAACACTAAAACAAAACAAGAACACCTTTTCTTTTTTCTTTTTTAGCCTCTGGGCCTCCTTGTACATAATCTTTTGATCTAAAATGTTAGCTTTCAAGCTAGGCACATGTTGAAAAAGGTTACTGTCCAATTTCCAAACCCAGGAGCACAACGCAAGGAATGCTGGCTAGCTAGTTCTGTGGAATTTGTGTTTTGGATACCAGAAAAAGAAAAATGATAAGCTATAGAAATTGTCTGTATTTTAAGAAGTCATTCTCATTGAAGCACAAACCTTTACAAGATCACCAGCCATTCTGAATTTCCAGGCTACCAGCTATTTCCAGCAAGGTGAATGATTATCAATAGAGAATTAGAACACTCCTATCTCATTTCTAAAAATGGACCAATATCTTCAAATGCAAACATTATTACCTTATGGAATTTAAAACTAAATATAGAAACTGACACAGTGATTTTCTTCTCAGAAATGCTGAATATCCAAAATTCTTGCTACTTTAATGGGAACATAAAGAAGAATTGCTATATGGAGCTAAAATGTAATCTTTAATAGATAGTACCCTTAACATACCAAAGCACAAAATTTAAGAAAGGCAAATTTCTTGCCTCAATCCTAACACTGTACATTAGTTCTGCACTGGATTTAAAGATAGCAAAGAGATAGTGAATTTCACTCAAAAACATCTAAGAAAGATTATGATGATTCTTGTACGTGTAAGCATTCAGATGTTTTATAGAAAAATGAGGAAAACAAGGAAGTGCTTTTAGATCTGATGTGAGAGCTACTGATTTTGTGTGCTTTACTATTTAGTGGCTGAAGTAACCTTTCATTTACTTGTGATGAGGGAATGATATTGGCTTGTCTACTTATTATATACTCATATGTTACTCTTAGGGTTCTCAATAATTCAGTTTGTGTAAGAGCCCTCAGCAGCCCTAACTGACCCTTAACAATCCCCCAGTGCTCACCCACTCTGCTCAGGCTCAGGACCACACATCAGCCCTGGGTCCATCAGCTCCTGGTTTCCAGGCTCTGATCTGAACTGCCCACATGGGCAGCTCTTCTCCCTGACCACACCGTGCCCTGACAGTTTGCTACTTTAATAACAAATCTCTGTAAATAAGTAGGTAATCATACAAATTATGATAGCTGCCACATAGTATGCAAAGAATACATGCCAACAGTTTATATGTAAGTCTTGTACCCAGGACAATAAAATAGGAAGAACATAGCTATAAGATTTTATGCAGTAGCTTTTCTAAGTAGGTTCTAGTAGCCTGTAATTGATCAAAATATGCTCGCTTGATCTGCAATCAAGGAGTTTTTGAGTAATGTGAGATGTAATAACCATTGGAGAACACTTCTTTTACTTCATTACAACTTAAATTTTTGTAAATTAATTAATCTTCACTGCTTTAAAGAGAGGCTTCATTCTAATGGAAATGATGAATTTTTGTGGAATTGCACCTATGTAGATGGACACAAAATTCTCATTCCTAATGCTTAATATCAGAGTACAGAAAGAATCCACAGGTTTACCTAAGTAAACTAGGTCAACACAATGGTATTTCTTCTCACGACAGCTACAGAAAAGTGTTTTTTGGCAAAGGAATCCAGCAATACCCCTACTTCAACAACAATTTATATCCTTCCTTTCCTTTTATTGTGAGTTTCTTTTGAATTTTGTGAGTAGGAACTTTATATGTTTCACTTTCTGAAGTTCTCAGGGGGAAAGTATTCATCTATGAGCTCTGTGACTGTAATCTATTATGTGGTATACATGTATCTGGTCTCATATACCATGAATGTTTCTTTCATAAACTGTTTTTCCTAACTTCATAATCTGACAAATATTAAATCTCATTTTTCTTCTAGACATCTTCACATTTTCTTCCTTTTTGACAGAAGAAGATGGATAATCTATCTAATTTTAAGTCAATGTCTGTCCGTCGTTTTCTAAAATATCACAAAATTTGAAAGTTCTACATCCACAGCTCTAGATGTGACAGTTCTTTGGAAGCTGTGGTCATAAACTCTGATGACACATCAACATAGTTACAGATATTATGTGGTGTAAAATATGCCCACAGCTGTGTTCCCATTCAAAGCATACAGGATGTTGTCATAATCTTCTAGGGCATAGAGTTGTGAAAGCAGAAAAATCATGCAATGAAGGCATGAGTGTATGTTCCTGATTTCCTTTGCTCAGAAGGACATCTCCAGGTCCCTTCTTCCAGTCAGTAGCTCAGTCTGAGACTCCAGTGATCACAAAGTGTAGTTTAGTAATCCTGTTCTTTCTCTTACAAATCGGGAATGGTACCACTATAATCAAATTTTGCCTCCTCATGCCCTCTGCTGGTGGAATCAAAATCGATTGATAAGTAATGACTGCAGCCTGGAGGTCTTGAGCTCCAAGAGAGCAACAAAACAAAACCTAAAAGCCCCCAGCCCCTTTTCAATTAAATGTGCAGCACTCATGGTCAGAATACAAACATGTGGCTTGTCTCCTTTGACACCAAATATCTACCAAGTGAGCTTCAGCAGAAGACATGTCTTGAATTTCTAGTTGTTCTCTACAGCTTCCTGAGGAAGGACAATAGAGGGGAGCTGCTGATCTGTTCTTTCTGATTAACTTTTTACAGGACGCATGCGAACAGTACAAAGCTGCGCCAAGGTAGGTTCAAACTGGATGCTGGTAAAATTTATTTTCCTTGCTAGTGGTTGAACATTGAAACAGGTTTCCTAGATGTGATTGATGCCACAAGCCTGTCAGTGTTCAAGAGCATTTGAACAATGCCCTCAATAACATGTTTTAACGTTTGGCTAGTCCTGAAGTGGTCAGACAGAATATATGATCTCTTAAAGTCTCTTCCAGCTGAACTATTCTGTTCCATCCCATCCCATCCCATCCCATCCCATCCCATCCCATCCCATCCCATCCCATCCCATCCCATCCCATCCTATCCTATCCTATCCTATCCTATCCTATCCTATCCTATCCTATCCTATCCTATCCTATCCTATCCTATCCTATCCTATCCTATCCTATCCTATCCCATTCCCCTCCATTCCATCTTATCATGTCTTATTTGAAGGATAAAGGGCAGTTGAATTCACTTGTTCTGTGGCACTCAATCATGCTAAGCTGTCTCTGCTTTGTAACACTGATAAACTACAGCTGGTAGACTTACTGCTTGTTTTTTTGTTTGTTTGGTTGGTTTTTTGGTTGTTTTTTTTTGTTTGTTTATTTGTTTGCTTTTCCTGTTATCTCAGTAGGCAAACTGAGATAAGTTTTCCTACTTCATCCCAGAAAACTGTGGACAAAAGTTGTCCTTTAAATATTAATGTTCTGTTATTGTGCCTAAGTATTATAGTAAATGTATTACAGTCAATAGCTTCTGGGTACCACTAGACAGTTGTTGTTGTTCCACTCAGATAATATCCTCCTTTCCTGGCTTTTGTATTTGGTATTGGAAAGTGGTAGAAATGTCCTTAGAAGTTGTAGGTATGCCCTGTTTCTGAAAGTCCATTTGATTTTACTTGTCCTTGTGCATATGTGAATTGGATTTGGGGTAGCATTGTAATTAATTTCCTCATTAGGCTGCTCTCCCATGTTAGACAGCATTGTTAACCTAACTTGATCAAACATGACATAAAAAGGTGTTTTGTTTGTAGGCAGACTACACTAATAGTCTAGCTGCTGTTGTTCCAGCAGAGAAAGCATACTCTGAAAGAGCTAAGTCAGCTCTACGGTCATCCTGTGAACGTCAGCCAAGAGCTGTCTCAGATACACATATGGTCAAATATTGTCTCTCCATGTATAGGGATTATCTCACAGCTTCTCAGGGACACCTATAGAAAATTATTTTTGGGGGAAACATTCTTAGTGAAAAAAGCAGGTCAAAAAAGTACTCAACATTTTTGGATTTTTTGTTTTTCTCAATGAAAAATTGATTAGAACAGAAGTAGTTGCAAACCTTAAAATGCAGGACATGGAAAAGAAACCTTCCATTATCTTTGGTTGTCAGCATTCATCTTTTCATAGGAAATACCTGGAGAAACAAAAAGAATTGATGTGGCAGTGAGAGAAATGAAAGAGAACTGCTTGAGGTCAAAATTTTAGGTAGAATAATTCACTTGCTAGATTTTAAAGTACTCCTTTCATTTTCTTACAAAAATGCCTCAAATTATGCAGTTGAGTTTTCTGCATTTAGGGAAACTGCAGGGGTCAGCACAGCAAGCTTCCAAAGAATTAACCTCATCCCGAGAAAATCACCTTCTTGTTCGTGTTATCTCTCCTACCATGTAAGACAGAAAGGTAAGACAGAAAGACAAGCACTGAATTTGAATTTAGGGTGCTCCTGCTTCTCAAAAGTCATATTTTAACTTCAAGTAAAGAGCTGGAGCAAATTCATTGAGCTTACTTCTTAGGAAGGGCTATGACAGAAATGAAGATTTCTCAAATGCTGTTGCCAGAAAGAGTTTAAATTCAGTTGTTATAACTTTGAATTCAATTTATTAACTGTCTAGGCCAACAGTGCTTGTCCTGAACAGAAAATGAATCTATCTACAAAGAGCGAATGTAACTACATACAGGAGAAAACACCTTGGGTACAGAACATGTAGAATCTATCTACAAAGAGCAAATGTAACTACATACAGGAGAAAACATCTTGGGTACAGAACATGCCCTTGCAAAAGCAACACGCATTTCAAATGCTAGAACAGAAAAATCATCAAGTAATACCTGGATGTAGTAGTAGTCTTTTCTGGGGGAAACTGTCTCTCCAAATACTTTTATACTGTGGATACAAGACAGTGCTGAATCACATGAACTGGATTTTTGAGACAGTTCTGTAGAATAAATAAGTCAAGGAAGAGATCTGAAGAGTATAAACCACTTCACACTCCCCAGCAGCATGCTGCAACTGCCAGTCACAGACTACCTGAGTGTAAACATCCAAGCAGTAACATACGATAGTCAGTCAAACTATTTAGAAAGGGCTCCATAATCAAAAGATGTACCAGAGAAGATTTCTGCCTGATTTATCATCTCTGAATTAATATATCCTTTCATTTCTCCTTGGTGCCTTCATATGCTATTTAAAAGCAAGTCTTCTTGGAAGATTAAGTATTGATAAGGTATCTTTTGAGTACTCTCTTCCTTCAGTAAACTGATAAAAAAAAAATCAGCAGAATTTTAAGAAGTGCATGTGTGTTATGAAAATAATATGGAAAGAGAAATTGTGGCACTATTTATTCCTTTAGAAATGGAAGAGAGATTCAGATAAACTTGTATTTGTTCAAAGATTTAGTTCAAGGCTGTTAAATGCCTTTACTTACTGAACTTTACATACTAAACAAAAAGAATTTTATCACATAATTAAGTAGTGACTGTTGTCTGAATTTTAGTTCAAGCTATAAATAAGAAGCAAGTTTGACAGGCAAATTGGGAAAAATAGGATCTCTAGAGAAAAATAGAGAAAACTTGTTTCCTTGAACAATATGTACTTACTTTTTATTAAAATGTCTTAAAACATTTATTTAAAAAAAAATAAAGAAAAGCTAAAAATTTATAATGGGATAATATTATTACATAAATATAGATGTATAAACTGAATTCTAAGATTCATAGGTTTTTTTCCTAGAATTGCTTTGTAATTATACAAACACACATATGTGTACAGGCACTGAGAAAAAAGTACTGTTACACTTCACTATCTAAAGAACAGGAAGTTTATAGACAGGCATATCAGAGATTAAAAAAAAAAGAAGAAACCTAATTTATTGGCATCTTTGCAAAGGGTGATTTCAGCATGGAAAAACAGTGATTGCCCAGGAGTTGACAGGCATCCCCATTGCAAGATTCTTGCAACAGCATATTTTGCTCAACTGGGAGATGCTCTACAAAATGTGATTTTACTGAATTCTTATTCAACTGAGCGTGATCCACTGCTACTGTTTATCTCAAGCTACATACAAAGTATATGTTAATTATCTTAGCTATGTAGAGAACAATTGTAAGAGCTCCAAGGGAGTCAACAAGCCTTGGCTGCCTTGACCAGCCTTACTGGAGATTCACGCCCACTACCTCAGAGACATTGGGAACCCAGTCTTTGTCTGAAGGAAGCTGTAAATGTGTTTGCTTTCAGCCTCATCTCCAGCCTTGTCTCTTGTACAGGCCTTGGATCCATTCTGCATCCCTGTTTTCAGTCCTATGCCTAGTCCCATCTCCTGCTGCTTCTGAGAGGGCTCCATGGATAGATACAGTACCTGGCAGATAACTGCAAGTCCGGACTGTTGATGGATCTTTTTAACAGCCTTTGTTTCAGATTACCCTGTTCATACCTTGGAAAACAACACTAGACAGTGAGGTTGTACCCCTGCCTCACTCACCCTTGAGACTCGCACTTACTGCTTCCTGCATCACTATTTCTGCCTTTGTAGAAGCAGTTTTTACTGACCATTTAGAAGTATCTTACCTGCCTACATTTTAGCTAGATTGGGATGGGAGCTAGCAGGAAATTTCTCATGCTGGCTGAAATTCCCACCTAAAGTTCTCCAGTAACAGTTAGTCAAATACTTTGTTGCCAAGGCAGAATGAGCTCAGTTCATCATTCTGGCTAAAGTAAGCCTATTGTTTCAGTCCATCCCTTTTTCTAGGCAAAGACTATCTGGGGTATTTCTGGTCTGCACAGGGAACTAATGAGCGCATAACAGCGACTGCACCACAATTATAACTATAGAACAAACATGAATTTTATGCTCTTATCTCACTAATTTCATAGCTCTTTCCACAGGTCTAATTTGATTCAAATTTGGAAGTGTGTGAATTGTGAATTTTAGTGGACCTATGATCAGCGATTTTCCTAAATAGCATGAAAAAATTCACATGGAAAATGGTCTTTTACAGAAGATTGTCATAGTTTTTCAGATGGTAAGAAGTACAAATGTGTAGTTTAAGTAAGTAATTTATCAAATTTTCCTTTGATTCTTTCTTAGCAATAGGATCCTTTCTCATGTTGCTGACAAAGTACAAAACTAGAAAATGCTTATTTCTAATCAAATGACACTGGTTGTTTAAGCCAAGTAAATATTTTTATTATGGTCTGAAATAGTTGACTTTATTTCCTCTTACCAATCATTTACTTACAAAACTGAAGGTTTTTAAGATCTGAATGAAAAGCAAGACATTTCTTTAAGATATAGATTTTTAGATCCTTTCAACAAGTGTGCATTTTTGTCAAGTATCTCAGTAGTTTGGTAAGCCAACTTAAAATAATTTTGAGAGGATCTCTATCTAACCTAAATGACAGAATCAATTGCAAGCTACCTAGTAACAGTATCATTAGACTAGAACAGCACCTGAAGAATGGGGTAGCACTTATAGATTAAAGATATATTTCATGTTGGAATAGATGGAATCCAGCTTCCTGTGTACAAGCAGCGTAGAAAATATAGATAGATAATAACTTATATTTATGTCATCGGGAGAAGATAGGAAGAATTTCTATATGTAGCACAAGATGCTCTAGTTATGCACCCCTTGATCTGAGAGATAGTGTAGAACTGAACTGTGTGATAATAAATTCAGCTCTAGTAATTAAATGGATACTGAGAGTTCTGATATGTTAGAAAAATTATTGGTAACACACTGGAGTTTTTAATTATACGTGCTAGAGTCCAAATGATGTCCGTGGCACAAATAAGATGTGAAATTAGAGTCTCTTTTCTGAGGCTTATCATTTTAGATGTATTCTCTGTGATTTTAAATTAGACAAATTGCACTGTCTTCTTTCTCCAAACTTGCAGTTAGTGAATGTGTCATAGCTGTTTGAAAAAAAGCAAGGAGAAAGCATCTGTGGGATATTCATTTGTGGTTGCTGTTTTTGGTTCTTGAAAGTGCAAATGCATGTAGTATGAATGTTTCTCATATGAAGATACATAGAGGATCAAATTTACTTAATACAGATTCAGTTCAGATATATGTGTATGGTACGTTATCCTTACGGTCCATATAATGCCAAGAAAGAGAAACAAAATATACTTTTCAGATTCCTATCTGTCTCATTTCAAATTTTTTCCATTAGTTGGTTAACTATGCTGTGAATCTTAAGATTCACACTCTAGAAACACTTATTTTTCTTATAAGTACAAATGAAGCAGAAATGACTAGCTTAACTGTGGACATAATAGAGAGCTACATATGATTATACATTGCATGTCACTCCTAAAGAAGGAATGATCAGCACTGCACACAAATGCATGTGCATACTCAAAAACAAAACAAAACAAAAAACAAACAAACAAACAAAAACAACTTCCACACTTCTGTGGCAGAAATATAACAGATTTTTGCAGGGGGTCAGAATGATTTTGGAATTGTGTCAGATATGGCATAGAACCAGCTTGGATTTTGTGGAAATGAAACATGGAGTGTCCAAAAGTCAGGCTAGAACATCATGGAGCTATGTCTGTAGCTGCTGATGAGATTGTGATAATTTTTAAGTGCTATCCAAAGATAGGAGGATATATCTTCTTTAAACAACTGTGCAAATCTTTAGATGTGCACAAGTACAATACAGTTCAAGTGTACCAAGCCTATGTTGTTATCTCCATAACTCTGTCTTAGGGAAATCTTTGCTTCCCACACTTTGCCCCTGATGTATATCTGCATATCTGTTCTTTTGTATTTGTGTGCATAGATTAAAAATTCTGAGCATGCTGAAGTAAATGACAGTTTTATCTCTGACTTGCCATTCACATAGTATAACAATTTCATCCTTTGCATTTTTACATCAGTTTTACTTCTCTCCTATTCTCCATGCCTTCCTTCCAATCTTACCTAGACTCTTGTCTAGTCATGAGAACATAGATAACAAGTCAAAACATGAAACAAATGGTCCTTCTTCCATGAGCTTGTTTTGATAAATGAATATATGATATTTGTATTATTTTTTTCTTGCTAAAAAGTTACAATGAGTTATGTAAATAAATTGTGTTCTGCACATCTTGCTTGTTTTAATCTACTCAGGGTTCTCCTAATATACTCTGCTAAAGTGGGAAAGGATTTAAATGTGAGTTTTATTAACAAGGGAGAAAATCACATCTATAGCAATGTCTTTGGGCAAAAAATGTTCTTACAAGAAATACACATTTATCTGCGGAAATGTTTTTAAATAAATGGAATTGCATTGTTTTAAAATCACAGGTAACCTCTTACTTATAAAAATCTTCAGTGATAGCTCATCGTGTTACCCACAGATAAATAAAAAGCTAGGAAAACTAACAAAATAGGCAGTTCAGATGTTGCTTAAAATTGTATGTTACTTATATTTCTAAAACTGTGTTGACAGGGCTGAAACAATGGTGAGAGAGTTCACTAAAGGTACTTCTCTGAAGAGATGTCAAGTGGAGACAAGTATACTACAGTTTGCTATCTGTCACTTTATTCCATCCAACAAGAAAGACTTTATAAGTGAAGATAAATCAGTGATTGATGAATAAACCTAATGGTTGAGAAGGTGAAAGGGACACGTGTCTTTTTGTGACTGTATACTGAATACACCAATTCTAAAATTACATGCAGGATGATATTGTCTCAGAATACAAACCAGCTTTTCATAAATGAACCTTCTACAGGTTTACATCTGCAATAATACTTATGTTTTCTCCTTATGGAAGTGTGAGTAAATAGATGATCTCTAGTACAGCAGTCCAAAATATATCTCCTTTGTATGAATCTTTTGAGTATTGCAAATAGAATTTAGCACATTTTTTTAACACCAGAATCAGTAACTGGTTGAGTTAGTGCTTGGATGCAGCATCCAACAGCTGTGTAATGCTCAGTTCTATTTTCAATAGACAAAGGAACTACAGATGACTTCATGGCTCATTTGTTTTCTCTTTGCTGAAAACGCAATAAAAATATTCAGTGGAATGAAAACAAAATCCACAAATATTGAATATCCTTCTCATTTTTCTATTTTAAGTTAAAAAATTGCATATTTGAATTCATAATAATAGCTTTCACAACACAATAATTCAATAATGTTAATTTTCTGTGAGTATATTTAAAGAAAAAGGGAAAATCATATTCAGGAACAGAGTTTAATAACTTAATATCCAAAATAGCTGTCTGTTTGATTGGCTTAATAGAATAGCGTTCCAATAGTGTTTTAAATGAATTGGTCTATAACAGACCATTTTTCACCAAGTCAAAAATCTTCCAAGCTCAACAGTATTTCAAATGTCTCTTCTTGTTGTCTTTCATATTCTCTTGATCTCATTAACAGTTCTGACTTATGCATACAGAACATTACTTAGTATAACCAGGAACATGCCCTTTTCTTTTTTTTTCTTCAAGAGAGGCAATCAATTTACTCTTCATCACCTTTGATAGCTATGCATTCTGGAGTCTTCATAAAAATCCTGTCATTCCACGCTCTCACGGACAAATCATATTATATCAGATCCTTTTTTTTTAACTGCAAAATTACTAGAGAGGAAGTGCAGAAAACATAGTTCCATCAGGAGGAGGGCAGGGCAGCATTGTTTATCCTTTCTAACTTTACCCCTGTCTACTGACTTCCACTCCTTGCAAAGATCAATCAACACAGACCATTTTAGTGAGATACTAATGCAAAGAACAGCAAAGTAAGTGAGCTCTCTTTTAGCATCAAGATAAATACATTCTGATGGCTATGAAGGCAACAAATTACTCTCCAGGTTTGTTACTTTCCTTTCCTCTCCTCTCCCATTTTCATGATTTCTGTATATAATTATATGTATTTGTCTCACAGTAACTTCCTATTTTCATCACTGATTTGGAGGCCAGTGTGGTATAATTGAAATAGAATTTCAATTATACGTTTAGAAGGAACACTCTAGATTTGGTAAGACTGCTCTTAATTCTTTTAAGTAATATATGTCTCTATAGTTTAGAAAGGGACTGAATACCCACTCTGAATTCCTAATCATAACAGAGTTAATTCTACAGCATATAAAGAATCTACATGAGAAAAATCAAGAAAAAAGGCCAGAATTTTCACAGTAATTTTGTATAATTTAGTGACTTGAAATCCTAGTTCAAATTTACCTGAGTTTTGAAAGTTCAAAATTATTTTGGCCATTATGACCAGAGTCTTCAAGCATGCATATAAGCAATTGTTTATTTTCTTTACTTAAATATTTCACACATCTGGCCTGTATGTATTTTATATTTGATTTTTTTTCTCAGTCAGATTTGTATGATATTTTTTGATATCAGAAATGTCAGTTTATATTTAAAAGACACAGTGTTTGTCTATCTTACAGAAGAAGACTAAATATTTTTAATTATTTCAACTACATTAGATAGAAAGAAACATAAATGGATAGAGAGCTACAATTCTTTCATAGAGTGCTCTATCTGTTTTTTATTAAGAATATTTCAAAGAACATAGATATCTCAAAGACAGTGTATATAATTAGATACTATTGAATGCTACTAAAATATTCAAACCAAGGAGCAATTTATGGGCTACTATTTTAATCAGATATGGTCAATTTTGTTGCTACTGATGTTTAGGTAGCTATCATAGAGAGTATGCTAACTTCTGGTCTTGGTAGTTATTTTATGAGACTGGAATTGTGAAGACACAATAAATAATTTGCTCAAGGCTAAAAGTTCAATTTCATTACCATTTCTTGAGTGCATACATTAAAATTTTCAGACCACATTCTAAAAATAGTCTGAGATGAACTTTCATAGCACCAGACAAGAAATATTTAGTCCATCTCCCTTAAAGTACTACCACACTTAAAGTTTTCTAAAAGGACAAGTTTCTTCAGATTCCATGGGCGGGTTTTTGTGTTCCCCAGAAACAATTAACTTTCTTTTCGGTCACGTTTTAAAGCTTTTGTTTGTTTGTTTGTTTATTTATTCTAATTGTCTTGGAGTGCTTCAGCTCTTAAAGGTGGTGCAAAACAGAGAGTTAAGTTTGGGATTAGTTTCTCTAGTCAGAATGCTTCCTGGAACATGGATTGGAAAGTTGTTCTAAAGGTAACGCTGAACCTCCTTGCTAATTCACGGTTGCAGTGGAACAACAGCTGGTAAATACAGTTCCCAGGACACAGAGTTGTGTTTTCTTCCATATTTGTATGTGTATCTTTCATTTGACATGTCAGTCTGCACAGATACTGAGTGCATTTTTGCTTTTTCATGATTTTTGTGCACCAGGAAATCATTTGGCCCTAAGAAAATATAGCAGCCAAATTGTAACTTCTTGAAACATTTTTCCATTGAATATAATGGCACTATAGTGAAAACGCCAAAGGCTATTATATACTGACAGCATAGTCAAGAAAAGTACCCATCTGCAGAAAACGTGCAGCAGGTAGAAAAAGAGCAATGAAATAACCATGAAAGCTGTTGGAGCCTCAGGATGAGAAAAACAAGTGATCTGCTGCAATGCTTAAAAAAAGAAAAGATATGAACAGAGTTATTTAGACTTTCATGGTTACAAACATAGCAAGGAGTAAGCAATAATGCCTTTGGCAGAGATTCCTCTCACCATTTTAATGTTCACTTCCTCTCTAGAAAGCAAATTCCCCACATATGCAATCACAGTCTCATCATGAGAAATCAGAACTGAACCACTAATGGCTGCATATGAAACCTCCATGCCTCGTTTCCTATTCCAATAAGATAACTCCTTAAAAGGAGTTCAATCAGAAAAGAGAAAGCAATATACAGTCAGAATACCAAAAGTTTTATCTTTAGAGCAATTCTAAATAGAAACAGTCTTAAAAATCATAGGCCTGTTTAAACAAATTTTCTATCTCCTGCTTTGTTCGGTGTATTAGGTGTATCTGTGTACAGCCCAGGTCTTCAGTAGATAAACTTAAAATGTTACTGCTCGCTAACACATCTGTTAGATACAAAAGTTTGCCTTATGTTTGTGAATTTTCTAGTATATTCAATCTCTCCCAGATTGTTGGTTTGAGATGTCAAAGTGTCATACATGGCCAAGCATAGGGCTGTAAAAGGTAGAAAACGGAATTAGTAGGAGTTAAGAATAAAGATGAAAAGTAAACAATGTAAAGTACCTTTATATTTTAAAGGTTTTCTTTGAGAGTGAAAATACTGGTGTGCTGAAGTAACTAAAGCTGCAATAACAAGTTTTTATCAAGACAGAAAATAAATTATGCTCTGCTCCACATAGAGTATTAACTCATTTTTTTTCTGGTGGATTCATAGAACTTCAGTGCATCAAGTATAGTCTTCTTCCACTTTGAATTTCCTAATAACTCTCTTAATACTATGTGAGTTACACAGTAAGTTTTTCTGAGGTTCATAACCATTGCCTTTAATATCTCACCAGTAATCTTCTGAACTTACTACTATTTGTTCAAAAGGTGAGGTTAGGTATTACCAATTACTTGAGACTTACCCATCCATCTTATCTCTTTTCAGCTTTTCTTCAATAATTTTTACAAATGTGAACCTTGAATTCAGTATGTAGGAAAGTAAAAATATCTTTTTTTCCATCAGTATATGTTGCAGTATCTCTGAAAGGTTCAATTGTAAACATGGATGAGTGATAACGGTTAAAGCAGCATTTCACTTCCAAATGCAGCATTTCAAAGGCTGAATTTTTACCTGCTAGTACAGTAATATATTTTACAGCTTAACAGCATATCATTTATGGCATACTCTATGTATCATTTTATTGAATTTAGATTATGAGACTAAAATCATCTTCTCAATCTAAGTAACCAGATAGGAATGAAAATTATCTGGAACAGTGGTATTTTTTTCTAATTGTTAATTTTGTGGAGTTTTTTTTTGTGCTATTCTATGTCAAAGCTTTCCACTGAATGACTTTTGAAGACCTCTAAATATTCTTTAATGCAGTTTGCTATGACTATGTCACTATATATTAGAGAAGTTGAGAGGTGTAGATCCATCACTGGAATTTTGTAAAATACCACAAGTTGGTGTCTGACTGTTAGTTTAATGATTTCTTAACTCTTCAAGTCAGAATTGTGATTTGTCTAACCTGATTTTAAATTATTTTTTGTTGTGCTTTCTTCTGAACTAAAAAATTTTTAGATAGTTGTTTTACAGGTTGACCATATGCTTAGCAGTATGTTCTTTGACTGTAAAAAGGTACAATCCCTTTTATAGTGTTTGCTAGTAGCATTTGAGAGGAAATGTTTGCCAAATGATTTGTCTTTAAATTTTCTAAGTAAATGGATAAGCTTGAGAAATTCAATGGAAACTATCCCAAGAGTGTATTTAATATTTGTACACAAAATTGAAAGGCCTACTTTTAAAACAGACATTGAAAATCGTGCAATACAAAGAAAGTATTTCATTTCTGTTTAGCTTCTTGGCATAAACAAGTTCTTGGGTACATTTAGCAAAATGGTGCTGGTAAATTATGTAGATATATTTATGCTTAGTGCACACTGAGGATGTTTTACAGTATTAGCCGTTCCACAGTTTGGAAATAGGCACAGCTATGCTGATCACACCATAAGCCTCACTTTTTACTTATAATTTTCATTGAATATAATTTACATATGTTAAAGATACTAAGTGGTTGATACATAAAGTCTCTCCAAAAC
Organism: Chrysolophus pictus; assembly: GCA_037305975.1. Classification (NCBI taxonomy): domain Eukaryota; kingdom Metazoa; phylum Chordata; class Aves; order Galliformes; family Phasianidae; genus Chrysolophus; species Chrysolophus pictus. Next base: position 79,221,794 of record CM074576.1, read on the forward strand.
CTTCTCGTATGCAGCAGGAGTCATTTTCAAATTAGGCTGATGTCTCAACCTCAGTCTCCTCCAATTCTTACAGGAACGAAGTTCTGAGCAGATCTGTTTAACTGGACAGTGCTACGCTAAGATGGAGACAAAGCACAGTAAACTGTTGAAAGAGACATAACTCACTTCCAGTCTCCCTGTCCTTTATCTTCTCATCTGTTCTGGAAGCATAGAACCCAAATCCTAAATGCTTAAGAGAGCAAAACAGACTTTTTTTTTTCCCGTTCAAAATCAGTGAAAGGAGCTCTTTCTGTACTGTCAAAGAGTGGTTTTGTGGAGGACAGTTAACACAGGTATTATCCACTAGTGGAAATCATATGTGACAGGTGTACTTGAATCTGCACTCTTTTATGAAGATGAACCACAGCAAACTATTTGAACTTCTTAATGTTTTTCTCTCTAAGCCACAGTATGGCAGCCACAAGGAAGATATAACAGCAGAGCTTTTCTTGTTACCCCATGATATATTTTACTGAGATAAGAATAGGTCTTACTCTTAATGCTTAGTCTGCATATTATTAGGCATATGGGGCCTGTATGTATGGTATGTTTAGAGAACCTGAATGGGCTATGTCATTTTGGAATACCTTTTCTGTGAGAATAAGAGCAGTAACAACTTTGTAGATGTTCTTTGCCTTTGCAACCCTTAAAGCCAGGCAATATATAATCAAAATGTGACTGTTCCTATGACAATAGAAGTTTCGTTCTCTGATTACACCTATTAAGAATAGAGCAGTTAGTCATGTTTCAGGTTGGGGTGCCTGAATTTTGTAAATAACTCTCACTGAGAAAGAATTGCCATTCTGACTCATATTCTTCTTGAAGGATTCATTGTTGCTGCAAGTGGAGTGATAAAATAGAACAGAATGTGAACAGCACGTATTTATTTTGTTTTCTTTTTGTTTGTGTTATTGTTTTTTCTTTTATTTATGAAAATATCAGCAATAGATCTATGCTATATATTCACCCTGCCACCTAGGGTCTGAGGGAAAGATGTATGAGGAGCCAGGAGCCAGTCAGGACCCTTGGTGAGTTCAGCTCAGTGCAGAGGAGCTGAGGGGAGGCCTGATGGTGGCTGCACCTCTCAGGGAGCAGAGGGGCAGCGCTGAGCTCTGCTCTCTGTGAAAACGACAAGGCTCAAGGAAATTGCATGGAGCTGTGTCAGGGGAGGGGCTGATGGGGGTTAGGGAAAGGGTCTGCACCAAAGGGTGGTGGGCATGGCCCCAGTGCCAGAGTTCAAGGAGCATCTGGACAATTCAGACAGCTCTCAGACATAAGGGGTTTTTTTTGTTTTTTTTTTTTTAAGTTGCTTTGCATAGAGTGGGCAGTTGACATGAAGATCCCTATGGGTCTCTTCCAACTCTGGATATTCGGTGATTCTATGATCACCTCACCATTTCCAATGATGCATAATTTTACATTTGTTTCCACTGATGCCAGCAAGTCTGAATGCAGTCCAAGTTTACTAACAAGCTTGAATACATTCAAATTCTACAGTAATACAGAGAGAAACAGCAGCCCAGTGAAACTAGATAAGGAGGATTTTCTAAGAAAAAATGCATGCTAAAGAGAACTTCAAGCTAAATGACTATCTTCTCTGAGTATTCTCAATTTTGACTGCTTTCCAAGTTTAAAATGTTTTCTATTCCTATATAAACCATTCCTTGTACGATAAGATTGGAAGTTATTTCCTCATATTCATGTTCATGAATACAGCAGCATTCTGGAAAGCTTTTGTTAGTCTTTATGTGAGCGCATAGCTATTTTATTAGCCTCTTACAGGAAAATCTACGCTTTACAGTGCAACATGTGCGCAACATAGCGCTTGTATTTTTTTTAAATATACAGTGTCTCAAGCTAGTGGTGCAATTTTTCTCTTAGATCTGCAGTATAAATAGAACTTGGGAAAAGTGTTTGCTGCAATAAAGCAAAACCTCATTGGTTTTGTTCTTATACCCTTTCTGTAAGGAAGGAGACCTTTTTTTTTTCCTCCAGGTCATGCTGAACGTATCTATACCATGCCTTCAACAGTTGGATGCAGAACAATTTGTCAGTCCTGTTCCATCACCAGGAACAATACAGTAATCACTGTGGATACTAAATCAACGCTTCATTTCCTGCAAAGAATGGAGTGAAAAGAAAATGAGTATTTACAGAGCTCAGCACAGCAGCTCTTTTGATTTGTGAGAAATTTCAAGTCTCTTGCTCCACAGACTGTGCTGTTTAGATATTTGGATTGAAGCAGAGCATGCAGGTTCTTCAAACACCAGTATCAAATTTGGGTCTCCTAACAGATTTGCATGTAGTAAGTTAGGATTTAACAAAATGAGTTGTCTGCCTCCCTGCCTTTCCTAGTTCAATCATTAATGTATCTACCCTTAATGAGGCAACTTCCCAGGAGATCCTTGGTTGACAAAGCAACTCAAGTTATTTACTTATGACAGCTTGAATTAAGGCAGTGTGACTTTGTACAGGGCAGCAAGCAAGAGGACAGTATGGTTTAAACACCAATGCATTGAATCAGCATCTTCATATTTCCTTTCAGAAAAATTATGACTTTCTACCGAAAACAGGGTGCAAGCAACAACTGCCATCCGAATTCTAACTTTTCACCATGTTCTAGGGAGGAAAACTAGCAACAAAGTATTTGAACGGTAATATAGAATTAGGAAAAAAACCAACAAAAAAAAACCAAGTGAAATGGATAGAGCATAAGTAATAAAACATTACATGCCAGCCATCCAGATATGTTTATAAAAGATATGATATAAAAGGTAATTAAAAAAAGAATACGATCGGCATATTAAAATGGAAATAAAATATAAATGATTGAATTGGAAATCAACATGAATAAATCTCTGTTGGAAATATGATACTTTATAAGTTAAATATATATCTATATGCTAGAAATTCAAGTGTTAGAAATGAAATACAGAGATGGTGCTTCCTAGGATAAAGGCAGTACAGCATGGGATTATGTGAGTATTGATCTATATTGCTGTTGTTGTTAAATAAGATGAGGGGAAGAAGCCTCTATCTGTAAATGCAATACCTATAAAACAGACTTCTAAAAGGAATGAAAGCATTGGTCCAAACCATTTTCTAAATTTTTATGATAAATTTCAAAAGTAAGCAAAAAACACTCCACAGCAAAACAAAGCAGCAAACACATATCTCCTCTTAGTTTCCAGACATATTACCCAAGGTACTTAAACTTATTTAGTAAGGCCGCTGAAATAGAAACCTGCTTAAGAGAGAACATTGTGTATTCATTACTCCTGGACAGTGCATTTCAGCAGAATCAGTCATGGTGGTGACTGTCTAGTAACTGCAGAGAAATGTAAGGCCAGCTAAGTGCATTACCTAGCTGTCTCAGAGAATAAACTGAAGTTGTATTAGATGACTGGTGGACATGGCTCACCAGTGTAGTAATATATGGGCAAGTGAAGTAATAAATAAATACTTTTCTATACGTTTATTTCTACAGTGTTTCTTCCTGTAAGTTTCCATGATAGTTTTTTCCTAATATAATTGAAATTTAATAGTTTATGCTGAAATCACTGAATGTTGGTTTTATTAATCTTCCACATGTTATGGACTACTAACAAAAACCCATTAAAACACATTCAGTATGATCTCAAGTATGCGTCACATCCAGAGAAATTATTTTTTCAATCCAAAGAGACAGCTTGGCATAAAAATCCCTTCCTTTAATATGCTAATATCACATTTAGGCTATTCAAAACTCAATGTATTTTAATATTTTCCTTACGTTTAATGTCTTAAAATTTCAAAGCATAAACATCAGATTTTTCCACTATATTTTAATATCTTAATCATTTTAAGATTTTATTTTTAATTTTTAGTTCTACTTTTGCAGAACATTTCAATATATTAAAATTACTAAAAGGAGAGAAATGATCAGCTCTTTTTCTCTTTGCATCCTACTCTGGGTCTTTCAGACAGCAACACTTATAAGCCACAGCTGCTAACAATGTGAAATATTCAGTTTCCTTGGAATAAGGTCGTGGCATTTATTGTCATCTGCTCTATTGAATTCTGAAGTTAAACTATTCTCTAAAATAACCATATAGAATAATTTATTGAATCGTGAGTGAGAATACTTTTTATAAGTATTCTTATAATAGATTTTTATATTGATTCACACTTCTGAAGTGCTTTAAGCAGGAAATTTTACTGCTTTTGTGAAAACATTCTTTTGTAGAAGTAATTAATTTCTGTAGAACTTATACAAGTTGATTTGTTTGAATGCATTTCATTATCAACAGCAGAGAAATTGTTTCTTAGGTACAATCATATCTAACTATTTTCATGCATTAGTGTTCTCAAAGTGTTTGAAAGATGAAAAATCAAAGAACATTTTGGTATATGTATGTGAGTGTTGTTTTATTTTTTCCCTCACAAAAGGAAAAAAACAAAAAACAAAAAACAAAAAAAATATGATTGGAATTACCTGGAGGAAAATAAAGTTTAGCACTTAAATTTAAAAAGAATATTCCCTATTTTGAAAATATATTGTGATTCCCTCTAACCTGCTCAGTATTTTCTAATCCATGTTTCACCTCAAAACACTCAAAGGGGTATAGAGAAGGGGGGAGGGATAATAAGGGACTGAGTTTCAGATGTTTCTAAAAATCACTTTAATAATGAAAAAGGAATAATTTCAAATGTTTATGATTTCTGACAATTAAGTTGTAATTACAAATCACATCTTGAATTAGATATACATTTAATACATCAGCAGTGCAAACTGCAGAGTCTGATTCGTAACCTGATTTAGCAGGCTCTGCCAAGCATGGTGTTTTCCACTAGGAGTCAATAGACCAACTAATTGGAGATTGTAAATACTTTTTTTTTTCTGGCCCTAACCAGAATTAAAACAGTGTGTTCAGTTGCAACAGCCAACTGATTGTAGAGTATATCTCCTACCTATAGCTTGATTAAAATATGCTTAACTTAAATACAGTATCCAGCCAGCTGGCATCTAATTCACAGGGCCTTCTGCTGTCAGACATGCTTAAAGTAGTGGGAGTCTGTAGACTGCTTCTCATGCAAATAGTCTGCAAGTTACAGAAAAACACTACTGTCTGGAGAAATACAATTACTTGCTGTGATAGCACGCAAAAAGAAATTGGTGGGGGATGACTCACTTCAAAGTGGCTGATTGCTACAAAATTTGGTGCTAACCAAGTATTAGTAATAATCTGCATATAATTAACATGTCTGGAAATTTATGTCAAGAATGTTGTTAATGTACAGATTTATACCTATGGTGAAGTTCAACATTTCCCAATGAAGAACACAAAATTTTTTACGCAAAGAGAAAAATAAACTTTTTAATCATATTCAAGCAAGGGTTTCGTAATAGCTTAACAAATTTGAGAGAGAATTCTTGTTTTAAAAATGTACCTGTGAAATGTACCTGTACCTCTTTTTTTTTTGTTGTTAAGGAAAGAATATTACGGATCTGGAATTAAAATGTCCAGTAAGGACTCCTGGCAGGCACTGAAGGGAAGACTGACCATAAGAAAAAATATATTTCTTAGAGAAGTTTGTTGATCCTCAGTCCTTGACTATCTCCTCATCAGGAAGCTAGTAAGAGAGTTGAAAGAAGCCATTCTGATGTAAAATCAGTTTCTAATTTCCAAGTTTATCAAATGTTTTTATCATCCGTGAGTTTTGTAAACATCTGCAATTGCATCAACTGTTCTTGATATTCACAGAATCATAACATCATTAAGATTGGAAAAGACCTATAAAATCATGTAGTCCAACTGCCCACCTACCACCAATATCGCCCACTAAACCACATCCCTCAGTACAACACAAACATTTCATGAATATTTCCAGGGATGGTGCCCATCTCCCTGGCAGCCTGTGCCAGTGCCTGATCTCTCTTTCAGATAAGTAATTTTTCCTAATATCCAGTTTTTATTATAAATAATAGCTTGAGTTGTACCTTCACCAATGTTGTGCAATTTTAAAACAACTGGCTAGCAGAAATCTAATAAATGTATAAACTAGAGTAATAACACAAGTACCCAACCCTGAAGAAAATTTCATTGTGTTCTAAAGTATAGCAGAGATCAGCAGGAGGCAATGAATTGTCTCTCACTGAATGTTGAGGATTTCCTGATATGTAGTAAAGTGTACGCTAAGAATCTCATGATCATGAAAAAAAAAACCAACCATGGAAACACGTTCACAAATTTTTGACAATAAATCCTCTGTTTTCATTGTGTCAATGACAATCACTAGGACAAGAATACTTAATTATTTGCACTGAAAGTGCTAGCATGGTGGCAGATTTATTCTCTGCTTATGTTGATACTACACAAGCTGATACAGTAGTTGCTTTCTTAGAACGAGACTAAGCCAAACAATTTTAAGAGGGCAAGTACTCAGCTGAGTTATGAGGTTAGAAATGCATCTGTTGCATGTAGGAAAACACGCCAATGAATTTCATAGTACCTGGTCTGGAATCAACTTTTTCTTATAAGAAAATATGGTCTTTTAACATTAGAAAGGCTCTTATCTCTAGAAAAACAAGCGGGAAGCTAAAGACTGAAAAGATTTTCATTTAGAACTTATTTTAAATTCTGAGTCTGTTTATCAAATTTGCAAGGTCCTCTTTATTTGATGATAAAATAGCCTATTAGAGCTTTCCCGTAATACATTATTTCTTTTCTTTACAGCTGCTGTCAGTGAGGCAAAGAAAAGTCTTGCCTGAGAATCTTCCTTCTCTTTCCAGGTAGCGGAGTAAAAAGGAATTTTGGGAAGAAAACGACAACAAAAACCACCACCTATTTATTTTTTTGACTAGTACTTTAACACTTGAATAGGAAAAAGGAACAATTAAAAGAAGAAATACCCTTAAATACCAATACCCTTAAAGTGTATCTTGGAAAGACTGTAGAGAGACTACTCTTACATAATTATAGTCAGTGTTTTTATTATATGGTGAGTAGGAAGATAGTTTAAACTTTTTCTCCTTATATATACTCAGAGTGATCACTGAGAAGGAGATGCATATCTGAATATACTAAAATGGATGGATTAAAATGTTAACTCCATGCCTTTGATTTCACAGAACACAAAGCATATTATCAGACAGAATAAATACTATTTTTAATATTCCTTTTCTACATTTTAACTGTTGCAATTTTTTTTTTTTTTTTTTTAAAGAAAATTCTACCACCACTTTTCATATGCTGTATCTGTGAGGTGGTAACCATGACAATTTGGCTAGCTTTTCTTTTAATTTATAAAGCAAATATGAGCATTTCTAGCAATATTCATACAATATGCCCATACAATGTCGATAACATTTATAGTTTTTAAATAAAGCTTTGTCAGCATTCCATATTTTCTCATACTTTATGCATTCACATTCCTCCCAGTTGTCAGGGCTTCTTAAACTTTATTCTTGTATTTTGATATTTTGCCAAAATTAAGATAAGTTATTTTGATTTTCTTTCAGCAATTTTTAATGCTTTGTTTTGGTTTTTTTTGGCTTTTTTTTTTCCCACTACCTTTTTTTTTTTTTTGTACTTCTGCATGTCCCTATGTTTTTCTGAAATGTTAATAGCTTTTATTTAAAATGAGCTTTAAGAGTTTATTAGCTTACTGTATTTAGTTGTGCAAGTTATTCTGCCAGCTCTATGGAGCATTTCATAACACAATCTTCCTGACAAGTTAGGATCCAAAATAATTTAGCCTGAAGCTCTTGGCAGCATCTCCATTTCTTCACACCAGTACTGTACAACATAGGGTTAGAAAGTTAACATTTCTAATAGGTAGAATTTTTAATATCTCCCAATATGAAAAAAATTATACAAAAAACATGAGCCTTATAATTCCACAAATTCAGCATTGTTTTTGCATTGCCTGGGATTTTTCATCACTGTGACATGTTGATGGCCAAATTTTATTCAATTTATCAATAAAATCACTCCTAGCTGGACTAGTCTGCATTTTACTTGCAGAAGTGAAACAAACATGCTTTGAATATAAGCTGTATGGCTACCAACTCTTCACGTTATTACTGTCATAGCTGCCATAATGTGATTCTTATCAGAAAAACTGCCTGAAAACCTTCCTCTGCTCTCCATCTAATGTAACTGAGTAATTTAGCCATGCTTAAACACTGACTGATACTCCTTAGTTCCAAAGACAATGTTGGTGATGTTGCTCTAGTGCTCTTCTTGATCACTGTTTTTATTTAATTTTCTTCTTGTTTAGTAAATCCTTCCAAACCACCCACAGTACCTTTCTTAAAAAAAAAAAAAAAAAAAATCTCTTGTCTTTGTTTCTTCATCAAGTGATCTGTTTTCAATGTTTTGTCCACAGCTCATTAATCATTTTGCATTTTCAAAAGAATATGGACTACAGATGAAACTATTCCTCAGAATGACATGGAATATATCTGAAAGATACTCTGCTGGAATGTGCTTAAAACTTCATAACTCAGTTTTTCAGTTGTTCTAGATGTATTCTCAATGGTTGTTTGTCTGGAAATTGTCAGAAATAAGAGCTATACCCTATTTACAGATTCTGGTGAAAAGAAGCATTGAGACTTTGGAGGAAATGAACTGATAAACAGAAGTGATTCCTCTTTATATCTGGTCAGGAAAACAAAAGTTTAAAAGTATCAAATGTATATGTTCAAGTTATAAACCTATGCGGAGCTCAGCGGACATTGACACATAATGCCAATAATTTAATGAAGTCCAAACAAGCCACAATAATTGCTTAGAATAAATAAAGAAAAAATTGCGAGTTTCCTTCTAAAGATAGTAAAGCTGTAGCAGTAATAAATGCCTTCAGTAACTACTCACATAGTTCCTCTGATATTACACTTGAGATTAATATCCCTTTTGAGGTTCTCCATTGGAAATGGAGAAGGAACTTTGCTGCATCCCATTTGAACAGACTTTTTAACGATAGCAGTATCAGTGGAAATATAGGTGTATATTTCTTTCAGCACTGATCATTTTAGGTGAGCAAGATTCATAGAAAATTAGTTGAAAAAAAGAAAGGCTAAGAGTGCTGAAGCAGAGAAATCCTAACTACATTAGTTTCATTTGCTTTTCTGCTTCATATCGTGCCTCCTGTAAACCTAGGTAAGAATTCACTTGGAAGGGTGTGATATGAGTCAGAAGACCACATTCAACATCTTTGGACATTTCTTACCAGTATCATCACTAAATTGCTTTTCTCTCAGCAAACATTGTAAGCCTGCTTTAATTTCAGTGGAAATCTTCATTGAGGCAGGATGGTACACAGACTATTTGGAGATGTACTGAAAGGTGCAGGCAGTGGTAATTAATTTGTTTTTCCTATGGGAAAAATTTCTCTATTTGTGACAGTGTTGCTAAAACCTTTCATTATGTGAAACAAATAAAAGTCGTTGAATCATCAAAATTTCTCTGAAACACTGAGATTCAAGTTTGCAGAGAGTGAAAGCTCATTTTTTACTTATTTATGCAGTACAAAAAGAAAAAAAGATGCATTTTGCTCTGCACTGCTACTTAAATATTGGTTAGTATATATGGCAAATATAATTTATTTTGCACTGTAGTCTGATAGCCCTAACAAAATTAGATTAATCTAAATAATCATAACATATGTTTTGTTCTTCCTATCACCAGTGCAATCAACTCCTTCTTAACTTGTATGTAAATGTCATTGAAATCTATTTACTTCAACCAGCTTTACACAGATATTTGTTTACTTTTCCTCACTACTACTTGGTTATTTAAAAATAAAAGCGATGAATATTTCAACCAGTAAAAAGGATTTTAACTCGGATATTCAACCTCTAGTTATTTTTGTCTCTGGTGCGACTCCTCACAGCACAGACATGGGGAGGAATAAAGTCAATGACCACTTGTATAATCAATGAATGTACAGACGATATAACTATGGAATATACCAGAGAGTTTGGCTAAGCAGGTTATTATACAAAAGAGAATAGATAGAATGCTTAGCCGTGTCCTGGGCTCACTGCAAAACTCCAAAGGAAGTATCTACAGAAAGTGATCCTTCCCCACTTGTAGTCAGCTCTTAAATGGGTCTAGGAGAGGTGGAGCCAGGCTCCACCCCTTCCGGCAGCACAGGTGAATTGCCTTCACCTGTGCTCCCAGGGCTGACTCATTGTTCACCTCAGGTGATCAATCATAGGTTCAGGATATGATTCAGCAGTTCCCATACACCACTAAAATATCATAAAAGCATGTAAATCAAATCTTATCTAGTGGAAGGTGCCCCTGCACACAGCAGAAGGGTTGGAATTAGATGATTTGTAAGGTCCCTTCGAAAACCATTCTATGATTGATTTTATGAAATACATTGCTGTATTTTTCTTACTGAGTCCACCCTGCAAAGAGTGAAATTTGAAAATAATTGGAAGTTTGCTCAGGTGGAGATTCACTAGAAGGCTGCTATAGGTAGAAGAGATGGAATAAGAAAATCTGTGTTATCAGAAGTTCATAACAGGTGGAAAACAGTTTCTGCAAGACTGCATAGAATGGAAAAATAATAACGCAGTTCCATGTAGGAGTAATATACATTTAAATCTTACAATGGTCACCTAAATATAGTCTAAACTGGAGTCCTTCTACAGCCAGTGAATAGAAGGAAGTGTTCCAGAGAGTAATTTGTTCCATCCATCTTGGATATCTCAATGGAAGGAATAAATAGAATGGGGCAAATTTCTTTTGGAATTTGCTTTTCTCTGTTGCTGGTAGCTTAGATGAATATGGAAAGATACAGTGCTTCTTAGGATCTGATAAAAATCCAGCATGTTTTAAATTATACATTTTTAAGCTGAGTTCTGAAATGCATTTCATATAATTTGTTAACACAATATGCTCAATAAATGTATTGCTGTTGGTTCTGATATCAAGTTGAGAAAGATCAAATGTTAGCCAATTGACTGAGACTGAAAAGACACAGAACTCTGGTTGGAAGTTACCACCATTATTATAGCTTGTGAGCTTTAAAACTGTTCTTAATCTGTGCTGTCTGCCAGAAAACAAACAAACAAAAAAGGATTGTTCTCTAGTTTATGAGTTTGAAATTTGAAATCTAATCCCAGGTCTGCTAAAGACAGTGAGAAAAAAAACAAGGAATGAGCTTTATGTTTAACCACATGCCCTGCAGTGATTAAAAAAAAAAAAAAATGTAAGCCTAAAAAAGGAGATTGTTTTTTTTAATGAATGATTCTATTATTTGTTTGCAGCATTAAGAGAGTAGGCACATCACTTATATCACATGAAAGAGTGGTTACAGTAGTACCAACAGTGTCAATATTTTCTTTCATGATCTCATTTTTTTTCTGTTTAGAACTATATGCAGTGTATTGTGTTCTTTTGCTCTGGTGTAAAGCACATACTTGGCACACAAGTATGCATAATCATAAGAGGGGATAGTTGTGTGCGCTTTAAATAGTGGTTAAAGATAGCAGTGTATTATGTTCATGTTTTGCCAAGCATATTTGTCCAATATCTAGGCATAGATAAAACATACACATTAATCAACAGATGGATCCAAAGAATGCCAAAATTTTGGAAAATGTAATCACAAATATATATATTATAGGACACTCTGGCCATTGCATGTATTAAATCATAGAATCATAGAATGGCTTGGGTTGTAAGGGACCTTTAAAATCATCTAGTTCCAATCCTGCTGCTATAGGCAGGGACACCTCCCTCTACACCAGGGTGCTCAAAGCCCCATCCAGACTAGTTCTGAATGCTTCCAGGGAGGGGCATCCACAACTTCATCTGTCCTCATAGATCCATTGTCGTCTGGAATTTATTTTGAAGTCAGTGATGTCTGCAAGAACTTAAAATAATTAAATAAAGATATATATATATATTTATATATATAACTTCAAATTACTCAGAATTTTACATGTGTGTAGACATGATGTGTGTATGTGAGTAGACACAGAACAGGTCAGGAGCATAACCCAAAGGATCTAAAAATGCACCATAGGCAGTCACACAACTTAAGTTGAAAAAATTAAACACCATGTTACTCAGCAAAATGAGGAATTAAAACTAAACATAGGAAATTTTAAATGTTGCTTTACATTCCTTAAAATGATGAAGAAAGATTTGAAACAAATTTATACACACTGTAGAGTAATTATATGGTCACTGCACTTCCCTATGTGAAGTTGGTGCACTGTATCTTCTTTTCTGAGATGAAAATCTTTATGTGTGTACTTTTCTTGCTAAGTATGTCAAAATAAATCCAACCATTCAGGTCTTCAAAAAGCACATTATGATCTTTGGTATTAATCGCGATTGAAAGTCTTTTTAAAGCATGAAACCTCTAGTTATTTTAGACAAGTAAGTTTATATTAGTCTTTGCTGCTTATGCTGCTTTAAGCTTGCAGAGATAAACTATATGTAAATACCGAGATATTCCTTTGAGAAAAATAGATGACCGTTAACTAATATTATTGCATTAATTGGAGAAAAAATACAAAAATGAATATTTTCTTTCACATAAAATAAGCTGTAATAAAATGCTGTAATGTTATGTTATTGTGATTTCCCTTACTTGATATTTTCAGTGAACTGTAAACAAATTTTCTGTGGGTACTCCAACAGAGAGCTGACCATACACCTCATCATATATGGCTTGAAGACATTCTACATTTTTCACTTTTTACCACTGCATTAAATTTTTGCAAAATGTATGTTAAGGTACATGTATCTCTCTAGCCAGATTTTTTTTTTACTTTTTTTTTTTTTTTTCCTGAGCCTCTAGATTCACCATTTTCATTCCTTCTGTTCTATTCCTCCTTTCTTCCCTTTCATTAAGGCATAACTGATCCCTGTCCTCAGAGACACCCACTGTTTCTTAGTTCAGACTTGCAGAAAGAAAAAGAAAAAAAGAGAGAGATTGTCATCTGCCTCCCCACAGCATTAGCTTATGGAAAAAGCTAACAATTAGGTAGGCCAAGGGCTACTATTTACAAAAAGGAATTAAGTACAAAATATGAGCATTGGAACAAAATGTGATTTGCTAAAACGTATCTGTGTTTCAAATTACATGTGATGCATTTCCTGTTTCTGCTTTAGTGTGTACATACATTTACATTATAACTTCCAACCTGTTGCATCTGTTAGTACCTAAGTGCATCAAAACATCTTACATTATTTATCCTATCTGAGTTTCAGAGCAAATGGAGAATTGATCCTACACAAATGGCATTTTTACTGGGCAGAACTAGCAGCTTTCATTAGATTGGTGTATTATGCGTCCTGAAAGAAGCATTAAAAATAAAACATTTACAAGGCTCTTTCCTTTGAGAGTCTTATAGATTGAATAAACCAATATCCTATCCTCTCACCTGTAAGAAAAGAGTGTGCACAGAGCAGAAAATTGAGAAAACAAATGCTGACAAAGTGAAAGATGTTCTTCTCAGCTGTAATATTTGAAGTCCTCTATAGCTGTCAAGATAAGAATTTGATTTCAACAGACACTTATGAGATCCTATTAGCAAAAAAATTACTTGTCAGAATGGAATCATTGTCAAGAGATTTAAGTTCTTAGTTATGTAAAAAGTATTCTTCTAGTAGTATTAAGACTTCTATCTTTTTTTTTTTCCAGTTAATAGTTACTGGAAGGTGATACTTTTAACTTTTTAGCTCATTAAGAGAAAATAAATAGGACAGGTAATGAACTAAATCAATTTCTAAAGGTAATATGATGTGGAACGTATAGCTGAAGGAAACCTACAGCAGTAAGCTCTTCAGCAAACATGAGACATACAGACATCCTGCAGATAATCTGGAAAGCAGTAGACGGGATAGCTAGCTGCCATCCCTGGTGCACCTTTTTTGGTGTGAAATGCAATTCCATATAATCTTTTTGGTGATTTATGATTTCTCCTTTTAAAGGCACAGAATGGTTTTGGAAATGAAGCAGCAGTAATAGAAATCCCTTTTTAAATCCTTGCAAACACAAAACAGAAGGCCCAGAAGGTGAGGTAGAAGGCAGTTTTCTATGCTTCATTGACTCACACCTGGCTATAAGAGTTATCAAACAGATTGTGCAGGTTAAAAAAAAATGCATATAACTGGGACTTCCCAGATCTCTTGTAAGTCTGCAGTGATTAGGGATGGATATTCTCTCATCTATTTTTCTGCTCATATTTTGTGTTGTTTTCCTATTAACCTTTGCTTGTCAGTATTCTTTACTTGTCTCCTTACCTCCTGTCCTCTCACATACTTCAACTTATTTTATATTTTCTATGTTTTTATTAGAACTGAGCCATATTTATATGTATATGTATATTATGTATATATCTATATATATATGTATTTTTTAAGTCATGGAAGCATACAATCACCAAGGTTCATAGAATCATACAGTTGGAAATGACCTGCAAGATCATCTAGTCCAACTGTCCTCCCATTACCATTGCTACCACAAGCTACTAAACCATATCTCGTAGCTCCTCATCCAGATGCCTCTTAAACACTGCCAGGGACAGCAACTCCACCACCTCCCTGGGCAGGCCATTCCAGTGCCTTACCACTCTCTGAGAGAAAAAGTTCTTCCTTATGGCTAATCTAAACCTCCTCTGGTACAACTTGCAGCCATTTCCTTGGATCCTGTTTATTGCCTGAGAGAAGAGGCCAAACCCCTCTTCATCATCACAGCCTCCCTTCAGGAAATTGTAGAGTGCAATAAGGTCTCCTCTGACCCTCCTCTTCTCCAGACTAAACAATCCCAGCTACCTCAGCTGCTCCTCATAAGATTTGTGCTACGGAGCCCTCACCAGTTCTGTTGTCCTTCTCTGGACACGCTCCAGGGCCTCAATGTCTTTCTAGTAGTGAGGGGCCCAAAACTGAACACAGTACTCGAGGTGTGGCCTCACCAGCGTTGAGCACAGGGGGATGATTACCTCTCTGCTCCTGCTGGTACCTATTTATAATGCAGGCCAGGATGCCGTTGGCCCTCTTGGCAACCTGGGCACACTGTTGGCTCATGTTCAGCCAAGCATCAATCAACACCTTCAGGTCCCTTTTCTCTTCACAATCATCCAGCCAGTCATCCCCAAGCCTACAGTGCTGCACTGGGGTTATTGTGGCCAAAGTGCAGGACTTGGCACTTGGCCTTGTTGAACCTCATCCCATTCACCTCAACCCAGCGATCCAGCTTATTTAGATCCCTCTGAAGGGCCTCCCTACCCTCAGGCAGATCAACACCACCTCCCAACTTGGTGTCATTTGCAAACTTACTGAGGGTACACTCAGCCACTTCATCTAGGTCATCAATAAAGACATTAAACAAGATGGGCCCCAGTACCAACCCCTGGGGGACACAACCTGTAACGGGTTGCCAGCTGCTGGACTTAACTCCATTAACCACTACCTGCTGGGCACGGCCCTCTAGCCAGTTTCTTACCCAAAAAAGGGTATACCTGTTCAGGCTACAGGCAGCCAGTTTCCCCAGAAAAATATTGTGAGAGACCGTGTCAAAGACTTTGGTGAAGTCTAGGTAGACTACATCGACAGCCTTTCCCTTGTCTAACAGTCTGGTCACCCAGCTGTAGAAGGAGATGAGGTTGGTCAAGCATGACCTGCCTTTCATGAACCCGTGCTGGCTGGGCCTGATCCCCTGGATGCCACGCACATGCCGTGTGACCTCACCCAAGACGATTTCCTCCATGACTTTTGCCGGTACCGAGGTCAGGCTGACAGGCCAGTAGTTCCCTGGATCCTCCTTATGGCCCTTCTTGTAGATGAGAGTCACATCAGCAAGCCTCCAATCCATAGGAGGGATTTCTCCAGATAACCAGGAGCGCTGGTAGATGGTTGAGAGCTGCTCAGCAATCATCCCTGCCAGCTCCCTCAGCACCCTACGATGAAGCTCATCTGGTCCTATGGACTTATGACTGTCCAGATGGAGGAGGAGCTCTCTCTGTCTCAACCTGAATCACTGGGGGTGTATTCTGCGTAGCATCCCAGACTTCCAGATCAGGGCATAAAATGCCTGGAGGATAACTGATGTGCCTATTAAAGGCAGATGTAAAGAAGGCATCGAGGACCTCAGCCTTTTCCTTATCTTTAGTGGTCACATTCCCCACTGCATGAAGTAAAGGTTGGAAATTCTCCCTGGATCTTCTCTTACTATTGATAAATTTATAAAAGGATTTCTTATTCTCTTTTATTGTGGTGGCCAATCTCAGTTCAAGTTGAGCAACTTCCTTGTAATCTTCCCAAGTAGCCTGTCCCTTCTTCCAGAGTACATGGACTCTCTTTTTCTTCCAGAGTCCCAACAACACTCGACTCATCCACACCAATCTTTCTTCCCTTACAGCTCGTCTTACAGCATTCAGGGACAGCCTATTCTTGTGCCTTTAAGATTTCCTTCTTGAGAAGTGTCCATGCTTCCAGGAATCCAGGAAGCCTGGACACCTTTGCTTTTAAAGAGAGACTCCCAAGGGACCCATTCTACAAGCATCCTGAACAGGTCAAAGTCCACCCTCTTGAAGTTCAAGATATTAGTTTTGCTGGTCACCCTTCTGACATCTCCAAGAATAAAGAATTCTACAATTTCATGGTCACTCTGCCCAAGAGAGTCCCCAGCCTTCACACCAGTCTCCCACCAGTCCTTCTCTGTTAGTGAAGAGCAGGTCTAGCTGGGCACCACCCCTGAAGTGGTAGAAAAAGAACTCTAAGATCATCAATCATTCACTTACCACCAATATTGCCCACTAAACCATGTCCCTTAGTACTACATCTACCCTTTCCTTAAACACCTCCAGGGATGATGACTCTTCCACCTTCCTGGACAACCTGTTCCAGTGCCTGACCACTGTTTCTGAGAAAAAATTCTTCCTACTATCCAACCTGAACTGCCCCTGGCTCAACCTGAGGACATTATCTCTTGTTCTATCACTGTTAACCAGGAAAAGAGGCTGATCCCCAACTTGCTACAGTCTCCTTTCAGGCAGTCATAGGCACTCATAGCAATGAGGTCTCCATATTGCTTCCACCAACCTGAACAATTCCAGTTCCCTCAGCCTCTCCTAATAAAGACTCGCATTCCAGATTCCTCACCAGCATCGTTGCCCCTCTCTGAACACACTCTAGGGCCTCAATATCTTTCTTGTAGTGAGAAGTCCATAACTGGTGTAGCCTCACCAGTGCTGAGTTCAGGGAGACGATCACCACCCTGGTCCTGCTGGCTACACTATATATTCTCTAGAAGCCAGGATGCCACCTGAGCACACCACTGCCTCATGCTCAGCTGAACATCAATCAACACTTTCAGATCTTTTCCCTCCATCTATCTTGCCAGCTATTCTGTCCTAAATGTGTAGTGATGCACTTATCAAAGTGCAGGACCCGGCACCTGGTCTTGTTGAACTTCATCCCACTTGTGTCAGCTCATCAATCCTGTCTATCTAGATCCCTCTGTAGGGCCTTCCTAACCTCAGGCAGATCAACAAATAATTACAAATACATCAGTGAATTATTAAAAAATGAATGAATGGCACATTTGAAAGGAAAATATTATGAGGATACAGCATAACACCTTAATAGTTAATATTTTGCTCTGTTTAGCATTTTGCCAAGAAACACATTTTGTTTTCAATTTAGCTAATTATAAGCTCTAAAATATGTATTATCTATTTTCCAGTCTTAAAATTGTTCATAACAGTGCTAGATCTAGCTGCATGATTGATTTCAAAGTAGATGACATTTTTTTGATTAATACCTAGATTGATTTTACTTGGAAGTTAATTCTTCAGACAATACAAAGACAGTGTTTTCTGCTTTACTGTCCTTCTTTTGTGGGTAAAAGCTCAAGAAGGAAAATAACAAGGAAGGCATTAGCAGGAGTGCAATATCGTAAATCATAAGAAAACAAAATTAAGACTCTACTGCCTCAAATATGCTTTACCACTCACATAAGCTAGGAAATACTGGTAC
Organism: Chrysolophus pictus; assembly: GCA_037305975.1. Taxonomy (NCBI): domain Eukaryota; kingdom Metazoa; phylum Chordata; class Aves; order Galliformes; family Phasianidae; genus Chrysolophus; species Chrysolophus pictus. The sequence continues at coordinate 79,239,823 of CM074576.1, forward strand.
AAACATGTTAGCCATTTAGTTAGAACCTGAAAGACAGAGGTCCATGAGGAATTAAAAGTTAACAGGCTCTGAAAGAACATATGTACAACCAATGGCACCTAAAAAGCCTGTGTCAGAGAAGAGAAAGTTTATGCATATCCTGAACTGGTTTATTTGAGGAATTTCTTTGTAGAATAAGGTTCACGCTGTGATGACAGATGCTCCATAGTAGATTGGGAAAACTGGAACAAGGATTGCCAAATGAAAGCTGCATCACTGAACAGTTGTGAAAGAGGTGTACTCACTCCATGCATCCCTACCCCCTTTGCCCTGGAGTCAACTGCATGAACTCTGAAGATCTACCTTTCATATACAGAGCCTTTGAAGTCTGAAACAGTCTCCAGGGCAATTATTCATGCAGCTATTTTCCTTGTTACTCGTGCAAAACAATCAAAGGTTTTCTCATCAGGGAATGATAACTTGTAACAGAAATCCCTTAGAAAAAGTGTGCAATGGAAGATTGGAGCATAGACCTAAGGCAAACAGCAGAACTGCCTTGAATATTAGGGCAATTTACAATTAATTATTATATAGGATTATATAAGTTTGGGATGAAAACTGAAATGTTAGATTAAGCACTGATTACTTTTCTTAATGGATACAGGATGATATTAAAAGAAGTTTAATATCTTGTCCATAAGTTCAGTTGAGGTAGTTACACCAAAGTTAATTTGTGCTGTGGCATATGAGTATTCCAGGATCTCACAGAGCTGAAAAAAATCACTTCTAACATTGCCACAGACCTTAATTTAGGCATTCAGTTCTTGGATTTGATCAATGGGATTTATCACCATTGTAAAGCTATTTCAATATATTTGGTACAAGTATATAAATCTCTTCTTTCGAATTGTATCAAATTTTTGTTCCAAACAAATTTATCTACCAAACATTTTGTCACTGTATTGGTATAATTTTTTTTTTTCCACAGCTTCTTCCACTTCCAATGATAAGGGACATACAAGTTCCAGTGGTAGACAGAGGACACCAGTGTGGACACAGACAGCATGTTCTGGAAGGGTGTAGCCTTTGGCAAATGGACATAAGCCAACAGAGGCAATCTGGCTTCAGGGCCCAGGACTAGCCCCTGAAATTCCTTCATTGAATGACAGAGGTGTAACAATATAGAGCTCAGACTACTATATTATCTGGTATCCACATGGTAAGGCATACTCAGTATTAATTTTTGTAAGCATGACTGGCCTTAGAGTTTTGATTATCTGTTGTATTTACAAAAAAAAAAAAAAATCCTCAAAATCTGGAATAATTTTTTTAACTGATTATTTTGTTTGAAAAATGGAAAAGTTACAGAAACAGATAGGTAAAAATGATACATTTTATCTGACACTAAAAAAAAGATCTAGTTAATTCTGTCCCTTAAAAGTTAAAAACATATATTAAAAAAGATAAAAGACTAATCAAAATATGTTTTATATCTTTGGAAAAAATTGAACTCTGCCCCTTTCACCACATTTTGAGCAAAGTTCCGGAAGCAAAAGTATCCTCTAGCTACAATAAAAACTAAGGTATTATGACTTCTGACTTCTACTAAAATATTTTTGATTATTCGATGTCTGATTTCAATTTCTGATCTAGTAAGTTCATCAGAAATCTACTCTCCCCTCTAATTTCCCATTACAATTGGGAAAAAAAAAACCTTCCAGGACAGTGGCATGTGCTGCATGTCCTCAGTATGGCATCAGAATATACAATTGTGTGAAAGCACGAAGCTCTATTTAACAAAAAAAAACCAATAAAAATTAAAAAAAGGAATTAAATCATACTTGTAGTGAACAGCCTCCTGACAACATCGACTTTATTTTTGCCTCAGAGAGATCCACTAAGTTCATTTCAGCACAGATTCCGATAGTGACCAAAGAGAGAGATAGAGTGGACCACATGAAGAAGATCCAAACCAAAATGTTTGGTTTGAGATGTAGCAGCATAAAAGTACAAGCATTTCTACCCTTAGAAATCTAGAAATACTTCCAAAGATCATGTCAGTTTACAGGTCGATTTAAGGTGATGGTTTCACATGCTTCAACACTCTTTTATTTCCACTAAAATAATTTAAGGACATATTCCAAGTTTTAGAAAAATCTATTCATTTTAAACACCTGCCCATTCTGAATTCTCAGCATGAGCTCTATGGTCTTTACCTTACTTGAATAACTATTGAACAATACATTGCATATATTAATTTTTTTTTCTTTCTGTATTGGCAGGATGATTAAAACTGTATTAGATAAAGCAACAAAATATAGTTTTCCTTCTGTTGGTTTTCCTATGTTGGCTATGTAAAACTGGGATGTTGATTGATGGGAGAATGACACTAGACAAAACATTAAACAGTCCATTATCTTTGATTTATTAACAAGAGATTATTCTCCATACAGAACTGGAACAGTGTTTCAGGAAAAGAATTAAATATGAATAATTTGTACAGTCTCACTTGAATATATCATTTTATGGTGATACCATTTTGGAAATAGTCTTTACTTTTGATAATGGAAGATTGATCATTTAAGAAGAGACTTTGTAATTTTGAGTTTTTCCTGATGGACTCTTACATTTGCTTTTAACGTAAAACTTTGTGACACACATTTAAGTCAACCTAGTTTTATGTTCTTCCAACTGCTTTGTTTCTCTGGGCTCAGGGGGAGGTTTGATGTGGATAGTCTGCAGTAACATGCATGAGCAGTCTTACGCTGTATAATTTAAGTTGCCATCTGTTTCAAGGAAAACTTTTATGCATGTGTTTTTTGTGTTTTTTTTTTTGTTTGTTTGTTTTTGTTTTTAAGACAAAATCCTGCACAAGGCACTGAAATTAAAAGAAAAAAACATCACCAAGAACAAATAACAGAGAACACAGAAACAGATGTCCTGATGTTTATCTGTTAAGTTATTCAGCATATTTGCACATTACCCTATCTCTGATCCTCTGTGAATGGGGTGTGGTCCTTACAAAGCTTTCTTATTCATATATGAGGATAGCTTTCACTATGCAACTAAGAAAAGGTATACTGAAAGACAGGCAGTCCTTTTGAGGTCTAAGACTTTCTGAACAGCTATGAACAATTCTAGAGGAAACAGGGTTTAGGCTACAATAATGGGAAACCTCCGAGAAGGCTTTCTTTTAAATCCTGAATGAGCCACTTTCCTTCCCACTCTAAATTTTCCTTTCCATTCTCCCTCAATTCCAAATACCCAAATTTAAACATTTGCTTGTTCGCTTCCCTCTGCTACTATTTTGCATCTCAATACTGTTTTCCATATATAAGTGCACATACTCATGGATTACAACCAGGAGTAACTGTAGAGGGAACAGCCTCTTCCAGCAATCCCTGGGCAGTCTGTATAAGCAGATGATGACCACTTCTTCATCAGTCACCAACTGAGGAGCTGCTTGCTAGAGGACCAGGGGAATAGGCAGGTGCCCACCTGCCTAGCTCAGCAAGCACAATGAACAGACTGAAGTTTTGACAGGGAACTTGCACAGGAAGCACACCCAAGCTGCTGTAAGCAGGAGCTGGTTAGTTGAGAGTGGCAGGTTAAACAGTCTTGTTTCTGGGGAACTTTGATTTTAATTTATTGCCAATTAACAAAAATTCCTAATCACTCAATTGGCCTTAAGACAACATAAACAACTCAATAAATCTCTTCCCCTCAAGCTCAGCATTGGCATCACCTCTCATATGCCCTGCCAATTCTCAGCTTTGCCTGCGATTTGTTGGCACTTCCATTAGTCCCTCTGTGCACCCTGGTTGAGGGGAAGCCTAGGAGATGAGGCTAGTGTGCAATTATGTATTTCTGCTGTTTCTAAATAGTTTCTCTATGCTTTTGACTTCTCCCTTATATTTTTCTTCCCTAGTGTGGTCATGGTCGTCCAGGTACATCTCTCCCTCAGGTCCAGCTTGGATCACAGATTTCAGGGATAGTTCTCCTTAAGGTACTTCAGCACAGCCACACTGTCCCCTTCCTGCATCTCCCCCATTTTTACTACCCCTGTGGTTGCTGCATGGCCTCACCTTCGCCTGCCCAACCCTGTGCATATCTAAGATCCAGCTGCAGCTGGCATGGGGCTACTTGCGGCCTCTTCATGCAAAGGTGCCCACAACCACTCAGTCTCGTATAAGCAGGTATGTGCATAATGTATTACTCTGTGTAGTTTAGCTGCTGTGCTAGTATGTCCATTTTATTCTGCCATCAGTATTTTTACAGAGCAATGGGGAACAGGAAAATAATAACCCTGAAGCATGATAATACCTACAAACTCAGATACCAGAAATACTTTCAAGCATACATTCGGAATGCATAACATTCCAGAGCAATGACGTGGTTAAAAAGAATGAATTATCTACCATCATTTTACACTCTGGAAGTGTAGTCCTATACTTGCTCATCATCTCTTGTAAACAGGTACCTCACATTAGCACTGCTACTCCCACTGCATCAATCCACTGGTCAGCATCTGGATGATCTCATAAGTATGCACACTGTTGGTAAAACTGCATAATTTACAAAATTGCCCAGCACAGTACTTTTCAGTCAATATTTGGTTCTATAAAAAAAAAGTTAACATTTAAAATCTTTATTGTACTGTAACTATGGAAGTCAGAATTGCCAGATCATTTGATATTGATGTGTTTTTTGTTTTTTATGATTTTTTTCTTTTTTGTGTGTCATACAAAGGATGCTGAAAGGGATACACAGATTTTGGCTGACACTGTCACAGAGCAACTTTCCTTAATGACTCCCATAGTGCAGTGTACTAGGCTTATATTGAGCCTAGCTGAATGCCATAAATACAACATAAATTTCAGCTAGTCTCTTTCCAGGAATGTAAATGTTTTGTTCTTTTTAACATACTATACAACCTGGAATCAAAAAGCTTTTTTTTTATTATTTTAGTTTTTGGCTAGTGCAAATAAATAATAATAAATAATGCAAAATAAAATGAATACATGGGGACACATCAAAACTACAGAAATACCCTTCTGTTGTTTCCCCCTTACAAGTTCTAGTGAGTGAAGTGTGGTATAATTAAGTATTTTTCTTTCTTCTTTATGATTTAAATGATACTTTTTATGATGAAATTTTTAAGGCAACTTGCTATCCTCAGCTATGGGCCTTGCTAGTTTCTCCTCTGAGATGCCTTTCCCAGTCAGCTGCACTTTTTCAAGGTTCCTCTGCAAAATCCACGTGTGATAACAATCTTCAGAGGTACATTAAATCATACAGATTTTACCAAGTACATTCACTTGGCAACCACTATTTGCCGAGTGCAGAATTTTTAGAACTGTTGAGGCCTTCAAAGTGTTTTTAATCTCAGTAGATTTTGTCTGGCTCCTCTTCACCTTAGCAAATAGAAGGATGAAAAGAAGGCTTTTTGATTTGCAGTGAATATAATTTTTCTATGAGATGTTTAAAAATACTAAGCTTGTTATTATATTTGTACTGCTCACTAATATCTTAAAACTGGTGAACACTAAAGCATTCTGGAAGAGCAACATCAAATACAATTACAGCATATTTTAAGGATGTCTACTATTATTATGCCTTGTTTGATTAAGTTTGTAGCAAAAACAGGACAAGTGAGAGGGCAAGACCTCTGACACAAGGTTTTAGACCAGAATTTGAATTTCCAGTAGGACTTGAATACTACTACTTTGTAGAAGTAAAACTCAGCAGTCATGTCTGCACCCTCAGAAAAACTGAGTTTGATCTTTGCTTCTACATCTTCATCTTCACAGCTATTTAGGACTCTATCCTTTTGACTTTATTTCAGTTGTTTCTCTGTCTTTTTTTTTTTTTTTTTGGCAGTTGCTCTGAAATGAATCAAGAAGGTTGTGCTCCGTATGGGCTTCTGCAGTATTTTCTGGGAAGCACGGTGACCTGGGATTAGTAGGTTATAAATAGCTTCATGAAAATTTTTAATCTATCACAATATGACTTTTGGGTATGTTTCTTAACTCTTCAATGTTGTGATCAGTTGTAAATTGACAGCAGAAGACATATAACGTGATAATCTTCCTGTAGCAAGTATAAGCTTTTGCACCCACTGTTTCGGAAGTGCATCTGCTATAACTCTGATCTGTTTTCTCTTATGAATATAAATAAGAATGATAGGCACTTTCCTCTTCATTCATTTCCATTCTATATCTGTGGGTGGTATCACAGTCCCTCTCCATGGAAATGTTTGTGATACTATAAACAGTGAGCTGTGACATCACTATGTGAATCAACCAGAAGCAGTATTTTTAAATAGGAAACAAACTTCTATTAAATAATTTCATAAATTATAGTGAGAAATTCAGTAGATGTAGCAGTGTTCAAAGGCTTTTCTTCTTTTAAGAAGAAAGTTAAAATATATTAAGTTCGCTGAAGTATGATAACCACTCTTTCAATCTGTCAATCGCATCAAACTGATGGTATAGCATACTTAAATAGCTTTATAGCTACAGTACCATATGTTGCAGTTCATACAAAAATATAAATGCCTCAAGAGATAAAATTCAGTGTTAGAGAGTGAACAAAAGCAGTGGTTTAATTCCTTATACTATTGTCCTTATTGATGCAGCTTCTGACATAATTAATTAGATTATATACACAATGAAAAAAAATGTGAGGGGGAAGGTAATTTGCTGTAAGGGATAAATATTCCACAGAATATCTGATCTTAGAAGAGACCTCTGAAAGTCATCTGGCCCAACCCTGCTTGAAAATAATATTTATATATGTCTATCCAGATCAGGCTGTTCAGGACCTACATTGCTTTTGAAGGAGGGAAACTCCATAGCCCTTCAGGGCAACTTGTGCCAATGCTTAAACAATCTGTTGTAGTGTTCAGTTCACCTATTTCAGGTACTTTCAGTTTCACCTTTGCCATATAGCATTCTCTTTTTTGGTTTTATTCACTGTTCTTTTCATCTCCCAAATTAGAAAAAAAAATTACATCCCACAAATAAATTAGTTTCCCCATATTTTTCTGAATATCAGCAGACTCTTTTACAAACACTGATTACATACTCTTATAACCTAGTTGGCTACAGCATTCTTCAGAAAGTAGCATTTTATCTTGAGGGCTTTTCAGAATTGGATAAAAATGCCCAATGCTCCTTTATAATATCTTGAATTCATTACTGTCTTTCACATAGTAAACTTTTTAACTCTTTGTACTTGAAATACGAAACGCTCATCAGCTCTATTTAGAAGAGCAGCTTCTACCTTCCATGTCAAAGCACATCATTTTTTAATTTTTAATTATTTACCCAAATCTCAGTTTAATTTAGACTTGGTAACAGAACTGATAAACCTACTTGAAATTCTAACCCCCAGTTGCTCATCAGGATGCCCACAGTTATTCATAGATGCTTTTTAATCAGTATCAGTTACTGGAGTACACAAAACATCCCCAAAGAGAATTATTGTGTTGCCTTTTTCTTATAGCTGCATCCTCCAGCTTATTTCAGGGAACTGAAAAAAGATGTCTAGGTGTATAACTAAGTGAAATACTGTCAGGTTCCTTAGTCCCTTATGTTAGTTACTTATAGCACTAGTAAGCTATTGAACTGCCACAGAGATAAGCAAAGAATTGTATTTTCAACATTGTTTTGAATTCATTGAATCATCATCTTTCCTGTTCCCAACAATTCAAAGAGAAAGAATCCTGAAGAACTGTGAAGTCAATATGAGTTGTACCAGAGTGTCACTAAGTATAACTATAGCAATGTGTTTAAAAGCAGTAGGATGTAGCCTGAAAACATGCTTGTAAGTATACCCCCATCAGTATTGGTTTAAACTGCATAGAAGACATTCTTCTAACAGGTGGGAAATGGTTCTCAGGGATTATTAAATACTATTGTGGTATATTTATATGGGATTTTCACTGCTGAAGAGAGTTGTTCCTTAGAGAATGAGCGTATGGTGATAAGGATCACCTCTAAAATAGCCAGAGATATGAGATTTGCTGATCGTATTAAACACATAGAAACACCTACTGAACATTATATTGTGAGTCCTGCAGAAGACATTCTATTAGGAGTTAGTGGTCTTGAGCAGGCTATTCATTCTCTATTGATTCTTTGTACTTGAAAACTCCCTCTGCCAGTGATATAATCTATAGTTTAGAATAACTTAAGGAAAAATGTATAGACTGGGGACCAAGGGGTACAATATAGTGATCCTGACTGAGAGATCGTTGTATATTTATAAGTTAGTGATCCACTTACCAGTGAACCTAAGTAAGTTCAGGACTTTGTTGTACTGTGCTGTACATGTATCTCAGCTTTCACACTATGCTGCTCTACATGTATCTATTGGCTCAGGACAGGTCATTATAACAGAACCCACAGATGGTTCTCACTTGGTACTGAGAAAGATGTCATCTGCATGGCCTTCATTTGAAAGAGTGCAAAAAAAATTCTTAAGTAGTTACCCATTATGAATAGAGTTGTTTTTTAGTAAGAAAGTTACCTAATTGATTGAATAACCAAAGAGGAGAAGCTTCCGTCCATGGAGAGAATCTATACAGCATAGGAAAAATTCATTCACCTAGAATATTACCACAGACCCCAAGTCTTCCCACATCCCTACTCAGATCCCCAGCACTGTGTCCAGTCTCTAGCTCAGACATGGTGTCATCTCCTAACCTGCTGATTTGTCCAGTCCAAAATTTGATAGCTAATAACATACACACACATATATACATACACGCAAACTAGAGAGAGAAGTCACAGAAGAACTTGTTAAGGATAAGCTTTAATAAGAAAATAAAATAGTCAGCAGTAGGCAAGTGCAGAGCTTAACCAGACAAGCGGTCAGCATCTTCATGATGATCTGTTCCATTTTGTTCTTCCCCTTCATTTCCAGTTCTTGTTCTTCCTCCATCTACTTCAATTCTTCCGTTCACCTACGTTTATCTCCTCCTAACTACACAGTTCACCCGTAAGTTAAAGTCAAAACTCTGCCATATCCATAAGCTTAAGTAGTACTTCTAATATAATAGCATATAAAGTTATATGATACAAGTGATAAAGTTACCAAACCAAACTCACAGGCTGGGATTGCTACAGCTATGCTGACTTTACAAATGGGCACTAACTAAGAGACTTCCAGTTCTATCAGTTCTCTCTGAGGTTTGGCTGATTCTCTCCTTATTTCTCATTAACTTCCAGTAGCTGCTCATAGGGCTACCCACAACAACTACTCAGTGTTATCTACTTTATCCAGGAGTTTCTCACAGTCAGTTTAGTTAATCAAACCAGAAGCCAGAGACTCATTAGCCTATTGTAACACAAGTGCAGCAATAACAGCAAAGTCCCAGGCTGCAGCAAGTGAAGACTTACTCCAATGCAACAGCTATAGGCACAAAAATAAAAGAAGGAACCTACTTACCTTCAAAAGGCCTCAGATACATAAAGATATCTAGCAAGATATCTTTACTTTCACTGCCAACCCTTAAATGAGGTCTGGGAAGAGGTGGATCCTGGCTCCACCCCTTCTGGTCAGTCAGGTGCGTTGCTTGCACCTGAGCTCTCCTGGGTTAGCCCTGCCTTCCCACCAGGTGTTCAATCACTATTTCAAACCATGACTCAGCATTACTGCTTCACCTATGTGCCTTAACAAACTGGATACTGATATTGTAGTACTCTGCTTAATTTTAACTCTGAGACAGTGTTTTAAAAATTAATTATTTCTATCATTTGATAAATAACTGCTTTTTTTACTATTTCAATTTTATGAAGTGAAGTCTTCATTTTTTGGCATGTAGAGTTCTATTCCATTGGATCTACAATATTAACTCACTGCTAACGTGAAGTGCATAAAATGTTTCTATACATGCATATACAGTTAATTTTGTATTGTCTTACAAATGAATTTTGACTAATAAATCTTCATCTTTGAATTTTTATCTTCGATCAAAACAAATTATTGTATATATATGTGCAACAGTTGCTCTGAAAATAATGCCTTCTATTTTATTATTTTGTCCCATGATATTAGAGGCGGATATTGGTGGTGTGGCAATTGAACTGAATTGATCTGGTGGCTGAACTTTCCCACCAATATTCCAATACAACTTGTTGCTGGGTGCAGATGGCAGCAGAGAGGAAGTCTGAAAAAATGGCATCTGACATGGAAATGCATATGAAGCAAAGGTGTGGAACTGAATTCCTCCCTTTGGAAAAAATGGCACCCACTAACATTCGTTGACACTTGCTGAATGTTTGTGGAGACCAAATAGTGGATGTGAGTACAGTGAAGTGATGAGTGATGTGTTTCAGTTCTGGCAACAGGAACGTGAAAGACAAGCCATGCTCCAGATTGCCATGTGCAGCTGCCACCTCTGCTGGTGCAGATTTTTATGAGCATGGCATACAGGCTCTTGTTCATCATTGACAAAAAAGCATAGCTCATGGTGGTGGCTGTGTTAAAAAATATTGGTTTTTAGCTGAGAATTTGCTTTATCAAAGAGTGTTATTGTACTCTTTGTTCTCTTTCTATATTCATTACTGACATTTACATGAAGTTTCATATCTTTATGTTATTTTCCAGAGGGCGGTGGGCATAGAATGGGTTCCCTAAGGAAGTGGTCATGGCCCCAAGAGCCAGAATTCAAGGGCCATTTGAACAGAGCACTCACACATAGAGGCTGAATTTTAGGTTATCCTCTGTGGAGGCAGGAGTTGCATTTGATGATTCTTCCAACTTGGGATATTTTCTCATTCTATCCCTTGTGGATCTATTCCAGTTTGGGATATTCTATGACTCCGTGAATTCATATAAAAACTGTTAACCATAATAAGAAACAGAAAAAAAAGAGCTTTAATCAAAAGATGAGCATGGGATAAAAAAAAGGGGAAAACATATGGAAGAAAGTATGTGAAATTCAAGTTGTCAAGGTCTGATGAAATTCTTCTGACAACACTACAGGTATAAGATGGTTTGTTGTCTGAACTATTAGTGATTAGCACAGACTTCTTGGAATATGAGGATGGTCCCAGAGGACTAGAGAAAGCAAATATATTACTTACATTAGAAAAGAGAGAAAATCAGGGTCAGTAAAATTACAGACCACCAAGTCGGGTTTTCTTTTCAGAAAAAATACGTGAGTACATAATAAAATAAATTATAAATTCCCAGAGAATAGTGGTGGGAAAAAAAAAAAAAAAAAAAAAAAACCTAAAAAGATAAAAAATCTCCAGCTGAGGTATCTATACCAAATAATAGAAAAATATTTAATTTCTTTCTTTGACAGGATAACTGTGCTATAAGATAAAGAATAATCAGGAGAACGTCTGTCTCTGTACTTCAGAAAGGCCACTGAGATTGTATGTACATTGCCCTGAAAGTAATGCCTCCTATTTATTTCCCTGCAGGGAAATTCCTTCCTTTTACTGGCTGGCAATGCTGGGTCTTATGCACCCCATGGTACAGTTGGCCCTTTGGACTTCCGGGGCACACTGCTGGTTCAGGTCCAACTTGCCTCATTTTAATCAAAAGTAATTTGAAAAATTTGTATTTTATTTTATTTCTTTTTGTTTTGGAACTATCTTTCTATAGTGGGTCAAATATGTATGGGATATTAAAGAATAAATATAAGTGGGAACAAACTTGCAGAACAAATATATATTATAGTTGGGCTCCATCAAAAGAGGGGTGGCCAGCAGGGACAGGGAGGTGATTGTTCCCCTCTTGTGAGGTCCCATCTGGAATACTGCGTCCAAGTGTGGAGCCCCCAGTACAAAAAAGACAGGGAGCTGTTGGAGAGGGTCCAGAGGAGGGCCACGAAGATGATCAGGGGACTGGAGCACCTCCCCTGTGAAGACAGGCTGAGGGAGCTGGGCTTGTTCAGCCTGGAGAAAAGAAGGCTGAGGGGTGACCTCATTGCAGCATTTCAATACCTAAAGGGAGCCTACAGAGGGGAGAGGAATCAACTCTTTGAAAGGGTTGATAACTGCAGGACAAGGGGAAATGGTTTGAAGTTGAGGGAGGGGAGATTTAGGTTGGATGTCAGGGGGAAATTCTTTACGGGGAGAGTGGTGAGGTACTGAAACAGGCTGCCCAGAGAGGTTGATGATGCCCCATCCCTGGAAGTGTTCAAGGCCAGATTGGATGGGGCTCTGGGCAGTCTGGTCTAGCATTAAATGAGGAAGTTCGTAGCCCTGCATGTGGCAATGGGGTTGGAGATTCATGATCCTTGAGGTCCCTTCCAACCCTGGCAATTCTGTGATTCTGTGAAGATCAACTTAACTGATTAATAGCATTGAAATCTTGAGTTACTCACGTATAACATAGGTTCTATTCAGTGAAAGTGTCCTGAAAATTTATCACAGTGTAGGTGAGGTGAGGTAAAGAAAGAAATTCTGAAGGTGGTAATGATGAGCTATCAGGAACATCTGGCAATTATTTTTAGATTTAAAGATTTTTAGAAATTGGTGAGTGTGCTGCTTGCTGTTATAAAGCAAAGTGAAGAAGTAAGCGGTAAAGATATTCTGAAAAGTGAAGCAAAAATGTAGATTCTCTTTTCAGCAACTCATTAAAAAATACTGAAGTTGTTTTAAGAATTTTTCCCCAGATACAGATGAGGAAAAAATAGACCTTGATGAACTGAGATTCCCTAGAGTTATATCACTAACAGAGGTAGAGACAGACCCGGGTATTTGGGGTTATCAATCTGCAGAGACAGAGAAACTCCTACATTTGTGAGCCATGTGCTGAATCATGACTTTATGCTATGTAGTTTTTTTAACTGCGCTAAAATACGGCTAAAGTAAATTGTAGTCATGATGTCCTTCTTTATTATCTTAACTGTTTTGCTGTCCCAGCATTCTTCTTTGATTTTTAACAGAATAACTGATAAAGACAATATCACCATTTTCAACTGATTTTAATTTTTAGTTAATGATGCTTATTTTTTTTCAACAATGGACCTCTGCAACATGACTAAATTAACTTTTCCAGTCTATTATACATTGGAATTTGTCAAAGGAAAAGACTTCTCAATTCATGTTTCTTAAATTGGATTGAGATTTAAATGGTTTCATGATGTTTTAACAGCAAGCAATTGTCCAGCAGTGAATTATACAATCAGGATCAATACCAGCAATAAAATAGAATAGCTGCAGTACTAGAGGGAAGATTTTAAACACCTACAAGTTCATAAACACTTTTATCTTCCCCTAAATTTATTTCAAAAAGTTTTAATCAGACTGAAAAATACACTTACAATCTTTTCTCTAACAGAAAATAGGGGCTTCTAGTAGGCCCTCTCCCCCCTGGGTCTGGGATTGCTCTACTTGTACATCCCTTCTGTGAGGAGTGGAGAGAGAGCCACATTAAGCCTGCCAAGTTAAACCACAACCAAACTACTTATTCTCAGAATGACTTTTTTGTTTCAAAGTTTGCTATTTATGTTCACATTCACATTTTACCAGGTTATCCAGGGCAGTCATTTGCCAAAGGTTGACCACACAAGTACATTCACTTAGAAGTTAGGCCTAAAATACTAACATCTGAGAAGTGATGAAAGAAAGAGAAAAGAGAAAAGGACTTTTTAGAAGTATTAAAAATAAAAGCAATTGTATTAATTAAGAAATGTTTATTTGCAAACATTCAGTACCAAAAACTCAATATTTAGCCTATCTAAGGAACAGTTTATAAAAAGTGTGAATGATTTTGGGCACCATGAAATGCATGACTTTTTTCATCTCCTAGCAGAATTCAGAAAGATGCATGCCTGCTGCCCAGCTGGCTTGCACAACCAACTTTTTGGTAAGTTCTATTCCCACCCTGAAAGTAATTGAGAGACCTTTTAAACCCCTGGGTTAAGACACCACAGCTCTCCCAAATTTGTTGTGTAACCAAGTGGAGAAGAAAAACTACCTAGGAAAAGTTGACAAACCTGTCAAATCTATGGAGAAAATAGACTTAATGGCTAAAAGAACAACCTTCCCATTCTTCTGGAATCAAGATCCACTACTGGATATTTCTTTTTTTTTTAAAACTTTACTTCCTCTCTGTCCAGAATAAATAGCAAGTTCTGTCAGAAAGGATAGAAACTGTATCACCAGCCTGTTAAAAGATTTAAGTGTCCTCAAAAGGAGTTGGCTTTCCTTTCATCAAAGCATTTATGCTAATCCTCTGTTACATTAACATATTATATAAAATATTAGAACAATAATTTTTCTTGGGAAACTAGAGTTGCAAGACTGTGAGAACAAGTATACAAGACAGTCTACTGAAATAGATTCCAGGACAGAAACTGCCTAGAAATGGGAATAAAGTGATTTTAATGCTGCTGTTGCATTTGAACAATGGGATGCATCTGCTTCATGGTGCAATATGAATTGTCTAGACCAGACAGGCCAATAGAGCATTTTGTTCTTTCCCTCTCAGATGCAAAGGATTCTGTGTTGTTAGATGCCCCACAGCACTCAAGAAATTATTATGCATATACTCTGGACAGGACCAAGACAATCTGCAAGATTTATAATATTTAGTTTTTCAGCGTATTGAAAGATTATTTCCTCAACCCGGGACCTATGATGGTTTTAGTGTGATTTTCTTAAAGTTTCTTTAACTCACTACCATTTCACTTTTTTTTTTTTTCAGATTCTTTTGCTTACTTTCAGACCCATACGGATTAATTTCCAGTTGACACAGTCATAATCAGAAGCCAAACAGGCTATCTGAATGCTAATCTGAATGCTCTCCATTGTTTTCATCGTTAACCTAGGTCATCCGCACTGCCAGAACTATCCCTGCTGACATCACACAGTCTAATTTTTTTTTTTTTTTCTGCTATTGTGTTCATGACTTCTCAGTCAGTGTACTGCAAAATAACTTATCAGCAGTGCTCCTTTACAATTAAGAAAAAAAAAAAAAATCCCTTCTACATCACTCATGGACAATAAAAACGGCCTTGTATCAAGTTGACAATGTATTGCTTGTTTACTCCCCCTTGTTTATGCATATTTATCTCACTACATCTTGAAGCATTTATTTTGTTGTTAAAAAAATAATTTTGTATTTGAATCTTTTGACACTTAGTCTTCTCTCGAAATGATATTTTGAAACCGTCAGGGTTTTTTCAATATTAAATTCGGAGCCCCATTATTATACAGCCCTCCTGATATAATTTAGTTGTTTCTCACAGGGAATATTTCTTTTTATATTTATTGCATATGTAATAGTGTAAACAAGCAAACAAAATCACAAATGCTGTAATACTTTTGCCTTTGGAGAAAAAAGTATGTAAAGGAAAAATAGCATAAAATTTTGATTCAAAGTAAAAATTGCATTTACTTCATTAGATGAGCCCGAACTGCAGTATCTGGGTCCAGTGTTATAAGTATGTAAACATGCCTATCTGTACACCATTCAAGCAGAAATGCAAAGAGAGGATTACAGTAACCCTGTATTACCAGCTAAAAATAAACAAGCAAATGAAGAAACAACAAAAAATCAAACCCCAACAAAACAACAAAAAATCAAAAAATATGAAAAAAATTATACTAGGAAGGAAATAACTCCAAGACAAAAATACAATGTTAAATTAAAGTATGCAAAGTGATTCTTCTCCCTAGTGGAAGAACTATGACTCACCAACTTAATGATCTTTGGAGTTAGGATTTCAACACCCTTCCGCTTTATCAGAATTACATCTCTTTGTACAATGCTCACAGTTGAAAAACATCACCCACCACGTCACTGTACTCATATCCACTGGTTGGTCTCCATAAATGTTCAGAAAATGTTGATGACTGTTAGTGGGTGCCATTTTTTTCCACATGGACAAATTCAGAACAAAGCATCTTTGCTTTGTTCACGCTTCCATGTCAGATGTCATTTTGCCAGACTGCCCCTCTGCTGCTATCTGTCATACAGCAACAACATGTAACAGAATATTGGTGGGAAGGTCCAATCTCTATTGCCCTACCAACAAAATACCCATCTGACTCCGCGGGCCAACATAATAAAATGAGAGGCATTACTTTTGGATCTGGCCTTGTATTACTTTATCACTAGCATACACAAGATTTTCTAAGAAACTGTTGACTGTGTATGAACGTACTCTTGCTGACTGTGGTAAGCAAGACTTAATTTTCTTTAATTCTATCCTGTGCATTCTTCTGAATAAGTATGGAAGTGTAGAATCATAGCCAAATAAATTATGTCCTTTTTCTAATTTGATTAATTTCTAGGCGTTTTTCTTAAAGTAAAACGAATAGTAGAAATTTTAAGTATAGAAAGGATTACTTATTTTTGTTTCAATAGAATAATAAAAGCACATGCTAATTGTGTTCTGTTTTAATTGTCACAAGCATAATTGTGAATAACAAAAGAATAATTATTACTGTAGTTATATAAGACATTTTGATAACTCAACTTTGCGGAACTTAAATCAGAGACACTGAGACCTGTTTTAAAGGATGGATGTTTTTATTATAACGATTTCCTTTTGTATTGCCTCCCTTTCATATCTTTCACTACAGAGTTCATGTCAAGGACTTATAAACAGAAAGTGTTGTTGATACCGGGGAAAAATAAATATTATAAAGTTACACTTGAATAACTCACATCTCCAAGAACATCCAAAAAGTTGCAATTTTTTTCCTACTTTATGAAGACATCATAAACCATACAGTTTTCATCTGCCTGGCAGAATGAATTACAAGTACAAGGTTACTGCCGTGTGCAAGTTGAAAGAGAAGTTGGAACTACAGATAAGAACACAGAGTAATTGCTAACTAAGGAAATGTAAGTTTGTGTTTTCAGAAGCTGTTTATCAAGAGAAAGAAGGGCTATCATCAGCTCTTCTTAAGACAGGGTAAAGAAGAATATCCCGTCAGAGAAGACAGAAGATGAAATTTTTGATCTACTGAAAGATTAAGTATTTTTTCAGACAAATGAAAACATAAGCTATTTGTTCAGATGCAAATTAGGCTTCAGACAGCAGCTTAAGACAGCTGACTAAAGATTCAGTGAGAACTTAAATGAAAAAGAGGAAAATGTAAATATGCTAACAGGCAAAATATGTACTCATTACTGTAATGCCTTGCTTAATCTTCTGTATCACACCATTTCATACATTCCTGTCAAGAAGAGAATGCAGCAGCTGAAATTTGCATTTTTTTTGTGTGTCCTAAAGGAATAGTAAGTAGAGATCAACATTGGCTATTATGGAAAGTGAGCAATACGTTTGTTATCTTGGGTTTTATATTGTTAGCAACATAACTGGTGATTGTGTCAGATTTACAGCTTATTAGCTAGCTCATATTGACAGTGGCACAAACTCCTTCAAAGCTCACAAGGCAACTGCCACATATGTCAAGAGTGTTGCATTTCATGTAGAAGGGAGAAGAGGGAATACTACCAAAATGTTACCTCCAAAAACACAGAGGCCTCATTTTTGCCATTTGTGTAGATTTTTATAACTTTTTTCGTCTTCTAGGCTTTTTCTTTTTGACATTTACATCTGTGAACATTATTTCATTTATATTTTCTAAGCAACAAACTTTGCACATCTGCTTTCTTTAGAACATAGTACTGATGTCCAGTATTTGTATGATGCAGTTATGCATATACTCCACATTTAGCTATAAGACATAATTTCTAGTTTCCATGTAAAGAAAGAGGGCTGAGATGGAGGGGGTCAGCCATTCACTTAAGTGTCACAACTAATACTCAACCCATCATCAAGCACAGCTTCACTGATTGCACCCCTTGGCTCAACATATACACATATACATCAGATAATCATGTGTTAAACCTTTATTCTTGTTAGGTTATAACTGTGAATAGTGCTACCAAAGTACTGCCAAATTCTGTAGGTGCATTATAAATATGTTGCATTCTGCTGCATTTGTAGGAATCTTCCCTCTTTTCTGTAGCTGTTACTCTTACAGTTCAGGTTAAGCTTTATCTTTGAGTCTGTTGGTGGAATCTTGATTTGGTTCAGCTGTGTTTAGTTCAAAAGCCTGCATTTCCTTTCACGTAACTAGAAATGGAAGGAACATAGTTATCCTTGGTAGATAGTAGGTTTTCTAAAGAGGTGGACTCAGCATGCAGCAAGGGTACACATTCTGAAACTCTGAATTTCACCCAGGCTCACCTATGGACCTCATTACCCTTGCTGACCTTTCAAATATATACTCCTCAAGAAACAGACCTGTAGCTTATAACTATTCTGGGACTTATTAATTTCTAACTCTATGCCATATTTCAGATAACAGAATGCTATTCAATTAAAATCGTCAATCAAAAAACTTATTAAATGAAGATGTATGAAGTTTTCTCTTGGAGAGCTGCAAAGCACTGATGAGAAATGTTTTTTCTTTTCTGCTTTGCATACACTGTTTCATATTAAATCAAATAGCAAGTCTGAAAACATTTTCAAGGTTCATGATCTTTTTTGGGGAGCACATATTTCCAGGCCAACTGAATATTATCTTTTTTTATACACTTCTATTCTTATCAATTATTTTTAGTTTTAGTAAAGCTTGGCAGAATCATAGAATAGCTTGGGTTAAAAAGAAGAACAATATTCACAGAATGGCTGGGGTTGGAAGGGACCTCAAGGATCATGAATCTCCAACCCCCCTGCCACATGCAAGGCTACGAACTTCCTCATTTAATGCTAGGCCAGGCTGCCCAGAGCCCCATTCAATCTGGCCTTGAACACTTCCAGGGGCAGGGCATCCACAACCTCTCTGAGCAGCCTGTTTCAGTACCTCACCACTCTCTCTGCTATATGCAGAGTCACCAACCACTAGACCAGGCTGCTCAGAGCCACATTGAGGCCTTGAATGCCTCCTTGGACAACCTGTTCCAACGTGTCACCACCCTCTGTGTGAAAAAACTTCCTCCTAATATCCAACCTAAACCTCCTCTGTCTCAATTTAAGACCATTTCCCCCTTGTCCTATCACTATTCACCCTTGTAAACAGCCATTCCCCTTCCTGTTTATGTGTTTCCTTCAAGTACTGGAAGGCCGCAATGAGGTCTCCCTGGAGCCTTCTTTTCTCCAGGCTGAAAAAGCCCATTTCCCTCAATCTTTCCTCATAGAAGAGGTGCTCCAGTCCTCTGATCATCTTAGTGGCTCTCCTCTGGACCTGCTCCAAGAACTCCATGCCATTCCTATACTGGGGGCCCCAGCCTGCATGCAGTACTGCAGATGGGGCCTCACGAGAGCTGAGTAGAGGGGGACAATCACCTCCCTCTCCCTGCTGGCCACCCCCTTTTTAATGCAGCCCAGAACACAGTTGGCCTCCCGGGGGGGGGGAGGGGGGTGAAAACAAAGCCAAAAAACCAAAACCAACAAAGACTTAAGGCATTATCTGGAAAGAGACTTGAGTATTCTTTCTTCACACTACAGCCTATTTAACATTGCATGTTATAAAAAATGTGTTATCTGTATTTACTACTGATACTTTCCTGTTCAATCTTGAGGCTTTATTATTATAAAAGTATTTTTACATTAATTATATAGTTTCAAAAACAATGGTCAACCAAAGATGACTGTAGATTACAAATTATTACTGATATTCTTTCCTTTGTAGTCACTGTTAATCATAGGATGATAGCCTTATCCTAGTTGTGATTTCCTCTTGTTCTGTTGTTTTCTTACGTAGCCTGTAATTAAGTGTTTTCTGTAAATTAGTGTGATAGGTCCAGAAATTAGCAAATAATTGAAGAGGACAATTGAATAGAATAGAAAAGAATATTAAAGTGAGGAACCTGTTATAAATGTGGATTCAGCTTTTCTTCTTTTAAGATTTGTAGTTTCCGTGACAAAAGAAAGCTACCATTGATACAAATGGAGAATCAAAAGACTTAAACTCAGGTTAGTTTGGAAAGAAAAAAAAAAGAATCTAAGAATACAAAAACTGGAATTACAAAATTATATTTCTTAGGCTCTCTGTGTTTCACCATCAGAAATGCATCCAATGTCTTCATAGGTTAAACTGACTTTGTACTGTGTTATGGAAATAAGCATTTCTCTTGCATTTCTATGACTAAATCACAAGACGAATCAGAAAAAAAAAAAAAAAAAAAAAAACAAAGAAAGAAAAGGGATAGAAAGGCATTTCCTAGTTTATCATAATGCCATCTATCTCAATGTGTGTGATTTTGTATTCTAGCATAGAAAGGGCCTGGCTGTAGTTAAGAACTCAGTGGCTTTGGATAAATTCCACATTCCT
The DNA here is from genome assembly GCA_037305975.1 of Chrysolophus pictus. Classification (NCBI taxonomy): domain Eukaryota; kingdom Metazoa; phylum Chordata; class Aves; order Galliformes; family Phasianidae; genus Chrysolophus; species Chrysolophus pictus. Next base: position 79,260,066 of record CM074576.1, read on the forward strand.
TACTCTTGGGAAATGTCATTTTCTCTTCTGGTTAAGTCTCTTCAAAGCTATGTCTAGTTTGTGCTCATTAGAAATACATTTTAGAGCTAAACTAGAACTAGAAAGATACCTAGGATGTGTTCACAATGTGTCTTACCTGATTAGCATCAGAAATGGGTTGAAGTTGAGGTCACTCCAGTAATCTGAATCTGTGCATCTATGTTGTCCTTGTAAGGAACCTGTACATAGCCTTAGTATTTTTGAAGGATTTTGTTGTTGCTGTTGTTTTTCACCTTACTCTGTCCCTAAAAAGATCACGAGCTTCCACTGAAAATTTTTTGCAAGTTTTCAGTGAAGATATGTTGGCAGATGTGAAAGCTAAGTATCTGAAAATATGATGACAAGTATAAACCACTTGGAAATGGCAATGACCTAAGCATAAAAAAAATCTACAAATAAATAAAATACAGTGATAGGAAACATTTAAAGAATGTTTTCATGCAAATTGTCAAAAAGCAATGGCTTCAATAAGGAAGAAAAAAGAAAAAGACTAAGCATTATCATATTCTCATTTGGCTTGATGTCTCTGCTGATGTTAAGTGGCATAAATTCAGCAAAATCAATGAAGCTGACCTAATCTGCATCCTTTCAGTCCAATGACACAATACCAGTTCGTACTAGACCAGGAGACCAGGCTGCTCCAGCAATGGCTTGCCTTTGTTTTCAGTCATTTGGAATTACAAAGCCTGTGAAAAAATGAGACAAAGTAAGATAAAATAAAATAGGCCATGTAGATTGACATGCAGAATTCACTTAGGAAAAGTTGTGAAGTCCAAAACAGTTTAATATGAAGAAATGTGCAAAAGTGTTTTGTGTCAGGTGCCCTTTACAAAAGGATCTGCATACATAATTGTGTAGAGATTTTATCGTGATCATAGGAGTATGAGGTAAAGAACATGTAGAAAAGCGGAGTAACTGCGAATGACAGTGAGAAAGTGGATGAAAGAAGCCAGTGGAATCTCTAACAGGAAATGCTGATAATTCATTTCATAATTCCAAGATTTCTGGGAAGCATGTTTGCATGAAAGCTGCTCCTATTATCGATCCTTAGATTCCTCCTAGGGAATTATTCGCAACATAACTAGTTACTGAAACAATAAGTCTTTTTCTTTTCAGTTTCTTTCACAACAAGTTCTGCTCTGGTGATCAATAGGAATATGAGAATTTGGGCAAAGCTAGCAATAGTAAAACCCATTAAGTAGGGGTGAGGGAGGGACAACCCTCAAGACAGCTTTGAACTATGATTAATATTTATTCTGTTCAAAGATTTGTTATAAGTTTTGTTTGCATTGTTTTGTATTTTAGACTAGATAGATGTTTAAAGCATGTACATATTTAAATGTGATTATAAGAATTATTTATTTATCTTTGGCTTCCAGAGCTCTGTGGTCTGAGTTGAGGACAGATAAAAGCATATATGGACTTCTGGAATTCCTTGTTTATGCTCAAACATTCTTAACCAAGCAATTTTATGAAAGCAGTATGGTACTTGATTACAAATGCTGATTTACACATAGGTTTATGCAATAAAGCAAAAGATTTTGATTGGAATACTGTTCTTCTAATTATTTGATGACTATGTATGAAATTTGAATCTTTGAATTGTACGACAAGGATAATTCTAAAGTACTGTTCTATATATGGTGATTGTCCATTAGAGTACACCTGTCTGAAATGTATTTTCTGTTTCTTATACTAGTCTGACTGCTAGGGGTTACGCTTTTGTAACTCCTATGTCTCTTTTTAAGAGACATAACACCCAGTGCTCCTTATAACTGCAACAATGGAACTTCAAGGACAGTGAAATACTTGGTTATTGTTTATTGTGAGAAGTGTAACACTTTGAAGAAATATTTTTTTATTTTATTGCAGCAAGCACCCTAGAGCTAACAATGCTTTTTCTCTTTTTCTTTTTGAAATAACAGCAAAATATTAGCAGAGAATATGTGCATGGAAATAGCATCACCATAGTATTTTCTTAGACAAAACGAGTCCCTGACCAGAGAGAGTAGGAGAACATTCTCTATGCATCATCTCCCAAGCTACACTCAAGGAAAGCAGCTCATCATAAAGGGATCTAGGAATCGCAGTGAATGCCAAGTTGAATGTGCCATCAGCAATGTGCCCTTGCAGCTAAGAAGGCTAATGGTATTCTTGACTGTATTAGGCAAAGCATCACTAGCAGAAAAGAAAGGTAATCCTTCCCCTCTACTCAGCACTGATGAGACAGTACCTGGAATGCTACGTCTGATTTTGCACCCACAGTACAAAGGAGACCTCACTGTATTGGAAAGAGTCCATCACAGGGCCACCGAGATGATTAAGGGACTGGAGAACTTAGGAGAAGGTGAGAAATCTGGGACTGTTCAGAGGTGACCTCATCAATGTCTACAGATATCTGAAGGGGCAGTGCAAAGAAGACAGAGCCAGGCTCTTTTCAATAGTGTCCAATGCCTAGACAGAGTAAGTGGGCACAAATTGGAGCATGGGAGGTTCCATCAAAACATCAAGGCTTTTGAAGATCCGGAAGCATTTCTTTACTGTGCAGATAACTGAGCATGTTTCTACTTATAAAGAGCTTTATTGACTTCTGGAGGAGAATGATCAGAATAAAAATATGCTGTAAGAGGTATACATAGGTCTTAAGTTTTGTGTCTAATCTTAGCTCCAATTTGTGGATCAAAATTGTCTGTATGACAAATTTCAAAATAGTCAAAATGTAATTATGACAAATAGCATTTGTGCTGTAATCTGTAATATCCTAGCACATTAGGCATTTTATAAAATATTGTTTTTTAACTTCTGCATTAGATCTTCACTTCCATCTGAGATAAGGCTGTTGAATGCAGGAATATGTGGAGAAAGTTTTCTGCTTTTGAAGCTTAGGTATTCCTTGTGCAACAGTATACAGTCTCTCTGTAGGAAAGGCCAGGTGGTGTGAAGACCCTTGGCAAGATCAGTGGATCTGTCAAGCCCTTAGGATTCTATGCTTGTTTTCTGGTAATGAATATCAAAAATACAAGTCGAGGTTTTCCTCTTATTGATCACATTAAAAAAACTCAATTAATTATGACCTGAATATTTTTTAGTGTATCAGACATCTGGACCAGATCTTAGTGAATTTTACCTGTATCTTCTGCTCTTTAGTAAAATGCACCAAGCTTACATTTGGCAGGAGATACCAGTACAAAGCAGTTTTCTGCAGCTGATGTCAATGCAATAGCAGAAATTGACTGTGTCTCACATTAAAGTGGATTTCCTCTTTGAGCCACATCAAAGGAAAAAATGCTAATTCTCTGAGAGAATATAACATGTTTAGGTGTTTTTTTGGTGCTGTTTTCATATGTGATAATTTAAAGAAAGTAGAAAGAAGGAAAATAGGCTTATAATTGTGTCTTTGGAATGGGAGAAATAAAAGGCTTTGCACCATAATATCTTTTCTGTAGATGCAACATTATATCTGAATATCACAAAACAATTTGAAATGCTGAAATAAATGTGTTTGAACTGTAATGCAATGAGGTATTTCCTTTAGCAAGTGGTGGGAACTAATTTTATCAACATACACCATAGCTGTGTAAATTCAGCTTTTATACTGTGAAAGGAAAAAAAAGGGAGGAAAGGCTTGCTATGTTTCTATTCTGACGTAGCATTACATGTATATAAATTGTTCTTTTCTACATAAAATCTAGACAGAAAATAAAATTACTATTAATGAATGATAATAATAAACCACTCTTAACCACTCTACTCTTGAAGAGTTTTAATATACTTTGAAGAAGCCTAATACAACTCTAACAGAAGAACAAACACGAGCCTTGAAAACAATGAATAAGAGATGTCCTTATTCTGTCACTAACTGCAAATTAATAAGTTAAGTGTGTGGAACAGTGCAAACACATCCATTGGTGGGGATGCCTGCGTTTCTAGGACTGTCTATGAACTGTCTTGCCAACTGATCAGATTATCAAAGTGGCAGGTGACAGCCTAGCATGACTCCAGATCTTTATCTACATCATGCTGTTCAGCAGAAGTTGATGAATTCAAGATATTGTGCTTCAGACAAAACACTTGGATTTCAGAATGTTGTGTTTTCCAATGAAATTTCATTTCTGCTGGAAAATTTTCAACTGGTTGCCAATTGTTTCTCGGTACTCTTTTAAGATGAAAAAAACTGTGCCATCTGAATTTAATTCAGTATGATTTAAAGTTAGTTTTTTGTGTGTCTTTTATTCAATCTGCACCTAGTGTATCTATGATTTCATTGCTGATTACCTAATTTTTAGTTTGCAAATGCTAGAAAATGCTTATGCTTACTTACAACAACAACAAAAAAAAAAACAGTGAAGATTTTCTGAAATTCATCTCTCTGCACTGCAGTCCTTTTTCATTATTATAATATATATATTTAAAAGAAAAAAAAAAAAAAAAAAGGAAAAAAAGAAAAAGGAACTACATATTCCTGGAAGTTTCTTTAGGTATATTTTAGAGTAAACAGAAATTCAGAAATTGAATCCTATTTGTATACGTGGCTAGAAAATACATAGGAAGATTTTGAGATAAATTGATGAGACACTGTTCTTTAACCTGAACAAAATGCTGATACGCAGAATAAAATAACCATTTCTGGAAGGAACAAACCTTTCATATTATTGTGAAATTTCAAAAATGCCTTCATAATACTAGTGAATGCACTGTGCTTTCTAAATAAAAAGCATGTTATACCTCTCAAAGATTTAAATTCAGTAACTATTAACAATGTAGCTTCATTTCTTTTTTGTTATATGTGAAGACTTTCACATATAACTTCCCAAAATTCCTGCTACAAACATATCAAGTGCTAGTCAGGTACAATTGAATTTATGTGAATTGAATTGTTTGTGAAATTATGTGCTGGACCTGATGATACTTGGTCTTTTTTGCTAGCTGCACCGAAAGGGCAGAGACCTCTGTTGGAAAGGCAGGACAGAAATTCAAGGCTCATGGTATCTTAAAGTGCTGCAGTGAGATTTGATAGTACTAAACTGTCATGGCCAGAAGCTATTTTTCAACATTACAATAGCTCAGCTGTCCAACAATGCTGAGGGATTAAGCCTAAAGCTATCCTAGTCAGCTGTACACAGAAAAGAAGTAATCACAGGAAGATGTTTCTTCTCCTCATCTTATGGCTAAAGCACTAACTTCTCATCTTAATTAATGAACTGATACACATGGAAAAATACATCTGATCAGAACAGTACACTAATAATTTAACTGCTTTTATTCTCATTTTAATGTAAACTGTAAAGCATATTTGAACTCATATATTAGCAACTGTCATTAAAAAATCTCACCCATCTCTTCCTGTAATTTCTTATCAATACCCTTGCAGGTCAAGTGGTTTGAGGGAGTTTATCAAATCAGAACTATCTGTTGTCATGTTGCTCCACTGAATCTATGAATTCTTATTTAGATTTATATGATTTTATAACCTTGCTACAATAATTATGAATGTAATTTGTTTTGTTTATGCCTCCAAGAGTAAAGTTACGTTCTAAATAATCATCATTGATGTCATGGTATAAATTCATGGAAATATCTTGTTCTGTACCTTAAAATAACACTGATCTAGAATGCTTATTTTATTATTTTCAGGCTGTACTACTCAAAGTCTTTTTGAGTTTTGGAAAACAAACAAACAAACAAAACTCATTTAATAGGAATGATTTTAATAACCTTGACTTAAATCACTTATTTCCTTTTTCACCTTTGTGGTGTATTAGTCTCTGAGAGGCAACAATTAAACCAAAATGTTCTGACTTTCTGACATATAATTAGATGATACATCCGTATTTTTGAGGGGACTGATGAAAATGGAAGCTCAGTCTATCTTCAAAAGTTCTATCCAAAACTTAAAGATCTACTGAAGAGAATAAAGATTTACCTTGATCCCCTTCCCCAGATCTTTTAAATCAAGTTTTTAGGAACATGCTTAGTTCATAATAGTGAGGCTGATGACAGTGGGTTTTTTTTTTTAGCAGAATCAGGATGGGAGTCAGCTTCTTTAGTTTTACCATATTTCCTGTATTATATTTAATGCCATAGAAAATTTCATAATTTCTTTTTTCATTAGATTGAAGACATGCATATATCCTAGTCTAGATAAAAAGCTTGGGTTCTTATTAAATATTTTCCTGTCTTGATTATTTTCTCTACATTATTTTATTATCTTGGTTTCATTTGTTCTCATTTGCATTCAGCCTGTGCAAAAAGGTATATAGCTAGCAGCACACCACTGCTTCTAGTCCATATGCTTAATTTCAGAGCTTTCTGACTTGATTTTAACATATCGTTAAAGAATTCCTGATGATACACCTCCCCAGTATAAGCTTATTATAGAATTATAGATGTAACATCTACACACATTAACTAGGTCTTAGCATTTGCTCTACAAGCATATGTGCATAACTGATTTCAGTATCAAAGCTAATGTCTCCTAACAACTTCAAAGTCATACATACCAATGAAAACATAGGTGTTCTGTTCCAGATAACTTAGTGTCTTGAGTGAGGTGATCATAATAGTAATTTCACAAGTGACTTGTAGTTATATCTATTGTTCTGTTAACAAATGGACCTACAGTTTTTATTTAAATCAGTCTTTGGGTGCCCAACTGAAGCAAACTCAATCAGTCATAATTTCAGTGGTCGAAAGTATGAATCTTTAAAAATTGGTTATTAAAAAAAAAGAATATATCCAGACATTAAAAAACACCTCTTAGTCCTGAAAATATTTATTTATTTGTTTATTTTGTTGGACGAGACACCTGAAGGAGACTGTGTTCTGGGATACATTCACCTCCTAACAGACTTAGAAATATGAATGTTGCTGATGCTTAGGTCAGTGGAAGCTTTGCCATTCATTTCAGTGAAAGGAAGATAAAACACATTTATACATAGATACTATACGTATATGCCCTTTAAGAATGAATCTTCAATGATCTGTAATTCTAATGTAATGAAGATCTTGAGTACATATCAATGTCCTAGTAAACTCCTCTGCCTTAAAGACTGATGAAATTCATTATGCTGAAAATCATGTTAGAAGTTCAAAGGACTGATTTGACCTTGAAGTTTTCACAGTTATGACTGTGCTGAGTCATAAGCAGCTGTGGCCTAAACATGATGGACCTATCTTGTCTTTCATTGGCTTCTCACATTTGTAAGAATGACAATTCCATTTTTCCCTGTTGAAAACTTTTCCCCACTTGTGGTTATCATATAACCTAAAGATTTTTGTGGCTTATAAGCCTAACAAAGAAGATATAGATCTAGAAAAACAAACAAACACACATACAAAAAAAAAAATATATATAAAATAAAATTGCTGTAGCTTTATGTAAAAAAAAGGTGATGGCAGATGCTAAAACACTTCTAATAAAAAATTTCAAACTTCACTACACAGAAATCCACAGAGACCTGCATTCACAATGAAGAAATAAATCTGTGAACTTTGCCTATAATCCAGGAGAATGGGTGGTGTGATTCCGTTTTGTACGTGGGTGAATACCATTTAAAAAGCTAAGGACAGCTGTTTGCAAATTCTGAGTTTTATAACACAATTCAAACATTTCAGATAATATCATCAATATTTATTATGTGGTGGTGGTTTGTTTTTTTTTTGTTGTTGTTGTTATTGGCATTTTAATCCTGCAGCCTGCAAAAATTAAGCAAACAAATCCTCAAAAATTGGTGCTTAAAAATATATTTAGCATTTTTAGCTTTCCAGGCAATTCCATGGAATGTAAAAACAAAACAAAACAAAACTGTTTCTTGTTTTAATTCATTGTATTTATTGTCGTGGATTTGTGGTTTATTATCAGTATTCCACATCATAATGTTATGCAGTGCAATATATCAGAGTGCTGATATATTTTTTTATCATATATTCATAACACTCTATGTAAATGTGTCCTAATCAGAGTTGCAGCCATTTTCCACAGTAGTAAGAGGAGTATTTGATAGACTAGATCAACTTATTAATTAATTAATATATCCATCAACGTAACAGCTTTATTTTTATTTTTTGAGCATTTTACACTTTGATCAATATCACTTTTCTCCAATTCTTTGTTTTTTATAAACTTGTTTTGAATGTTATTAAAAAGACAAACAAATACTTGAAGTCTCATTGTATGGCCTTCTAATTTTCCTTCCTATCCTTCTCAGGACAAAGCAGCACAAGTATTGATCGTCTGATTCAGTGAAAGCATGTCTCCTAGGCATGTCAAATTCATAAATCATCCATGCCAAATTTCCAAAAAATCTTGCATTTAATGACAGTTGTAGTTAAGCAAGACAAAAAATGGATATTCTGTTATTAAAAATCCATTTACCTTTCTGCCTTTGTGCTGTGTGATAAGTTCTGATAAGGTTTTAGCAATTAATGGTATGAAAAACACAACAAATTTTAAAACAAGGCTTTAGAAGAGTTGGAATCCACAGTCATTTCTATGAATTCAGTTGGAATAAAACTGACACAAATATATAGGACTGCAGAAGCCCAAGTTTGCTTTACAAATCCAGCTTCAGACTTTGCTCAGTCAGGAAAATTACTGGAACACTGTGCCTTGTGGTAGAAATCGCATTTATTGGGGCAAAGACAGATACTGAGCATTTCAATACTGCCTTGAGTGTCACGAGAGTGGTAAGTACACAAAGGAACTGAGAAAAGTTCCAACATCTTCCCATTCAGTCACAGCAATAAGTGTAGTACTAGATCTAATGCAATGTACAGGGAGATTTAAATGGTTAAAAATGGTTACGTTTAGCAATTCTAAAACACTAAGAAAACTTCTGGAAAGAAAGAAAAGAATTTCACATCAAACAATCACTTAAAAAAAATAATTCCTTCTTGATACCTTCAACAGCTACATTTCAGTTAGCTGCAAGAAAGATACAGAAACAAACAAACAAACAAACACCTGAGTTGTCTTGTAGCTTAAAGTAGTGGAATCGTGCTGAAAGCAAAAGTAATATACATTGCCTTGGATGCCCCACTGTGCTGATATGGCTTTACAACTTGTGGACAAAGCGTTTCTTCCTTGTCCTTGAGCACAAGTATGACCAGGCTGCTGCCTGTTTGGACAGATGTAGATCACTCCCTACTGTATTATAGATGTACCCATAGGCTATAATCTAAAAAATTTGAAATGGCAAGCTTAAACAATAAGTCACTGTTTAAATGAATCATTCTTTGATTCATATTGACCTTCATCAGTTCAACAACTTTCTTCCTTAGTTTGACCTGGCATTCAGAAAGAGATAGAAATATATAACCAGGCATTTTCAAAAATTTGAGGAAGAAGGTGCTTATTGCGAAAATGGAAGAATCTGCATGCAAGCTAGCCATTAGAAATGTTTCATTTAAGATTACAATACCGGTGTGTATAGAGGGCAGCTCATCTAAATAGAAAACAATCTAGTGTGTTATTTCAACAACAAGAATTGCTGGGAATGAAAAAGAAACATTTGAGATAACAGATTATTACTAACATAGCTATAATTTTCTTCTCCAAGAAAGTCTGGTGTATTGTCTTAGAGTACTTACACAAAAAAAATACCAGTTCACTTAGTCAGTGTATTTTCTCGGTATTATGATTGCCAGGTCAGATCCATTACCAGAGAAAGAAACATTTTGGTTGTAACACAGACTTCTACAAATCACTATACCTATCCCATTTGTAATATAAATCCAGTATTATTATTATTATTATTAGTATTAGTATTAGTATTCCTGTTTCACCTCTATTACTTTGAGGAGAATCTTTTGGTTGGATACGCAATTCACATCCAAAGTCACTGCACCTCTGACATCTTTTTTTCCCTAGGGCAGAACATCTAAGAAGCATCTCATGATCTAAGGCATTTCTGTATTATGTTTGTTTAATACTCCTACTTCACAGTCAAGCTCAAGGTGTCTCTTGACCTACTGTGAATTATATCAGCACCAGATTTTCAAAACATACTCAAGACTATGCACTGAATACTAACATATATGATACTATAGTAAATACGGCTGTCAACCACAACTTTTCAGGGCAACCTGTTCCAGTGTCTCACCACTCTCACAGTGAAGAATTTCTTCCCAATATCTAGTCTAAATCTACCCTCTTTCAGTTTAAAGCCATTTCCCCTCATCTTGTTGCTGCATGTTCTTATAAAAAGTCCCTCCCCAGCTTCAGGTACTGGAGGGCCACTATAAGGTCTTCCTGGAGTCTTCTCTTCTCCAGGCTGAGGAGCCCCAACTCAGCCTGTCCTCGTAGGGGAGGTGCTCCAGCCCTCTGATCATCTTCATGGACCTTCTCTGGACCTGTTTCAACACCTTGATGTCCTTCTTGAGTTGGGGGCCCCAGAACTAGGCACAGTACTCCAGGGGGGTCTCATAAGAGCAGAGTAAAGGGGCAGAATTGCCTCCCTTGACTTGCTGGTCACACTTCTCTTGATGCAACTCAGGATGTAGTTGGTCTTCTGGGTTGCAAGTGTTCATTGCTGGCTCACTTTCAGTCTTTCATTGATTGACATCCTCAGGGGTGCTCTCAAGCCGTAACGCAGAAGCTTTTCAAAGATGTGATCAGTATGGTTGGCATAGAACTTTATTCTATATTTGGATGGCATATTTTGGTGGAGTTTTACAAATTAAGTTCATTTATAAATTTTTTAGCTTTATATTAATACAGTTATTTTTGTATGTTTTGAACACAATTAAAGGCTTGTATAAATACAGTACGATTAAAACTTACACTGAAGCGTGCTGCATTAGCTTTTATTTTAAAATAAAATAAAAAAAAAAACATGTAAGATTTTGAACAATACCACAGTTCTGTGTATTCAGGTTCATTCTCTCACAGATTGCTTGCATTTTAAATATTTGTCTCAGTGTCACACTGTCAGGCATTGAGTTCAAAGAAAACCAGGGGTAGTGCCAGAGAAGACATTACCAGCTCTCCATAATTTATATAATTTTTGGAAGATTAGGAAGGTATGAACACTATTATTAAAAGATAATGATAAAAAATAAACACAGATGTTAAGGTCACCTAGTAACTACAATACTTAATAAGGCTAATTTTAAATTTCTTTTTCAAGAAATTACAAATCTTGCACTGAACCCTCAAATACATCTATGTTTGGCAATGCATTTGCTCAATAAAACGAGTCATATTATCAAAGATTTCAAAATTCTTAACATGTAAGTTGTTCCAAAACTGTTTATTTTGTTTAAAGGTCTTATATCATGGTGTTAAAAAGTCTTTCTATTTTCTTTCAAAAATAAATAAGAAGCTTTCTAAAATACATATCTGCACCCACACACTTGCACAAAACTGAAATATTGGTAAGGAACAGAAATATATTATTTTAAACATTTTTTCTTACTGTTAAAGCCATTAAAATTTATTATTACAATAACAGAGTACATTTTGATTCCCAATACAATGACCTAATATTTAATAAATTGTTAACAGGTGAAGGAATTTGGATAAACTTTGACTGACAGATCAGTAGTTGATTGATATCCAGGCAAGTAATGAGATCAGATTATCTCCAAAATATGCTTGGAGAGTAATTTTTTTTTTTTTTTAAAAAGAAGAAAAAAAAGGAAGAGAGAGAAAAAAAAGAATAACAGAATGAGAAAGGAATGGAGCTAATGAAAGAATGAAAAAAAAAGTGCAATGTAAGGTTGACATATACAAAAAAAAATAGCTCTTTTGGAATAAAGAAGAATAGTGCAATCACTTAGAGGAAGGTAAATGTATTAAGTAATAATGTAATCATATAATATCTATTAGATAAACCAAAATACAGTTGCATCACATCTGACAGAAATGTAATACCATATCTAATCATACACATTTTTCTCAAAGGCATGATATGATTTACGGAAATCATCTAATAATATTTAAATCGGTAACATAATTTGCAATGTATAAATCACTAAAATGACTTCTAGAGATACATTATTTATAAACTTATCAGTGTGTTTGTCCACCGTTAACAAAATTAGACTGAAATTAAGAACAGGTTTTAAATTACTTTATAAATGGCCATGTTACATGCAACAGCAGTATTAATATCTTCTCCCAAATATAGATTTTGGAAACTCTGTGCAGAATGCTCACTTGCAGTAATAATTCCTGTTATTATGAGAAGTTAATTTGATTATATATATGTCTATGTTGCCATTACTTTTCTAGGGTAAATGTGTTCTCCTCTGAAAACTAGAATTGGGTGACATGCGTTGTAGTCAAAGTCAAGGCTGCCATCCAGAGGGACTCAAAGAAGTGGAGGGAAGGACCAATATGAACCTCATGAAATACAGTGAGGAAAACCACATGGTCTTTAATTTAAACAGACTAACTCCCTGCAATGGAACAGATCAGGGGGCTAAGTAGCTACGCTGATGGAAAGAACTTGACAATCCTCATGGATGATAGGCTATGAATAAGTCATTGGTCACAAGCTTTTTTTAATGATGAAAACAAAATGCATGTTGGGCAACAGGAACGTATCCAGTGAGAGAACTGATTATCCCCCTTGGTGCTTCTTAGATCATATCTGGAATATTGTGTGCAATTTTGAGTCTTGCAAGAGTGATAATGAATTTGAGTTAGTTCAAGAGAGGACCAAAACGATGGCCAGAAACTGAAGCATTTGCACTGTGAAGAGAGGCTGGTTGAGCCTGGCTTTGCATAATCAAGTTATGGCATGACTTTCGGCAGCAGGGACTAGGTGTTCTAACAGCTATCTGCCAGTACCTGCAAGGGGTTTATCAAGAAGACTGAGCTAGGCTTTTTTACTGAGGAGTAAAATGGGAAGCCCAGAGACAATACTCACTAGTGGAAATGGAACTTCTGACGATGTATAATGGGAAAAATAATAACAGCAACAAAATAATATCACAATAACTAGGTATTGGTACAAAAAGGTGGTCAAATATTTATACCCAGAGGTTTTCAAGACAGTCAAACCCCTGAGCAGCTTGTTGTGAGTTCAGAGATATCTATGGTTTAAATAAAAGATTGGTCCAGAGAAATGCCAAAGGTCCTTATATCTTAATGTAAGAACCTACAATTCTCTTTTTCCTGTTTGAAACTTTTCAGTGTACAGTAAGTGCTTTTTTTTTTTTTTTTTTTTGGATGAAAATTTGTGGTCTTCCAGAGAGGGGAGAACCATAATTTGGTATCATTCACTTAGGTGAGGAACATTACTTTAGGTCTTAAAATCTGGCTGAAGAAAGGCTAGGAGTTGCAAATTATGGTTGTATTTTAGTAAAATTATGCAAATATACCATTTTGATGAACCAAAACCTAGCAGTAAAAATGTGTACACTCTGTTTTCCAATCTAAAAGAATGCAAATATGGTAACTTACATACATTATTCACTGAAACACTAAAAGTTACTGAGTTTAAGTGACTAGAGATTAATACAGTGAAATTATGATGAATGTAGACTGTACAAGGCATAGCTCAGTAAGAAAAATTAATACTGCAACTGACACTTTGTCTGGATATGGATTCAGAAAAGTATGGGTGAATGTGTTATGTTTAGAGTTTGATTCACCGGAGATCATCAAATTAGTATTCATAAATTCCCAGTTTGTGTTTGAGACAGAGGTCATGGGCTGTAGCAGTTGTGAGTCTGCTGTGAGTAAGTCAAGCATGATTGAGGATTGGTGCAAACAAGGACATAAGTATAGCGTAAGGGTGTGCTTATGGTTGGGTCTGTTCAGCCTGGAGAATTTCATAGAGTTGGAGTTGATCATCCAAAAGAAGAGGCTCAAGGGGGATCTTATCAAATACCTGAAATAAGTGTGCAAAGAAGACAGATCTGGGCTCTATTCTATGGTGTACAGTGCCAACATAGGAATCAACAGACAAAACCTATCCATTGAAGTTCCCTCTAAATAGCAGGAAGCACGTGTTTACTGTGCAGATGACAGAGCATTGGCATAGGTTGACCAAAGTGGATATCATATCCCCCTTTATGGAAATCTTCAAAAGCCACCTGAATATGGTCCTGGGCAATCTGCTGTGGGCATCCCTGCATGAGCAGCGGTTGGACAGGGTAGTCTTCAGAAGTCCATGTCAACCTCACCCATTCTGTGATTCTTTGATTGAATGAAACTAGCAAAAAACTCTGTGACCGGTGTATAATGACTATGAGACAACAGTAATCGATAAGATGGCTTTATTTATTGCCTTGTAAGGACTAGATTGAATGCTACTCCAAACAGAAGTCATCTGTAAAATTTAGCTCTGGAGGGGGCAGAATTGCTCTTTATCAAGTTTTTTAAGAGAGTTTTAAGAACTGAATCCAAGTAAATTTGACCTTTGTACCAGAAAAAATGTCAAGTGATAGAATAAAGTCTGTAAGTAATAAATATGTGGATAAATATAATGTGTTGTGGATTCAGTTCATATAGAGTTCTTTTTCAAAAGGCTTTCAACAAGGTCATTTCCTAAAGGCTCTTAAAGAAACTAAGCTGTCATGTTATAAAACAGAAGTGGAACAAAAAAAAAAAAAAAAAAAGAGAGAACTACATGACTACATGGGAATTTTGTTTTTCAAAATCCGAAAGAAAGACAGCTAAAAGAGTAAAATCTCTGCAGGCACTTACTGACACTGTTCTGGATGTTCAGGATGAATACATACCACCTATCAAACAAAAACCTGACAAAGTCCAAAAGGAGTCAGACAAGGGTAAAGGAGGTCAACAAAGCTTTCAGAAAATCTTCTTTCTGTTCAAAGGAGAAAAATGGAAAAATTCATAAAGATGTGTTGAAAAAAATAAATGAAAATGAATTTTAAGGGTCATCTTGTAAACGTCATAAATGTGTTTTAAAAAGCATTTGTTAAACATGTCAGAATCAAAACTTATACCAAAAAGTCAATAGGGCCAATAGATGATAATGAAAGAAATCTTATACAGATATATTGCAGACAAATAATGGAATATTTTTTGTATAGTGTTCTGCATGAAAGAATACTCCATGTAGAGATTTTTTGGTTGGTGACATATCAGAAAACCTGCTTTAGACTGCAGTGTTTTAAATGTCAAACATATGACAATATGTGATAAACAAATATAGAAATATGTTATGAAATACACACACACAAAAAAACCCCAAACAAACAAAAATGTACAAGGATGCACAATTGACAACTGACACAGTGAAAAAGAGAGTAATTATACTAATAATAATAATAAAAAAAAACAGTTAAAATAGTCTCAGGTGTACACAAGCTCAGACAGGTACTGCAGTCCTTATTCCCATGTCAACTCAAAGCCTTTGCCCTTTTATCAGTGTTTTGCACTGAGGAAATATCATTTCTTATGACGTATCAGGAAGAAGACATTGGCATTCAAAGTTGGTTGTAAAGGATGGAAATAACAGAAAAATTAAGGTTTGTTGGGAATATTATGCTCACATACATCTACAGGGAAGAGTTCTTATGAGAAATACTCTCAGGTGGTATTTTTAAAGGCAATCTTTTCTATTGCCGTGAGATTTGCTCAGGTTATGCAGTGGCTACTCAGGCTAATGTGGCTATGTAGACCAGGTCTGTGGTTAAACTTTGCCTGGATTCTGCTTGCAATCATGGTCTCTATTTTGCAGTGTCTTCTAGAGTTGCTCTGTACAGTAGTAGGGGTAATACATATATATATATATGTAGGGGTAACACGTATATATACATATATTACTTTGCAATATGCTGAACTATCGATTATGGTATATATCTCATCTCTTCACATCTCCCACTTACTAGAAAGAGGCTAATGACTGGGTTTTGTTTGTTTTTGTTGCTTTTCTTTGTTTGTTTCCTTGTAGTGCTGCCTAGGGAAGGTGCAAGGAAGTAAAAAACTATTAAGTCAGATATATGTGTTGGAAGAAAAAAAAAACAACCCTAAACTCATAGGAATCTTACCTATTTGGGAAGAATTAGAAGAACTGTTGCAAAATAAACAAACAAAAAGCTTCAAAATTGACTGGAATTCTTGAAAGAATTTTCTTATATTCTTAATGATCCCTTGTGGATTTATAATCTATTGAATACTATGAGAGAAGACGTGGGTATCAAAAGCTAATTTACAAAAAGTAAGGGTCTGTCATGATCTAAGGAGCACATTTTTACATTGATTTGGAGAAATCCAGTAAGTGAAATGAAAAAGTTTGCTGATGATAGGAAGTTATTCTGAAAAAGCAGACCCTGAAGAACAAAACTTAATAATGCAGCATCTGTGAGAAAAGTGGTAGGCAAAATTTAAAGTTGATACATGCATAACTAAAACATTCCAATTGCCTTTTGACTACTATATAAGAAAAATAAGAAGTATTTGGAAAGAACTAAGGTCTCTGATGTTTTCCTTATACCCAGGAAAACATAAAAATAAAACACTAGGTAAGTTTCTGAAAGCATCAGCTCTGTGATTAGCAGAAACCCAAATGGCAAATAGAACTTGAGAATGATTAGAATAAAGAATAAGTACTAGCAGTAGTTCAAGTTAAACATGTTAAGATGTAAGAAAGACATTGAGGCCCTGGAGCGTGTTCAAAGAAGGGCAGCAAAACTGGTGAGGGGTCTGGAGCACAGGCCTTATGAGGAGCGGCTGAGGGAGCTGGGATTGTTCAGTCTGGAGAAGAGGAGGCTCAGAAGAGACCTTATTGCTCTCTATAAGAGCTGGGAGTTGGCCTCTTCTCTCATGTAACTGGTGATAGGACTAGGGGGAATGGTTTCAAGCTGCGCCAGGGAAGATTCAGGCTGGATATTAGGAAATACTACTTCTCTGAAAGAGTGGTCAGGCACTGGAATGGGCTGCCCAGGGAGGTGGTGGAGTCACCGACCCTGGAAGTGTTCAAGGAACGTTTGGATGTTGTGTTGAGGGATATAGTTTAGCGAGAACCATGGGTGATAGGTGGATGGTTGGACTGGATGATCTTATAGGTCTTTTCCAACCTTAGTGATTCTGTGATTCTGTGATTCTGTGAAGATAGGAACTGATTTCAAGCTTTCTATTTAATGTATACCAAATGGGAAAGTACAGGAGAGAATGTAAAGAGAGGTAAAAAATGCTGGGGGCAGAAAAAGACAGACATAGTCATATATCTAGATTTTTAATTCTTGTTAAGATGGATGTTAGGCTTTTATCTGATTTTTTTGTTGTTATATCTGAAGATTTCCTTATCTACACTAGTAAAAGGTTTTTTAATAAGATTTTGTTAAAGCCTTTGTTACATAGTTTACACTAAAACATTAAGCCTAATCATGTTTTTAGTGGAGTAAAGTTAATCTCAGATGACTATCAAACTATAGGACAACCAAGCTCAAATACATTTTATGGTATTTGGAGTTGGTTTGGTTTTTTGTTTGTTTGTTTGTTTGTTTGCAGTTAGTTCTCTTTGGCTTCAATTAGCTAATGTCTTAGAAGTTTTGAAAGTTAAACTGTTCAATCTGTATCTCACTGATTCCCAGAAGAAACTTGAATAGCGTTCTTATACTGTTACTTAGATATTGATTTTAGCATGCATATTTTTTTTTACAGTAAGGTCTTATATGATTATGTTAATCAATGAACCAAATCCTCATGTTACTTTGTTTCACAGTCTTAGGTCTGGCTAAACTTATGACCTCTAGTCTAGCTGACTCCTTTGGGAACTCATTAGCTAGTGTATCTGGAGATGGGTTTTATAGTAAATGTAGCTGATTTGTGCATCCTGTAGTTTTTCATATTCTTTTTTTACAGCACCTGAAATTACTGGCATAAAAGTTATTAGCAAAGACCAATGTAGTTGATATTTTCAATCACTGGTATCTCTTATTTCAGAAATAAACAGATAGGAATTATGCAATACTACAGAAATTATGTAGCTATAGATTGAAGAGGTGTTATAAATTTGAATAGGTAATTCTGCATTATGGCCATCCTGCATTTTTAATTTCATATCAGAGGGAACTTGAGAGCATAGGAACTGAATAACATATTTACCCACTACTTGATGTGTGTCTTGAGCAATAAAATTTAACTTACTGCCCTTTAAGTATGGAATAACACAGTGAGAAACAAAGGCAAAATTAAAAATGCCTTCCTCCCACACAGATCCCCTTCTTCCCAGGCTTCACTTCACTCTTTCACTCCCAACTTCTTCTTTCTTCCTACAAAGTGAATGGGAATGAGGACCAAAGTTTTCTGTTCATATCACTTTGTCTCTTCATCTTCTTTCTTGTTATGCTCTTCCCCTGCTGCAGGATGGTGTCCTTCCCATGGGATGCAATCTATCATTAATTAATCCAACATGGGCTTCCCATGGGATTTCTGAATAGTAAAAAAATAGTAAAAAAAAAAAAAAAAAAAAAAAAGCATAAATTATATAAAATCAAATGAAACATGCTCAAATTGAAATGACAAAACTATTGAAAATCCCAAAGGTTGTGTAAACCATATTAAAAAGCCATTGCATTGGATCCTGTTGTCACGGATTGCCCAGAACAATCATTTGGATATTCAATCTTGAGACAGTATTCAGATCGCTGGCAGCATGGTGTACCTAAAAATATTGAAAATGAGTATTTGAACAAAGGGGAAGAGGCTAGAAGATGGATGAGGAGGATGTCTTCACTGTTAGTAGACTTATCTCTGGCATATTCCTGCTTCTATGCCACAGAGATCTGAATAGATTTAAATTACAAACATATTAAAATCGAATGTAAGGCAATTTTGCTAAGCCATAATTGATTTCAGACTCTGTATTTGGAAAAGCCCAAACATTCTATAAATTGCCAAAGCTTAACCTTTTTCTGGATAAGAAAGAAGAAAGTCATAGAAGTTAGAAAATGAATTTTTAACCCAGAAACATTTTTTCTCAAATCAGTCAAAACATACATAAAGTCACAAGTTTATGTGACAGTTCCCAAGTCCTGTTCAAAGCAGGTCATTAGAACAGGTTGCTCAGGGCAACCTAAGATTTGAATATCTCCAGGGGAGGAATAGACACAGCTTCTCTGGGCACCTTTTACAATGTTTGACTATTTACAGGACGGAAAACGTTTTTGTATCAGAGCAGGATTTCCCAACTTTCAATATTTGTTAATTGCCTCTTGTTTTCCCACTGCATATCTCTGAACAGTGTGACTCCAGCTTCTCTATACATCCCTCTCAAATAGCTGTGGATATATACAAGGGCTGGTCAAAAGTAATTGCCACGTATTTTATTAAGTTGGCCCACAATGTTAGAGGTAGATGCTGATGCTATGTAAGTAGAGGTTGAACCTTCCCACCAGTATTCTGTTATGTTTTATTGCCACGTGACAGATGACAGGACAGAAGCAGTCTGACATATTGATGTCTGACATGAAAGATGCATATGAAAAAAGTTGTATAATTGGATTCCTCTATGCAGAAAAAATTTCACCCACTGATGCTCATTGACACTGAATGTTTATAGAGACCAAACATTGGATGTAAGCACATTGAGATGGTGTGTGGTGCATTTCAGCAGTGGCAATAGCAGTGTGAAAGACAGGCATGCATAGGTGTCACAGCAAAAAATGAAGAGAATCTGGATCAGCTTATCTATGCTGAAAAACAGTGGTTTGTATCTGAGAATGTCCTCTATCAAATAGTGTTATTCTGCTCTTTATATCTGCTGCAGTTTCCATGAAATTAAATAGGAGGCATGACTTTCAGAGTGTTCATATATCTATATCTATGTGCATAGACATAGATATATTAAAAAAATGTGAAAGTGCTGAATTGGATGCTCTCAGCTTGTGATTCCCTCTCTAAATTCTTTACACTACTCAGTGTCCATGCAAGGATAGGGAAAGAACAAAGCAGATCCCTTTTCTTAATTAATACCTCTTTTCTGCATTCTGCATTTCTGTTCTATTTGTTTTCCTCTCCTCTCTTTTTCCCAAACTCCATCATATTCCTATATCACCTGCAAGGTCTTGGCTTTCCACCTAAATCACTGTTCCACCAAAAAAACTGAGAGTCAAAATAAACAGCTTTTGACTGTATTTTGCTGGCCTCATGGTGATAATCCTTCAATGAGACCACGAGCAGCTTTTCTGGGCAAGGCAGATGTCTTGAAGGTAGTAAAACAGGCTGTTAGAAGGGAAAAAAAAAGGACATATGTTCAACATAAAATATAAAATAGAGTCTTTGCTTTTAGACAAATATTTCATACTGAAACTTTTGGAGATTTTATTTATGCATATGGCAGTTCCCTTATAACATTATCTACAACTAGAATATCAGCAATAAACTTTAGATAAGGACATTGCACAAAGATTCTCTTTTAGCTTGTACAAATTTTATGTACCTAAGAAAGAAAATTAAACAATATACTTAAAGCTTGTGAATGCTTTATTCTTTCTTTCATCTTCTCTTTAGTAATATCATGGTTTACTTTTGTCTTTTTCCATTTATTTGTTTGTTTGCTTTGAGTTTCCCACTCAGATTTGTCTTTGTTTCCTGATTTAAAAAGTTATTTGAAATATTTGAAAAGAGCAACCAATGACAGTATTTATAATTTGTTGCAAGGGCCCAAATTCCTCTGAGAAGGTCATGATCCTGAACTCTGAAAAGTTCAGTCAAGTTGAGACAAAAACTTTAAATACTTGATATACACAGGTACAGAGTTTAAACAGTTAACTGTAAATATGTACTGGAAGTAGACAGCACTACTTTTATATGCTTTAGGAATAAATAGAAGTTCTGGGATTCTTTTCTAGTGTACTTTCTCTTAAAGTCTATAAATGAAAATTTAAAAATCAACACAATATTTCATTATAAAGAACCATCTGTACAAAAGAAGGAAATGACTTGGCCCACAGTCTAAGTGCATTCAATAAATTCTGAATGATCATTACAGATTTAATTTCACAGATAATTTAGGATGTTCAAAGCAAGCAGTGAAACTTAAAGTCATGACAATAATGCAAGCACTAATTGAAAGGCCATGTGCAATTATGTAACACTATGTAATGGACCATAAGTAGAGAGAGCTCAAAATTTTCTTTTGTAATGATCTGTCAGTAGAAGATATCTTTTAAATTTTAACGTTCCGTTGAGGAAACATTAAATCACCAATCCTTTCTGCAGGTAATCAATCTGGCATCAAGCAACAAGAAGAGTGAAAAATTCTAGTTCTGATACATTTCTGTAATTTATGCTTCATATCAAACAAAAGAATAAATAAATTGAATATGGTTGTACTCGATCCTAGTTTGGAATTGTTATTCTAATATGTAACAGGTAGAAAACATAACCAAATTATATATTTTTGTGGTGAACTTCTTTATCCATAACATTGACAGCGGGATTGAGTGCACCCTCAAAAAATTTACAGACAACACCAAGCTAACTGGTCCAGTTGTTGCAACATAACAAAGAGATACCATCTAGACAGACCTGGAAAAACTTGGAAGTGGGCTCGTGTGAACCTAATGACACTCAACAAGGCCAAGTGCAAGGTGCTACAGCTGGGTCAGGGCACACCCAAATATGTGTACAGACTGGGAGAAGAACTCATTGAGAGCAGTCTTGCGGAGAAGGAGTTGAAGGTCCTGGTAGAAAAAAGCTGGACATGAGCCAGTGGTGTGTACTTGCAGCCCACTTGTATCCTGGGCTGCATCAAAAGAGGGGTAGGCAGCGTGGTGGAGAGGATTATCCCTCTCTATTCTGCTCCTGTACACTATCCTCCCACCTGGAACATGGTGTCCAAGCCTGGGGCCCCCAGTACAAGAAAGATGTGGTCCAACAGAGGGCCATGAAAATGATCAAAAGGCTGGAGCACCTCTTCTATGAAGGCCGAGAAAATAGGAGTTATTTAGGAAGAGAAAGGAAGGCTCCAGGGAGACCATATAGCAGCCTTTGAATATTTAAAGGGGGTCTACGAGGGACAGAACTCTTTATCAAGGAGTGTAGTGACAGGATAAATGATAAGAGTTTCAAACCAAAAGGGGGTAGATTTAGGTTATGCATACATAAGAAATTTATCACAGTAAGAGGCACTGGAACAGGTTGCCCAAGGAAGCTGTGGGTGCCCCATCCCTGGAGACACTCAAGTCCAGGTTGGGTGGGGCTCTGGGCAGCCTGACCTGCTGGGTGGTAGCCCTGCTTGGCAGAGGATTAGAACTGAATGGTTCTTAGGTACCTTTCAGCCCAAGCCATTATGTGATTTTATGGTTCTATCTATTTTATGATTCTACGATTTAGTTGACTTCACAAAAATACTATACTGTGGTTCTATCAGGTAGATGCACATTCTAGTTAACAGAACCTTACTACTTTTTGTTGTTTTATACTGGATACATAACTACTCTTTTCAAGCTTATATATTTCCACGTGTTTCAAATATATCATTTGTTTATAACATTAAGTGATAAAAAGACAAAGGGTTCTATTCAAGATACACCAATACGCTACTGATTATGTTTACAGTAACATTAAATGTAAACAAGAGTAATAAAAGAATGTGGAATAGAATAGGTATGCATATTCCACGAGAAAAAAATCTGTGAATGGAACTGTAATAAATTTTGAAAAAATAAAGAGTTGATTTTTTTAAAATATAATTTTATTTCCATATATTGCTCAGTTTCATATCTCAGAGTATAGAGGCTACAGTTTTATTTCTAACTTCCAGAGAAAAAAACATTTGAATTCAGAGCCACTCATGTTCTTTTCATCATTTTGACTGATTCATCATAGAAAATGAAAAAAAAAAAAAAAGGGGAGGGAAAAGATTATTATAGTTAATGTGAAAATGGAACAGTGAGGCAATGTTTTGTTTCAGAAAGGGAAAACTATTCAAGCACCTACTTTAAGATCTGAGGATCTTTTAACTAGGTAAGATCTGGCTGAGACCAAAATGTAGAATGTAGTTTGAATGAAAGTCACTGTGAAATATCAGGTAAGGGGAAAGTGTGACAAAAGCATTTTAAGGAAAATGTGCTCCAAAACAGTCTTCTGTAAAGTCAGGTATGGAACTTAAGCTAGAGAACGTATTACAGTACATTATTATCAAATAACATATGTATTTAACAAGCCTGTTCAAAAAGCATTACTAAACTAACCTAATGCTGGAGAAAGGCAGCAGTGTTGAAACACTCCTACATCAGAAGAGAATTACTGGAAACTGGCACGTGTCTAAGAATAACTGTGTAAAAGAACAAATTTAAAAAGGTATAATTAGAGAAAGTAGAGAGTGAAATGACTTAAAGCTAGCAAGGGGCATATAAACAATGAAGAATAATGTCTGTAAGTGTATCAGAAACGAGAAAAATTTAATGCTTATTTCTGAATAGATTTTAGAAATGTCCTTTCAGGCTGTATGAGTATGTGTTTTTACATATTAGAGCAATGGACAATTTTTTTTTTTTTCTCTAGCAAACTATAAGAATTTTAAATATGAGCCAGTGAGTTCTGTATTATTTTTCCATTTATACCTGTAACATCAATGAAGATAATAGCTAAGAAACAAACATTTAACTAGGAACTGAGGAAAACTAGAGAAAGATCAAGAGAGGATTGGCTTTTTCAGATACCGAACCAGCTCCTTTACTTATGACAGCTTATAATTCAGATGCAAAAAATCTCACACCACATTGCTGAGAAACAATGAAGTGCAAAGAAAAATGGTGTAAATACAAAAACTTAAAAATGTCTTTATCTACTGCATCCAGATACATTATGATAATGGGTGCGTGCAGGGCAGGACAAAAATATCCTCCCCTCCAAACAACATTTAGATTTCTCTTAGACAAAATACTCAGTCATGAAACATCCAGCCAAGTGGTAAAATAACTTTTTCAGTCATCAACATTTAGTAGCTGCCCCAAGAATTTTAAGTGCATAATAAATCCTACATAACGCAAGTGGTGATACACTTAAAATCCATGTATCTAATATTATTCTGAATCTAGGTAGATCTTTTTTGTTTATTCCATACCTCTAGTTATTTTTATTATTATTCTTTTTTTTTATCTTTGAATCTCCTTGCTTCCGGTAAAGCTGTTAGAAGTGCAGATCCAGATATGAGCTGCTATAACTGCATGTTTGAACTTACAGTGACCTGTTAAGCATTTGACATTATGATTCAGCTGCATAGTATATGCTCAGAATTTCACATCCTATTTCTTTAATAGACTGAACTACAAAAGGGGGGAAAAAAGACAAAACAAGCTTTGTTGCTATTTTCAAAAAACAGAACTTGTGTTCACAGATCCCAGCAACATTTATGAGAGTACTTGTTTTTTTTTCCCCATAGTTAGAGACACAAAACAGCAAAACGGATTCTTAAATTTAACTACCCAATTACTACCCAGAATATCTTTGTCTTCTGTTAATGACTCAGATAATTGATTCAGTCATTTTTTGTATGACCCATCTTTAAAGAACAAAAATGTAATAAATTTTGTCTTTGTGACCAGTATAGCTCAATTAAAGATCAGCACCAGTAAGAGAAACAGTCCTTTCCACTGTACTAAAATTCTTTTAATTCTTGTGCATTTATAGACATTTCTTCCATTTTGTGATGCAACACTGAGCTGCTGCAATCTTTGACATTAGTATCTGTAGAAAACTTTCAGACAACAGAGAAATAGAAGTTAGTCAATAGGATTCAAGAGAAATGCTAACTCTGTACGGTCCAGTTTATGTTCCTGAAAAGAATGCATTTCCTGAAGGCATCGTTGGAGTTGGAGGATCTCAGTTCTCTAGGGAACTTTCCTTCCTTGTTTGGCTCTTGACTCAATGCTAGCATCCATGTTCAGTTCCCTTTTCTCACCATCTCCTCCATGTCTACCCTCTCAAGGTTTTCAGGTCTGGTATATGTTCAGCTTTGCCCAGGGAAGACTCTTGCTACTCTTGCCACTCCTTCCAAAGAGAAGCACTCAGCATAGAGCAAACAGCATCCTTCTGCGTTTCTCCCCAGCCACAGTCTTTCAAAAGATGAGAAAATAAGACCATAGTTCATGGCAGTATACTTTCAGACATCAGTGGTTTTCCAGCCAGGGTTTTCACGTCGTTTTCAAATCAAAGTTAGATCTGCTGTGCATTACAGAAGGCTTGCAGTATTGCTGTTCAGACTTTAAAACCTAGTCACTGACTGATTCCCTTCACTTTGATCTCATCTGGAGTATTTCCATTTCACACAACAGAGACGGGTCAGTCTTTCAGTTGACAGAACTATTGTTTTTTCCTTCACAAGCCAGCTTATCTAGAAAGAGATGTTTATAATGCCTTTGTCTAACAAGTTCTACCGAGTGATTAAGGTTTTTTGCTGTGAGCTGAACTAAATGAAAGTTTTCTTTTCACATAATAGCTGTAATGAGAATCCTGCTCTGACATATCACCGTTAGGAGAGTGGTAATTACAAGATTTCTAACAACATCAGTGTTTGAGGCAAATCTATTTCTAAAGAGGAAACAAGGTTAGATGGAACTCTGCTGGAAGTCATTTTATTTTACATGATGCTGAATATCAAACTACAAAATCATTTTTGCTCTCATTATTAACTTTTGAAAGAGACATGCTACTTTCTATTGAGGTTTTTTTCAAGTCAGTGGGGAAAAAAACAAATGAGTTTATCAGCAGAGAAGGAGATGAAAAGAATTAAGAAAAATTTGATGAGGTGTAAACAAAGCAGTAGCTTGAGATGAAGGGTGAACTGTAAATTGCAACACAGTAGTGAAAGGATGAACAATTTACAAAAATAGCTTAAAAACTTTTAAGCACCAAAACAAATAACAGTATGTTTTTAAAGCTTACTTAAGCAACAAGCTAAAATGGTATTTGAGTGAAGACTGCAAGCAAAATTGCTTCAGCCTGAAAACACAGGGCAGTTTCTTCCTCATGTTGCCTTCATACTGCCTCAGGGTTAAGACTACTTATGAGCGCAAGTATTGTGCCAGAGATTATGCAGCACTCTTTTTAGAAAGGTGTAAAAATTGATCTTACATATTTTAAATGGCTCCATCTAGATTTAGCTTTATTAAAACATGATTGGAAACAAATTGCTTGATGTGCTTTTAGTATGTTGTAAATTTTGTTATTTTTTGATAGAATGTCAATTGTAATAGCTTAAGTAGATGATTTCCCTTGGTATTATGTAGGTGTGCTATTCATTAGAACTGCCAAGGTAAAATAAAATTTGAGTTTGGCTAGACTGGTACAGAAAAGTCTAAGTAAGTACTTTTAGAGACAAAAAGCATTTTCTACTTCTGTATCAAACAAAAATTAATTTTCAAGGAAATATGATAAGTCTAGAGAAGAACACAGCCCTGTTACTTTTTCTCTTATTCATTTTGAAATAAGCTACAGATTCATTCCATGGTGACATTAGGATGATAGCTCTGTTCCCACTGGAAAGGAAAGAAACACTGAAGGATCAAAAGCATATTTAAAATGTTTTCAGTTTATATGTAACTTTAATTCAAAAATTGAGAATATAATTCTCATTTACAATGAGATATCTGTGATTTCAGTGAGCAGAAGAAATTACAGAACTGTCATTTTTTGAAGTGGTATCTTGACATGCTGACTTTCAAAAGGTTCAGTATCCTAACAGTTGAAAAGTTTCAGTGGAATACAAAATGCAGTTTGAACAGACAATTGCTTTTTTTGTTGTTCAAATTGAGTTTTTACAGCTACCTGTTCCAGAGTCACGTTACTCTTTTTTTTTTTTCAGCATAAGCCTACACAAGTCTGTTGCAAGAGGACCATAATTTTGATAATGTGTTCCAGATGCAGAAACATCAAAAGCAACTTTATAAAAATATTCAGATTTCCCCTTAAAAGCACTCCTCCAATTTAAACTATTAAATATTCTTTTCTTTTTCTTCTTAGTGTAGCATGTTAAAATATTTTCCAGAACTTGGGGAATGCTCTGAATACTTCAGAATATATCACGTATTCAAAATAGGAACAGTAGAAATTGCTATCAGTATACCAGTTTTAAATGGTATTTAGACATATTATTTATACCAGAATTGAAGAAATACATATACTATAAAGTAAACTTAAAAAATCAGAAGTTCTGCAGATGAGATTAAAAATAGTGAGTATAACTTCATTTATTTCCACGTCTGATTTTTAATATACTGGGATTCAGAAAAGAGTTTTGCAATATCCACTGAAGGAAAATAAAGGATTGTAAAGCCCAGAGTTAAATTAAGACTTCACAGCTCATGAGTCCTCTAAACCTTAACTAAAAATAAGACGACATTATTATTCATGTTTCCTGACTATTTTGGCTTCACAAGATTTTTTAAATGTTTTTTGTTCACTGACAATTTTTTTTTTTTCTCTTTAATATATAGAAAAGATGGATCACTAAGGGTGCTTCAGAGAATAAGATATTCTGCTATTCAAATCTCCATAAAGAACATGTGGAGTGAGACACACTATCACTATCAAGACAAAGTAATTTGAAAAGACAGTATTTCTGTACACCGTTTGCATCCTAAGGTATTTAGAGTTGCAGCTGAATTAAGAAGAGTATTTTTCTTGTGGGTGCGAGGACCTGGATAAGTCTGGTCGGTCTGGTAATAATTCATGTAATTCCAGCTCAGAGAAGATGTTACAGTTTTCAAAAAAAAGAAGAATGGAAGAATGAAAAAGCGGAATGATCTTGTAAAACATATTTAACGGCTCTTTTCAATTGTGTCAAGAAGAGCACTAGAGCTGGGGCTCCAGACCACAAGAACAAGGTTTCTAGGTTTTCAAACTCGGAATAGTCATATGTAACCCTCGGTAGCAATTGCAGTGTGTTAGTAGTTACAAGTACATTCAATGGCGGTGGCAACTAATGGGATAACTGTTAAGGTGATGAGAGTTCTAACTCCATGTCAAGTCATAGCAGGTCACAAGATGTTCATCTTTGTATCTATTTTCTCAAAGCACATCTCAGTTTCTTAAACCAGGATCCTAACTTTGTGCTTTATCTTGTCCTCACATTTCTACTGCACTACCACCACCACACCACCCCAAACTACTCTCCTAACTGCAAGCCCTGTCCCAGTTCCTCATCCTTGCATTTCACCTGGAGCCTCTTCCAAGGACCCACCCTGTCTTTGATGGTGTGTATTATTAGGGTGGAGAGAAGATAATTCAATTCTCCACATTTCAGAAAACTTCCTCAAGAAATGAGAGCTATGATTTTTTGTTCAAGATCATACTTAGTTTCTTATGAAAAGCCAAAAAAATCTTAGGCTACACATTAATCTGGTGGATTATAAAGGGGCATACTTTCCCTGTATATATGTTCATATAACACTGTGGTGAAAACCATTCAAACATTACTGAGAAAAACTACACAGAAATGAAACTGATTTTTCAATCTAGCACTTGAAGCATTCAGCTAGGAGGGCACAATTATAACCATAGTTTCTGCTCATAAGGTTGAATTTTACTCAAAAAATTGAATAATTTAAGTATAGATAGAGCTTTAGAAACAAGTATCAGAATTGCCTTTCACAGGTAGTGAAAAAGTCATACATTACTTTTGTCTCTACATACTCTGCAACATCAGATCTACTCTCACACAGCAGCACAGTTTGGAGAACTTCAGTACAGTCTATATATTGATGATAGGGTGCTTTTGAGAGATATGTAGGCTGGATCCCTGTTAGATTTTTGATTGAACTGAACTCCTACTCTTAGATAAATTCTCTCAGGTATTACATAAAAGATAGACAGTGGCACTGCGACAGCCTTTTAGGAAAAAAAAGAAAAAGCAATTACAGCTTCATTTTATAGGCCTGAAAGCATCTGAATGTCTCACAGATCATTTACCATAGTGGGCTTCTCAGGATGCTTGAGCAGAAGAATACCAAATTCTTAAACTCATAACAGGCCACTACAGGACATAGAGAAAGACTTTTTCAGTACTTTTGCACAGGCAAAGAGAATGAACTCAAGATACTGTGGGAAATGTAACGTTATCTTACGTACTTTTGAACCAGGTCAACAAATTCCATTTCATTCCTATTTTACATAAGTAAAAATGAGATCTGCAAAGGTGTTCAGAAGTCTAATATCTCACTGGGAGCTTTAACTCCTGATATTCATGATTTCAGTTGAAACTGTGATAGGTATGCATATAGGAGAGTACAAAGAAGTTGTTATGATGTGCAGGGAGAAAATTAGAATGGCAAAAGCTCAGCTTGAATTCAGCTTGTATGTTGGGACAGAAGAGAACAAAAATCTGTTTTACAAATATATTAACAATAAGAGGAGTTTTAAGGAGAATTTTCATTCTTTACTGGATGCGGCTGGGAATGTGAGCACTGAGGATAAGAAAAAGGCTGAGGTTTTCAATGTCTTCTTTATATCTGTTGTTAAAAGTCAGACTTGTTATTCTTGGGGTACTCCAGTCCCTAATCTGGAAGTCTCAGGTGAGATGCAGAATAAATCCCCCATGATTCAAGTGGAAACAGTTAGAGACCTACTACTCCATTCGGATTGTCACAAATCTATGGGGCCAAATGGTATCCAAGTGAGGGCACTGAGGGAGCTGGCAGAGGTGATAGCCAAGCCATTTTCCATCATCTATCAGTGTTCCAAGTCAGCAGGAGAGGTCCCAGAGAACTGCAGGCTTGCCAATGTGAACCAATCTACAAAAAGGGTTGTAAGGAGGATTGGGGGAAGTACAGGTCCATCATCCTGATCTTGGTGCCAGGTAAGTTTATAGAGCAGATCACCTTGAGTGAGATCACATGGCATGTGTGGGACAACTGGGGGACCAGGCCTAGACAGAACGAGTTCATCAAAGGCAGGCATTGCCTAACTAACCCCATCTCCTATGATAGAGTGACCTGCCTGGTGATGAGTTGACATAGTCTACCTAGACTTCAGCAAAGTCTATGACACTGTCTCCCACAGCATTCTCATGGAGAATCTGGCAGCCCGTGGCTTAGACAGGTACGCTCACTGCTGGGTAAAGAAATGGCTATATGACCGGGCCCAGAGAGTGGTGGTGAATGGAGTTAGTTTGGACATCAGGAAAAACTTCTTTACAGAAACGGTTGTTAAGCACAATGAATAGCTCCTCAAGGAGGTGGTTGAGTCACCATCCCTGGATGTGCTTAAATACCATTTGGATGTGGTGCTCAGGGACATGATTTAGCAGAGGGTTGTTAGGGTAGCATGGTTAGGTTGTGGTTGGACTCAATGATCTTTAAGGTCCTTTCCAACCTGAGCGATTCTGTGATTCTATTCTTCTATGATTCTGTGAATGGAGGTAAATTCAGCTGGTCATGAGGGGTGTTCCCCAGGAGTCGGTACTGAAGTCTGTCCTGTTCAATATCTTTATTGATGACTGGGATGAGGGCATTGAGTGCATCCTCAGTAAGTCTGCAGATGACACCGAGTTGGGAGGAAGTGTCTAAGGGAAGGAAGGCCCCACAGAGAGAACTGAACAAACTGGATCGCTGGGCTGAGGCCATTGGGATGAAGTTCAACAAGACCAACTGCCAGGTCCTGCACTTTAGCCACAACAACCCTAAGCAATGCTGCTAGCTTGGGGCAGAGTGACTGGAAGACTGTGTAGAAGTAACAAATCTGGGGATGTTGGTCGATGTTCACCAGCACTGTGCTCAGGCCAAGAAGGCCTTCTATTTCATGCTGTTGGACCACAGTGTCAGTGGCAGATGTTAATGGTATGAAAGTAGAGGCTGAACTTTCCCACCAATATCTTGTTACATTTCATTACTGTGCAACAGATGGCTGCAGAGAGGCAGTATGACACAGTGGTGTCTGACATGGAAGTGTGTATGGAAAAATGGTGTGCAACTAAATTCCTCCATGCAGAAAAAATGGCATCCATTAGCATTGATTGATGCTTGCTGAACACCTCCGAAGACCAAGCAATGGATGTGAGCAGAATAAGGTGGTGAGTGGTGCATTTCAGCAGCGGCAAGAGCAACAGTGGGTCATTTTCACTGGTGCAGATTTCTACAAATGTGGATTCAGGCTCTTGTTCTTTGCTCATGAAAATGCACAGCTACTGGTGGAGATTGCTGAAAAATATTGTTCTGTAGCTGAGCATTTGCTATATCAAATATTGTTATTGTGCTCTTTGTATCTGTGGTAGTTTCCATGGAAGTAAATAGAAGGCATTAATTTGGAGCAATTTAGTTCTGTTCTGGGCAAGATCACAAAACAAATCCTCCTAGAAAATATGCTAAAGCACTCTGAAAACAGAGAGGGAATTGGAGAAAGTCAACATGGTTTCACTAACAGCAAATTGTACCTGGTGGCCTTCTACGATAGGGTTACAGTATTTGTTTCACAACAGAAGAGCAACAAATATAATCTACCTGTTTTTGTGCAAAGCATCTGAAACTGTCTTACATGTCTCTAAATTGGAGAGACATGGATTTGATGGATGGACCACTCAGTGGATAAGGAATTGGCTGGGTGGTTGCAGTTAAAGAGTTGTGGTCAAAAGGTCAATATGCAGGAGAATTCCAATAATTAGTGGTGTTCCTTTGGGTTCTGCATCAGAACTGGCACTACTTAACAGCATTACTGGTAACGTGGACAGTGGTATTGAGAGCACTCTTGGAAAGTTTGCAGAGAACACCAAGCAAGGTTGATGCACAGAAAGGAATGGATGCAATCCAGAGGGACCTTGACAGGCTTCAGAGGTAGGCCCGTACAAATCTCATGAAATTCAACAAAGTCAAGTGCAAGGTCCTGCAACTGGGCCAAAGCAATTTCAACCATTAATTCAGTTTGGATGATGAGTGAAGTGAAAGCTCTGTGAAGAAAGACTTGGGGGTATTGGTGGATAAAATACTGAATATGAGCTGTCATAAGAAGTGTAGCTTCTTCTTATCAAGGCAGATGATCCTTTCAATCTAACCTTCTTTTGTGAGGCCTCACTTCAAGTACTGCATTCAGTTCTGGGGGCCTGAAGCACAAGAAGGACATGGAACTATTGGAGCAGCTCCAGAGGAAGCCGTGAAGATGATCAGAAGGCTCAAGTACCTATCCTA
Source organism: Chrysolophus pictus (assembly GCA_037305975.1). Taxonomy (NCBI): domain Eukaryota; kingdom Metazoa; phylum Chordata; class Aves; order Galliformes; family Phasianidae; genus Chrysolophus; species Chrysolophus pictus. The sequence continues at coordinate 79,292,148 of CM074576.1, forward strand.
TGAAGACTAACTGAAGAAGCTGGAATTGTTGAGCATGGAGAAGGGAAGGCTCTGAGGAGATCACGTCATGGCCTTCTACTACTTGAAGGGACCTACAGGAAACTTGAGGAGAGACTTTACCTGGGAGTGTGGAATAGTTTTAAACTAAAAGAGGGGAGATTTAGATTAGGTGTTAGGAAAGAATTTTTAGTCTGACGATGATGAGGCACTGGCACAGCTGCTCAGAGAAGCTATGGTGTCCCTGGAGGCACTCAAGAACAGGTTGGATGGGGCTCTGAGCAGCCAGAGCTGGTGGGGGACAGCCCTGCCCACGGCAGGGGGTTGGAACTGGGTGGGTTTTAAGGTCTCTTCCCAACAAAGACATTCTATGATTCTATGATGTATAGGGTTAGGATATTTAAATACTTAAGCTTGTTCCTTTTGACATTTTTAAAAATTATTATTATTATTTTCTTTCATAGTTGTTTAAACATAAATAAATTACTGTATTTTGAAAAGTTTCAGTTTTAAATTCCCTCATTAATATGTGATTTTCTATTTTCAGATTACAGTGCAAAGGACGTTTTAATAAGCAACAAATTGTTTTATTTCTTTCTATCTCCAAAAAGCTGCTGAATCTTTCTGCACATCACTAAGTAGTTCAGCATTTGGAGACTTCACATCAAAGTCTGACAGTGCAACAGCAAAAGAAAGTTACCTTGTCCAAAAGACTGAATCCAACTGAAGCTGATGGACATTGTCAAGAAAACAACTGTAGTATAACACATTCCTCTCTGTCCATATATCATGCCTTTTTGAAATAGCCAGCTAGTTCAAACAGCTATCAGTGCTTTTCTACTGCCTGCAGTCAGGCCAAGGTCTTGAAAGCAGCCAGACACTTTCTCCCTTCACTACTTCAGTTTTGCAGCACAGACAAGACTGAAACTGCTATTTGGCAGTGAATTAGAGATATGATTCAGACCAAATGGGAAGAAGATCAGTAAACGTTTGCCAGTTTTTCAGACCTCTTTTTCTGAGAAATGTTCTTTCAAGTGTCAAGTAGGTGAAATCACATAAAGGTATTTTGCTTTTTTACTCAGGGGGTCAAGTATTTTAATATGGGCTTGTCTTTGGAGTTAATTTAGTGTAACACGTGCTCTTTTTACCTCCCTTTCTTCCAGCACTCCAGTTCCTGAAATATAAATGATGATGCATGCAGCACAAATAACTGGTTACCATAGGAACAACTGTGATAGTGATCCCAAAGCAATTTTTTTTTCTCTTTCTCTCTCTCTCTCTCTCTCTCTCTTTTTTTTTTTTTTTTTTTTTTTTTTTTTAATGCCCTATTTTGCACTTACATCAAGTTTCTAACCTTCTTTCATTTGCAAATAATTCTGGAAAAAATTCTCTCATTTAACATAATTTTTATATAAAATAAACTTTTTCAATAAATATATCCAAATTTTCATTTTGTTGGCTCTAGCCTCCTGGCCTTGTTGAATTTTCACTAATAGAAAGAAGAACATTAAGAACATTTTCCAAGAGAGGAATTTGCTATCCATGACATTGAAAATGACAGCCTTATGATAAACATTACAACTTTACATCTGAAAGACAAGCCACATTCTGGATAGTCATGAGTAGCAGTCACACCACAGTATGAAGAGCATCTCAATCAGCTTAAAATCAGGGAGCTGTCTATGGAGTTGAATACAGTCTCCAATGCTTTGCAAGCAATGGTGGCAACCTCAGAATATTGCAAAGTTTGCTCCAGGTAGGTCCCATGAATGCTCACACAGGAATAGAAAGAACACTGTACACAAGTCTCCCAGGACAAACTGATATAATACAAGGCTGAAGGGGACGGTTTCCTGGATTGTCTCATTACTGGTGACAAGATGTGGTGTCACCACTACAAGCCAAAGTCAAAATGCCTGTCCATCAAGTAGCAATGTATGAATTTCCCATTGAAGAAAAAGTTCAAGACGTAGCCACAGCACGTATAGTGATATGCACTTTTGGAGTAGGAAATGAATGACCCTTCTGGATTTCCAGCTACCTGCACAAACCATCAACCATGACCACTATGTAGCAATGCTGAAGGCTGGAATTTCCAGACTGACTAGAGAAGACAATATTTCTGTTGCAACACGATAATGCCAGGCCCCATATCTGTCTGAAGACCTTGGAATACATTGCCAATCTTTGGCTGGACTGTACTACCACACTCACTGTACAAATTTAGTACCTTTTGATCTCAATTCTGATCAATGAGAGATGGACTTTGTGGGAAACATTTTCCTAGCAATGGTGCCATCATAACAGCTGAAACAGTGAAACAGTGGATCATCTCTGCTGGTGCTCTTTTTAGGTAGTGAAAATGCAAGGTCAGTGGTAGTGGCTACTTTGGAAAATAGTATTTTTAGTTGAGAATTTGCTATATCAAATAGTGTTATTGTGCTCTTTGTATCTGATCCCATGGAAATAACAGGAGACATTACTTTTGAGGCAGTCTACATAGCTCTACATAGGTATGTTTTATGACAATCAAAATCTGTGTTTCAGATATATGTCAATGTATTGCCAGAACCTTATCAATAAGCGTATGACAAAATAATCAGGGTTGAACTTGCCTTGGAGAAACTATTTCTTTGTGTTCCCATGGCAGTGAAGGTAACCTATTTTTTCAACAATATTTAAATTTCTTGAGCAGTGATTATGGAAACTGGGAGAATGAACTACACCATCTGTAGAACGGAAATATGACTAACGCCTATTGTCAAATGCTCTGTTACATCTTTTTTTGACTATGAGCTGCTCCACATTTTAGACATATATTTACCATCTTCATTAGTGAGGCTTTTCAAATGTTTTATATCAAAGTCATTTAAAGGCTGCTATCTTTAATCTGTCTTCAATAAGGGAGCACATAGGTGTAGAAGAAACGTGAGGTAATGCTATATGGGGCTTCCTTGGAAAACAAGAACTTCATTTATAAACAAAAAGTTGTTTTCTTATTGTTCTTGTTTGGTTGATTTTGGTGCTTTAAAAATTTACAGAGGAATTAAGAATAGTTGTAAAGTAGCCATTGACTGAAAATGATAACCATGTGTGATGGGCAGATATCTGCCTGATTCTCTGTATTTCAACAGGTAGTTCTACATTCATTACCTAAAAGGTTACACAGGTAAATAGTGTTAGGACATAGGGAGAATGGTTTTAGACTAAAGAGAGGAAGTTGTATTAGATGCTAGAAATTATGTATTAGGAGAGTATAGAGGCATTTGAATATGTAGCCCAGAGAAGGTGTGGATACCCCATTCCTAGAGGTTGGAGCCCTGATCTAAAGGCTGTCATGAAAGGGGAATGGAACTAGACTATCCTTATGTTTCCTTCCAACCCAAAACATGCTATGATTTTATGATATGTCCCATGTCTCACGTGAGTGCTGGGCTGTTGGGATATACCTGTACTACAGCCACAGAAGATAATTACATTTTCAGTTGCTATGAGGCTGCTGTTAGCAGTGGATCTATCTGAATTCACATGAGATGTACATTATACTGCAGTCAGCAAAGCACAAACCTAAAGTTGTGATTAGTTGAAATTTTGTGATAAAAAAACCATATTTTGGAGAAAACTTTCAATTCTGTTTCAAAATCCCCTTCTTTACTTGAGTAGCAAAGATCAGAGGTATCATTCTGTCTGCATATTTAAAACAAATACTTGGTGCTACAAGCTTCTACCTTGCCAGAACCTAAAATTCCTCTTGGGCACAGCTCTGTAAGACTTTACTTCAGCTGAGAACAGATAGAGAGGTCTCTGTTCAACAACATGGCCCTTCTGAAGTAATATGTCATGTAATTTAAGTTTGGTGTCTGCTGAGACTTACGTATTGAATGAAATTTTTGAGCTAATGTGGGGTTTTAGCTGTTTTTTCATATAAACCATTTAATTTAGTGTAAAAACATTTTTTTCATTATCATATATAATTTAATAATAGCAACCATTTGACATTAATTAGATGGTAGTTTTAAAGGAATTGATGTAATTTCTTAGATTTGGACATTTAACTGTGGTGAAGTTAGTGGGTAATCACGTTTAGTGATAAAAATTATATAAAACACTAATTAATTTAAACACACATGCTTCTTCATTAATATGAGGTTACTCCAAAAGTAATGCCTTCTATTTTATTACATTGGCCCATGACATCAGAGGTGGGTACTGGTGGTCTGGCAGTAAAGGTTGAATCTTCTTGATAGTATTCCATTATGTTTTATTGCTGTGTGACAGAGGAGAGAAAACAAAACCTTCTCTAAGTTGTCCAAATTACATGACTTTCTGAAAAAAAAAAAAAAAAAAAAAAAAACCCACAAGAAAAAAGCTGGCTTCATTCTTCTTTTAGAACCACTTTAGGACATTATGCTTACAATCTTTAGTAGATGTATCTAATGCTGCAAAGGCTGGGTGCAAGTGAAATGCTGTTTTGCTGTTTAGGTTGTTGTGGTTGAGGTCACTGTCACCAGTCTCTCAATTTCTGCCTCTGTTGGCATAGTTGCATAGGTTGTTCTCCTGATGCTGTGTCATAGAATCACCAAGGTGGGCAGGGAAGGCATTTATGCTGCCATTTTAGGCACAACTTAAGGGAAGTTATGCCTAAGTAGCAACCTCTAACAGCAGCAGGTTGTGCAGAGATGCAGCTTGATATATGGAATGTTAATGGGATGAAGAACTGAGGATGTCATGAGCTTCCAAACTAGCAAGCTGGTTAAGGCAGATCAGAAATGATCTCAGTACAGCAAATTCACAAAATTAAAACTGTTAGCTTCTGTTTACTGCAGTAGTACTGTTTCTGCTGTCCCCTGGTAACACTGAATCAATTAGATGAATAATAGGAAAAATGTAAATAAGACATTCTAGAGTGCTCACAGCCCTTTTCTCTGAGCTACATTGCCAAAGATGTGCTAATTTATGGAGCTAAGAAGAAATTTTCAACAAAATACTCTTTAGAAAGTGAATACTACTGCTACTAACATTTTGGGTTCTTTTTCTGAAAATAAAGAGCTTTTTAATTTTTGAAGTTTTTTCTTCGAGAAAAAAATTATTCCATCTTGACAGAATAAAAATTAAACTGCAAATTTGAAATTATATTTCATTTAAAAATGAAATTGCGATAATAAAATACTTGTGTATTTTCTAAAGAATTATGTAATTTTTATTTGAGAGGAGAACTTCAAGCTGTGAATATATGTGTTTATATATATGTGTTATAACCTTTTATTTTCATGGTGAGTTGGATAGACTGCACAAATATTTAACTTTTTTTTACATTTTTCTTCGTAAAATAGTGTTTCCTGATATTTCTTGCTCTTTCTGTACAAAAAATCATTAGTGATCAAGAAGTTCTGTAAACATGCTTCTGTTTTTGACTGATACATCTTAAAGCTTTAAGCTTAAAGCTTAAAACATCATTCAAGGCTAATCAAATTTAAACTGGTCTCAGCATTCTTTTTAAATAACAAATATTTTTCTTAAACTGTTCAGGTATCCTGAACCACCATTTAGTGATATGTAAGCTTATCAGCACAAATAAGCAGAGAAAATTCACACAGCAATGGAGATTGGTTTTAATAGACATGATTATGAAGCTGAAAGTGTTGTCCCACTAGAGGACAGTAGTAGAGGGAGAATTGAAATTATTTTTAATTAGGAATGAAAAGCAAATAATTTTCAAAAGGGGAACAAAATAGAGAAGCAAGATAAAAAGAAAAGCAAAAATGAAATAACAGTAGATAAAATAAAACTAGTGCATTCCTTCTGTTTTATACATACATTTAGCACAGTTTTCTTCTTTCCTGTAGATCTACTGAAGTGCTAATGATTTCTGCATCTTCCCTTTACTCATACCTTTTACACGCTGGATGATGAAGGGGGCAATAAGTTTCAGTAAACTCCAAGAGAATAAAAAGTCTTGTTTGAGTATCCTTCTGTGTTTAAAAACAAACTGTTGAAAACAGTTATTCAAGAGTGCAGTCACTGGGAATGGGAAATAACATAGCTTCAATACACCTTTGCACATTATATTTGAGGTTGTCAATGCAACAATCATGGTGTGAATCCTCTGCACCTTCAACAGGAGTGAGAAACACTATCTCCATTATCTGAAGAACATGCAAGATGGTGATTAGCATTTGATTTATATGTCTCTGTGTTTATTTGTTTATTAAAAATGCCCTGCCTCTTCATTGTAATCCAAATCCTATGTTGTAGCAGTTTCCATGGCAACTATACATTTTTTTTTTATTTAATAAAGAAAAAAATATGTAAACCAAAACCATACATAAATTATCAATGCATAAATTTTTGCTATCCTGGTTTCAAATCCAATTTTCCATACTCATCAAGTAAGCAAGATAGTAAATCGACCTTTCTCTTCCCAGGAATATAAGCAAATGAAAAGTAGAGAGTTTCACTCAACCTTTTATTTGCTAACATTAGCAAGTCAACTATCAGTATTGAAGTTCAGATAACATCTGACTGAAAGCATTCAGAAATCATGAGTCATTCCGTGAAAGTCGTGTATCTGATTGTTCTTGAGATGGAACAAACAAGCCAACCAAAACAAAACAAAGCACAACTCTTTTTTTCTTTATCTGGTGTGCAGTGCGGAAAACCATAATGAATTTTGAGGAGGTAGCCTTGGTCATCTATAAAAATATATATTTCAAGGATGGAAACTTAGATTCTCAACTAATTTTTAAATTCCAATAGCATGTCCTAGCTACAGATAAACAACAGTCCTGATTTCCTTTTTAGTATTCTTTAATACTTAGTGGTATACTCAAACATGCGGATATGCATTTTAATTCTTTCTCTCTGTTGTCTTCCACTATTTGGCTCAATCACTACAAAACATCCAAGATTTCTTCATTTGCAACTAGGTGTAGTTGAAATTAAGGAACTGTAGCTAAGATTTCAGCATTTAATTTCTAAATGCTATCTAGAAGAGTCAAAATCTTGGAACTTTTCAGCAGACAAAAAAAAAAAAAAAATCCTTCAAATCCTACTGTAATATTTCAATTTCATGAATGAGGGTGTTGAAGTACAGCATTTTGACATTTGCTGGAATTTCATGTTTTGAAACTTCCATTTGAAAATATTTGAAATGTTGTTCCTCTGAATCGGAAGAAAATTGTTCTGTTAGAAAATTTATGGCCAAAATTGCAAATCCACTTGTAACAGCTGCCAAACATTCTGAAGCAGTGATCAAGATATGAGCTCATACATGTAGCTATACTGATTAAAGCTAATCAACCAAAATCTTGTCATTCCTGACTTCCAGCATTCTTGCCTATGTAATCATTGAGTTTGCCTCAATCAAAAGTTGATCTTTCCAAATGGGTAGCAACTCACTGCATTTGCATAAAATCTCTACCGTTATGCACAGAAGGGAAACAAAAGAAGATACAATGGATAAGAAAGCTGTCTCCACAAGAATTGCAAATCATTTCAGTTATCTACATATGCAATTTTTCTTCATAAAATAATCCAATTACCTTCACTTATGAAAGCGATGTAGTGTATTAGACAACATAATATATAATTATCATTATTCAAGTGTTTGACTAGAAACAGAATTTTTTGTTTACCATCATGATTAATCTCTTTATCTCAGTGGGGTATTTAATATGTATATTTTAAAGTAATCTTGATCCATCACAGAGAAAGAAGACTGAAAAAAATCCCAACACACTCCATATCTAAAGTACAAGGTACAATTATAAAGTGTATGGAGAAGAGATAGTGACACTATATATTTTGTGATTTATTTGGCCTTTTCAAGGATGCTTTTTGTCTACTCAAGATATTGATACATAAAGATTCAACTTCAGATCTTGAATTTTTTGGGAGTTTAAGTTACTCTTCATTGTATAATGAATATTCTTAATTGATATGGTCTACATAGACTTCAATAAAGCCTTTGATGCTGCCCCCCGCAACATGCTCTGCTAGGTGAAACACTGGCTGGGTGGCTGGGCCCAAGGAGTTGTGGTCAATGGAGTTAAATCCAGTTGGCTGCCAGTCATGAGTGGTGTCCCCTAGGGCTCGGTACTGGGGCCACTTCTATTTAACATCTTTATTAACGATCTTGATGAGGGGATTGAGTGTACCCTCAGTAAGTTTGCAGATGACACCAAGTTGAGAGGAAGTGTTGATCTGCTTGAGGGGAGAAGGGCACTACAGAGGGACCTGGATAGACTGGGTCGATGGGCCAAGGTTAACTGCATGAGTATTAATAGGGCCATTTGTCGGGTCCTGCATTTTGGTCACAACAACCCCGGACAACCCTATAGGCATGGGGAGGAGGGGCTGGAAAACTGCCTGATGGAAAGGGACCTTGGCATACTGATGGACAGTCGGCTAAATATGAGCCAGCAGTGTGCCCAGGTGGCCAAGAGGGCCAAAGGCATCCTGGCTTGTATCAGGAATGGTGTGTTGAGCAAGACTAAGGAAGTAATCCTGCCCCTGTACTTGGCACTGGTAAGCCCTCACCTTGAGTACTGTGTTCAGTTTTGGGCACCTCAGTACGGAAAGGACGCTGAGGTGCTGGAGCAGGCCCAAAGAAGGGCAACAAGGCTTGTGAAGGGCTTGGAGAATATGCCATACAAGAAGAGACTGAAGGAACTGGGTCTTTTTAGTCTGGGGAAGAGGAGGCTGAGGGAAGATCTTGGATCTCTTCCAATATCTGAAGGGTGCTTAAAGTGAGAGCGGGGTTGGTCTCTTCTTACTGTTGACAGGTGACAGGATGAGGGGAAATGGCCTTAAGTTGTGCTGGAGTAAGTTTAAGTTGGATATCAGGAAAAACTTCTTTACAGAAAGGGTTGTTAAGCACTGGAATAGGCTCCCCAAGGAGGTGGCTGAATCACCACCCCTGAATGTGTTTAAAAACCATTTGGATGTGGTGCTCAGGGATATGATTTAGCAGAGGGTTGTTAGATTTAGGGTAGTATAGTTAGGTTGTGGTTGGACTCAATGATCTTTATGGTCTTTTCCAACCTGAGTGATTCTATGATTCTATGATTTTATATCTGTTTTAATTTCATATTAAAAATTATGCAAGTAACTCTTAGAGAATTTTTCAGATTTCTTCAAGTGAAGTTATTAGTAAAGTCTGAAGAAGAATTCCAAATGTTTTTTTTCATATTATCTTAGAAAATAGCAAGTAAAGTTTCCAACATTTAAATATCTTTTTATTCTATTTTCTTCCCCAAAGTAATTGTAAGAATACTTTCTGAGCCAAGTACTAAGAAAACTAACAAACGAACAAACAAACCAACCAACAAAGAAAGACTGTGTAGCTCAGTGAATATGCTGTGTTTGAAGTCCAGCTGAAATAAAGTACCTCCTAAAAAATTGTTTCCTTTAAAAGACTTACGATACAGTGAAGTGAATATAAAGTGTTCCTACTCTCTACACAAAGCTATATATTTAAGGAAAATATGAGAAATTCCCTATTCCTAGCTTTTTACATGAGATATTATGACTTAGAATCATAGAAAGGGCTGGGTTGAAAAGGACCACAATGATCACTGAGTTTCAACCCCTCTGCTATGTGCAGGGTTGCCAGCCACTACATGAGGCTGCCCGGAGCCACATCCAGCATGTCCTTGAATGCCTCCAGGGATGGGGCATCCACAACCTCCTAGGGCAACCTGTTACAGTGCATCACAACACTCTGTGTGAAGAACTTCCTCCTAACAACTAAACTAAACCTCCCCTGTCTCAACTGAAAACTATTCCTCCTTGTCCTATCAATATCCACAATTGTAAACAGCTGTTGCCCCTCCTGTTTATATGCTCCCTAATGTTGTACAATAATTGTACAGGGAAAGTTCTTCAGTGGAATGCAAGAAATACATACCTTGGTCTGAAAATTCTCTCCTCTCCTCTCCTCTCCTCTCCTCTCCTCTCCTCTCCTCTCCTCTCCTCTCCTCTCCTCTCCTCTCCTCTCCTCTCCTCTCCTCTCCTCTCCTCTCCTCTCCTCTCCTCTCCTCTCCTCTCCTCTCCTCTCCTCTCCTCTCCTCTTCCATGCTTCATCATGTATTAGCTAATGAATATTTCAGATGAAGTATTTTCCAGTTTCCTTTCAGTGCTATTGAAGCACTAACATCTCTGAATTGTTTTACTACCTTGGGTAGAGACTAGGGAAAACATCTTAGTTTTCCTGAAAAACAAAACAAAACAAAACAAAACAAAACAAAAAAAAAAAAACCAGGAAATCTTTTGTGATTTCAGAATTAATTCTACTAAGAGAAACAGTTAATGGTTTGAAGAGACTGGATCTAAAGTATTCAACAGAGTCTTAATAAAAACAAAAGGACTGGGTTTTTTATATGTTTACTTTTGATTTTCACCTTGAAAGAAATGTAGAACCTGAATATATGAATACCACCTGGGAGTAAAACACTCAAATAACTCAATGTTATGAAACAGTTTGTATTTTTTCACTGATTAGATTAAAGTCAAACTTTCTATTATATGAATGGTTCCCTAGATGATGTACTGTAAGTTTCAATTATATTAACAGAGTCTGTTCATCATGATAACAACGCCATAGCTCAAACCTGAGGGATTAATAATAACAGGCATTTCAAGTACTGTCTACTCATATCAGCATGTGTAGTAGCAAGTTCTATTTTTCTTTTCTTTTTGAGGTATAACTAGTGTCTGTGTGAACTCCAAACCAGTAACTGTTCCCCAAATATGACTGAATAGATTGAGGTATTTTTCAGAAAATAAGAATAATTATTTTGTAGAGTTTTATAAATATTTTCAAAATTCTTTCAAAACATTTTAGAGTGCACACATGCTGGCAAAACATCAGTTCTGTTTTCATTTTCCTACCAGAAGATTACCTTAACTTTCTTGCTTATTTTCTTTGATAATCATAGAAAGATACTGAAGCAAAGTAAAACTTAGATGAAGACATGTATTTCTTTTTCACCATATTAAAAAAAAACAACCAACCAACCATATAAGTAGAGCATAATCTTCAGTTTTTTAGTAGTTGTTGGTCCTTTCCCTAATCAAGCCACTGAGAACCTAATTTAAACTAGAAACTACTTTTTAAAGATGAACAAGGTCATAGTATGTACACTCATTTACTTCTCACAAACTCCTTAATGTCTTAGTGAACACATCAACTTATTTTTTTGGCTCTAAAAGCCAGAATGCTTTTAGGTTGTGCTTTCTAGAGAGGTTGCATATCTTGTAGATCACTGCTACTTTGTCCATTTTTGCAACAAAAATGACTTTCACAAGTAATTTTACAGTTCATGGAAGTCTAATCTAACAAGATCATTGGCTGAACATTTAAAAGTAGCACCCAAGGAAAATCTTTTGAAGTTATTTCCATCATTTATCTTATGGAAATTTATGTTAAGCACTTAAGTACTCTTGCTAATCTCACCAGGTATTTTTCAGTAGGGAACAAAATACTTCTGCAGACCTGAAATGTTAATTCATGTTGCAAAACTGCAATTGAGGTCTCCTCGCAGACTTTTCTTCTCCAGGCTGAACAAGCCCAGCTCCCTCAGCTTGTCTTCATAGGGCAGGTGTTCCAAACCTCTGATCATCTTTGTGGCCTCCTTTATTTTCTTAAAAAAATAATAATCTAAGAATCATTTGTAAGTGTTCTGTCAGTTTGGGTTGAAATCCATGACTGGTAAGATTCTGTCCCAGCTATTGAGATAAGAAGCACACCTCACAAAGCACTGAATTATATATGTATTTTTGCATACATAGTCTTTACATTAAGCATTCTGTCTTAACATATTTCTTTGAGCAACATTAATCAATGTGAAATTAAATATAATTATGGTAATTAAATCTTCTCAAAGCATTAAGTGTCTGTGGTAGTACTTAGGTCTAGTGGGAGGACAAAAAAAAAAAAAAAGGGAACATATCAACATCTTCATTACTTTTATATTTAAACTTTTTTCTGTGCAGATCTGGCTATGTTGCTTTCTCCTTCTCCAACACCGAGAGAGAGACTAATAAATCTGCACTCTGGCATTCACTAAAACAGAGATCAATTTGGCAAAAAAACAACATGGAAACAAAAAACAGGCCCTTTATAGTCATTAATAAAAAAGGATAATCGTTGGCACTAGTAATGAAATTTTTTTTTCACTAAAGTAGTAGTTTGAAAGTTTGTTTTTCTCCTATTTACTTTTCAAGTTTTCTCCATTTTCAAGTTTTATGGCTCACGTTTCATAAATAGGCAAACCTTGTTTTCAAATAACCCATACTTCATATCCCTGACCCCTCCCAACAAAAAAAAGAAGCAAGCCTAAAACATCGACAGTTTCTTCTTCCCCAGCAACATATTGTAAATGCTTGTTTTACAACAGACAATATCCATATAAATACAAGTTTGGAAGAAAAACAATGCCTTACAATTTGAAAGAATCACCATAATGCTAACCTATGACTAAATAATTGTGCTTTCCTTCTTCCGAAAAGCATATGGGGTATTTGTGTGTGTATGTGTTTTGTGCGATTTTTTTTTCCCCTCTTCAAAAATAGTTTGCTGTCTGCTCAGAACATACTGATTACTGCAGGAGAGCATAAAAATCAAAGCATGAGATTCTAAAGAGATAAATGAAAAACAGCTTGGTGAGTCAGTAGCCTATACTGTATTTCAGGAAGATGGATGTTTGCCTTTATTCTCACTTGAGTTCACTGTTGTCAGTGAGAAGCTAACTGCTCTAGACACTGCTCTACTTTCTTACCAAAGCCATAATGCTTAATGACTGCAATGAAAGGGCAGATCTGCTTTGCATATTTCTAAACTGGATTATATCTATCTGATCATGTGATATTAGGAAGTTGTAGCTATGATCAGTACATGAAGAGAGACCATCACAGAATGTTTTGGTATCATACACAAAGAGAGGAATCATAGCCAAACAAATGGTGATTATCATACCACTATAAGAAGAATGGGTGGGATGAAAAAAAAAAAAAGAAAAAAAGGCTTGTACTTGGAAGGATATGAGGAGATTAAAATTACAACTTCTCCATGTGTGATTAGTTTTAAGAAATAGCGGTACCTTCTGTGTTTCAAAGCAACACAGTTTGAACATATATTCCAGTCATGATCTAGGTTCAGATTCTTGCTCAGATCCCTTCTCCATAGCTTGGCTTCATAAAAGTTGTAATATCTTTATTCTATTTCTACTTTGGAACAAAAGTTTTCTCTCTCATTTTCCAAATTCTTGACTACTGTTAAATAAACTAGTACTATAATTTTGTCTTGAGCTTGCAAGTCACAAAATCAAAGATATCGAAATGTACAATGCATAATGTGCTTTATTTATCTGTAAACATTGCACGGTATTATCAGATTGGGTGCAAAAAAAAGGCCATAGGAGCATCTAGGTCATCTCGACGGGTTACTGAAAGAAATTTATCTCTTGCAAGCCATGATATGGTATTCTTAGAGTCTTTAACTAGTTTCTTACTTCAATTGTTCTCAATCTACCTCCAACAGAAGCATATGTTATGACATTGAGTTTTTCTCACCACTATGCTCCTCAAAGGAGCTTTAATTACCATTTAATATTTGTTTATATTTTTTCATGGACTTCATTCAAGTCTGATAAGAATTAAGCTGTGTTTGCTTTTGTTTTTGAGACTTCTAAGGGGAAATAAGGGACAACAAGGTCAAATATGACTAAGTCAATGCTAATTTGGACTATTCAACTTACATGGATACTACTGTCAGTTCAAGAGATATTCACAGCTTAGACAATTGAAGAAAATGTTTGAACATTGCAGACTTTTCCCTTGGCAAGAAATGCTATGGTACTACTAGAAAAATGACCATGTATTTTAATTAAATGAAATGGCTAGTACTTAAAACAAAAATCTGAAAGAGTGTAAATGTAAACTAATTTGTTTTCTTGGACCATTAAATCCAGTCCTAAAGAGCTATTTAATAGCTATAAGAGAGACAAAGAGCTTCATTAATTTTAAGAATGCAATATTTTTTGTGAACAAAGTTATTAAAGCAGAAAACCAGACTACCTTGTCTGAAAAAACCTGTTCCTCCAACAATAATAGATAAAGTCTAATCTCACATTTTTAAACTCAGGGGTTTATTGGAATTCTTTATCTAAAACATCAGAGAAGCAATGGGAAGATGTTTATATAAAAAATTCTCATGTTATGTTGATTTTGTATAGAAGAGGCTTACTTGATATCACAAAACATATGGTGCTGTATTTATGAATAAAACATTTCAATTACAGGAAAAATGAGTCACAAGTCTTCACTATTTGTTTAACTTGAATAATGTTATTCAAGATGACCTGCAAAATCACAACCACTTTGAGGCTAATCTATTCAATTTATATATTAGTTATAAAATATTTTATTGGCCTAGATAGTACCCATAGGATCTCCTTCAAATTATATGTCTATGACCAGATTTTGATAGTCACATAATAGATGTTTACATTATTCCAGTATCTGAAAAGATTTCACGCTGTGTGTAAAGTTGAACTTCAGAGTTTACTGAGAAGAAAACATAGTAGGATTGTGATGTGTTTGAGGGTTTTTGGTATTTAACAGTAAGAATACTCTCTGTCTACAGCTTTATAACTTCTACAGAAGAGTTAATATAAAAATGATCTTACATACACCCAAAGCATAGATTGTGGACCTCTCCCAAGCCTTTTTCAACAAAATGCAATGCCTCATGAAATATAAGACAATTAGAAAACTATAGCATTACCAAGCAACCAACTTCACATTAGATAATCTTAAGCTTATACGAGATGTTCCACTAGCTTTTAGTGTTTCAAGTATGACTGGGTCTTCTAACACAGCTTCACCAACGGCAGACTGTACCTGACCAGTCTGGTGGCTTTCTTTGATGGTGTGATGGCATTAGTAAACAAAGGAAGAGTAACTGATGCCATTTACCTGGACTTCTGCAGTACCTCTGATATGGTCCCACATCACATTTTTCTCTCATATTGGACAGATACAGATTTGAAGGGTAGACTATTAGGTGGATAAAGAATTGGCTGGACATTGGTGATGCATAGGAACAAGTTGCCCAGAGAATCTGTGGATGCTCCATCCCTGGATGCATCCAAAGCCAGGTTGGATGGGGTCATGGGCAGCCTGATCTGGTAGATGGTAACCCTTAGCAGGTAATGGGGTTGTAAACATATAATCTTTAGAATTCCTTCAGCTCAAATCATTCTAAGCATTGCTTGCTACTTCTCATAAGTCAGTCCTGTAAAGGTACTTTTTGCCAGCTACTCCCACAAGAATCTTCATATTTTCAAGTGTTTTTTCACCAATCTCATGTCTGATTCTGGATAGCCCATTACTCTCCCCTCTGCCTCTCTTATATACAGATAACTCATGTTTTATCTGGTAATCATTGCAGCTGGCCTAATATAGCTGCTAACTTATAATTATTTATTTTGATTTATGCCACATAAAAAGAGTCACACCATGTAAATTGCACAAAAGAGACTTAGATAGTAGAGAATTCCAGTCAGATTTTCCCTTTTCAGATACAGAGTGTATTTCTTCCCTGCATTTTATATTTATACACAGCAGCCCTCCTGCTGGCCTTCTACAGCAAGGGAGTCACAGTTTGTGCTCTTGTGTCAGTGACACATCCTGAGGCTCAAGGAAATTGCTGTGTCTTCTGTCTTTAAATCATATAGCACAAGTATGAGAATAGATGGTAATAGAAAGGTTAACAGACATCACAGAGATTATATTTTTCTGATAACATTTTGAGGTATACCTTGCAGTTTGACTTAATATTTTACTCGAGTCAGATGAAATGCATTAAAAACACTTCTTATGCTTCAGAGATAACACAATACTTACACTTGCCAAGAAACTTGGAGGCATAATTCATAAGTGACATTTGTTCTTGCTAACTTGAATACAGAGAAAATAGAGATTTATTTAAGATAAATCTGAATGTTTAAGTTCTTGAAATTTCACTGATAAAGTAGAAAATGTTGATGTATAACAACACTTTTTTCAAAACACAACTGAATGTATACCGTGTTGGGTATTTTCACCAAATTCCTCTCATCTAACAGATAGATAAGTAGCATCCTCAGTCAACAAAGTGATAGTTATAGCTTTAACGTATAGGAAGAATTTCACTATTGAATTAGAATTTTCAGATGAATAAATTCAATCTTTGAAATTATTTAAATTGATCCGCAGATAGAAAAACATTTGAGAAAATTTAGTGAAAATCCACTCTGAAATTTGGTATAAACCATCCTCAGCTATTATTAAGAAGATTCTCATCTAGCCAATTTCACCCAGAGTAAAGAGAAACAAGATTTCCGCCTATCTTCCTAGAAGATGCATATATTTTCCATTAGATTTTTAAAAAGGAATTCCAGATTGAACAACCTGTACTCTCAGTCTTCTCTGCTTCCTGCCTAATACTGTTGTATCTGGCTCTTGTTCCTGTTAGTATGATAGAAAAAGACATGGTTTGAGTTTTTATTTATAGACAGAGAGATGACAAATGAATAAATGAAAGACAGTGCTGAGATATGTCTCTGAGATACAGCTCAGATTCAGGGGAGAGAAGGATACATTACCAGCAATTCTTTAGCCACAAGAAAGAACTGGTATCTACTCTTATCTAATTGATACAACATTTGTAAATGCAAGAATGATAAACAGAAATCTAATACTTGACTGGCTAAACTTGGATTACAGAAGGCATTCGGTCAAGACAGAAACATTTTGCAAAATAGATTATCTGAGCATTAGACTAAACTGAATGTACTAAGTGCTTTCAGGGTAACGATTAAAGTAGTTAATAATATGGATTTTTGTGAACTTACGCAGACCTGAAATAGTTTATTCTTTGCATACAAGAGAACAATTGAAGTTCCTTATCTTTCAGTACAGTGTTCAGTATAATGACACATGAAATTGGAGATGTCATTGTTTATTAAAAGTACTAGAAAATTGTAAGAAACTGGGTAAAAACTTACAGCTTAGAAAATGAAAGTACTACATTTAAGGGAATTTAACAGTACATTTTATAATAATTTTTGAAATGGACTTCTGATATGCTATTATTTTGGAAGAAACATAGGTGTGCTAAAATGAAAATAAATATTTGGTAACTGATATTGAAAGAAACTAATCATGCTTCTGGAAGCAAATAATAAACTTTATAGCCTTATAATTATGAAAAGCAAATTTAAATTGCATCTGTATTCAGAAAAGAACCACTGAAGTAACAAAAAATAAAGAATAAGGAGATACATGAACTTTGCTCTCTGAATCCAGCAAGATGAACACTTGGAAGTGCTGCTGTCTGAGATGTGTGTCATACATCTCAGACATGCTACAAACACCAATGACAGAGTTAAAATTAAAAAAAATATATGGCGAAAAAACAGAGGAATAGAATTCAGTCATGGATAAGTTTACTCAGTTCCTAATTTTTACTAATAGAGAGCTGAAGAACCAGAAAGATGAAAAGAAAACTTAACTGGATTGAAATAAGATCTGGATGCATTAGTGGAGAAAATGACTTCAATATTGTTTGTGTGCATAACAAGTTAATTAAATGAGTAAGATGGATTCTTCAAGTTCTCATAAAAGTTTATGATAGTTCCTTTGGAAGACAAGGTAACTTCTTCCTGTACTGTCCCAGTTCAGCTTTGGAGAACAACCCAAAGGAGATGGAATGCGTCAAAAAATGCAAAGCTTTTTCATCACATTTTAGATTTGTTAGAAGATTTAGTGAGTATTGGGTCTATCTTTATAAAGAAAAGGTCCATCCTGTCAGCCTGTAAACTTCAAGTAGAGCAAGTGTAATGCACTGTTTTCAGTTTCATAGGATAAGTGTACCTCATTAGTGTTTTTTCTTTTATTATTTAAACACCTAGTTTTCTCTAGTCTGAAACATTACTTCACTGGCACTAAGACTCAGTTAGCTTGAACAAAATCCTTAATATGGTTGATTGATCATGTTTTATTGAAATTCAAGTCCACTTTACACAGATATTCAGAACCATTGATGTTATTTAAAGAAAGTCTAATGTTAAAGATTTTCTAATATAATGAAAAAATGCATAAAGTCTGTTATACAAGTTCTTAGTCTCTTGTGATATCAGTTGACGGTGACCTCTATTTCAGATGAATGTATACCATACTACTCTTTTAGTACACTGGTCTCCTGTGAATGGTTGATTTGTAAAATAGATCTCTTGTAAACATAATCACACATAATAAAAACTGCTTTTATTTGCTTAACTGGTCAACAGAAGGAAGAGAATAAAAAGTTGGTTTTAAAATAAGTTGATTTATGTAAACAAAGCCACTTGCCATACATTTAATTGAAAAAGCAAATAGTCTCAAGGTATTTTTTCTGCTTATTGAGGTTAAGCCTAGCAGCAGCTTAACACCACAAAGCTGTTTGCTCAAGTCCCTACCACTCCCCTCTGTAGGATGAGGGGCAGAACTGGAAACAGATTGAAATAAAAACTATCTACTAAGGCAGAAAAGAAAAAAGAAAAAAAGCTGTTATAACAATATATTTCTACAACACAACTACTTGCAATCCAGTGACTGACACGCAGCAACCAATACAACAACCTGCTGACTGCAGCAGCCCCTCCTCCCAAACAGCTGTTACTCCCAGCCAACTCCCACAGCTTTATAGCCTTCTGCATGATATCAAATAGGATTAAATAATGTCTTGACTAATTCAGGCCACCTGTCCTGGCTCTGACCTTCACCCTGCTGCTATGCCATAAATGCAGTTGCTCTTCCCTACTAAGTGGTTTGGTATGGTTTTGGGTGTACTTTCATCTCTTGGAAATATCCAAAATTGAGAGGAGAACTACGAAGATGATTAGAGAACTAGAGCACCTCCCCTAAGGGGACAGGCTGAGAGAGCTGGGGTTTTTCAGGCTAGAGAAGAGAAGCCTCCAGGGGGTGCCTTTATGGTGGTTTTCCAGTATCTGAAATGGGCCTACAGAAAAGCTGGGGAGGGGCTTTTTATAAGGGCATGTAGAAACAGGGCAAGGGGAAATAGCTTTAACCTGGAAGAGGATAGTTTTAGACTAGATATTAGGAAGAAATTCTTTATCATGGGGGTGCTGAGACACTGGAACAGGTTGCTCAGTGAGGTTGTGAATGCCCCTTCCTTGGAAGCATTCAAGGCCAGGCTGGATGGGGCTTTGAGCAACCTGGTAAAGAGGGAGGTGTCCCTGCCTATAGCAGGGGGGTTGGAACTAGATGATCTTAAAGGTCCTTTCCAACCCAAACCATTCTATGATTCTAAAATATTGATGTGCTATTAACACTGTCTTAGCTGAAGCCAGGATACTGCTTCACTTCCTTCACTTTTTTTAATCCCAGTGTAGATATTATACTTCACATAAAAGAAATACTTGAGGGCAGTTGTCAAGTTTCCTAACAACATCCTTTGCAAAAACAATGATCTTTTATCTTTTCTGAATTTACAATGCTAATTTGACCCCAGACTTTCCTCTCAACCTCACTCAAGCAGAATTTTATGATCATAAAAGATAAGAAAAGAATCACAGTACGCAGTGCTGTGAAAAAAAAATAGGTAGATAATGAGAAATGTGTGAAAAAAGTAGGTAGATAATGAGAAATACACATGAATTAATTTTAAGTGTGGGACAATTAATATTCACAGTTGAAAGAGCTCTTCTGTTTTTCTGAGGCAACGACAATTAAAGCCCCTGGCATTTATCTCTTCATTTGAATTTAATGAAAATGCTACTGGTTTAAAATTTTCTGGAGGACTTATGTTAGAAGTAAATGGTATCATGAATCCTGGGATTTACATCAGTTAATTGTGCAGCATTTGAGATACCTCCCTTTTGCTGTCAGTCATTCAGTAAGACAATTGTCAGAATATTTGAGGATGGCTGAGAACAAAAAAGCAAGTCATACAATTTTTCCCGCAAGTCAAAAATAAAGTTAAGGATACTTGGAGAACAACTAATAAACTACCAGAATACAATACACTTCAATGTGCTATAAAATACACCTAACTGTAAATGGATCTTCACAGAATCACAGAATCACAGGGGTTGGAAGGGACCTCCAGAGATCATCGAGTCCAACCCCCCTGCCAAAGCAGGTTCCCTACACCAGGTCGCACAAGTAGGTGTCCAAGTGGGTCTTGAATATCTCCAGAGAAGGAGACTCCACAACCTCCCTGGGCAGCCTGTTCCAGTGCTCCGTCACCCTCACCGTAAAGAAGTTCTTGCGCACATTGGTGCGGAACTTCCTATGCTGCAGTTTCTGGCCGTTTTCCCTTGTCCTTTCTCCACACACTGCTGAAAAGAGTCTGTCCTTGCCACTCTGCCCCCCACACCTTAGAGATTTATAGACCTGGATCAGGTCCTCTCTCAGTCTTCTTTTCTCAAGGCTAAACAGACCCAGTTCACTTAGCCTTTCTTCATAGGGGAGATGCTCCAGGCCCTTCACCATCTTTGTGGCTCTCCGCTGGACTCTTTCCAAGAGATCTCTGTCTTTTTTGTACTGGGGAGCCCAGAACTGGACACAGTACTCCTGATGAGGCCTTACAAGAGCAGAGTAGAGGGGGAGGATCACCTGCCTTGACCTGCTGGCCACGCTCTTTTTAATGCACCCCAGAATGCCATTAGCCTTTTTGGCCACAAGTGTACACTGTTGGCTCATAGCCAACCTGTCGTCCACCAGGACACCCAGATCCCTCTCTGCAGAGCTCTTCTCCAGCAGGTCATCCCCCAACCTGTACTGGTGCATGCAATTGTTCCTCCCTAGATGCAAAAACTCTACACTTGCTTTTGTTAAACCTCGTCTGGTTTCTTACTGCCCAGGTCTCCAGCCTCTCCAGGTCTCACTGAATGGCAGCACAGCCTTCAGGCCAATCCTCCCAACTTCGTATCATCAGCAAACTTGCTGAGGGTGGCCACTATCCCCTCATCAAGATCACTGATGAAGACGTTGAACAAGACTGGACCCAGCAATGACCCCTGAGGAGCACACTAGTTACAGATCTCCAACCGGACTCTGCACCACCAATGACGACCGTCTGTGCTCTGCCAGTCAGCCAATTCTCAACCCACCTCACTGTCCACTCATCTATCCCACACTTCCTCAGCTTTGCTGTAAGGATGTCGTGGGAGACAGTATCAAACACCTTGCTGAAATCAAGGTAGACTTCCACTGCTCTGCCCCCATCCACCCAGCCAGTGACAACATCATAGAAGGCTACCAGGTTGGTCAAGCATGACCTTCCCCTGGTGAACCCATGCTGACTACTCCTGATAACCTCCTTTTCCTTCAGTTGTCTGGAGATGGCGTCTGGCACAAGCTGTTCCATCACCTTTCCAGGGACAGAGGTGAGGCTGACTGGCCTGTAATTACCTGGATCATCCTTCTTGACCTTTTTGAAGACTGGAGTGACATTGGCTATCCTCCAGTCTTCAGGCACCTTCCCCGTTCTCCAAGACCTCTCAAAGATGACAGAGAGTGGTTCAGCAATCACCTCCACCAGTTCCCTCAGCACCCATGGATGCATCCCAGCAGGTCCATGGATTTATGAACGTTGGCCCCCTTACCTTCTAAAACCCTAGCCCACAAGATAGCTCCAAGTAGGTCTCAGAAGAGATCAAAGTTGGCTCTCCTAAAGATATATCATTCTTTCATGAATGCTGTAAAATAAACCTGTAAAACTGCATGGAAAAGAAAGAAGGAGCTGCACTTCTAGGCACTGCAACATCATTGTATTTAGCAATGAAAGACTTATTTTATTTTCATAAGTTACACAACTTCTGACTTCCAAAGTTTCCAAAGGAAAAATAAAATGAATAAACTGTACTAAGTATTTGTGATTCATTTTGACACTGTGAAACAATTTAAGTTTCCTCACAAGGAATAAACCCCATGTTAGATTTTTCTGTAATGTATAATACTTGAATGTGCCTTAGAAGTAACACCATGATCAGGAATTTGGTATGTTGATGTATATTAATTAAACTTATCTCCCATGAAAGTAGGCATTTTCTCACACTTGTTTAAGACCAATTCATATAGGTTTGCTTATCCTGTTTCTAGAGAAGCTATTTGCTTTACTGAAGTTACTACTTCTCTAATTGGTATAAAATAAGATCCAATAGAACACAGAGTAGCTCTAAAAATGGAGTGACAGTTCTAAATTTGGAATACATTTTTTTTTATTTTTTTCTCACTATATTTTGATGTTACTAAACTGATCAAGCACACAACTGTTACGTTTGAACAATGCTTGCCTCCAGCCATTCCCGTTTTTTAAGAAAGTACGTTGAAATAAGGACTAAGGAAACATAATGGTTTCTGCATAGAAGTACTGGGATTAATACACTCCTGATGGAATTTAGCAACAGAAACAGAAAAGTGTAATGGTTTAGTGACAGATTACAAACTGACATATATAGTATCTTAATTAGCAGTTGCCATTATGGGAGAATCTCAGAAATATAAATCAAAAGAAAACTTAGTTGTGAGTTTAAAAATATAAATTACATACTATATTTCCTTTTTGTTTTCTCTAATAGTGAATTATTTAGAATTCTACATCAGAACAAAGTCTTCTAGGTAATATATTGGATATTTACAGAAACTACAGGATGTTAGTTTTCCATTCACGAGATATAACTATCTAACAAATAGATAAAAAGAGTATCTTTGTAAGTATTTTTTCATTAAATAATTTATATACTTGCTTGTAATAATTTTTAGAGTAATCTACTTACATTCTCATCTATTTAATGAGGAAAAATATATTATTATTTCAGCAAATATGGATGTTTTTAAAAACAATACTGGTTTCCAAATGAAGTGGAAATTATAAAAGAATTTATGTCCTATTTATATTTTTGTAATTTAGAACCAAGAGGTCTTCATAGTATTTCTAATAAAATATCTAAATTTAAAAGGAGGAGAAGTTTTATAGGAAAATAAAAAAAAGAAAAATATGGTTAAATGCTTTAAAAGTATGTAATAAAAGCTACAAACTTTAGAACTTCGAAGCGGTGGATTTTCTACCCTATTTATTCATATTATGTAGCGTAGTTTTGATATTTACTGTTGAAGTTTCCACTTGGAATTCCCTCAAAATATCCGTTTTCTTGATTTCACACATTATTTCTAGCCATGTGACTGTAAGATGAGCAATTAGAGTTGCTAAACACTTCACCAGCTGCTCAGGCAAAAGTAATATTTTTTGAGATATGACCACTGTTTTATGTTGCTAGCAAGATATTAAAAGGAAAATGGCCAATCTCTTACTGGAATTTCTATAAATCAACAGCTAACTAAAATCACCCATTGTAGTCCTAAGTTCAGAAAATACTTATAAATTTGTATATGCTTATATATATTTATTATGGCTCTTAAACACAAAATTATTCTCCAGCTCATATGGTTTCAGTGGGGTAAAGCAGATATTTGAAGTTATTCGTGCAGTAGAAATTCTATGTAAAACAGGCTTTATAAGTCAATCTCTTTCAAGTGTTCGTGCAACTTTTATTACAATTTCAGTCTGTAAAATTTTCATTAAATGAAATCATATTTCAAATAATATTATATTAAATAATGCTGCTACCTAATGACATTCTTTGTTATGTTTTTTTAAGAGCTATTCCTTTTGTCATCCTTAAACTTGTTCTGAAGTCTGAAAAGAACTGCTGCGGTTATAGACTGGCATGTATTACACCTAGTTCTGTTAGAGAATTTTATTGAAATGTGACAGATGATACCTTTAATATGATATGAAGAACAATAACATTTCCTCTATAGTAATTTATTGTATGGACCTGTAAGAGATGCCAAGATGTTTTCATTTCCACAGTAATGAACAATTTTCTTGTAATAGCAGAAGCAAGAATTCACTGAGCTTTTTGTGTTCTTTTCTTTTAGACAAAATTAATTGGCAGAAATCAGTAGCTCATTTTCTTACACACAAAGATATGGTATAGACCAGGGGAAAAAAAAAAGTGCAATACTTCTATACTTAGTGATCAGGGGATTCACTATCTGCTATTCCGTTTAGGAATAAAATCTACTGAAAGGAAATACAAGTTAAAAAAGATTTCTTAATTCAGATTTCTTCTAGTTTGTATTACACATCTGCATACATACATCTTTATATTAATGTAGATGTATTTTATAATATGCATGGAATAGTTATTCCTTCATAGTTATCCACTGCATAAAAAAATAAAACAAACCCATTGTTACCTACTAATTTCATCCTTAATTAATTCATTAACCTTCATGACTTAACCTTACCCGATATTACTCCCTCATCCTAACTCATCATTTCTTTCTTGACCATCTTCTCATTCAAGACATGGAACTCCGATATATACATTAAAAATGTAAAGAAAAATATTTTGTATAGAAAACA
Organism: Chrysolophus pictus; assembly: GCA_037305975.1. Classification (NCBI taxonomy): domain Eukaryota; kingdom Metazoa; phylum Chordata; class Aves; order Galliformes; family Phasianidae; genus Chrysolophus; species Chrysolophus pictus. Next base: position 79,316,626 of record CM074576.1, read on the forward strand.
TACCAGTAACATTGTCACAACTTTGATGAAGCTTTCACAGGAAAGAAATCATGCCTCAGAGATATGTAGATGAGTCAATTAAAGCAATTTAAACATCAGTCAATCTAATGGATATTCAATAAATAAATACATTTTGATGAATTGCAAGTGCCGCAGCTTAAAGGAATAGTAATTATTTAAAGACAATACAACTGCACTAAAACTATTGAATAAAATACATCACACAAGTCTACTAACACTTATATTTCTGTGAAAATCGGTACGTGAAGTGGAAGCGGTGATGACAATTTCTCACTGCAGATTGCAAAAAAAGACAGATTTTTCACCACTTTAATTATTTTTTTGGCTGATGTTAATAACCAAGATGGAGTCCAGAGAGGAGCTACAGAGCTGAAATTAGCTTAATACACCCATTGGCCCAGTATGTTCTCATCAATTGAAATTATTCTTTTATGTTCATTTACCTAAGTAGGTGAACTAGGCTACAGCAAGGAAGGAAGGGATACAAGGCTAGATCTCAAGTGATTATACAAACAGATTTTAAAATGGCTAGTCAGAATTAGTGGCTTTCAGTGAATAGAAAATCTAATCATCTAAATGAAAATTTGTAAAGATAGGAACAACAAACTTAATCAGAACGCACTGAAAATCATGTACTCCTATAACTCTAAACTCATTTCTGACAGTGAATTCACAGGTGTTTCTGACAAATCACTTGAGTTAATTAAACCTTCAGGACAAGATAGATAATGATTTTTTTTCTATGCTCTGAAAGCAGCGTGACTGAGCTATTTAAGTTACTGATGATAAAGAACATTAGAGCCCAAATAACTATCAATACCCATAAAACACAATAAGTAAATCAATATTATTTTTGCTAGAACAGAACATTTAACTGTCTATCTTTCAAAGTATACTCAAAAAATTTTCAACACATTCTTGAACCTATTTATTTTTCCCCATATAACATCACAATTTTCCGTAGTGATAATACTTTGTCTTCCAAAAGGCCATTTGCATGTTTTATGTGTAAAATTAATCCTTCTGTTCAAATAGGACTTAGGCTTAGGTAACTATTTTTGCCCTCCTTAGGAAGGCTCTGAAAAAGTTTGAATTTAGTTCATCTAGAAGCATGTACACAACTATTTTTTTTCTGTACTTTGATATGCCACACTTAGCTGCTCTGAGGTTCTACAAACACCTATGAAAACTTCAGAATAAGACATAGAAAGGTTTGAGGGGTTATGTTTTTTTATTATTTTCCCTAATCTTTCCATTTCAAGATAAATTTTTGCTGCAGTTTGGATAAAAGTCAGAATTTTAGCATTACTCAAAAAGTCAAACCCATCTAGAAATGCTGTTAGAAATTACCTAGATGTTATCTGTTGATAATTGCTTCAAACTAATAATTAAATAAAAAATTGAAATACAACATAAACATAACAAAGGGGCTACTGAAACAGCCTAAGTATTTTCCCAAGGAGAATACACTTGAAATCAAAACACTGAACTGAAAAGTTCAGATCTGAAAAAAAGTTTGTTTTTTTTTTTTTAATAATAAGCGCTTGATAAAATGTGCTAGCAAAAAACTCCGTTTCAGACAATTTGACGTTGAGCTTGTATACTGTAGATGATCTGAGCTGTCTTTTCAGATGATTCTTTAACTGCAGGTTTTATTATCTAAAGGACAAACTGCCTTTGTAGTATTCACATTTATTTATTTATTTTTCCTCCACCATTTATTGTCAGGGCCTAGGAAACAACTAATAGAAATTACACAGATAAAAATTTATCCCTGCATTCTCTATCTTGTCCTTTTCCCCACGTTATTCTTTGTCAGAGTTTGCATTTATCAATTATTTTTTGCTTTTTTACTTTTTTTTCTGATTTTATATAATCTTCCTACCTCCCTGCAGATTGCTTTTTAAAGCAATGTTGCAAAACACATACACATCATCTTAAGATACTCATTACATAATTTTGCAAGTTAAACAAAATACTTCTGAGCAAAGAACACAAAGGTAAAGAGACAGATTCCTTGCTAGATTTCCTTTCTTGCTGTTGTTTACTTGAGTGCTCCAGTGAACATATTTAATACTGATGCTTTAATACTGGAGAAAAGCCTGTGTCAGTTTGCAAACAGCAGTTTCCTCAGGCATCCTTGGGCTTTCCTGTTTCATACATGAGGTTAGGCTTTTTATATAACTTCAGGCATACTCTGAAAAGGAGCTTCCAGCAGAAGCTGTGCTACTTAGCCAAATGTAAGGAGTCTGAAGTCTCAAGCTGTGAATATTCTTGCCCTCTATTATTCGCTATAAACTTGCATTGCCAAAGCCCCTCCTCAGCTAACAAACTTCCTGAGTGATATTCATTCATACAGTTATTCTCTCCTCTTCTGTAGCAGAATAAAAATGCCTTGGCTTGAATGTAGAGAAAAAAATATATCTTTATTTTTGCCTGAGCATTTCAAAAATGACCACCCTAGTGATCCACTCAGTTTTTTAATTTTTGTTCACATAAATTCTAATATACCCATCTTGCAGCTTTCTGCCTAAGCTTTCCATTTCTCCCTTTCCTTCATTGCTCGTGGAATGGAACTGCAGAGCTAATAGGAACGCCTTTGTGTGAAAGCAAAGTGGGAATACTTGCGGTCAATCAGAGGTTCAGGCTGTGATCAACAGTTCCTATACAACATACTAAACTACTTTCCTCATCAGTTCATCCCCATTCTCTCTTGAGGGAAAAATAAATACCTTAGCACATTATTATGACCGCTGAAAATGCCCTAGTCACAAAATTATAAAGAGTATTTAGCTGCAAGAGAAAAACACCAGTTTTAGGTCCGGGGGGCATTTGCCGGCCCCTTGGGGTACCCCCACTTGCCCAGGTCCAGGACCCTATGTCAGACTCTGTGGTGATCAGACTGCAGTAGGGTCAGGCTCCAGCTCTCTACAGCCCTGCATTGCCTCATCCAGCCCAGCTGGACCTGACTCCAGAGTTGCATACAGCATAGGAAGGAGTGCAGTTTTCCAGTAGCAGTTTTATGAAAGCTTAGAACAGCTTTATCTTAATGACTGTAAGTGCACAAGGTAGTATAAAATTAAATAAAAAACAAATCCTTCAAAAGCTTCTGGGGGGAGGCCTGAAACCAAATGAGGCTTCATGTGTGAGCAATATTCCTGGCTTTTGCTGTGGGACCTGAGAAGGGTTTTCTCCTCAGCATTCATGGAGCAAACAGCCCTGCCTGAGACACCACCCCTGCCCCCGTCATATCCAGAGGCTTTTCTTGGGAAAAGCACATTTATTAAAAGCAAGAAAGCAAGCCTCTGCCTTGAGATACACAACTAACGTATGTAATAGAAGCTTTAGACAGTGAGGACTGAAGTGTCATAAGTTAATTCCTGAGTCACTCTAATTTTAAGTCTAGTACATGAAGGCAAAACAAACTTGATTTTCAACTACATTTGATACAGCAGGTGAAAAAAACTTTGATGGCTAGGGCATTTTGCAAGAACACCTTAAGGATGTCCCCTATAGACAACAGCAGCCATCAGCAGAACAGCGCACACAGCTTGAGAGTCACAGCCTGGAAGAAAATTATACTGAGTGTGTTTTCCTTCAATAACCAGCACAGCTTTCTTGAGTTTTCATAGCACACAGTTACTCTTTTTATCATATTGGGCAATGACTGAAATATTTTCTAATGAGAAAGAACTCCCATATCTCCATTCATCTCGCAATACGGTGCAAAGTAATGTGTGCATCTATGTGTAAGGGAAAGTTATTCATAAACATACATGTGTGAGAAAGGTTTCTAGTTTGTGTAGTTCTGGGTAGATCTACTGGTCCCACACTGGGGGGAGGAGGGGAGAAAAAAAAAAAAAAAGAGAAGAAAGGAAAGAGGAGCTCTTAAGGGAGTCCTTAAATATGTCATAATTCAAGATCAGAAGAAAATTCCTGAGATGAAGTTTGGATTTTTGACAGATAATTTCTATTCTAATTTTTGGATCCATTGTTGTGTATAAAGGCATTTTGAAGAAGAGAGATTAAAAACATGCACAACAAGAATGGACAACAGAAGACATGCAAATGGAAAAACAATCTGAAACTCAAGCTATTCCTTTTTTAACCAAGCTCAAAAAATACAGCTGTCTTCAAAAGTACCATAATTATGGCAGAATTGCTGCTTAATACAATGCCTAGTTCTCAAACCTCTACAGACATGGAGAAACTTTAAACACATAACACAAGGCTTTATATACGGTTTTACGTATGACTGTTCTTAAACTTGCCTTGCACAAACAGGAACAACAGGAAGATCCATATATACTTGGACACTGAAAACACTGGATCATGTATCCTCCTTAAACTTCGTGGAGTACAAGCTGTCACTGAAGCAAACTATTTCAGCTATCTTTCAGGGACCATTAATGTTTACAGCATTAATAGTCTATTAAGAAGTTCTAGTTTCTGAAAAAAAAATCCTGTAAATCTTTCTTCTGTAGTATAGCAAATTCTAGGGGAGGTGTTTGTGTCTTGGCTGTTCTCAAAACCTATTGTATTTGCCTGGAAAAACTTTTATCTTTTTTAAATGGGACCTTTGCCCAATACATTTCTTGTAGCATGTATTATCAATTTCAGATTAGACTAAAACACATTATAGTTTGTCAACTACGGCCAGAAACTGCAGCATAGGAAGTTCTGCACAAATGTGATGGAGCACTGGAACAGGCTGCCCAGGGAGGTTGTGGAGTCTCCTTCTCTGGAGATATTCAAGACCCACCTGAACACCTACTTGTGTGACCTGGTGTAGGGAACCTGCTTTGGCAGGGGGGTTGGACTCGATGATCTCTGGAGGTCCCTTCCAACCCCTACGGTTCCATGATTCTGTGATTCTGTGATTCTGTAACTAATAGACCATATACGAGAGGGAGAAAAATGTAAACTGTACATCCAGCGTGTGAAAGAATGTATTTTGAGATTAAATAACATACAGACATATTTCCTTATAGTGAATGAGGTCTAATTCTTTTATGCAGCAAGTAACATAGTTCAATTAATGGAGCTATTTTAATCCATAACACCATTCAAAAGAAGTGTAGGATGAATATTTGTCGTATAAATAAGAAAAACTTGGATTTTAGCAACTTATTTTGATGAAGAAATTTGATGAACAGATTTTAGGCCGCTGTTATATTTGGAGAAAAATAAAGTTTCAGAGAAAGTAAAAGTGTATGGAACCTTACAGTGATATTGATAAAGTTTTGGCTGTACTCTTTTTTGTATGTGTATGGGACAGAGTGTACCTTAAGCAAGTTTGAAAACAAAATAAAGCTACAAGTGTCTGATACATCAGGTGGTTGTTTCGTCATTCATAAGGACCATGACAGGTCTGAGAAATGGGACAGGAAGAACCTAATAACATTCTAAGCTCTACGCCTGGGATGGAATAAGCCTAGACAAAATGTTGGCTATAAGCCAGCAATGTTTCAACAAAGAAGGCCAACAGCACCCTGGGCTGCATTGGTAGAGCATCACTGACAGGCTGAGTGGGGAGACCTGATCCTTCCTTTTTGCTCATTGCTAGTGGGGCCACATCTACTTTGGGTATAAGCTTCTCAGTACAAGAGAGATAGGGACATAGAATCATAGAATTGTTTGGGTTGGAAGGGACCTTCAAGATCATCTAGTTCTAGCCCCTTCTATACCTTCTATACCAGATTTCTCAAAGTCCCACCCAGCTTTACATACTAAAACATACTGATTATGCTTTATCTCTCAGACCTTTTCTATTGATAATGCATATAACTTGAACTCCGTGCATCAAGAGCTACTTTCATATCTACACATTCATAGCTGTATAACAAATTTTGCACAGTAGTTGGGTTCCAGACTACTCAATCTCAATCTTGCTTTGATCCATCCAAAGATTATTTTAAGAAATGAAATGAGAAATTCCTGTAAGAAAACTACATACAGATTAACTTCTGGCCTCCTTAACATGAAATTCAATTCTCTCAGGACATTTTTAAAAATGCAAATAAGTGCTAGTTATTCAACTTTGACTGACTGTCAGTAGAATTCTAGTCACATGGAATTTTTTTTCTTACTTCCTACAAGGTTCCACTGGTAATAAAAGCTTTTGTTTCATTTTGCTGAAGTCCTGTAACCAAATTTCTTCATTGCATTTCTCCAAAGATGGTAGTCATGTTCTTTTTCACAGCAAAAATAAGATTTCACAGTAAATTTATTGGGCTCACAGCAGCCCATTAAGTAGTTGTACTTACAGATCTCTCAGACCATCCATAACTGCTAAGAATCCATCCACAGTTCCACAGTAAACCTAATAATAAGAGAATTTGAGGTGAATTATCCTTTGGTCCACTTACAAGGGGGTGGAAAGGACATCCATTATCTGGGAGGACAGTACAATATAGTACACTCCTCAATGCAGCAAGTTAAACAATCATTTTATTGATTATTGTAAATGATGTTGTAAAAACACATGTTCAGTATGGCTGGTTATGTATTATCTGACTTCCTCAGATCTTTAGGTGAAGGGTGTATTGAAAATTTCTAGTCATAGAGATTCAGCCTGCAGTGACAGAAGTCAATGGCAGCAACTGAATACTGATAGCAATTTCAGGGCCTATGCAAACAGATGAAATTTATTGAGCTTGACATATCTAATAACAGGAACCCTTGTTTGATGCCTTACAGTTATTGAAGTCCTTAACAAAATAAGTTTTCCACTGGCTATTCTCATTTTATTTCTATAATTTTAAATGCAAATTGTTAAAATAGGATAAACCTGTAAGGATTCTTACTAAAGAAGCTAAGTGAATCAGAAGAGCATGGGGGCAAATTAATGTCCTCTGCATTACCATTTGCCTACAAGAAAACCCAAGAGTACAGAAAAACTATCTTACAATGTGCAAGTTTGTCTTTGTTCTGCTTTGTTCTATTATTAAATATACTATATATAAGACTATAGTATTCAAGTCCTGTCTCCAAGCACTTTAGTGTTGTGAGAAAAGAAAAAAAAAACAACCTTAGCAAAATATCTATCACCTTAGTGAAGTCATAATTACAACTGATCGTGTCAGGTGTAGATGGAAATTCATGAAAAAAAATCAGAATATATACTGTTATCCTTTAAATTCAATGTACTAGCTACAGTTAGTAAGGTCATGGCGCAGCAGTGAGGGCATGGCATGGCAGTTGGAGCAGAAGTTTGCAAAGTAGGGCGTCAAGGAGGGCAGCAGACAGTCCACTTATCTCTGCTGGTTGCAGCACACTGTCACAGTAGTCTGTGCAGGCAGGTACTGTACCTTGCTTATAAGACGACAACTAGGGTAAGCACTCCTGATCTGCTCCATTATGATGCTGGGCACTCACCAGAGGGCCAAAACCAGTTTTGCTGTGGAGAAATCCTCAGAGATTCTGTCCCCAGACAGAAAAGATAAGAAAGGAGACTTCAGGTGTTTGATTGCACTGAGAGCCCTAAACCTTCTCCTAGTGATAAGATTATACCTGCACAGGGTGAGCACAGGCAGATGATCTTTTCCAACAAGTGGCTGAGCTGCAAGAAGCAGTTAAAAGGCTGCATAGCACTAGAGGTGCTGAGAGAGTGATAGATAGATTGTTCAATAATCATGTTGCAGCAGCAGACAACGCTGAGAAGGATGCACCCTGTTCCCTGATGACCTGCAAAAGCAGCATGCCACTTCAGCACCCACCCTCCAGCTTCACTACAAAAACAGAAATGGAGCTCTTAAAAGTTATAGACACCCATGACCAAGATTTGAAAAATGAAGCTGTACAGGCAGCCTGCAGTGAGTACTGTGAAAAGATACGCTGCGTGCTTGTAGAGGATGACTCTGTGTTAAAAGGCTCTGAGGCCTGACAGGGAGTCTCGAGAGGTTTGCCATCTCCTGGGAGCCAAGATTAAGAATATGCAGAGAGGGTGCTACAGCCTGTCTAGAGCACACACTGCTAATAGCTGCTGTTGCTCTTTCGTGTAGGAGTGAATGACACGTGAAGTCAGAACATCAACAGAATCAAAGAGGGCCATAAAGCCCTGGGAAAGCAGATGAAGAACACTTTTTCCCAAGTTATCTTCCCCTCATTTTTGCCAGCTGGAAGAAAGAGAGAAGCCAGAATCACAGAATACCCTGAGTTGGAAGGGACCCATAAGGATCATCAAGTCCAACTCTTGGCTCCAAAATAGATGTATAATGCAAGGGTAGATGTATAGTATATATCAACTCCTGGTTACATGGCTGGTGTCAGAGGGTTTGGGGTTTTATGACAATGGGACTTTCTATGAAGATTACAACCTATTAGGGAAGGATGGGATCCACCTTTCAGGAAGAGGCAAGGCAATCTTTGTCAGCAGGGAGGCTAACTTAGTAGGGTAGCCTTTAAACGTAAGGAACTGAGAGGCATAGTCCAGAGTGGCAGTGCTCGTTCCATTGTGACTGGAGAGAATCCAGTGGGAGGCTACAGAGATGATCAGGGGCCTGAAGCATCTCCCATATGTGGAAAGAAAGAGAAACCTGTTAGGCTTGGAGAAGATTGAGAAGGGATCTTACAAATGGATGGGGCCCTGGGCAGCCTGGTCTAGCATTAAATGAGGAGGTAGGTGGCCCTGCATGTGGCAGGGGTTGGAGATTCATGATCCTTGAGGTCCCTTCCAACCCTGGCCATTCTGTGATTCTGTGAAATGCTTGTAAATTCCTGAAGATTAGGTGTCAAGTGGATGGGGCTGGGATCTTTTCAGTGGTGTCTAGTGATAGAATGAGGGGGACACTAGAACATGGGAAGTTCCATATGAAAACAAGAAAAAATTGAGGGTGGCAGAATAGTAGTGCAGGCTGCCCAGAGCGGTTGTAGTGTCTCCTTCTCTGGGCATATTTTATACCTGCCTGGAGGCTTCCCTGTGCAACCTGCTACAGGGAACCTGCTTTAGCAGCAGGGTTGGATTAGCTCAGGCAGTGGCCCACCGCCAATCTGTGCTGTAAAGATGGCAGCTCCTCCCTGCAGAGCGGCCCCAGACATGCATCCATCATGTAGCAGCTGAACCTCTGCAGACCTATTTCAGACTTCCAGCTGATATGTATTTTTGTTTTTTTATTTGTTTGTTTTTTGGCTTATTTTAAAAAACTGAATTATAAAAGCCCTGTAGTCAAATCACTTTGTTGATAAATGATCCAATATGATAGATAATTATCATAATCTTTATTCTTCCTTTATTTTTTTAATTTCCTGCTCTTAGATATACTTGTCATCATAGGTTATTCAAAACAGATAGTATAAATTAAGTAAACAGATTGTCTTCTACCTCTTTAACTTGAGTATGTCCAATAATGTATTATAGTTCCAAATTCTTGTTCTCACGTATTTCATGATTGAGATGAACTTGAACCTCATATCATTCTAGTTCCTTATTTTAAATTACTTTTCTATATCTTGCAAGGCTGCCTCCTGATAGGCACCTACAGGATCCTTAGTGGAGAGTTCAGGCCAATTTTATTCTCTCATTTCCTTCCCATCTCCCCCTCCCCCTCAATATTTTTTCTATAATTTTTTTTTCTTACATGTTATTTTCTTTTCTGTACACACTACTTGTAATTAATTTTAGGGTTCTAGCAAATTCCATAACTGTTCCTAGAACTGCTAAAAATCATGCAGACTTCCCAGATCCTATTTGATTTTTCTGTTTATGAGACAGAAATTTTTGCTAAATTCAATAGTTTGGCAGGGCTGATTTAAATCTCTATTTTGTGGACAAAAAATTGATGATAAATAATTTTCTATTCTTTAAACTTTATGTTTTAATAGGTTTTCCATAAAGACTCTCTCTTTGCCTCCTACATGATCCAGTTGATTAATATGTTGCAAACATTATTAGCAGAGTGTCTCATGTCTCAGTATTGGTCCACTTGCTTAAAAAGGGAAATTTTCATTTTCAAATGGTTAGCTATAAAATGCAATTTCCATATTTCCTACAAAAGTATGCAGAATATTCACTGCCTTTGATTATTTATAATCAACTTTTCATAGTAGTACTGTTTAGGAATCATTTTTCTGTGAAGGATTGCAATAACATATTAAATGAGTTGAAAGCATGCAACAACATTAATTTTGGATCTACTCAAACACTGATAACTTTTGGGGTCAATACTCTTTGGCTTGATCCAGGAAAGTAAAAGTATATCTGGAAAGAATACTCTGAGACAAAACAATTAAAATCACGCTAATAAATATATGATAGGAATAATTACTGACACTTGTTCAGATTCGAGTAGCTTTTCAAGGCAATAATGTGGACTCTTAGAATATTCTTGATGCCATTTAAAATTGGTTTGTCCTTGTTCTGCCTGTATGGAAAGGATCATTCACTCAAAAAGAAAAGAAAAAAAAAAAAGACAAAGAAAAGCAGAAGGATAACTGAAGCACGAAGAGAAATAAAAATATAAATAGAGAATGAAAATGAAATGAAAATGGAAGTGGAAATGAAAAGAAAAAGGAAAATAGAAAAGAAAAAAAACAATAGAAAAAGAAAGAGAAGTTAGGAAAAGGAAGAAGAAGACTAAAAGGAAAAGGGTAAGGAAAAAGAAAAAGAAGGAAAAGGGCGAAACAAAAGAATCAGTCTGACTGGAATGCAAAATGATCTTACTATTCTATTTTTATTATTTTTAGAAGTGGTACAGCTCTGTATTATCCCTTACTATGGCTTTTACTTAATGATGTTTTCCAGACTATTCTGCTGTCTCGTCAGACCACTAAAATCCATCACAATCTGTTAGTTTGTAGATCAGAAACTCTACAGTCTGTTTCTACATTCTCATATACCCTGACTGGATTACAACAGATCACCTAAACCTGTCAGCGGGCAACTTGAGTTTAAAATTGGCAGAAATACATATTTTGAAAAATTATTAATTTGAAAAATTGTTAGTAGAACTGTAACAGGGAGCATCTAGAGAATTTGAAATTTTAGATAGCTATATGAAACAGTAGTGCACTTACTGTCTTTGGACAGTTTTGATTTTCTCTAAAATGTCACAAAAATTGATCGAGTGCTTTGGAAATAGTTGACTTGTTTAGCACCAAGCATCACTGTTTCCTCCGTCATTCAGAAACACTGGTATCCTTGATACACCAGATCTATCAATCAAGCCCAGCAGATATTGCAGGGTTAGGTAATCAAAAATATAAATGAAAACAAAGTGAAAACTTACTTGGAAAGCAGCAAGTAGCAGCAATCACAGAAGTGATTGAGAGATCTAAGATGCTACGTATTTTTTAACCAATAGACAAAAATCAAAACCTGCTTTATTTACCTCTCCATTTTTTTTATATTTTAACACAAAAATGTTCAGTTCGTTTATTGTAACTAAATTGTCTCAAATTTAAAATCTTTTAACTTCCTAAACAAATTGTTTGCTAATACAGCTTGATTTTGGTTTTTATTAATTTTTCTAATTCTAGCTTTAGTATTGCTTTCTACTTGCTGTATCTGATAGGCCAGACATAGTAATTGGTCTCTGTCCAGCACTGTATTTTAGTGAGAGGAGAATAACAAAAAAGGAATAACTTAATTACACTTTAAATTATGAAAAGGAAGATTTAGTTTCTGAATATTCTGTTTCTTAAATATTTCTATAATAAAAAACCTTTCCTCTAAATTCTGAATAAAATTACTGTACTTCTCAAAGAATTTATAGCTTAGAATGGTCTTGGTATTTTTTTTTCTTCAGCACATAATACATTTTATATCTTTATAAAAATGTAGCTTTTGATCTTCTTTTATGTAATCTCTATGAGTAAACAGTAAGCTGGTGTAAGCACATCAGTGAAAATTAAGTATTGTAATAACAACTTGTGGATATATTTTCCACACAACAAATTTGAGTTTCCCCAAAAGAGATTATTTTATAACACATATAGATTCCTTTCATAAAAACTTTATTCTGCAAACTCTTTTTGGCAATGCCTTTCTTTCCTGAGATTTAAATAATACTGTAATACTATACAGGTGTCTTTGGGAGAGCTACTAAGATCTATCATTAAGATTTACCGTTTTATGCATCCTTCCATTTCAAAGCACACTCATCAGCACTTCTTTTCATCAATTAAAGAAGAAATGAATGAGACTTAGTCATTTTTATGTGAGGTTTCTTCTTCCGTCTCTTTTAAACAATGCTCATTTTATTATGTAAAATGGGAAAATTGCAATGTAAAAGACTGAGGAACTTGTTATACAGAGTGCTCAGAAATATAATGTAGAGTATTTGCCTGTTATTTAAGATGTTATGGTTTTATGATTTTTGGCTATTGGTATTCCACATCATAACATCATGTAGTGTACTAGAAACTAAAGAGTTAGAGCTCCAGTTCTGGGCACCTGTCTGGAAGAGAATAACTACATTCCCCAGAATACTTTGCTGTTGCTGAAAACACGAGCAATGGATAATTGGCTCAGAGGCTGGTGCTGAGCCAGAAACTTTGGGTTCTTTGATCATGGGACAGTTTACTCAGCCCCTGACCTGTTATCTGTCCGTGGAACCCACCTATCTCAAAGGGGGCAGGAGCTAGTGGGGCTTATCAAAAGAGCTTTAAACTATCTATGAAGGGGGAAGGGGACAAACCAGGCCTCGCAAGAGATGAGCCCAGGGGAACAATGCTTGAACTGGGGATGAGGCTGATGTCTCGACTGAAGTGCATCTATACCAATGCACGTAGCATGAGCAACTAGCAGGAAGATCTGGAAGTGATTGTGAGTCAGGCTAATTATAACTTTGTTGCTATTATCAAACTTGGTGGGACCACTTCCATGACTGGAGTGCTGTGATAGATGGCTAGAAGCACTTCAGAAGGGATAGACAAGGAAGGAAGGGTGGTGGTGTGGCCCTTTATATTAAAGACTGATTTGATGTTGAAGAGCTTGTGTTTGAGAATTGACAGAGTTGAGCATCTATGGGTAAGGATCAGGAGGAAAGCCTGTAGGGCTGACATCTTGGTGGGGGTCTGTTATAGACCGCCTAGTCAGGATGAAGAGTTGGACAAAGCATTCTATGAGCAACTTGCGAAAGTTACGTGATCGCCAGCACTAGTTCTCATGGGAAACTTCAACTTCCCTGATATATGTTGGAAATATAATACAGCACAGAGGAAGCACTCCAGGAGGTTTCTAGAGTGCGTGGAAGATAGCTTTCCTATGCAACTGGTAGGAGAGCTCTGCCAGACCTGCTCTTCACTAACAGAGAAGGACTGGTGGGAGATGTGAAGCTTGGGGACCATTTTGGGCTGAGCGACCATGGAATTGTAGAATTCTCTATTCTTGGAGATGTCAAAAGAGTAACCAGCAAAACTACTTTCTTGAATTTCCAGAGGGCGGACTTTGATGTGTTCAGGACACTTGTAGCATGGGTCCCTTGGGAATTGCTTCTTAATGGTAAAGGGGTCCAGGAAGCCTGGATGGTCCTCAAGATGGAAATCTTAAAGGTGCAAGAACAGGCTGTCCCTGAGTGCCATAAGGCAAGCCGTAGGGGAAGACAGCCGGTGTGGATGAGCCAGGAACTACTGTTGAGACTCCGGAAGAAAAAGAGAGTCTATGTCCTCTGGAAGAAGAGACAGGCCACTTGGGGAGATTACAAGGAAGTTGCTAAGGTATGCAGGGAGGAAGTTAGGAAAGCAAAAGCCCAACTTGAACTCAGATTGGCCACTGCAGTAAAAGAGGATAAAAAATCCTTTTATAAATATATCAACAGTAAAAGAAGAACCAAAGAGAATTTTCATCCTATACTTGATGCAGCAGAAAATGTGGCCACTGAGGATAAGGAGAAGGCTGAGGGCCTTGATGCCTTCTTTACATCTGCCTTTAATAGGCACATCAGTTATCCTCCGGGCATTCTATGCCCTGATCTGGAAGTCTGGGATACTACTCAGAATATACCCCCAGCGATTCAGGTGGAGACAGTTAGAGAGCTCCTCCTCCATCTGGACTGTCACAAGTCCATGGGACCGGACGGCCTACACCCTCGGGTGCTGAGGGAGCTGGCGGGGGTGATTGCTGAGCCGCTCTCTGCCATCTGTCAGCGCTCCAGTTTAACTGGAGAATGGAGAGGTCCCAGAGGATTGGAGGCTTGCTGATGTGACTCCCATCTTCAAGAAGGGCCGTAAGGAAGATCCGGGGAACTATAGGCCTGTCAGCCAGATCTTGGTACCGGCAAAAGTCATGGAGCAAATTATCTTGGGTGAGATCACACAGCATGTGAGTGGTGTCCAGGGGATCAGGCCCAGCCAGCACGGGTTCATGAAAGGCAGGTCGTGCTTGACCAACCTCATCTCCTTCTGCGGCTGGGTGACCAGACTGTTAGACGAGAGAAAGGTTATCAATGTAGTCTACCTAGACTTCACCAAAGCCTTTGACACGGTCTCTCACAGGATTCTTCTGGAGAAACTGGCTGCTCATGGCCTGAACAGTTATACCCTTCTTTGGGTAAGAAACTGGCTAGAGGGCTGTGCCCAACGGGTAGTGGTTAATGGAGTTAAGTCCAGATGGTGACCCGTTTCAAGTGGTGTCCCCCAGGGATCGGTACTGGGGCCTATCTTGTTTAATATCTTTATTAATGACCTAGATGAGGAGATTGAGTGTACCCTCAGTAAGTTTGGAGATGACACCAAATTGGGAGGTGGTGTTGATCTGCCTGAGGGTAGAGAGGCCCTTCAGAGGGACTTAGATAAGCTGGATCGCTGGGTTGAGGTGAATGGGATGAGGTTCAACAAGGCCAAGTGCCAGGTCCTGCACTTTGGCCACAACAACCCCATGCAGCGCTATAGGCTTGGGGATGAGTGGCTGGATGATTATGAAGAGGAAAGGGACCTGGGGGTGTTGGTTGATGCTCGGCTCAACATGAGCTGACAGTGTGCCCAGATGGTCAAAAGGGCCAACAGCATCCTGGCCTGCATTAGAAATAGTGTGGCCAGCGGAAGCAGGGAGGTAATCATCCCCCTGAACTCAGCACTGAGGCCGCACCTTGAGTATTGTGTTCAGTTTTGGGCCCCTCATTACTAGAAAGACACTGAGGCCCTGGAGCGTGTCCAGAAAAGGACAACAAAACTGGTGAGGGGTCTGGAGCACAAATCCTATGAGGAGTGGCTGAGGGAGCTGGGATTGTTTAGTCTGGAGAAGAGGAGGCTCAGGGGAGACCTCATTGCACTCTACAACTTCCTGAAGGGAGGTTGTGGTGAAGAGGGGTTTGGCCTCTTCTCTCAGGCAACGAACAGGACCCTGGGAAATGGCTGCAAGTTGTACCAGAGGAGGTTTAGGTTAGACATGAGGAAAAACTTTTTCTCTCAGAGAGTGGTCAGGCATTGGAATAGCCTGCCAAAGGAGGTGGTGGAGTTGTCGTCCCTGGTAGTGTTCAAGAGGCATCTGGATGAGGAGCTACAAGACATGGTTTAGTTTGTGGTAGCAATGGTAATGAGAAGACAGGTCGTTTCCAACCTTGTGATTCTATGATTCTATGATTCTGTTCTGTTATCATCCCTGCTCAGGGGAAACACTGAGCACATAAGGCCTTGGAAGGTCACCTGATGTCCCTCTTTTCGATCGTCAGGCTCTCTCGCTTCTGCTCTTCCCTACTGCACGCAATTAGAGTAATGCCTTCAGTTTTTTCAGACACCCTCTCATTATATTTGATTTATTATCTCCACTTTTAATTATATTGTATTATATTGTATTAGAGTGTGTTATCTTGCATTCCGATATCTTATTTAGTAAATTAATTTGTTTCTCCTCAGATTGTTGCCACTGTTTTTAATTATTTGGGGTCCCCTGTTTCCCCTTTCTGGAGACACGGATGTGTGGATCCCCCTGCCCTTCTAGTCACAGAACTGGGCCAAATCGTTGACATATTAAGGGATCAAATTCCATCCATTGCAGTAGATAATTTAACCTATTCTCCTGCATCCCACTTGATAAGAAGAAAAATATCTACTGCATTATCTAACTGCAAGGTTTTTTTTATTTGTGCACTGCTATTACTGTTTCTGTATTTGTTTATTTTTGCCTCAAGTCTAATTTTGTGATTTGTATGGTAAAATTTGGGATCTCAGGTGAAATGGGATATGCCTAGTTTGTATGTCATATAGATTTCATGTGCTAAATTGTCATGCCATACACTTCTTTTACTATATCAAAATACAAATCTTAAGGCACCCTGGAAACCTTTATGAGTGAAAAGTGAATCGAGTACAGATTGTGGCATCCTGAAACACCAGATGGCACTTGATCATGGCATTTGATCATCTAAGTTCTGGGGAGCTAGGCAAAATGTAGAGGCATAAGTTCTCTGCTGGGTATAGCAGCTGTTTTCTGTCATAGAATGCACATATTTGGATACTGCTACTGTGTTTGACCAAAATAAAACAAAAGAAAAAAGAGAACTTCGAAGTCTTTCTCTTTCTCTTAGATTTTCAGCCTGAAATTCAGATCAAAGTATGTTAGTCAGGAGTAGCTTTATTCTTGTATCTGAAAGTTATCCAAAGGAAAAAACAGCTTCCTCAACATATTCAGAGCTGGCCTTTGATATCTTGGAGCCTGATTTCTTTCGCAGGATCTGAGAACAGAGGATGTTTTTAAGAGCTACTGTAGAGAAAGAAAATAGCTTATAATGACAATAGAATTAGAAGCACAGTTTAAAATATGCATGAATATCATTCATGCAGATACATATTATTTTTCATAAATGCCAGCCTATATAAATGACATTGCATTTTATCAGTTTTCTATGGCTAAATGTTTTCTGTACAAGTTCTGGTAACTTTCATATTTGAGTTGTGGACCCTTTCTCAAAGCAGCACAACCCTTTGGGTAACAGTGTGCCTCTATACTTAAATTTTAATACCTATATAAGCTGTTCACTGCAGTGAAGGCAACTTCTAAAAATGTGCTATATATGACTTGCTTTACAATATTCTCTTACTTGACTTGATATAAGAGTGGATATCAAAAGCAAGGACTATGAAGAATAACAGGCTATATCTATAACCAGGTGTACATACCACAATATGTCTAACTCTAAATTATTTATAATGTAATGAGCAATCACATTTTAACCTTTCTAAAATTGGAATCTAGGCTAGCCGGGGGTGATTTTTTTCCTAAGAAAAACATATATAGCAAGAATCAAGTGTTAGAGAACTATCAGAGTAACTGAAAGTCATATCAGCTGTTCCTCTGACTTACTGCAAGTATATTTTAGTGCTTATAAAATTTTAATTGCATGTCATCTGCATACGATTTCTTCTTTCCAGTGAATGTGCCTGGTTCTAGGCAGGCACATTATGTCCTTTATTCCAGAAAACCAGATCTCTTAAACAGATATCATCATTTGTTTCCTAGCTGACATTCCTTTCCCACATCTAACTTGTACGAAGTTAATATTGTACACTGTGTATGAAGCAAGTGTCATATTTCATTTTTATTTTTATTGCACAGTTTGTACTTATAAAAGAGAAATGACCCGTGAAGGGGGGGGAGGGGGGGAAGAAATAATAATAACGTCAAATTCTGGCAGAAGAAGTTATTCCTTGATGGAGACCTTGATCTCAGAAAAGTGCTTGGGTTGTTTCTAATTTGAAATATTTCAGTCATCTCCAAAGACAAATTTCAGCTTTACTAGAGTGCAAGTGTTGTTTCTGAACCATTATTTTTAAAGCGTTAATCATATAAAACACCTATAAACCTATTATGAGCATCCAAAGTTATCTGCATATTTGTGTGCAGAGAAAGTACAGATTGGCTCACTTACATAAAGCTGAAACTGTATTATGCCTGTCCTTTCAGCAACATAGACATATAATTCATAGACAGGCAAAGTAAGTAGGAATACATCATCACTGTCTTGGGCAGGGTGGTTTTAAGTATCCTTTGGTGACTCATTCTATCTTATTTTATAATAAACTTCTTTTATGTAATCTTTTCCTTGAATGTGCCATTAAAAGAGGATGACAGAAGGTAGGAGGTGAGAATGACTACATGAGGATGCAGTACCAGATTGGTATTCCATTAATATGAGTTACCATTTCCTTATCATCAAAGAAAGGCATTTGTTTGAGTATCCATAACCATAAAGTTTTATTTTTACTAGAGTTTTACATTAAAATAACTCCACATCTTAGTATTTTACTTCTTTAAACTGATAAATTATTTATTTATATTGTTTTGGCAGAGATTCAAACAGATGCACTAGGATTTCTCACCAAAAATGCTGTAAAAAGTGTATTCGTATGTCTTGCATAAGACACAGAGCACCCTGTACCCTGCCCTCTCTTTGCCTCAACTAGAAAAAAAAAAGAAAATGTATTAGTTACATTAAGATTTAGGACAGAAATTAAATAAAAATAAATAAAAATAATGCTGCAATTGCACAGTCAAAATAAACAAACAAGCAAACAATTTAAAAAACAAAAAATAAAAGCCTGATAATCCAGTAATTATAAATCCGTAATGAAAATATGCTGCTGGAGGAAGGAAGGAAGGAAGGAAGGAAGGAAGGAAGGAAGGAAGGAAGGAAGGAAGGAAGGAAGGAAGGAAGGAAGGAAGGAAGGCAGGCAGGCAGGCAAAGTGTTTGTAATGCTCTAAAAAAAACCCATAGATATTGGGTATGAATTTAGATAGATTTATGAAGTGGAATATTTTTTAGAAACTTGATGTTTTCAAAATCAGCTTCTATTGAGTTATATCATTTGAACTAGAACTTTTTTTCATAATGCCAATTTAAATTTGGAAGGGTGAATATAGAAAAATAACCATACAAATACTTAGCTATTATTCAGGAGAAGCCGCTGAATAGTATTGTTTCTATTTCTTCAAGAACTGAATTAACCAGCAGAGCTCATAATGTGTTTGGAACAACAGTGGCTCAGCTCTTACCCCTATTGTGTAAGCAAAATTACCACCAAATATAATTTTATATTTTCCTTTGGGATATTCAGAATTATGCCAGTTCCAGGGATCATTTTCTACATGACTAACACCTCCTCACATGGGAGAGCTCTTCAAGATGCAGTCATTTTAAAATTGTTGGCATTTCCCTATCTCATCACCTTTATAGAGATTTCAAGATTCTTTATACAGCTGCTGCCAAACTAGTCTGTTGATCAGTCAGCAAATATGTTATTTATAATGGCTCATCCTGCGTGCTGCAGTAAGAAATTTCTTACATTTAATCCTTTTGCCTAATACAGTATAGATTAAAGGAAAATATTAGGTGAACATAGAAGAGGAAAAAGTGTAGGTACACTTGATGTACTTATTCACAGGGAGAAAATGTATCCTGATATGAACAAACTCAAGTGTTTAAAAAGACATCAAATTCATGCCAGTGGCTTAGGATGAAGTCTTAGCGAGTATATATAATACATATCACTTGTTTTTTGAAATAGAAGATGCATGTGTGTTCATGTATCACTGGATCAGTGTATCACTGCCAGCTATAAAATTAAAATGAATAGAAACATAATTTGTATATTCCCAATTTTCTTTCTCTATTCTTGTGTGTGGAATACTTCTCCTTAACTATCATACACTTTCAAAGGTAAAACAATATTCTGTTCTTTCCGTTTATCGTCTCATTTCTTTCAGCTTTTACACATCTTAACCTCATGACTACTCCAAATATTCTGACAAAACCAGAGAGACTTTTATTACTTGCTTAGGTTTTAATGAAAACAGAGGCAATAACTTAATCATGAGTAGATGACACTTTGGGAAAATATATAGACTATCATGAGAATCAATAAAAACGAGAGGAATGATCGGTAAGCACTCACTTTGGTTTCAGATATTGCACTTGCTTAGTCTTCTTGTGCATTAATATTGGGAACAGTGAAATAGAAGTTGAAGTAGCATGAAGTTTTGCTTCCTTTCTTTACTTACAGAAGGTTCACAAGTTGTGAGTACAGATTAGTTAATTCCGATGAAATTAGGCAAACTCTCACCTCCATCAGATTTTATTAGAAAAGTTGCCATTATGTTCCCTTTATTAACATTCTGTTCATGGCTTTTAACGACAGGTGGAACCCAGGTCAAATGCAAGGTCTCATTAGCAGAAGATAATAGCTTTAGTTTTATGATAGCCTTTATTCTGTGTTTGATGCAAACTTGCTGAGCACATAATGGTTCCAAATTGTCTTACCTGCATTCCATTTTTCTTTATTTTAATTTGATGATGACATTAAAATTCAAGAAGCTATCACCTGAAAGCTGACAATTTAATTTACAAAGAAGTGTACTAAACATCAAAGAGCTGACACAACATCTTTCACTATAAGCTTTGCAACTGAGATTATGAAAAAATTTGAAAAGTAAGCTTTCATTAAAGTATACTGTGGTAGTATAAAAGTAAAGACACTGTAAATGTTGGCATCCTGTCACGGTTTTGTCTGAGATAATCTTCCTCATAAAGATTTGTATGATGCTGAGTTTCGGATTTTTTGATGAAAATGTGGTGATAGCATACTGATGGTTTTAGTTGTTGTAGAACAGTGCTTATATAGAGTCTACTTCTTGTGCTGCCCTGCTAACTAAGAGTCTTCACAAAAATTGAGGAGGATACAAAGACAGGACAGCTGACTTCAATTGACTGTAGAGGAGTCCCATACTATATGACATCATGCTTGGCTAGAAAAGCTGGTGTGAGGAAAGAGGGGACGTTCAGAATTATGTCATTTACCTTCCCAAGAAACCAGTTACTTGTAATGGGACCTGTGTTGGAAGCATCTGTACATCCACCTGCTGATGGGAAGTAGAGGATGTATGTCTACTTTTGCTTTGCTTGTGTACACAGCTTTTGCTTTACATATTAAACTGCCTTTATCTCGATCTATGCTTTCTCACACTTCTACCTTCCTTATTCTCTTCCCCATCCCACTTGGGGAAAGTGAGAGAGTAAGTGGCTGTTCTGCCTGCCAGGGTTAAACCAGAACACATCATTAGAAAATGGCAATGGTTTTCACAGAAATTTTGGAAGTGAGGAGTGGCACAGAAGATAAAAATAATGCTTTGAGAAGGTTTCCCTCTTACGTCATTTGCCAATTTTTTGTTTTTTTGTTTTTTTTACTACAACATATATTCCATGTTTACTTTTTATTGTGAAAAAAAAGAGATTTATATTCCAGTTTTGTCATCAGTCTTATTCTGACATCTACCTCTGAGGAGATATGAAAAGACAACATTATTTTGTTTGTACATTCCTTGCTTATAATGCACTTATTTTTTTTATGTTCAGTGAATTAAAAATATATACTGTCATAATGCGTACTTTTAGATATCTGATTTACAATGCATGGTGTTCATAGCATTTTCAAATACTTGTTGATTGGGGAAATTCCCTGAATATTACTTCACCAGTGGATAAATCATTAAGATAATCTAGTTTAATTTGTACAAACTGTGTACCTATAAGTGACAGTATATTGTAAGAATAAATGCAGAGAAGAGATACTGATGCTTCAGGTATCCATTTTCACATCCATTCTTTGGGTGACTTTATTAAAACACTCCATTTTTCATTGTATAGCTTGAACTATTTTATACATCTCAGACTCAGACATCATACAAAAGCTGTATCAAAGACCATTTATTTCTTAAATTCATGTAATACATTAATTTTAAAAGTTCTTTAACTGCTGTTTCTTATCAGCACAGAATTTATTATTAAACTGTTTTCATTTACTTAGGTTTTATAAGATCATTGTGTTGATCTCTGTGACTCAAGTGGTCTAATTTAGAAAATTTATTTGTAGTCTATAAGACTTCCTTCATCTACGACTATTCAAAAGGATGCTATCTGTGTTTGAAGTCTCTCTTCACAACTGTCATTTTGAAGAAGTTCACTGAAACAGATTTATTGGTATGCCTTGGAGTGGGGTTTCCATTCTCTAACATACTTTATTTTCTGCTGAAGGTAAACTGAATGGAAGCAAGGCTGAAATCTTTTCAGACTGATAGTAAGTAAATAAAAGTTTCTGTTTTAAACAGCAATTTAATCTTATCCAGTATCTCTCTTAGTACTTTGGTCATCCTGATCATTTTTAGTTATTCCAGCAAGATATGGTTAGCTCCATCTCTTTCAGTAAGTATCATGCTTTATTGTTCACTCCAAGTTTTCATAAAAAAGCAAGACACTGAATTATTCTGGGCAAGCAGGTTATTCTGTTCTGTGGTGTGACTTGTGATGAGCAGTGGAGCAGTTGTGGCAATACTTAAGTCTAACAGTTCTCTTACTGCGGCAAGAGAGAAAGGTAAAGAAAGTTGATTTAGGGAAGCACACCATCACCAACTAGCTGGAAGATTGCCTTGTACGTAATCTAAAGTGCTCACTCCTGCTTTACTCTATGACCCACATAAACTGATTAGCATGTCAGGCTTGAACTGATAGCACTGCATCTTTCAGCTTGGTTCTGGCAACAAGCAGAGAAAAGAACAGATAGAATAGATATACTTTTAGAAATATAAAAGATTAAATTTCATTATAACTATTTTCTACAACCTAACTACCAATAATTATAATTAAAAATATCTTCTGAAACAGTATTAGAAATTCATGTCCTTTATCTCGTCCCCTTGTAAAATATAAAGTTGCATTAGGTTCTCAGAGTTGTTAGTAATACATGATTGTACAAATGTGTATGAAATGGCATAAATATGTATAAAATATATGTATAAACTCTGCATAGATTGCATGAAACAAACAAATATAGAAAATTATTGCCTATCTCTTTGCAGGACTTATGGAAAAAAATATATTCAAGATAATTCAAAAATTACCTTCTGCAAGGAATGAGTATGAAAATTTGATTTGCAACTAAAAATAATCAGATTACTTTAAAAAGTAAGGGATAAAACTGAAGGTGTGCTACTGTATTTTTACAGTATTCTCATGTTTAAATGGTTTTATGCCATAGTTACTCCAATGTGATACAGCATGATTCATGTCCCACTTGCATTGTTATTTGAGTCAGTGAGGGAAAATTCTGAAAACTAAAACTCCCATTTATCCAAAGTGTTTTTTCAAGCACAGATATTATGCAGACTTCCATTTTATATACATGAATACATGGTTCAGATGCATGGCATGAAAATCACTGGAAGAAACATTTTTCCTCCCCTTGTCAACATTTCAGCATTCCCAGATGCCTTCATACACTGCAATGTATAAACAACTGTACTGGAAATACCTCATCTGATCAGTAATCTGTATTTTCAAAAATATATCTTTTCTATATTTTCCAAAAAACTTACCAGTATAATTTCATGAAGCTCAGAAATGCAGTTTTAGAAGCTGATTGATAATGAGACCTGCTTGCTGGATTCTTTAAGGACCTGTAGTAATGATAATCAGTACTACAAATCAGTGTGCCACAAATATGACAACTGTCTTATAATTGCAGTCATTTGAGTAAGATGCCTCTGAACAAGATCTGCCACTGATTTTAATACAAATGATCTTTTAATGTCACTTATCTTACACATATTCAGGCATTTTGAGCACGGATAATCACTACCATTACAAAGGCTTTACTACTAAAAGCAGATGCTCTTACTTTCTGCTTATAGGCTGTCCTTTGTCATATAAATTTATTCTGCCTTTCACATTAGAGTTCTCTGCCTAGCATATCTGTTAAAGGTCTGAGAATGTTTCGCTTCACTCTTCTGATTCATTCACACAGCAGGTCTCTATTGAAATTTGTGTTTCTGTGCTTGGTCCTAATCAAACCTTTTTTATTACTATTATGGGCAAGAAAGCTTCCAGCAGGACTTTTTTAAGATCTTAATGGTCACTGCTTTTGCAGGAGTGAGTCAGAGAGCAGGGCTTTCAAAACCTTTCTTCCCACATTAAATGAGCTGGGTTAATCATAACCCTTCAAATACTAAACTGGAGTGTAGTAACGCAGCCAGTATAAGAAGATCTAAGATCAGCCTGTGACTGAAAGGGATGCTTCCTTTCTTTCATCCCTGCTACATGTTTTTAGTCTGTGAATGTTCTTCAAAGCAGCATTCAGTGTGTAGGATAAGCTCCACAAAATTGCTGAGCTGAGGAAGGCGGGGGGGGGGGGGGGGGGGAGAGTGGAACAGAGAGAGAGAAAGAGATATTTTTTTTTAAATTGCAGTCCATCAGATTAGTTGGCTCATCCACTAGCTGACTGAGTACTCATCAGTGTTGCAGAGGCTAAATGGGAAAGATCTACTGCTTTTAGTCAAGTTCTGCAGCAAACTCAAGACTAATGTAAGACTGAGGAAATTCTACTTGCACTATCCTCGGAAGACATTTAGCTATCAGTCCAGAAATCAGTGCACTTCCACAAGAAGGGGGTGATAAAGGACACTTCGTGAGGTAAAAATACGCACAGGGACTTCCCAAGCCAAGTGTGTCACGATGGAACGTACATGACAATACCTCTCATTTCTGCCATGTCCAATATACACTGGGAAGACATTCTACTGCAGTCACAGTTTGCAGCAGAGAGACATCCCTCTCCATCCCCAAGTCTACTACTCTTGTCAGCTGCTCTTTTTTGTTTCCTATCCTGCTTCAGCCCAAATGAGGGTTATCAAAGGAAATTCACTATCAAAAGAGTTTGATCAACCCCCAGCTAATTTTGTTGGAAATAGAGAAGGGAGAAATCATCTGACAGATTGGAAGGGAAGAAGTGGTTACTTCAGTCAGGGAGGTGGGTAAAATCAGCTGAGAATGAGATGGCACAGCTGCAGCCAGAAGAGGAGGTCTTTCTCCACCCATTGTACTTCAAATCAGAGGTGGACTATTTTCAAATCTAATAAGTAGCTTCACGGGATGAATTTGGGTCTTGATGAAGCATGAGTCATATCCCATGAAGGAGGTCAGAAATACTGCTAATGACACTCATTTTGTGGAAATTATATGGAAGAAACAAGTTCAGAAACCTTGGTTGAAAAGCTTTTGCATCTCAGTATTTTTCTTCTTGAGTATGTCAGTTGGGTGAAGAAAGTAAATCTACTGCTTTGTGTGAACTTCTGCAGTGCCAAAATTCATGAATAATTTCTAATATGAATTAAAAATTGTGCAGCATGCTGTCTTAACTGTTTTCACTGATTCTGTGTTATTGACAAATTGTTTTGTATAACTTAAGGATAGATGAAACACACACAGATTTTTTTTATGCAACTCAGGTATTTTTTATAACCTTCATTTCTTCTTCAGTAAACAAAAAATGGGATTTGAAATTAACTCTGTTTTAGTTTTAAGCATTAACTACTTTAATTTAAAATGGAGTAATTTCACATTTCATTTAGTATTAAGTTAAAGGGAAAAATTGTAGTTTTGATTCCAAATAATGCTAAGAAAACACTTTTAATGATTTTTGTAACACAGTATGCAGTTTTACAGAAATGCTTTTGGATTATGTTTAACTCCATTAACCTCCAGAAAAATATGATTTATGTTTCTTTTTGCCTTTATTCATTCCTTTTCCTGTCATTATTAAATGCTGTGTTGTTTTTCTTAATGCTAGCTTAAGGAAAGCATAAGGTAGGAAGGAGCAATCCAGATTAGATAGAGACAGCATAGTATTGCATAAAGACTGTACTTTTAACATCCGTGGTATCAGTATTCTCAGCTGGTCTACCACCTAAGTCTTTACAAAATGTCAGCTTTCACCATCAGACAAGAATGAATATAGTCTGTCTGGCACAGCCTAAGGCAAAATCTATCTATGGGGGAGGGAGTGGGAATCATGCCTCTCCACTTTATATTGATCACAAATATTTTGAAATATTATTTGAAGACCTTCAAAATGCCATGTGATGTTTGGTGTTGAATTTTATCCAGACATTAGTTGTTATTTTGCTTTCATGAGATAAAAAAGAACAACAACAACAACAACAAAAAAGCAAGGAAAATCAATTTATGGTAGAATATTTCTTACTGTGATAGCACAAAGGACTTGAATTACAGATGATTTATATTGCAATGTATGAATTTAACATAAATCACTATCTGCCTCTCAGGAAACCTGATGTACTACAAAAAGATTAAAAATACTTAACACTTCTTCAGTCCTCCTTCTGCTTATTGTGTCATTTTCCCTAATTACAGCATTTTTTTAAATAGCGCTAATCACACTGTTAAGAAGCTACAAAGAAAATAAAGGAAGATATTTAACTCTGCCAGCTGTACTTATTTATGTGCAAAGAATAAGATAGAGGGTCAAAGAGTAAGGAACAGTGTATGATGGAGTAAATAGCACAGTTGGAAAATGCAAGGATTTGGACCTGGATGGGAATATCTTTCTGATAGGTGCACTAATAATGCATCTAATCAAATACTAGAAATAAAAATAGAACAATAGATATAAAAAGCTAACAAGGTATTTTGATACAATTTTAAAGAGTAAGTAAAAAATACAAAATCAAATTAATCAGATCAGCTAAACACAATAAAAAAGAAGACAAAAACGTTTAAAAAAATCCAAACATTTCATGTGTTGGCAAAGCAAAAAAAAAAAAAAAAAAAAAATCAGATGTCTCTGGGTAAAACACAAGTCTTCCTATGACTCCTTCACATTCGGCATCATTTTCCACCAGGAGCTATGCAGTATAGGGTCCAGAGGCAGCGACATTCAAATAGCATGGTCTAGTGGGGTCAGTAGAAATCATTTTATTGGGAATAGCACACTGTGCATGTGTTTAAATAGGAATTTTCAGTCATAAATACGTTGAGGTTGTTTCATTCCTCCTGTAAGGTATTCTTTGGAGACTGACTGTCCTAGCAAAGCAGTTTTGATGCAGTAATATTTTTAAATAAATAAGATCTTGAACTTTGTAGACACTATTGCCTAGGAAATCGTATTGTTCAATGTGTTCACATTCTTTCTTTTCACAGAATTACTCTTACTAGAGCTATTTTTGGAGAAGGAAGCATTTTTTAACTAGTATTTTAAATATTTTATATATTCAAAAACATATAATACAATCATATAATGGTTTGGGTTGGAAGGACCTTTAAGATCATCTTGTTCCAACCCCCTTGCTATAGGCAGGAACACCTCCCTCTAGATCAGATTGCTCAAAGCCTGATCCAGCCTGGCCCTGAACGTTTCCTGGGAGGTGGCATTCACAGTCTCACTGGGCAACCTGTTCCAATCTTCCACAGTAAAGATTTTCTCCCTAATTTCTCATCTAAATCGACCCTCTTCCAGTTTAAAGCCATTTCCTCTTGTTCTGTTGCTACCTGCCCTGATAAAATGTCTCTCCCCAGCTTTCCTGTAGACCCCTTTCAGATACTGAAAGACTGTTATAATGTCCCCCTCGAGTCCTCTCTTCTCCAGACTGAAGAGCCCCAGCTCTCTCAGCCTATCCTAATATAGGAATGGCTTTAGTCCTCTGATCATCTTCATGGCCCTCCTCTGGATCCTCTCCAACTGCTCCATGCCTTTCTTGTGTTGAGGGCTGCAAAACTGGATGCAGTACTTCAAGTGGGGTCTCACG
This sequence comes from Chrysolophus pictus, assembly GCA_037305975.1. NCBI lineage: Eukaryota > Metazoa > Chordata > Aves > Galliformes > Phasianidae > Chrysolophus > Chrysolophus pictus. The sequence goes on from CM074576.1 coordinate 79,344,170, forward strand.
AGAGCAGAGTAGAGGGGCAGAATCACCTCCCTTAACCTGCTGGTCACACTTCTCTTGATGCAACACATGATTTTTCATAACTTTTTCAACTCCTTTATACAAATGCCAGGTGATTTGAAAGTCCTATTAAAAATTTGCCATTGGAGTCTAATCATTTTACACAGGCACGTATAAGACTACGCATGTGGAATACATCTCCTTTTTCAGACTGAATTTTGTATCTACAAGTGACTCCAGCAATACATATCTACACCGATTACTGATATGGACACTGCATTTAGACAAAGTTCACTGTTATCTGACTGCTTGTTAAATGTGAAATAAATTTATCCCATTATTTCTCAGCATTCCTTTATGAACTTGGTCAAATCTCAGTAGCCCATCAAACTAGGGATTTATCTTACCTTCACAGGGAGACACCAATAAAAAATGAAAAATATTAAGTTTGTTTTATGTTTTTCTGTTCTTTTCAAATACACATGATCTAAGCCCAGCCAAATCATAAGCTTTATCTTGACAAAGACAAAATGATAATCTTCACAATCTCAACAACATTATTTTCCTACCATTTACAACTGGCACATCTTTTAACATACACAATAATTTTTACTTTCACAAAGTTACTTCTGTAAAGAATCTTTTCAGCCAAAAATGTCATTTGCAATTTTTTGAAATTGCTCAATATTTCTTCTAATTGCTGAAATATTATTCATATTCACAAAAACTGTGAGTTTGTCTAGAATAACAGTCATTACAGATGTTTTAAATATAGTTTGAACTAGAGCTGCTTTTTTCTTTTATTGATATAAAAATGCTTATAAATTGGTTCTAAGAAGAAAAAGCCCACTACTTCTGAGATGTATTCTTCTCTTCCAATCTGCTCTCAAATCAAAGATATCAGGTGGGTCAAGTTTCCTCTGAATTAATTGGATTTTTGACTAAGAGATTTCTGTTCATCATTATCATGTAGAAATCTTATGCTACATAAACCCTAACTTACACAAACCCTTCTACAACATACATTAGAGGGGAGAGGAAAGGGAAAAACAATATGGAAAAAGAAGACTAGACTAACTGCACGTTGGAGATTATTTTAGGATAGGAACAATACAACCTTGATTCAAAAGAAGTGAAGTCTTCCATGGCTCAGATCTCTGGATGTGCAAGGCTTTGTCTTCTTTTTCTGCATTTCAGCACAGTTGTTTCTCAGACAGGTCTGTGGAGTAAAATAGCAAACACTGTAAACTGAATTCCTGTGATGTGCTCAGTATGAACTGTTCTTGAATAATTATACTACATTTGGCTTTTTGGGGCTCTTTCTTCTGTTGTTTTATGATTGTTTGTTTTAATGCCTCAACATACACAGCATACTTCAGCTTACAAAAGAATCATAAATATTACAAAATTACTTGAAGTTTTTCTTTTGCATGTATGGTTTTATTCTATTATTCTACTGTTCTATTATTATTTCATTTTTTAGTAAAAGTAAAAATCTGTATATCTGCAATTTAAGCTTTTAATAATTTTAATGACAGTATAGCAGTTATGTTATTACTTCTCACTAGGCTCATGAGGTACATTAGGAGTGGCTGTACCAAAGAAAAAAAGAATACTTGCAATGCACAAACGTGAAGAAAATACACTATTACCACATCATTAAGAATATTTCTGTTTTTCCAACAGCAAATGCAGAAACACAGCAACAGAAGGAGAAAGTGCTGAGGATAGTGTGGGTGTCAGCTGAGAAAGCAACCTGACTGGGAAACAGTTCTGAAAAAGAAATCGCTGGGTTGCTGGTAAAGGCAGCCCATCCTTAAGCACACAGTTATGTCCCTGTTGTGAGTACAGACAGGTAATTACATTGACACTGAATGTGAAATGTCTCTCAAACCTATGGACCATGTTTATGAATGTAAAGAAAGGATGGAAGTGGCTGGCATGTTACTTTATTTCTCTCAGTCCACCCTTATACATGCATGCTTTGCTACGGTAGTGCTTTGAACAACATTATAAAAAGGGAGAAAATTGTTAGATTTAATATTTTGTCATAGGAGGTTAGAGCCAAAGTTTCATTCTGGTTGCACTGGTTTCCTCAGAGTGAGTGATATCTGAATTTTAATTGTGAAGAGATATCTTCATTAGAAAAAGATTGCAATTCACTGTCATGCTACGAATTACTTCATAAACCAAGTCATGATTTCAATCTCTATACTATTGGCTGCAAACAGGAAAAAGTAATGCAGCTTCTATATGGATTTCTAGAGGGCCAACTGCAATTTGCCTGTTTTTCTATACCATTACTCATCTTTAAGAAAGAACAGAACAAACCATCTGAATGCAGCAGTAATGTGAGGAAATAGCTCTTTTTAATGTCTACATAATAGTAGTTATATTTTCAGTTCCCAAGCATGTTCTCTGAAAATATCTTCAGATGCTTAAAACCTTAAACCTTATTTAAAATAATAATGATAATAATATGAGGTTAGAATTATCTTCCTAGAGAAAATTTCTTGCAACATAGTTCTGTTCAAACTCTGGCTTTCTTTATCAGAAACCTCTTCATCTTTTTCTACAGCAAACTTCTTTTTTTTTTTTTTTCCTTTTTCTTTTTTTAAGTATCTGTCACTGAAAACAGCAGCTTCATTGGAGAATTTTCCTAGCTTTTGAAACAGCATTTATACTCTTGATGGTGCACAGAAAATACAGCTTGGTTGCAAGTGTTATTTGTTCGGCATTATGTGTAGGCTAGAGTCTATGAAAAAGCACCTTAAAGTGGCCTTAATACATAGCTGTAGATAGGTCTCCTTGTATTTATGTCTCTGAAAGCTTTTCTAGGGCTGAATTAAGCCACAATCCTTTCTTATTTTCTTTTTGTTGTCTTTCTTGGGCGTATTTCCTTCCAGTACTTGAAGGAAGCTTATGAACAGGAGGGGGAATGACTGTTTACATGGGTGGATAGTGATAGGGCAAGGGGGAACATTTTTAAACTGAGATAGGGGAGGTTTAGGCTAGATATTAGGAGTAAGTTTTTCACTCGGGATGGTGACACGCTGGAACAGGTTGCCCAAGGATGTTGTGAATGCCCCATCCCTGGAGGCATTCGAGGCCAGGCTGGATGTGGCCCTGGGCAGCCTGGTCTAGTGGCTGGCGACCCTGCATAGCAGGGGGGTTGAAACTATGTGATCCTTTAGGTTCTTTTCAACCCAGGCCATTCTATGATTGTATGATATCATCACTACTTGTAATGACATAATGAAAATGGGCTTCATTGTCCCTTGTTAAAGCTTTATGACTTGCACAGATCACAGACACACATACAAACATCAATGAGACATTTTGTAGTACCTTCATAGCAACAATCTGAGTTTACAGTTTATCTTTCTAGGATGCATTTCATAAGGATGCTGAAGTGAGCATTTCTGAAGATGGCATAAGTAATAAAACAAAATAGAATAGATATTTTCATATGTTTCCATGTTTATTTCTCTCTTTTGAATGACATTTAAGTCAAGACACACCTATTACATCACAAGAATTCTCCTGCCATTCTAATACATTTTCATCTTCTTGCACTTCTTGTTCTTATCCTGGAAAATTCCAGTTCCTTCTCAGCCAACACACTTATCTGCAGTAAGTTTAAAGATTCAGCAACATCATGATGTGGAGATATTCTGCTTCTAAAAATGTAGGTCCTGGGTGCTTCCAACTCTATATGTTGATGAAGGCTTCTGATTCTGTAAATAATAAGGCTTACAGTTGTTTCAAAATAAATAAAATTATAGCAAAATTGTGCATCTTGTATTCTACTTAGTACCTTGAAAACTCTTGACACTTTTGAAGAGATACTATTTCCTTTTATAATCTAAAAGCATCAAGTATAGTAATCATAAGAATAAAGATTAAAAACTCTTCTCCCCACCCTCTCTACATACCCCTCCAGGGGGTGTTTCTATTCGCCTTTAGGAACCTGATATCTTAATAAGTGAAGAACGTAATGCTTTAGGAGCATTACGTTCTTCACTTATTAAGATTTTGACAAAGATTCTTCTCATGAACTGGCTTTCTGTGTGATTACTCAGTAAATATTATTCCTAAGATTGAGAAAAAAAGATTAAATAAGCAAGCTGATTGAAATTAATTGATTATATAACAAAGTATAAATAGATCAATACACTGTCAGACAGATTAGATAACAGAAAGTTATCTTAGAGTCATAGAATCAGAATCATAAAATATCCTGTGTTGAAAGGGACTCATAAGGATCATCAAATCCAGCTCCTGGCTCCACAGAGGACCACCCCAAAATCAGACCATTTATCTGCAAGCATTATCCAGATGCTCCTATAACTCTGGCAGCTCAGGGCCATGCCCACTGCCTGAGGAATCAGTTCCATACCCATAGCCCTCTGGTGAAGAAGCTTTTCCTTTTATGTCCTAAGACAAACAAAGTGACAGCATTAATCCCAGGTATATTATGTGACTGCGAGGTCAGGCAAACCATTTTTGAAATGAAATAAGAAATTACTAATTTATTTATTTTTCCCAAAATTGTATTGTTACAGCAAATTACATTTTCCTCCCCTGGTATTTAATACCGCTGATTAATACACAAACTTTTTAACTTATATTTGGAAAAATGATTGTCATGAAATAATATTTTTCCATGACAGTTATTTATTTGTATTTATAAGGAATCCTACTTTCATTCTAATATTGATCTTCTGCAAGGGCGAAAAAAATTAGTTTATCTTTCAGACAATTACCTTTCTTAAGGAGATAAGTTCTTCTGAGGTAGAAGTGGACAGAAGTTATATGAAGAGATTTAATAAATTTCTTCTCTATTCGACATGAAACGAGAGTATATTTTAAAAAATACATTTCTGATTGTACTATACACTATTTTCTTCTTACACTGTTGTCTAGAAATATTATTTGATCATTATATTTATCTTTTATAACCTTATATATTTGTAGTTAAAAAAAAAAAAGTAGAAATTCTAATTCTATATAATCATACCCTGTAAATTCAAGATAATTTCACTGAAAAAGACTTCTGAATTCTCAGCTTAACATTTAATAATTTAGGCACAGTTGACTTTTCACTGCTTCTCTTTTGCAAGCTAGTCTTACATCACTCTTCAACAGTTTGTCTGTCTATTCTGAACACTATTTCTTTGATCAGTGGTATTTCATCCTTCTAGTTTCCTCTTTCAAGACTCATCTTGTCATGTTTTTGATATTCCCATTTTCCAAACACATGGGTAAGTGCAGTCTCTGATTTCAGGTATGAGAAGAACATGTTGTCTAGCAGACATCCTTGTTTCTCAGCTCTGTTACTGACTTGCACCAAGACTCTGAGCTGATCGCTTTATCTGTTTCCCACTTTCCTCTGTTTTCTCAGCTACACATGCTCTTGGAAAGGTGTTTATTTCTTATGTGCATTGATGTGGGGTAACTAATCACATATGGGTTATCTAATGTCTTTTTGTCTCCTCAACTTTAAATTTTTTTCATCACTTTCCAACATTGTCTTTCTGTTGTTGTGTTTAAATGATCTAAATTATTTTATATAAGATCATCTTATATCTCAATAGCATTTTGGCTATTTCCCATAGGATTAATGGTACTTCACTGTTTTCATGTTTCACACTAGATTTAAGTCTTTAAAGAATATTGAAATGATACAGGTTTGTAATTCTTTTCCTTTTATTTTACTTACTTATTTTTACCACTGAAGTTTTTAGTATTTGCTAAAAACTTCTCTTAATCTAAAGAGCCAGAAGTTACTGCAATACGTTTTGTTTTATTGAAAATAAATTGAAGAAAACTTTGAGAGTGCCTAGAAACACTGGCTTGATAACAGCTGACCTATGTTGGACTGCTCTGTGTCAAGATATATTTCATTACACTTACTAGTAAATTTCAAGTTTCAGCATACAAAGAGAAGAAAACTCTTTTTAAACAGCCATACTTTCAACTATTTATCTATAAAAATTAGTCAGAGAGTTGGTTATGTTTGTTTGCTTTTCACTACAATGTCAAGTGTTAGATCTGCAAAGCTACTGCTGTTACCAGGAGCGTAGTTCAAGTTATTTAATTTTCTATATGTGTGTAAAATTAAGTACCTGATACTTGCAGAGTAAAATAATAAGTCAGAGAGCTAAGCCCCTAGGAATAATCTAAGCAATGCTGTTTTGAATTTCACTTAACTAAAGAGACAGCAACTGCATTTCTTTTTACAGATTTATTGGGAGAGTGATGGATTTTGTTTGCTCTAATAACTCATGGAGCGATTTCTAATCAGACTCCCGTGGTGTCTTTGTCCAATGTGAGGTAATCTAGTAACACAGGATGTTGAACTGGATTGTATGATGCAAACCTTTCCTGATAAAGAATTATATGGAAGAATACAAGTGCTCTTATGTTTCAAATAATTATCAGAACTCCTCCAACTGAGATCTCTCCTACGCTACAAATATAGCCATTTATGGTTAGCCAGTAGAAGAAAGATTCAAGTTAAATGAGATATCAAAATGAGCATACAGTACATTATCAGTACAAATTTCTGTTTTTTCTCATTCTTTGTCTCTTTCCTTTACTTATGAGTCAACAATCTGTGTCTGAATGGAAATAAGAGCAAGCCTACTTAATTACTGTTTCAAAACACAGATGGGATCTGAAGATTCTTTAGTAAAGAAAGGAAACATGTAAGGTACACCAAATGTGAAGTCTCCACTGCAGTGAACCCATAAGAATCCTATCTATAAGCTCCTAATATGCCTAATGGGGGCAATAGTTTGAATCCTAAATAATAAAGCAGAAGTTCTTCATTTCTCTTAATCCCCTCTGGGAAGCCCAGTTAATTAAAGCTGTTTATTACAACTTGATCAAAAAGTCTGAATTCTATGTGTCCTACATCTAGCTACTACAATATTCTCTGTCATTGAAACCTCTTGAGGCCCTGAAGACTCTGACTTGGTAATGCAGTCATCAAAGAGAGAGACTAACACTCTTTAGTCTAAGCTGTTTGTTTCAAGGTGCAGTGCTCTAGGCTTTCCAAGACTGTAGTCTATTTCCTCCTTAACTTTAATCCAAAAGCTCTTTGCCATACTTAATTTAGCATTTGAATTAAACTAATTATTTTATTACAGGACTGCAGTGGAGGATGTAAATTTGTTTTTAAACATAGAACATTAATTGACGCAGTGGAGTTCTCTCTTTGAGCCTCTGCTGTTGTCATTTTTGTGTTTCAAATAGGTAAAATAAATGTAGTTCATGTAGCTACACACATGCACAAGTAATCATGAAGTATAAGGATGAAGCAGTAAGTTGAAGAGGTGAATTCACAAGTCAAACAGAAAAGGAAAAATGAGAATTTGCAGGTACATTTCTGTCTATGTTGTGTGGAAAAAAATTACACGGACAGCTTTACTATCTCTAATTTATCTGAAAGGAAGTGTGATTACTGATGAATATTTTATTACCTGTCCTTGTTAAGTATTAAGCAAAATTATGATCAATATCAGCTTAAGCTTAAATAAAAATAACAAAAATCACATTAATCCAATATGAACAAATTGTCTTTGACTCAGCTGACAGATTACACTGGAAACTGTATGGATTCAAATCTAAGAATACAAATGAAAATAAGCTTATTAATCTGTGAACAATTTGGAAACCTTTCATTACTTTTTGCTAAAAGCAATCTGTAAGTAAAGTCCTATTTGAATCATAAACTGGGACAGGAAGCATCCTGAAATGATTATCTAAAGAAGGAGAACTAATCTTACCCTGTGATCAGTTTCCATTCTGGGGGGGTGGGGGGGCAAACTCACAAAACACAACCAAAAAATACAAAATTCCTAGCCCCTGAGCAACTCCTTTCTTATACCAAGACTCATTTCAGTTTTGGACAGCTGAAAGACATAAGTAAGCTTTCATTCCATATAAGATTCCTGTGGCTTCTGCCTGTATCACGAGTGTATTTTACTTGACAGTTCTAAATGTCAATTGCTGCCATTTTACATTAAAGATAAAGCTTGCAAATGAAGTCTTAATGCCTTTGTTGTTGACAGCCACAGAAAAAGCCAGATGATTTAAGCCACCTTAAATATCTCCCTAACAGCTTTCCTTTGCAAAAGGTAAGTGGATTTAATTTCCCTGTTTTCAAAATAATCTAAACCACCCTTGTGACACAGAAAGTCACGTACACATCTTTAAGGCTCTCTTTCATCTTTTTTTTTTTTTTTTTTTTTAGCTGAAATTCCTACAGATGTAAGAAATATAAATTTGAATATAAAATATAAAAGACAAAATTCCTTACATATGTAAGAAATAAGAAATTGCTCTTGGAAGTACGGCAAAATTTCTTGCAATTGCTTGTGAACATCCTGACTTTCTATATAATCTGTGTTTAAAAAGGACAGATATTGAAATCATTTAATGATCTTATAAGAGAGGTCTATTTATTTCCTAGTACCAGAATGACCCCATGCCGACACAAAAAGCTTAACACCACTTCGCAGCTTACTTTATTCTTTCTAGCACTGGATAGAAGTGTGTCATCAATGAGGAAAAAGTTCTATCCCCCTTCCTTCTCTGGCTGTACTCTTTTGAATCTTTCATTGTATGAACAGACATGACAATGCATCTATCCACATCTGTCTCTTGGAAAGCACTGTGCAAAGAGCTCTGTAATATTTTGGTACTTCCTATGAGAATTCCATACTCTTCTGCTTCACCGGAATGAACATTACCCCTGTGAAGATTTTTATGTAATCCTGGCCATGTCCTCATTTTCCCACTTCAACCAAGCACACCTGAGGCTCTCTCAGTACAACTGAGAGATCTGTACATACTCTTTCTTTAGAAATACACAGGAGATACATTTTCTTCATGGTTTGATATCATCACTCTGTAACTGCTAGTGGCAGACAGGGGAGAAGAAGAGACATTCATTTCCCTACTGGAACTGAGCCTAATGTTTCAACAGACAGGGAAATTACCAGTTCACGGTCCAAATCAACAGATCTGCCTCTCATGATATCACTATGTTGAAGTGAGTTCTCGATCTGAAGACTTTTTTTTTTTTTTTCCTCATTTTATCCTTATTTAAATACATAATCTATGTAAGTATATAATACTATAATACCATTCAGTAAATACACATACACACTAAGAGAGCATGAATTCCTTGTGCTACTCTTGAAGGACATTCAATAGATGGGTGTTTTAGTTTCAGAGAAGCCTTTGTTACTGAGTGCCTCTTCAGGTTTCATTCCCTCGATATTTCTTATAGTGAAACAATTAAGTTTAATATGTATCAAAATACTTCACCTGAGGAGAAAAGCCTGAACATCAGAAGACCTACTCATTTAGTTACTGTGAGCACAATGAAGCATATTAAGAGGCATCCACCTTTATTAAAGTAAACTTCAGGCTAAGTCAAGCAGCAGATATTCTCAGAATTTCCAGCATTAGTGTAAAACAACTGAAGATGGATAAGGAAAGGAAGATCATCCCTAAATTCAAGGACGGATGGATGGACGGATAGAAGGATGGAAATCCTTACCAGTAGATATCATTAGAAAGCACCCATATTCAGTCTGACCCAGAAGATCTGGAAAGAAAAAAAATGTAATTTGTGTTTCATTCAGAAATCAGAACATTGAATTTTTAATTCAATATAATGTATTGCTCGTTCTAAAGGAGCATTGTTTCTTTCTTAAGAGCTGAAGAACTGGACGACAAACCGGAAAAAAAAAAAAAAAAAAAAAAAAGTGATTTGTTACTATGAAACTGAAGTTTAGGAAAAAAAATATCGAGATAGTATTACTTATGTTCTGCTTTTGAGTTCAGTGCCTTCTCAGAATTAATAGTGCAATCAATTCCAATGCCATATGCAGTCTATCAGCGCTCCTGGTTAACTGGGGAGGTCCCAGAGGATTGGAGGCTTGCTGATGTGACTCCCATCTTCAAGATGGGCTGTAAGGAGGATCCGGGGAACTATAGGCCTGTCAGCCTGACCTCGGTACTGGGGAAAGTCATGGAGCAAATCATCTTGGGTAAGATCACACAGCATGTGAGTGGTGTCCAGGGGATCAGGCCCAGCCAGCACAGGTTCATGAAAGGCAAGTCATGCTTGACCAACCTCATCTCCTTCTGCGGCTGGGTGACCAGACTGTTAGACGAGGGAAAGGTTATCAATGTAGTCTACCTGGACTTCACCAAAGCCTTTGACATGGTCTCTCACAGGCTTCTTCTGGAGAAACTGGCTGCCCGTGGCCTGGACAGTTATACACTCCTTTGGGTAAGAGGCTGACTAGAGGGCCGTGCTCAACGGGTAGCGGTTAATGGAGCGAAGTCCAGCTGGCGATCTGTTTCAAGTGGAGTTCCCCAGGGGTTGGTACTGGGGTCTTTATCGATGACCTAGATGAGGGGATTGAGTAAGTTTGGAGATGACACCAAGTTTGGAGGTGGTGTTGATCTGCCTGAGGATAGAGAGGCCCTTCAGAGGGACTTAGATAAGCTGGATTGCTCGGTTGAGGTGAATGGGATGAGGTTCAACAAGGCCAAATGCCAGGTCCTGCACTTTGGCCACAACAACCCCATGCAGCGCTATAGGCTTGGGGACGAGTGGCTGGATGATTGTGAAGAGGAAAGAGACCTGGGGGTGTTGGTTGATGCTCGGCTCAACATGAGCTGACAGTGTGCCCAGATGGTCAAAAGGGCCAACAGCATCCTGGCCTGCATTAGAAATAGTGTGGCCAGCAGGAGCAGGGAGGTGGTCATCCCCCTGTACTCAGCACTGGTGAGACCGCACCTCGAGTATTGTGTTCAGTTTTGGGCCCCTCGCTACAGAAAAGACATTGAGGCCCTGGAGTGTGCCCAGAGAAGGGCAACAAAACTGGTGAGGGGTCTGGAGCACAAATCTTACGAGGAGCGGCTGAGGGAGCTGGGATTGTTTAGTCTGGAGAAGAGGAGGCTCAGGGGAGACCTCATTGCACTCTACAACTTCCTGAAGGGAGGTTGTGGTGAAGAGGGGTTTGGCCTCTTCTCCCAGGCAACGAACAGGACCCGGGGAAATGACCGCAAGTTGTACCAGAAGAGGTTTAGGTTAGATTTAAGGAAAAACTTTTTCTCTCAGAGTGGTCAGGCACTCCCTGCCACGGGAGGTGGTGGAGTCGCCATCTCTGGCAGTGTTCAAGAGGCGTCTGGACGAGGAGCTGCGAGATATGGTTTAGTAGCTTGTGGTAGCAGTGGCAGTGTGAAGACGGTTGGACTAGATGATCTTATAGGTCGTTTCCAACCTTGTGATTCTGTGATTCTATGATTCAGTTGCCAGTGTCTTGAACACTAATATGTTGTTAAAAAAGATCATTTCTCATCCTCTTTTTCCTCTTGCTCTAGTATCCTCTTTTCCTTTTCCACATCTATTTCTTCATTTATTTTTTTTCACCTTCTGTATTTTTCTAGACAAGAGCTTGTGGTAAGTGTAACCTACTCTTTTCCATTCTCTCGTATAGTAAGAAAAGAGCATACACTAATCTCTTATAAAGTAAAACCACAACATTATAACATTTAATAAATATGATTTGTTCTATAAAGATTTACCGGAAACCCAAAGAGTATCATTAATTGTAATGGCAATATTACTTGTAATTATTATTTATTCTACTGTACTAGGCATTGTGAAGATTTTTGTCAAATATCAAAAGTGGAGGAGACAGTTTATAATGCCAGTATAAATTGAAAGGCAACTTAAAAAAATAAATTAAAAAGACAAAATGCAATACATAAGTTTGTTAAGCAAATGTCTTATTTTGCAGGACCTTTCAAGTGCAAGGTCCTGCACCTGGACTGGGACAATACCAAGCACAGACAGTTGGGTGGAGAATGGCATGAGAGCAGTCCAGAGAGAAGGGTTTGATTGTGTCAGATGATGAAAGACTCAAAGTGAGCTTGCAGGGTGCATTTGCAGCCCAGAAGGCCAACCTATTCTGGGTTGCATCAAGAATAGCAGAGCCAGGGAGATGATCCTGCCCCTCTACTCTGCTCTCATGAGACCCAACCAGTACTGCCTCCAGTTTTGCGACCCCCAACTCAAGAAGAACTTGGAGCTGTTGGAGCGGATCCAGAGGAGGGTGAGGAATTTGATCACAGGTCTGGAGCACCTCTCCTGTGAGGACAGGATGAGAGAGTATATGAAGGGGGCCTACAGGAAAGCTGGGGAGGAACTTTTTATGAAGATGTGTAGTGACAGGTTGAGTGGAAATGACTTAAAACTGGAAGAGGTTAGATTTAGACAACATATTAGGAAGAAATCCTTTACTGTGAGGGTGGTGAGACACTGAAACAGGCTGCCCAGCAAGGTTGTGGATGCCCCTACCCTAGAGATGTATAAGGCTAGGCTGGATGGGGCTTTGAGCAACCTAGTGGCAGGTGTCCCTACCTGTAGCAGGGGGGTTGGAACTAGCTGATCTTAAAGATCCCTTCCAACGCAAACCCACTCTACAATTCTATGATTCTATTATAATATCCTCTGACAGCTATTGTAAGCACTGAGCAGTTTACATACATAACATGGCAAGAGAGAGCTTTGAGAAAACCAGTGACATAGATCTCAGAGTATTTTAAAAGAAAAGCTCCTAGAAAGGCCCACAGAGAAGACAACAATATGCTTATTTGTCATGTGAAAGGCAGGAAACAATGCCTGGACACTGATTGCCTGGTGAGTAATCGCTTTATTGCTCTACATACAATTAAAATTTTCTCAGTCCACAGTGGATTTTGGTATTGTTGTTCACTGTATCTCTGATATGAGGGATTCTTATTAGAATGAAGTTCATGAATTTTGAACTGACTCTGATTAGAAATTTTAGCTGACACATCAAGAGATTTTGCCATAGAAGGATGGGGGCTGGACATGTTTGTACAAGTGAAAATTAAGATGAAAAGTAATCCAGGATTCTAGAAAGGAATCTTAGTGATGTACCAGAAAAATTTTGGGACTACTTGTATAGCATTTGAAGAATTAGCAGAGTTAGAATGGGATAGAAACATAGGAGCTCAAAGAAGACCAAAGTTAAAAACAAAATATGACTCGTGGGCTCAAGGTCAGCTCAGCTAATAAATCAAGAAAAGTGAGAGCAGAATATTGATTCTGAATTTTTCCCGAGAGACACTTATGAAAGACATTGAAGACAGCCAAATATTTCGTAATAGGATAGGTTAGCCTAAGTGCTTGCTCCCTGATATGAGGTGGGGGAAAAAAAAAAAAAAAAACTTAAACAGTGCTTTAGAGTTTTCAAATTTACCTGCAGGCAGTCAGAAACTATGATTTAAGCCAAAGAAAAGAGAAAACACACTGAGAAAAAACAGTATATAATTTAATTCCCCTGAAGTAAAATTTATAATCATTGTCCCTCCTGTTTCTAACCTTGCTATAAATATTATTCCATAGGCAGTCTCTATCATTTTCCTAACAATGTCTCCTGTAGAAGGATTTTTAAAAAGCACCTAGACTGGTTGCTTATATCTCAAATATATATATATACACTTTGGAGGATCTCAAATATATATGTATATATCAAATATATATATATACACTTTGAAGGAAAAACATTTTAATAAGCAAGAAATATAACAATTTTTTAATCAAATGATGCTCTTGAAAGTTGAGCATCCTTTTTTCAAGTCTAAGGAGGAAGCTGTGAGCCTTTATTTGGACTTCATATTCCAGGCTTTTCATTATCTAAAAACCCGAATGGCAGGAAAAATCTTTATTGGCGCATTTGAATGACTTGCTTGCCAATCTCCTGCAATGACTAAGGTCAGTAAATATAGCATAACATTGTGACTCTACCTGATCAAAAAGTGTCTAAGCCCTGGTTATTTTTTATTGTTCAGTTAACAGGATGTAAACAATGTGCAAGTCTTACAGTTCCTGTCAGTCTTTGTAGTGTCCACAGAATTCAGTCCAGTTTATCACTGTTTTTCTTGTATTGAAATCCCAAAACCAGACACAGTATCCAGATTTAGCCTCATGAATGCTGGCTAGTGAGGGAAAATCACTTCTTTGATCTGCTTGATGTCCTGCTGTTTATTGTAGTCATCCCTGCTGCCAGGGCTCCTATGGCCCAGGGCCCTTTCTGCAGAGTTGCCCTCTGGCCCCTCAATTCTCATCCAGCAGCACTGCCTGGAAGTCTTTACTCTTGCCCCTATTGAACTGCAATGGTTCATTGGCCCACTCCCAGTGGTTGACTAAGACTGAATGTCAGACATGCCTTCAGGGATTTCAATCAGTTCTTCTAATTTCATGTTGTCTGCAAAACTCTTGAATTCTTGCATCTAGGTCAGTGTTATTTATTTATTTATTTTCAGCAAGACAAACCTTGGGACAGAGCCTCACTACTCACTTTCAGGCACAGTATGCCCTTTTAACCTCTACCCTCTGAGTCTGAATATTCAAACAGTTTTTTTAGCCATCCAATTTGATTGATAAGTTTTTCCCTAGCTTCTAATTTTCTTCACTGGAAAACATTTATATTTTTCAGTGTGTTTTAAACAAAATTTGTCAAGAGCACTTATGTCATCTGAAATACAAATCTTGGCACTTCTTATGTCCTCACCCGTGTTTGCAGTACCAAGCCCTGGGGGACACCACTCGTGACTGGCAGCCAACTGGATTTAACTGCATAGACCACAACTCTTTGGGTCTATCCATCCAGCCAATGTTTCACTCAGTGGAGCATACGCCCATCCAAACCACAGGCAGCCAGCTTTTCCATGAGGATGTTGTGGGGGACAGTGTCAAAGGCCTTACTAAAGTCCCGTAGACCACACCAACAGCCTTACTTCATCCACTAAGTGGATCACCTTGTTATAGAATGAAATCAGGTTTGTCAGACAGGATCTGCCATTTGTAAACCCATGCTGGATGCATTCAACTATGTCTTGTTGAACTTCTTCCCACTGGCCTCGATCCAGCAATTCGACCTGTCCACATCCTTCTGTTGTACCTTTTAACTGTTGGGCAGATCACCACTTCCTCCCAACTTGGTGCCATCTGCAAACTTACTGAGGCTATACTCAATCTCCTCTTCCAGATCATCAGTAAAGGCGTTATGCAGGAGGGACCATGGTACCCTAGAGAACACCACTCATGACCAATTACCAGTTGGATTTAATTCCATTCACCACCACTCGGCCCAGATCTTGGACCAGTTCTTTACACAGAAATGAGCGTACAGCTGCCAGCTTCCCCAGAAACATACTGTGGGAGACAGTGTCAAAGGCTTTCCTAAAGTGTAGGTAGATGTTACATTGTACTTCTTGCTCCCTTCCCCAGCCTGGTTGTTATGCCCAAGGACACATGGCTGTCCAACCTTCTCACTTTCCTGGATCACAGTGAGCAAACAGGAATTACCATTGCTTATAAAATATATAACAAACAAACAAACCTTTTTCTTAATAATTTTATCACAACATTAAAAAAGCAACAAAATTGTGGGATATTTGACCTTGTTTTTGTAAAACAAATGCACTGAGCTGATTCAGTGACAGTGGTTGCGATTCCTAGTGAGTTCTCCTGGTGTTTGTCAGATAGTTTTGACTTAGTATTACTTTCCCTGTAATTCATCCTTGACAATAATTTCTCACAGATATACATAGTGCCAAAAAGTGATGATGTGAATAAGGTGTGACTGTGAAGCAAGGTATATTTTTCTCTGGAAAGGAAGGACTTGTGAATCTGGTAAGGAGACATGACTAATTTTTTTCTTTGAGTTGAATGTCTGAGTGAAACTCTATTCACTCCACGTGAAAATTTGCAAGTAATATATTTATGCCAATTGAAAATAGAATCACAAAAAAAATGACTTCCTTTGAAATCTTGAATCCTATTCTCAAACTTAGTTATTAAAGTGGAAAGCACAGCTGTGTATTTTCCGCTGTGAACATGTATCAATTGTGTAATCAATGAAAATACAGATGTTATAATTAAGAAATATACAGGAAAGATAGGCTAAACTGGTTACCAGACTAAAGAAGAAAGGATGGAAAGCTTACTCCTGTCCTGGGCTTGCAGAGAAGACTCCACAAGGAGCAATTTCCAAAAGAAATCCTTCCCCACTGGTAGTCACTCTTAAATGGGGTCTAGGAGAGGTGGAGCCAGGCTTGGAAAATTGCCTTCACCTGTGCTCCCAGGGCTGACACATTGCTCGCCTCAGATGGTCAATCAGAGGTTCAGGCCATGATTCAGCAGTTCCTATACAGTCAGTGTATCAAAATGCATGAAATTACTTGCCATAACTTGACCTTGCCATAATTTAAGTTTCATTTCAAATGTTGCTATTATCTGAAACATAGCATAAATAAGTTAATTTTCACCTTGGAGACACATATTTAAGTCTTTCAGATGAGCAGTCAAATCCACCAAATACTATAAATCTGTGAGCCATTTTTTAATCTTCATGTTCCAGCACAAATTCTCCTTTTGATTCAATGAAGGACTTAACTTTATTTTGCAGTCTTTTTAGCATTTTACCCTGACTTAGCCACCTGCCTTCAGAAAAGTAAATTATGACCTGATAGTCAGCATCCATACTTTTAATGAACTCCTAGAATTGGTGATGATTCAGTCCCTTGGACTTTAAGAATTTTGTAGATTTGATGATGATCGGGCCTCTTGGTGGGACAGAGCTGCTGACATGATGGCGCTGCAGCAGGGGCACTGGCTGTACTGTGAGTGGTGCTAGGCTTCACAGGGCCTGCAGGCTGCACGTTGGACGTGCCTGGCCTAATGCACGCAATGAAGTGCATAAGACCTTGTCCTTGGGACTAATAGCAACTAAGGTTTCAATAGACGAATTCTAAGTTGTATGACTGTGAGTCAATCATCACCTCCCATAAAAGGGAAGTAGCCTAAGAATCCCTTTGAGAGTTCTTAGAAGCAGTTGGCTGCACACTGGAATCTCCCCTTGAGCAGGGACACCTCTTGAGGTTACTTAACACCTGCACAGATACTCATCTGGGTTGTGATGATGCCTTGCAAACCAATTGATTTATTGCTTTTGGGTTATACTAGCATCTCTAACATTTGAGCTTAGATTCATTATGTACTCCCCACAGTCTGTGTACAAAATAGTCAAGGATATCTAACCATTTTGAATCTTGTTAAGTCACTGTTACCGTTGTTTTAATTACCATCTTATATCTGTTTTTTTCTGCCATCCTCTTATGAATGAAGCGTGTAGTGCTTCACTCTCCTGTGAATTTAGGCTACGTCAACAGTTTTCTTATGATCTACACTATTGAGTTAAAAAGTCAGCCCTTTATCAACTTGATTATTATGTATTTTCATGCACTTGTAAGTATAACACAAATGATAGAGTAAGAAAGTGAGAGAGACGGAGGAAGGAGAGAGAAAGAATTTGGTATTTTTACAGTGTGCTATGAAAAAACACCCTCACACTTTTTACAAAATGAGAATCAGAAACATCAAACCCCGCTTCAGTGGAGGGTTGCATCTTCACTGTACTGTAAATAGAGTCTATTCCAGCCAAAAAATTGTTCTCCTGTAAATCCCACTACTTGAAAAATTTTAAACATTTCATATTCAGAAGCACATTTTCTGTAAAAGGAAATCAATGTTTTTTTTTAGGAACTGTACTTTGAAGCCTGAGATTGTTTTGCAGGGCATTTGAGGAAAAGAAACTGCTGCACTTGCAACAGCTCACGGGAATCACAACCGGCAGTAATGCTAGGCTGGTTAGAACCCTGTCTTGTTGCTAGGCAAAGATTGACCATCTCTGTGAAAATTTAGGGAACATTACCTTTAGTTTACATTTTTATGAACTGCAATTTCCTTCAGGTAATTATATTTTAAGAGCAGAAGATGTCTTAAAAATAGTCCACTGTAAAATTGCTACACTAAATCATTTAAATAACACTTAATGTTGTATCCAATAGGGAGAAGATGTTAGTTGTAAAAACCACAGATAAAGTAGATACTTCAAATCTTTAGTTAGGCATCATAAGTTCATTTAAAGTGTGCATGGCATATGCTATACGCTATAAGTTTGTAGTTTCAAATATGTTATTTCTATAAAACATAGATAAATAACAATTGGAAAGATAATCAATTTTAAAATTACAACCTGAAAGTCTTAAAACATTACTCATTGCATAGAGACAATATACTACTGATATGTATTGTATTCAATAATTTTTCACCAGATCTTTTTGATTAAAAGCTAATCAAAATCAGTTTGTTTCCTTTACAATACATTGAGAGATCAGTATGATGTCAGTAGCACTGTTTTTGTTTGAAAAATACAGAACATACACAAGAGAAGACACTGCAAATTTATATTAAACCATTTCTCATGCAATTATTTTCAATGAATACAGTTTCTGTCAGAAATATATACATGTGGCTGTAGGTGGCAGAACAGTATAATTCACTGCATTAACTTATGTTACATACTTTGACATGTATTGTATTCAATTTAGAGAGAATGTGTGCAACATTTAAAAATACAAGAGAAATAGGTTTCCTGGGTTAGTTCCAATAGGCTCTGACAAAGCAAGCAGAGAACTGTTTTTTTTTTTGTTGTTGTTGTCTGTTTGTTTGTTTTTTCTAACTAGGGCAGCAGAAGCAGCACATTTTATAGCATGATCATTCCCTCATTACACATGGTCAATTTCTACGTATTTATCTATGAAAATCAAGCTCATTGAAAGGAGACACAACCTAAAGTACATGGAAAGAACAATGTATAAATATACATTTTATATAGTTATGTATAGATGTATGTATATATAAAACAATACATTATATATACCACTACCTAATACTTAAACTTTATGTTAAAATTAATATATGAAGTCATAATGTTAATGAATATGTTTTGCTAAAAAGAAATATAATTCACCTGGAATTTTTATTAAGTAACTAAATAAAGGCAGAACTAAAACTGTTAAGGTGTTTTTCTAAGAGGATGCTAACAAATAATTCTAATGTTTTGTACGTCAGATATTTTTTGGCACTCTGTGCAATATCAGTTGTGGTAAGCTTTCATTAGAAACATCCTCTTTTCTCATGAAGGATATAGCCCTTAGCACTTAGGTCTCTGACATACCTAGCTGACATTGACCTTGTAGCATGTTTTGGCTTAAATAACTTTGGATTCACAGCAAGGTATAACTTGGTATAACTGAGTGTGTAAATCTTACCTAAGAGGTGTCCTGTAGAAGGAGAAGAGAAGTTCAGCCTGTCGACTGGTCTCAGAAAACAGTGATGTCCTCCTGACTTGTCTGTGATGGTATCTTCCAAAAAATTCCCTCTCTCTCAAGCCATTTTCATACTATTTCTTATTTTTCAGGTGAAGCTGGAGTGACTCTCACCACATATACCTTCATTATGATTGGCGTAGAACTCTCTCACTTCACTTTTAAAAGACAACCTTAATCATAGAAACATAGAATGGCCTGGGTTGAAAAGAACCTCAAAGATTATCTAGTTTCAACCCCCCTGCTATGTGCAGGATCACCAACCACTAGACCAGGCTGCCCAGAGCCACATCCAGCCTGGCCTTGAATGCCTCCAGAGATGAGGCATCCACAACCTCCTTAGGCAACCTGTTCCAGTGCATCACCGTCCTCTGTGTGAAAAACTTCCTTCTAATATCTAGCCTAAACATCTCCTGTCTCAGTTTAAAAACATTCTCCCTTATTCTATCACTATCCACCTTCATAAACAGCTATTTCCCTTCCTGTTTATATGCTCCTTTCAAGTAGTGGAAGATCACAATGAGGTCTCCCTGGAGCCTTCTCTTCTCCAAGCTAAACAATCCCAGTTCCCTCAATCTTTCCTCATGGGGGAGGTGCTCCAGCCCTCTGATCACCTTAGTGGCCTTTCTCTGGACCCAGACCTGGACACAGTACTCCAGATGGGGCCTCACAAGAACTGAGTAGAGGGAGACAATCACCTCCTTCTCCCTTCTGGACACCCCCTTTTTAATGCAGCCCAGAACATAGTTGGCCTTCTGGGCCTTAATAGCAGTGTCCTTCTAAAATCTAATTGCAAAGCAAGTATGCAGCTGTCTTGAAAAACAAATAACAGTGAACATAAGTGCATATAGAGTAGGGAACAGAAAATGTTACTAATCATTTGAAGCAAAAAATGTTGCATGCCTGCCTTATGGAACATGATGTGTATTTACTGTCAGAAAAACAAGCATTTTGTATCTTGAGTCGCTCATTACTTCTAAGAAACATAGTCTATATTTTTGTGTTGTTATGAAGAGATTTATTTATTTATGTATTTATTTATTTATCCATCCAGATGAAAGGTAGCTTTAACAATGTGGAATATGACTGAACTAGACTAAGATCAATAAAGCCAAGAGAGGGTAAGCTTCCAACATTCATCTCAGTGGCTCAATATATTTGTAGTCTAGAAAGATCAACAACCTTCTATTTCCTCACAATTGTAAGGAATGACCCAGTGGCACTTCAGTGATTTTCTGAAATTATACCTGATCTCACTTTAGGCCCTGTAGAAACTAAAAATAAAATTTAAATGATAGTAAAAAAAATTCCAGAGATCTTTATGTTTCTTCATGGATTCATGGCACTATTCTTCGTAGTCTTTTTTCTCTGTGTTGATGAATCCTGACATCCATTTATTTATTAAATATGCCTGATTATCATAATTGATACAGTGTCTGTCTGAATTTAGCCAACTCTGCCTGAAGTACTTACATTCATGCTCTACTTCTCCTACTTCCTTAAATGGGAGAAAAATATTCAATTTTAAGTATCAGTAGCTATTACCATTCTGCCCTTGCCACTGTAAGTCACTGTTGTACTCAGTGTCTTGTGAAAAATTCTGATTTTTTTTCACAAAGTGCTTCTCCATATATTATGATAGTGGTGACATGGTTGGACCTGAAGTCCTAGGGAATGGCAGATCTTAGAAAAAACAAAACAAAACAATGTAACGTCATCCTTTTAGAATATGCAGTGACTTAGCATTAGCGTCAAACAAGCCATTCAGATTCTCTCATTACTTTGCTTGATGATTTCCTATCTCACTTCATGTTCATAGAATCATAGAATTACAAAATGGCTTGGGTTGAAAAGGTTCTTAAAGATTGCCTAGTTCCAACCCCTGCTGTGGACAGGGTTTCCCCCCACCATCTCAGGCACCTCCAGGGATGGGACACCCACAGCTTCTCTGGGCAGCCTGTGGCAGCACCTCACCTCTCTTGGAGTAAAGGATTTCCTCCTAACATCCAAACTAGATCCTGTTTCCTCCAAATGGAACAAGTCCAGATCACTCATTTCACTTTCTTCATTGGGGAGGTGCTCCAGTCCTCTGATCATCTTTGCGGCTCTCCTCTGGACCTTCTCCAACAGCTCCACATCTTTGCTGGAGAACCCAGTCTTAGATCATTTCTTTGCCTTGCATGTGCCTTAACATAGCTTCCAGGAGGATTTACTTCATGATCCTCCAAGGCACAGAGATGAGGATCCTAAATATGTAGTTTCCTGCATTTTCTTTTCTATCCTTCTTAAAAATGAGAATGATATTCCCTTTTTTCCTGTCACTAGAAACTTAACCTGATGGTCATGGCTTTTCAAATACAATGGAGAGTGTTTTGGCAGCTACAACAGTCAGTTCCTTCGAAATCCTGAGAAACATGTCATCAGGCCCTGTAGCCTTGTACCTACCCTATTATATTAGGTGATCTCAAACATGCTCTTCTTTTACAGTGAGAGGGATTTTGTTTCCCCAGCCCCCACTTAGAGTTTCAGGGACAATGTTTACTACTCATAGTCTTAATATTAAGTTATCTCACAGATAATATTGAAGAAATAATTAACTCTTTTTTTTTTTTTTTTTTGACATTTAAAAGCATTTTAAGCAATAGAAGACTGTGAAAGATTTTGTATGAAAATGTCTGAAAAACGTTTTGAGAGCTGAACATGATAGCCTTTCTTGTCTTTGTAAAAAGAAAATGAAATGAGTGTGGCTTTCATTTTGCTTTCTAATTGCAGCTGTATCTTTTTTAAGTGAAAAACCTAGGTATACGCATCTTATATCAGCCACAGAGACAGGATTCCATCTCAGTTTCCTACCTTCAGTAGCCTGTCCTTGCTGGATTATTAATTTTGGTGTTTGTTTGTTTGTTTGTTTGTTTTTTATTCTCAGATGCACAAGTGGGAGTTACTTAATTTAAATATGTAACCAACATCCAACAAGACAGAGGAAAGAGAAAAGTGTGTGTCTTTTAGGGGGGAAAGTAATTCTACAGCTTAGTGTTTAGGACTTGTAATAAAGTAGAGAGAATTTCCTGTACTTACTATGAAGATACATGATTACTCTATGCAAGATGATATTGCTCAAAAAGGAAGGGTGGAAGATAAAATTTTGTTTTTAAATTTATCATGAAACTACAAAGTGAAAGGGATCCACACCTCAGAAGAACAATAATTTTTCTGAGTCACCTAGAATTAAGCCCTGCACTTAACAAAATACAGGATGCTGTCTGACATTTCTTTTCTATTTATGACTATATGGTTTTTGTCCTAATTAGATAAGTTCTGAACTTTTCTACTGACTACACAGAAAAACATCTAATTTACAAACCAGTTGAGAATAATTATGAGACAGTGTTGGATTAAATTTATATACTTTATGTAAGTTTAGTTGTCCTTTTTTTCTTAGATACTCTTCACCAAAGTCAACCATGCAACATTTAAATTAGATGAGTGAAATCACTGAACACAATGTCAAATGTTTCTGTAGGAGCAGGAAGTATTTATGAAGGTGAGATGTTATTATGGTATGTCACCTTTTATCCTAAGTACATCACTAACTGTGTATGAAAAAAATTGCTCAGGGAAATAAACTGTTCTCTTCTCTTGTGAGTAGAACATAAAATAATATGTTCAAATTCTACAGAGCTAAATGTAGATTTGGCATTAGAAAAAGAATATTAGAGATATAAATGAGTTGTATGCAAGAACAGGTTGCTGGGGACGTTGTGGAATGTTAATCACTGCAGATTTTTCAGTTTGATATACTTCTGCAGGAATCTGGTTCCATTCAGTTGACCCTTATGAGCAAGGAGAATAGACGAGAAGAACTTGTAAGATTCTTTCTAGTCCTATTTTTCTATGACGCTGTGAAAAGTAGTGAGTAATGATGTGAATAATAATGGTTGGACAGATGACTGATTCAAATCTTCTCATTCAGTAAAGAAAAGAAAGACATTTTTCTGCAAGGTAACAAGGAAAAAAACTTAAAAAGAAAGTGATTTTTTGTTTGTTTGTTTGTTTGTTTTTAATCAATACTACAGTGTTTGTATTGATATCATCTACCTATGGGGTAGATGAGGTGTGGTGGCTAAACTTGTATATGTGATATTTTCTTACTTGTGAAGTTCATAGAAGTACTGATTGTAACTAAACCAAAAGGATGGAAAACTAACATTCCAAAAAACCTGTAAATGTACAAGAATTTGAAAAGTTTAGATGATTAAGACCACTCAAAATAAATAGTAATTATACAATAGACAGTACATTGCTGAAAACAAAAACTGTGCATTTATAAATGATTCCATACAAACTAACCTGCTGTATTTAGCTCCCAAATAAGATAATTTTTTTTATTATTCTTTCCATTAAAACTATTTTACAAGGAATGCAGAAAAAAAGTCTTCTCCAGCATAGGAAAGAAAAATATACAGCAATCCTATACCTATCTCCCTGTTATGCATGAAAAAGCATAGAAGTAGAAAGGCATGCATAGATTTTCTCAACTCCTATTTAGGAAATAATCAGAAATAATCAGTGAAAAAGAGAGCTATGACTGATCATCAGATATGTTCAATATCTAATATTTAGTGTTAGTACAGGGCATAGGTTTTGTGCAAGGTGTTCTTATGCTGGCATAATCCTTCTGAAATTGTTGCAACTCTTTGTCATCTGAGTAGGGACATCTTAAGGTAATGTTATTTTAGTGTTAGCCTCTTGTTATTCAGCTGTGATAAAACAGGTTTGCTGAGATAAGAAAACCCTAGAACAACAAGACTGAGGAAGATGATCATTCCTGTGATTGGAAAACACCCAACAATAGTGATGAAGAGGCCTAGCACAGTTTAGTTAAGCAGTGATGAAATTGTACTTTTGAAAATTCTACGTGTTTCACACTGGTGTTGTGCAGACAATTCAGAAACACAAGCCTTTTAAAAGAAAGAAAATTCTTTAATGGAATAATTGCCGGAGTTGCAGAAGGATCCTTGCAGTGACATCTTAATTTAAGTCTGGGTGAGACTCCCCATCCTGCTTTTCTGTTCCATTCTTATAGTTCAGCTGGCTAATAGTCCTACACAACTACTTCAGCACATGCATGATTCATGATTCTTGATTACCCTAACAACATGCAAAGCATGTATTAAGTGCACCTTTATTGTCTCAAAAAGATGTGACCATTTCCTTATCTTCAGAAAAGGTTTTATTTATTAAATAGATCTTATTTACATACAATTAGATCAGGAGGAAATGTAGAAGATAATTCTCGGAAGGAATGACAAAATTTTCTACTCGGGATGCTAGTCAGTGAATTTAAGCAAAATGGCCAATAACAGCAGGATTCCCTAGAGCTCTCACATAAGTTCTCAGCTTGCGGCCTTCTGTTAACAATCAGTTAAATATGTTACTTCTTTGTGATTTGGAGTTCAACCAGTTACTTGGTTTCAGATCTGTCCACTGTTTCAAACAAATCCATTGTCACGTCTATGCAAACACTTATTGGAACATTCCTGGATCACCCAAGAAATGAATGACTTCATGAGCTGGATGTTCATACAGAAAGGAACCCGTTACTCAGCTATAAAAGTAAAGAAAATATTATTAATATTTTTATATCTCACGTCGTATAGTTCTTGCTACACTAAAAATGTTGAATATAGAGCAATAACCTACTGTCAAGGAGTAGATTTAAGGCAAGAAGGCACACCATTACACTTCTGAACGTAGTATTTCCTCTCTTGTCTTCAAAACATGTCTCAGACGCATTGGACTGTATAATCAAAGCTACCTGTGATTTCAGTTACTTTTTAAACTCATTACTGAAAATGTCGCTGAGACTTTATTATATCATTTAGTGATACTTAGTGACACCCTTTTTCAGCAGTTCTGTCAACAAATACCTTTTATCATTTTGACGCACTCTTGTGTGCAAACTGATAGTTTTGTATTCCCCTTCATGGATATTTTTGAAGGAAATACCTTTTTTAATCAGTACCTTTTTTAATCAGTGCTACATACACTTGAAGATTCATTTTATTTCTTTGCTCTACAGGGGAAGATGGGACCTCAAAAAAGATGCCTGTCTTTGCATCTCTTTTTTCTTGTTTTGCTTTTGTGTAGTGTCATGAAAAAAATATTACTATGATTGCCATAGGGAATTGACACAATATACAGCATTCAAACAGCAGAGAAAGATCAATTCAAGAATACCAGAATTCAATTAAGTATGAAGATAAAATAGACTTACATGATGTACCTGTATAATTCAGTAGATATTTATGATTCCACCTCTTCCATTCCTTATATACATCAGTGGTTTATGCAGCTGACTTCCTTTGGAAAGCAGTCAGAAAACTACATTAGTGTTTTTGAATTCTGAATTGAGCAAGAAAAATCTGCATCTATCTGGCTGTGAAATTCCTTCATGTTTTTTTCTCCTATCCCAAATTTTTTAGGACTTTAGGATATATATCTTGTTTAAAATAAAGAAAAAGGGAGAATTTTTCAAGTATTTTTCACTTTTCAACATTTTCGTTATTCTGTTTAATTGTACGTCCAGCAGAAAATTTAGTTTCTACATGCTCCCACATCCGCCAGGATTTAATCTCATCCTGTTAGCCCCAGTTAACACAGCAGTTTTCGCTCACTAAACATTCATCAAACTACAAGGTGTGCAAACATGAAATTACATCAGTGATCAACTTGTGATCAACAGTGATCTGTTATAAGAGACCAATATTTTAATGAAAATTACTTTACAAACTGAGCTATTTTTTTGAAACCATTCTTACTCTTCTTAATATTTGTATTGGTGACTGTCTTATCATAATATTTTCCTGTGTGCATTGGTTATGCATTTTATTTTGAAAATCTTTCAGTAAGGATTTTCATTTCACTCTTCAGTTAATTGACTGATATGTAACAGTTAATTACTAAAAATATTTTTGTTTTCAACATATTCAATTTTTTTGTGTTTGTTTCTTTCTTTTTTCCAGTTCCCCCCTTCCCCTCCCTGTCCCCAAAAACTAAGGTATTTCCTATTAAACATTTGCATCAAAATGTCTCCTATCTCTCCTGGGCCATAGAAGTGTATTAGGTAATTCATTATGAAAAAGACATATCCATCTCATGTCTCTCCAATTCATGTCTCTTTTTGCAGATAGATAATTAAAACTCAGTATGGCTGGTTGAGTCAAAGAACCAGATTTCTCAGAGGCGATACAAATGGACTGCAGAGTTGTATTTTCAAATATGTAGTTCACTTAACAAAGATGAAAGGGCATGTTAGCATTAAAGACTTTAAATTACAAGGAGTTCTATTACTTTTGGGGAGATAGCAATCAATTTTGAGAATGTGGTAAAACATCCACACTACATTAAATAATGCATACTGGAAAATTTACTACGATAACATAGAGAGAGAAAATATGTTTCATGAATATGTTTTTTGCAAGTTGGTTTATAGGCTCATTTAGGGAATAACTTTGAAACTTAAATGAGATTTAAGAAATAACATGGGAAGCTCTTCATCTATAAATCTATCTAGTTTCTTCCCTTATCTAACTCTGAAATCACATTATTCTAGGACTCTATTTTTTGTCTTCAGTAATTCACTGTTGTAGCACTTAAAAATAAACAAAAACAAGCAAACAAACAACAGAGTTCCCTGTTTATTTACAACATAAATTTAGTTACAACATAAACTTAAGAGAAAGTAATGTCTTGGAGTTTCTTGCAAATTGTTGTTGAAGATGTTTTTCATCACTGTTCTGAGGAAGGGGTATGTTTTGAAAAGAACCTGGCAATAAGGTGGAATTTTAACTATTTTCTCCTATGAAACCACTAATTAGATGATTGAAAGAAACCATATTGAAGGCTGTAAGAAACAAAGAATCTGTAAAAGCATAACTATCTTATAGAAAAAGATCATGGAGAAGTACAAACACTTGAAACAGGGAAGATGCATGAAGAAAGAATGTCCAATTAAGTACATTAATTTGATGTGAAACTAATTGCAAGTTTAAAGTTTAACTCTGCAGCATGAAATACAGATTTCTGAAGGCAATGAAGGAAACTACGAGTTACAGCATAGAAATGCGAGACTCCGCAAGACATTTAAAACTTCAGTCTAATTAGAAGTTCAGTAGAATATCTGATGTTGTGCTTATTTTTACGGTATCACTGTTTTACATCTAAGTAGAAAAGAAATACCTTTTATTTTGGCTGAGCTAGGTATACCCAATAGGATTAAACCATATGGGAAGTGAGAGCATTTGTAGCTAAGGTTTCATTGCTTCCATGTTTAATCCTAGCCATTTTCTAATTTACTGCCAGGAAAAACAATAATATTGCAAAGTCAAGCATTCACATTTAGGAAATGACACAATTAAGACCGCCTGGGCAAACATAGTGTGCTAGCCCTTATGAGCAAACATTACAGTACTTTTTTCTTTTTTCATGTTTATTTTTTGTTACATAATCTTTGGTTTTTCCACAGGATGCCTGCCTGACTCAGGGCACACTAAGTGATTGCTTATACTTCAGACAATTTTGCAGTATTTATCTTTTCTTGCATCATTTATTGTGTGGCCATAGGATTTATTTACCTTACACCATGTGAACTCTGCACGGAAAACATTATAATTGATGTATTTCTTGATTTTTCAGTAGGTTTCATTGTCAGCATATCTGGTATTACCAAAATATCAGTTTGCCTTCAGCTCACTGCCTATAGACTTTCCAGGCTGCACTCAATTCTTTTTTCCTCCGTATCCTCTCAACCTATCCAACGACATTTGCTGTACTCTTCATCTTTTTCCAGCCTCTCTTCTCTTCTGGCTCTCCCCCCTTACCTATGGTACATTCTTGCTACTTCTCCTCCAGACCTGGTTCCCCAAGTATCAGACTGTTTTATTCATGATGAATAGCTTTCCTGTGTCTATTACTCTCTTCTTCCCCATTCAATAGATATACTGATCAACGAAAGCACAGGTGCTCTCCTATCTCTCTTCACAAATGTTATTTCCTATCATGGCAGTTGAAAGCTAGAGTGGCATTTGGAAACTCCTTGGCATGAGTCTACTATGAAAAGCAGACAGTTTTGAGACAATTCCATTGCCAAAATTTAGCAGACCTCTATATTTCCTTTGAAACATGTAAAGAAATTTTTGGAAGAGAGAAAATCAGGAAAACCTGAGGACAACAAAAGACATAATCTGCTGGATGATATCAGGTTTGTCCAGCTTTGTAGCATTTGTCCAAGCATTCACTCTGCATATCTTCATAACTCAAGATGAAGCTGTAGCTAGGTGCCTTATGCAGCTCTCCAACTTCTTTCAGACTTTGATTCATTCCAGACATGTCTCTAATCTCTGCTAAATTTAAAGCCATTCCCATAAAGCAGGAATGCTAGAATTTGTCAGCTAAGCAGGAATACTTTTTGAAAAATACATCAGTCATTCCATCTCTTTCTTAGAAAGAATGCATAGGCTTTGATAAATCTATTTAAAATAACTCTGACATAGACAATTACTGAATATAAAACATTCCAGGTGATGTAGTAAATTTTGGCACATTTATGGAAAAAATGATATTTAATACTGGAAATGTTACAAAACCTTAAACATAAAAGCTATTTCCAAGTTTGTTTTTCATACAAGTTGTAATATGATTTCATGTCGAGTTATATGAATTATATAAACACTTTATAACATATTACCTGTCAACCATGAATTATAAACTGTCCGTGCTCAGTCGAGTTAGAGAGCTCTTGCAGTTTCTTGTAGCATCAGAATAGTTCTCCTTTACTGTGTTCAACATGCATCTTATATACCATTCACTTACAAACAAGAAGTTCCCGTTCCTCTAACAGTTCCTCTAATCAGTTAATTGGCCCTAGCTTCTCCCAAACAACAGTGATAAAGGATGAAAGGTTTCTTAAGTGTAACAAGATTAACAATGCATACAAAAAGAACCTTCTGTTTACCCTTAGACACAAACAGATGCCATTTGCTCTCTGACTTACACTCAAGTCTCCCAAGGTTTCAAAGTGATAGAGTCCACCAAGGATAAACTCTGATAAGCTCTCTGGTTACTCACTCGCAGTTACATCTTCCCCGACGATAAACGTCTTATTCAGTGGTTTTCTATAGTAAGAACTGTGAGACAAAATATAATTGAGACAAAATATAATTGAGAGCAGGATTAGAGAGAACATGGGGGGAAAAAAAGAAAATAAGGAAAGAAAAGCAAGTATTTGGAAATAGAAATGAAGTGCGGGAAAACAAAACAAAACAAAACAAAACAAAACAACAACAAAAAACCCACCTGCATTTGCAACATCTGGTGTTGCAATCCAAAGTCTATTTTATTCATTCTTCCTCTTTCTGACTAAGACTAAGAGTAAAAAGATCTGAGACCATGTCAGACTCAAAGCTGATCTTTATTTGTACCCTGACCCCAGCAGTTTTCAATTATAGATACTTATAAAACATAAGAACCCAAGAAGAAAGTATACTGCTTCCAGTAGTGTAGTTTTTTCAAAATTCTAACAAATGATGATTTAACAGCTTTCTTTTTACTCAAAATGGGGAAAGAGAGTAAGCACTCATTATTGATGAATTACCTTATGGAGTTTGTAAATAGCAAACTGTAAACTGGATAGATTTTTGTTTCTTTTTTTCTTTCTTTCTTTCTTTTTTATCCTCTGACTGATATTTTCACATTTTCTCTTTCTTTCTCTTCTTATCACTATGATTCTTATAAAAACTTCCATGCATCGCCTCATTCCAGTCTTTTGCTAATTAACTCTGAACAGATCAACTGTCACAGAGATCAGAGGAGAATATTACATTACAAATTAAGCAACTCTTCTAATTGCATAATGTTTTATGGAACATGAACATCATTTCAACCAAATCAGATCTATCAAAATCACTTTGCACAAGCTGGGCAGAAAGAATAAAATGTGAACTTCCAACTTTCAAAATAAAATATATCATTGTAAAATAACATCCTCCAAATATGTATTAATAATCATGTCCTTTCTTATATAGGTGGAATGATATTGCTTTAGAGCAGCCTTTAGAATGACAGAGGGATGTGCATAGGTATTTCTCAAATTTATTAAATTTCCCTCCCATGGCTGATTACGTCTTCATAAAATCTTCATAAAACTTAGATTCCTCCCAGAGTCTCTTAATAGAAGTCACACTGGACAGGGACAATTCCTTCTTGGCATCTTTGCTGACCCAAAGTTAGACTGAGCCAGTTGATTCCTGATTCCTAAGTCGTTAAAGCCTTAGGTAAATATCAACAACCAATTTAATTATGTAGTATTTCTAGAAATATGGGCATTTCTCTCTCTCTCTCTCTCTCTTTTTTTTTTTTTTGTAAGATGTTTACTGTGAGTTGAACTAGTGAAATAAAATCTGATGATGACATAATAAGTAATATATTTTAACTGCAAAACTGATATTAAATATTTCACTATGTCTCTGCTGTGAACTCCTTCAATTCCTTATCTTGATGTACTTTCTCAGGACTATTACAAGGCTTATTGTTGGGAATGATTCCATAATTCCTAATGATTTATTTCTTCCTACTTTCCCCTTTCCCTCCTCCCCCCCCCAACCTTTTTTTTTTTTTGAATGCTTGAACAATTACAACATTCTGTTAGATGACAGTACAAAAATAGCAACTTTACCACCACCTGTTTCTCTTTTTTTAATTTTCATCTTTTTCCCACATAATCAGGCTTACAAACTCAAAACTGATATAATGTTTTTCCTTTCCCTCAGCCCTTCACAGCGCAATTTTATTACTATTACGAAAGAATATCTGCAAGCCAACTTAGACCTTAAATTGCATATGTATGTTGAAAGACAACCATAAGCGGCTATTGCTTTCAGTAGGCAATGTTTGTATTTTTCTTGTTGTTCCTTCCCTTTTTAGAATATTAAAAAAATGAGTATAAATTCTGTTTTTGAAAGTAGAGTGGATTTTAGTACATAATAACATCTTGGATTACATTAAAGTAACTTGGCAATGTTGCAATCTGTTTAACAAACTTATTAAATAAACTCTCCTCTAAGCCCAGACTTTTGCTTATCAGGAATTATCAGTTGTAGGAGAAGTTTGAAATAAAATATGTAAACATTTTATTCTGTGCTCCAAAATTAATGTCTCCTATGGCCCCAAGTGCTGGAGGAGTTCAAGGAGTGTTTGGACAATGCTCTTAGACATCGGGTCTGATTGGGGTGGTTCTGTGTGAACTTGATGATCTTTGTGTGTCACTTCCAACTCAGAATATTTTGTGATTCTAAGATTCTATGAAAATATTTTGTCTGAACGCTCTTTTCTCTCTCACTAAATGTTGAAAAATGGATAATAGTTGAACCTGTATTATTTATTATTGTTATTAATACGCTCTTGTTTTATTTAAGACTATAGCAAATCATAAAATATAGACATTTAAAGAAAGGGAAGCAAAAAAAAAAAAAAGAAAAAATTTACATATTCAGAGTAATACAGAAGTGATACTGCATCTACCTGAGCTACAAAGGACATGGATTCTTTATGTTTGTTGTGTTTATTCTTCTATCAACAATAAAATTAAAGAACCTGTGCTCTTTCAAAGTAGCAGTATGTCATGCATTGACCAACGCTTAAATTCTTTAAAGACTTAAGTTTGTTTTCATGCTTGTAAACAGGGGAACTCTTCTGGACTTATGAAGATAGTTTAATAGCTCTGCTTATAACAGATACATTGGCATTTATCTCAGGTATCTCAAAATAAAACTGCAACATTCTCTTGTGCACATATTGCAACAATTTCTCTGGCCAGTTAGAATTTAAGCACACTCTACACCCTCTGTATCAGGCATTTATTTTACTCTTCTAGCTGTTACCTTATCCAACACAGACTTAAATGCACAGTCTGTCAGTCTGACAGTGCTGCCCAGATGCACAAGGATGATTTGCTCTCTTGCTCCATTCTCCTGAACTTAGGATCATGAACTGAATCTCACTGTAATGATTACCAGAAGCAGAAAGACTTGTCCTTGTGTCATTGTCTAACACAAGCACTATTTTAACCTAAATGCTATTCCTTCTTTCAGCCACTTTAAATAACATGATTATCTGACTGCATCACATGATTGGCTCATTCTTTTAATCTGATCCTCTTTATGATAAGCTACAGAGAACATAAATTTCCACTTAAATAAAATACAGATTTTTATTTCATTGCTCCTTCAAACTTGGCATTTTCTTGAAACTGCAAAGTTTGTGCAGCTCTGTCTACTGAATTCAACTGCTGCTGACAGAATTAGAGTTATTTCTGAATTTGTTCTAAAAATTACCCTACTGCCTACATATCTCCGGAGGAAAAGCAAAGGAATGCTACTTAAAGAGGTAAATAGAGACCTCAGTTCTGATTCTGTGTAAGCTTCTCTCATTCTGAAAGAAGAGGTTGGAATAAGAGATTAGAATCTCAAAAGGAAGATGCCTGCAGGCAGAGAAAAGATTATGGAATAATTTCTTCCCATACTGAAAAGCTGTTCAACTTCCCTCTCCCAGAGAAATTTCAAAAGATAAAAGGAAACTTTTTTTTTTTTTTTTATTGTGAGACCAATCAATAAATAGAATAACCGCCCCAAGGATTTGGTGTATTTTCCAGCACTTGGGACTTTTAAGGTTCAGCTAGAGAACATGTTAGATAATCTTATCTAGGCTCTGTTTAAAAGAGAAACTGAAAATTGTGGAGAAAATGCTGCAGACTTCTTCTAGATCACACCAAAAGGAAATAAAGATCTTCCAAGAACTGCACCTGGCACAAGAGCAGCCTCTCCAGCCATGAACAGGGAACCCTACAGGATCTTATCAGGCCTTAGTTTGGAGTACAAATGCTGCTCTCTGATCTACAAGGATCAAGACTGCAAGCTCATGGTAGTTAGGCAAAGAAGAACTAGGAGGACAGGAAGTGTAGATGCGGTTTCAGGGTGGACAACTGTTAAATGAGTTCACAGTTTAGGGCTTGATGCTTGCAGAAAATGGAAAGTGGTCACCATAGCAGCCTTCACAAAGAAATGCAGTGGGTTAAAACATGAGAAGTGCATATGAAGGATAATGGCCAGAGTGTTCTACATGAGGGGCAATACTTCAAGTGGTAAGTACCATTGCCTGCTTTGCTCTTTTGCTCTTAAAATAAATAAATAAATAAATAAATAAATAAAGGGCAGATTTTGTACATCTAAATTTGACAGTATTTTAAAGATAAATTCTAAATATAACTGTCATTTTCCAGCACAATATGAAAAACACTGGACCACAGATCATGACCTGCTCATCTAACTCCATTTGCATATCAAAATCTTCTGTTTGCTTTACTATTCATAACAGTCCAGAGAGACAGTAATATGAAAATTATTATCATAGACAAATTATAGATTCCTATATTATAATATCTACACCATGGTTTTATGGTATATATACCAGGACAAACAATTAATTGAAAAAATAAATCATTGGAAGCCACAGCCTCACTTAAGAAAAGAAGCAGACAAATAAGCTCAGATGGCTGTTTAATAGAGTCCTTATACAAACTAGGCGTGTATGTGAACTTACTCTGAAAAACCAAGGATCTGTTAAAACAAAACAAAACAAAATTTCTCATAAACCAAAAGCATCACTATTCAAATGCTGTTATCTGGTTGTTGTATATTCATTTTAGAAGTGCAAAGGAAAATGCTTTGTAAACGTTATGTTAGATCTAGAACACATATTGACGTAAGGTAACGTTTTCACTCACTGAATACACTGCAGAGGATTTGAACAAATTTGCCTTTTCTTCTGCAAATGGTATTGCATTATGCAGTCGTTAGGAGAACTGATATTGGTGAATCAGACTTTTGTTGCTATAGTTGATATATTACATATCCTGCTTGCTTGCAGTTATCAGGGTTTTTGACATACATATAGAAGTAAATTCAAATGACTAAATTAAATGAATGAACCCCCAAACAAGATATAGTGCCACAGTTACTAGGTACCAAATTTAAACACTATTAACCATGTTATAACTAAGTGTTAATTATAATAACTATACCATTTGTTTTAATTATTTGACCTTGATACTGACATTTAAAAAAACTTACAAACTTTTCAAAGGTAATTCATTTATCATCAGTTTATCCGTTCTTGATAATTATTGTTCTCAAACAATAAAACATAGAAAACCTCTCACTCTTTTAATTATATAATTCCTCTTTGGCAGACATTAAAGGACAAATTTTGCTTATAAATTGCCTATGAAAAGGAATTTAGTTCAGGTGTTGGAATTCTCACCTGCTTTTCCTGGGTTTACAAAAATGCATTAATAAAATTGGATTCACTGTGGATTTTAACATTTATTTACAAAAATGTATGTATTTTAATTCAGAAGGACATAAATGATAAAAAAGAAGAGTGAGAAAATGCTAACATAAAATACTTCACTGACTAAATATTTCTCCAGTGGGGCCTAATAATAATAAGTGTAGAAAAAAATAATGTGACGTACTAACCTATAAATCAATCAGTGTTATAGTGTGAAAAACATGTACATGACCTACTGTTTTCAGAAACCTGATTGAAATCAACCATTAGGTGTGCTATGAGAATTATCAAATTATTTTTTATTCTTCAATAACAGAATTCATCTATATGCAGGGTATGAAGAGCTGATTGGTTTCAATTATTCCTTTGAATGTCTAAGAAAGAAAAATCATAGACATAAAAAGCTCCTGATATTTTTGCATATTCATAATACCTCAGTGAATCACCAGGAATGGCAATACTGCTATCTGAATGCAAATGTAGAATGAACAGACAAGTTGAAGGGCAAAATAACATAGAAATAAAACAGATATTTCCACAAAAATTCATCATTTATCCTCTTTGTGAACACTTCTTGTACTCTTCCTTCTCTGTAGTTGCCATTTCTAGTATCCTGTTTCATTTGGAAGACCAATCACCTAATGGCTTATCTTATGGAGGTGTATATAATAATGTATATCTAATTATTAAAGGGTTCTTTAATCAATAATCGTCAGTGAAATAGATGTGATTTTCCAGAGAAAAACATAGACTTACAAATGACTGAGGCATACTTGGAAGATTTCACTGGAAAGGTACTGAGCATGCATACTAAGCTGACATATTAATATATATTGATACACTTGACACTTCTTATTTCTTAGAAAGTAGCTGTCTAAATCCCTTTGTAAACACAAGGACTCCAGGCACAAGATAGGTAGGTTGATCCGAAATTAATGCCTATTGTTTATTTCATGGAAACTACAACAGATACGAACCATGAAAAAGAGCCTGCATGCTGCACTCACAAAAGTCTACACTGGCAGAGGTGACCCAGTGCCATCGTTGCAACTGCTGAAATTCATTACCCGTCATCTCACTGTGCTCACATTCACTTTTTGGTCTCCATAAACATTCAGCAAGCATCAATGAATGTCAATGAGTACAATTTTTTCCACATGGAGGAATTCTTTTCCATCCTTTTGCTTTATATGCACCTCCATGACACACGTCTTTTTGTCAGACTGCTCCTCTGCTGCCTTCTATCACACAGCAACAAAAGGTAATGGAATATTGGTGGGAAAGTTCATTCTCTACTTCTGTACTCTCAACATCTGCCTCTGATGTCATGGGCCAACATAATAAAATAGGAGGCATTAATTTCTGAGCAGACCTGATACATTGGATGTATGTCAAGTTAGAAAGCTGTTAACTGAAGAAATGTTTTGTTGAGGACTAATGTTTCAGAGTCATGTAATTCGATGAAGAACTTCAGTGAGGTCATGAGATCCCATTTGCTGACTATGGAGGACAAAATACAATGAAAACTTCCATGGGACAAAGGGCTGAGCCGTAACAACCTTCCTTTCCCGAGCAGCACTACAAAAATTATTAACCAACATTTACAATTGCACAGAATTGTGGAATGCTTTACTTAGGCTACTTACCCAGGTGATTAACATGATTCAGATAGTTTTCAAGTCTCTGAGAGTCTCCCTCTATCAACTCAGTTTTTAGGTGGAACTAGATTAATTTCTTCTAGTGTATTGTGTCTTCAGGTTCAGTCATCTCAAGAAGCTCCTACTGCCTGTTACTCAGAAAAGGACTGATCTGAATCATCAATTATTCTTCTTTCTGAGAGTTAGAGGAAGTTTTGTTCATGCCTTCCAAATATTTGCCCACCAGGAGTGGAATGATCTGATCAGTTTGTATGAGTAAGCTATTGTCTGTAAGAAGATATGAAGTGCCCCATTGGTTTGGACCAGAGGGCGACGAAGCCCTGGATTTTGCCTCTGGCCATGGCAGATGGAGATAGGTTGAAAGAACACACATTGATGGCTGTACCTGGAGCCAGCTTCCCATCCCTTTCTAGCTTACTTTTTAATGCAACTGCTCCATCTATACATCATTTCAGTTACCATTTTCTCTACTTTTTTTTTAACTTCTGTTTAGTTGCTATTTCACTGCAAATAGTAGTACTCTCACAGTAACATTTTTGAGAAACTGTGATACTTCCTGTGAGTCTTTAATTGTACTTTGAGCTTTATTTAGCTTTAAGTATTTGCAAATTTTCAAGAAAGTTTACAGTTTCTACAGCTCAAAGAATTTTTGTTTCAGCTTCCTGGTGGACAAAATGTCAGTGTGGAAGAAATCAAGCTTTGTCTCTGACTATGTAAAATGTAAAATGTAACTGAGCCAGCTGTGAAAATGAACTGATTCTTCACCTTTTCAGTACACTAGTAAGGTACAATTCATTCTGTGTGGGATTCACTGCAGCTAACTTTGGATTTTTTTAGTTTAGTTGTCTACATCTGAATTAGTCACTTTGGATTCCCTTTATAGTTACCAGACAGAAAAGGCCTTTATAGAGCATGATTCATCTGACCTATCTAGATATCTACCTAAGAATGAGATGAGTCATGTTTGATACTTGATTACAAAGGGAACTGAGATGTTGACTTCTGCAAGTAGATATCTACATTTCATTGCACTTACTCCTCTCATTATTTTGATACCCTTTTCCAATTAAAAAAAAAAAAAAAAAGAAGTTAGATAGGATATCAGGAGATGACTCACATGTCAGCTAGTTTTTAAACTGATTTCCCATTAAACCACAGGCCACTTCTAGAAGCTTCTGTGGGAGGTGTGAAATGTCCAGTGAGAACAGACTTGATAGGCGCTGTTAAATGCATAACTTTTGATATTCAACTTCTAAATATAGTATACTCTTTAATAAATGTTATTAGTTTCCTTTTGCTCCAAGAGAACCCAATTTTTCCATTCTATCAACAACATATTTTTCAATATTGATTTTCTTTGTATGTGCTCACTGGCCTGAGCATCTTCTACAGCAAAACTGGTCTTCAGAAGCAGATATGAGATATTTATTGTCAGACTTTCTTGGCAGAGATCGAAACGTATTTGAAAACAATTCTGACAGAACTTTTATTTTTCTTCTGAATTGTTCACTCATTCATATGTTTGCATCACATACATGCTTACTTTATGTAAATTCAGTACAGTGAAATTCAATATTTTTACATATATGTGTTTATAGAAATAAATGTATATACATGCCTATTGCTTCCTACCTCTCCTTTCACGTCAAATGTCTTTATCTCTAGAATTACTCTGGTCTGCATAACTTTGTTCAACTTCAAACTAAGTAGAAACAGAGCTAAAATATTTTTCTTTCTTCAAACTAAGAATCAGTTAGTATGGTCATGATATTATTCATTAGTTTTATGAAGAATCTTCAGAGCTAGCAGCTATACTGCAGATCTTTGTTTCTAGCGTACAGAAAGCAATTCAATGTAGCATAATTTTAACTTCCAACTAATTAGTGTTAATATATATAGTACATTGTACCACTTTTTCAGGGCAGGCTGTCACCTTTCTGCTCGGTGCATCATCTTTTAAAGCATTTAGACTCTTCACTGTGTTGAGAGTCTGAGCACTGCCCACCCATAGCACATTCCAATATGTTGTGCATTTGTTTGTCAAATTCCATTCTTTGTTCAAGCACATGTCTCAAGTTCTTGATACTTTGGGGGATTTGTTACAAGCATGATCTCAGCCACAATAGATCTGCTATGTTCTATTCTGTCCTTAGATCAATCACAAAACTTACTTTCTAGTGCTTTCATTTTCTCTAATATGTATTTTCTGAAAAACTGTTCTTTGCATTTAAACATTGGATGCAGAACTTCACATCTCTGTAAAGGCGGTATTAAAGTTGTTCTCTTCTGCCTGAATTAACTGAAAACTGTTAAAAAAGCAAATCAACACAGAGGTCTTCAAAGACAGCTACCCTCAGATGAAATGCTTCCTTCTGATTACATTCTCTTTTACTCTTTTACTTTCATGCATTGCTTGTTCATTGCAGAATGAACACTGTTTAAATCTCTTGTGCTTGTCTTCACATTTCCAGAATTATAGTTTATGACAATTCTATTTTTCTTTTCAGAGTATCTTAGCAGATGTCTTTATTCCTTTTCATTGTTGTTGTTGTTGTTAAGAAATTCAATTGTACTTACAGTTGTAATTTTCATAATTACAACTGGGTAATCTTAGGATTACCTCTGATTCTGCATTTTCACCCATTGACTCCCTACTAGTCCATTGCTCATTTATCTTTTTGTTACCTTTAATAATCTCTTATATACTCCTTGCTTTCTCTGCTAGTTCATGGTTTTTTTCTGTTTCTCTCTTCTTAAGAAACAAAGGAACAAAGGTTGTAGATTCTGCCCCTGAATATCTGCTGAGTATTCCTTTCTCTTCATTAAAGCTTTTCAATATTACCTATGAATTGCATAACAGTTAATTATATATTATTATAACTGTTATTGACTTTCTCTCTCTCTCTCTCTCCCCCTCTCTCTCCAATTTTTGCTAGCCAGATTGGAAGTGAGTTGAAAGACTAGCTGCTAAATACAGACAAATTTACTGCCTATCGACCAGCGTTTTTCCTTACCATCGTGGGAGCTGGGCCAGTAATTACATAGAATTAATGAATACTGATTACCTCACATTTCCTGGGGAATAAGAGTACAAATGATGTGTAAAGAAAGATGCAAACCATCCCCTTAAAATTGTTATTTTGGTAGATTTCATACTCATACACAAGAATATGAGAGTCCTGAACTCTAAAATATTCCTCAAGAAGTGGTACGGTGTTTCACTGAACTATTATTACTAGACCTACCAAAATCACTGCTAACATTTCTCCTTAATCTTTTGTCATGATTTAATGAAATACAATACTCATCTCTCTATGTTTTCTACATTCTTGCAGAGTTACACTTAGGCCAATATTTAAACTTTCCCATTCCAGTGTGGATAAATTTAAGGCATTGTGATTGAACACAATGTGGTCAGGCAGAAATTAGTTTTAGTGAAATATTTTGTAATGCATAATAAGGTTAAACTTAGATTAGAATGAAGCAAGTCACTTCTTACATCTAAGCGTGGTTTCCTTCAATTCATCTACTAGACTTTGAAGGACTGAACACTGTTTTACTCAGCTTTCCCAACTTTGCCAGTCACCCAGAGAACAAAAATATATTTTAAAAAAGAAAATAGAATGGATTATGATTGGGAACATCTATTCCCAGCAGTTTGAAGAAATGCATAATCTGAATAGCATCTCTGTTCACTTCACAGAGTTATTTAATCATTTACATTGGAAAATACTCCTAGAAGCATCAAGTCCAATCATCAACATAACACTACAGACTACCAAACAATAAATCATGTCCCTAAGTGCAACATCCACACAATTCTTAAATACCTTCAGTAAAGTAGTTTCCACTAGTCCACCAGTTCTCTGGTCAGCCTGATCCAATACCTAAACACCCTTTTCATTAAGATATTATTCTTAATATCCAACTTAAATATTCTCTGGAACAATTTGAGAGACTGTATCCTTGCGCCTGAGCAAAAAGACCAGCATCCTCCTCTCTGTAGCCTCCTTTCAGGTAGCTGTAAAGAGTAATGATGTCTTATCTCAGCTTCCCTTTTTCCAGACTAAAAAAACATCCAGTTTCCTCATTCAGTCCTCATATAACTTCTTTTCTGGTCCCTTCACTAGCATCAATGTTCTTCTGTGCATTCCAGCAACTCAGCATCCTTCATGTAATGAGGGGACAAAAACGAAGCAATATTCATGTCATGGTCTCATCAGCACCGTGTAGAAGGGGTCAGTTGCTTTCTTCATCCTGCTGGCCACAAAATTTCTGTTAGAAGATGCTACTTGCCCACCTGGACACACTCGTGTTCAACTGATCACTGAACAGCATCCCCAGGCCATTTTCTGCCAGGTAGCTTTCCAGCTACTCTTCCCATGCTGCTGTACCAGCTAGTTACGATCTGAGTGCAGTTACATTGCAGTAATTAGTATCAGCTTATGTAACTTTGTCAATCAAAAAGCATTGTCAATTTTTTATGTTGTTTTTATTTTTATTTTTTTTGAAATTAGCATATTCCTTTATCAAGTGTGTTGGTTTCTGCTCCCAAGTAGCTATACTATATCCTGTGAGATGCTCCTCACATGTCAATGAGTTTGTGAAGGCTTGATGAACTATTCTGATGTCTCATCATTCTTCCAGTTCCAAATGTACTTGAGTTATTATTACATAGAAATGCAATGTAATGGCACTACCTGTTTAATCCTATGTGCCACTCTTGTGCGCTGGTGGCACCTTCTGACATTCATGTTGACAAGATTTTCATGTTCAGTAGAATGTCTAGCTGATCAGTCTTTTTTCACTGCCCATGTGCAATTACTGTAATGATTCACTTTGGAAGTAGCTGAAGTTCCAGGGTTTTACCTTCAGAACAGTTAGGGATTTCAGATTAGGATTTTTTTTCACTGCAACTGTGGCATAAAACTTATCTTCAGGAAAAGAAAGCATGAGGTATAATTTTCTATAACATCTACAGTAAGCACACACCAGCAAGAAAACATGATATGTTACTACCTTGTACAAACTTGTTAAACTATAACACATTTGCTGAATTTGGACAATTCCTCTGATTCTGAGCTTCCAGGAAAAACAAAATCTTTCTCTGGAATCCATATGTAGGGCACCCATAACCTATCCTCTAGTTCCAGAATGAGTGCCTAGTCTTCCTAGCCTTTTCAAGTTTTGATTTTGTGTTTTTTCTCATACTCAGATATTTAAACTGTGGACTCTCCCTCTTACTTCGTCTTATATTCCCTCTCATTTCCTCATGAAAATGGAGCTGAGAGATTTACAGATGTATTTCAGGATTTCCACTCCCTATTAACAAGAAGAAAACAATGCTCACCAACAACGTTCAATATAAAATCTTTATGCAGATTTTATAAGACTTGTCACAGGTCTTAGGGTTTTCATGCAGCCAAACGAATGGTGCTGTATGCACTTAAATGTTAATTTGATATGAGATAGGACTTATTTCGCAAATTTTTTCTCCTTTAATTTCCTCTATCAACCAACTTTCAGGTGAAATTTCATAATGACTTCAAGGCTCATATGAAGTCCTGCTGCTTAAATACAAGTTCATATTAAAGAAAGGATGGTTGGAATTTTTAGCGCCTGTTACAGGATACTTTCATTTGAATTAGATATCCTCCAGGTTAATAAATTTTGATTGCTCCATATTGCTAGCCATCTGCTCCTATTCCTTGGAATCTCATTTCAAGATGGATGTTAAAAAATAATAAACTCAACTCCAATCCCTGCCTCACTCCAGACTAATATAGAACAATATAGTTTGTACTCAAAATAGTAAACAAAGAAGAAGCATTTGATTTACGTGGACATGAACTGGCTTTTCACACCTTCTGTTGGAACATTTTGAGTAACATTGTAGTTATAATCAAAGTTTTCCAGCAGTTCATTACAATATGCTGTTTTCAGTTGTTTATGTATATGCCAAGTTTTAACAAATGAAAAAAAAAAAAAACAAACATGGAGTCACACAAAGTCACATGTGGTCAAGAAGGCCAAAAGTTTGTATTAAAGAGAACATGGCCAGAAAACTGGGGGAGATGCTTCTCCACCCCTACATTGCCCTGGTGAGTGCTGTGTCCAGTTTCAAGCTCATCAGTTCAAAAAAGGCACAGATCTTCTAGAGAGCTTAAATAGATCATTTGCTAGTCAATATTCTAATATAGATAATGATGACTTCCACGTGATGATACTAATCTGAACTTTAGGAATGACTTAGAATCATAGAATCACAAGATTGGAAATGACCTGCAAGATCATCTATTCCACCGCCTTCCTATTACTATTAGTACCACAAGCTACTAAACCATATCTCGTAGCTCCTCATCCAGGAGCCTCTTGAACACTGCCAGGGACAGTGACTCTATCACCTCCCTGGGCAGGCCATTCCAATGCCTGAGCACCCTCTGAGAGAAAAAAGTTTCTCCTAATGTCGAACCTAAACTTCCTCTGGTACAACTTCTGGCCATTTCCTCAGGTCCTACTATTTGCCTGGGAGAAGAGGCCAGACCCTTTTTCATCACAACCTCCCTTCAGGAAGTTGTAAAGTGCAATGAGGTCTCCCCTGAGCCTCCTCTTCTCCAGACTAAA
The DNA here is from genome assembly GCA_037305975.1 of Chrysolophus pictus. Classification (NCBI taxonomy): domain Eukaryota; kingdom Metazoa; phylum Chordata; class Aves; order Galliformes; family Phasianidae; genus Chrysolophus; species Chrysolophus pictus. Next base: position 79,387,150 of record CM074576.1, read on the forward strand.
CAATCCCAGCTCCCTCAGCCGCTCCTCATAAGACTTGTGCTCCAGACCCCTCACCAGTTTCGTTGCCCTTCTCTGGACTAGTTCCAGGGCCTCAATGTCTTTCTTGTAGAAGAAAGGCAACATGATTAATTAGTATCTTTTTTCTTCTTCTAGAAGAGGTGACAAATTATCAACATTAATGTATGATTGATTATATTTTCTGGTTTTAATCCTTTGTTCTTTTTTTACTATTGTGATTTAAATGGAAGATAGAGAGAAAGAGAAAGAGAGATAGAAAGAGTGAGAGAAAGAGAGAGAGAGAGAAAGAGAGAGAGAGAGAGAGAGAGAGAGAAAGTAAGAAAGTAAGAAACGAAGGAAGGAAGGAAGGAAGGAAGGAAGGAAGGAAGGAAGGAAGGAAGGAAGGAAGGAAGGAAGGAAGGAAGGAAGGAAGGAAGGAAGGAAGGAAGGAAGGAAGGAAGGAAGGAAGGAAGGAAGGAAGGAAGAGGTAGTGATGTTTGCCAGAGATATTATTTGTCTGCTTTACATGTGATTTGCACTAGTGAAATGAGCTAATCCAAATTATTTGTAAGGTGATAGCCTTATTTAAAGCTGTGCAGATTTAATTACATTACATAATAGTATATATTACTCAGCTTCAATATTGTATATTCAGTGAATGAAAAAAGAGATAGTATTTCGTTACACTGAACCCTAATTTAAAGTGTTAATCAGCACTTCTGAAATGGCTCTTACTCGCCTCAAGCATTCATAAAAAATCTAGCACATTTTGACTTGATTGATAAAAGGAATGAAGTCTGTCTTGTAGTCAAAATCTGTCATGGCCATGGGCCAAAGGAGGAAGAGTAAGTGGCATATATGAAAAGGAGAAAGAAAAAAGAAGAAAAAAAAATATGAAAATCTGATTTTTTTTTTTTTGCTATTCTGTAAAGGTAGAATTTAATGCCCCAACCAATTATTTATCTTAAATAAGTTTATATATTTATATATTTACCCTGTTTAGAAAATATGGGTGTACCTTATCACAGTGCCATTACAGTAGGCTTTTATCTCAGCTACAGAGCAATTTTCTACTAACCGTTATGTTGTGGATGTAAGTATGTGTGTATGCTATGTAAAGCTGGTGTGCATTTTTGTATATCTTCTAGCATACCTTCATGCAGGGGCTGAAAAAGGATGTATTTGAAAGCTTCAGGTGTAGAAGTGAGACTGAGATACACTTCAGTCCTTGAACTTCTGCTGAATTAAAAAAATAAAGACTGAATTTCATTCAAGTCCAGAATGACATATGTGGGTACAAGTGCCACAAAGATACATGAATCTTCTTTATATTCAACTGCTGAAGTAGAAGAGCTGGTCCCATAACAGATGGTTACATTGAGTACATCCTGTGAAGAGATCAGTGCCCTCATGTCCATTCAAAGAGCAGTTTAGGAAATCAGACCTCTGCTGGAGTCAGTCCCCAGGGTTACAAATGACTGTTTCCACTCAGTGTTTCAGATAAAATAATGAGATGGGGTCACAAGCACATTCTCTCCTTGCACTGACCTCAGGAAATGAAACAGCAGTTGATGGACTTACAGAAAGAAGATAATGCATTCTCTTTTTTCTCCCTCTTTCTCAGAAAGTGCCATAAAATGAATCAGACCTAGAGGCTTCATAAAGTCTCCAAGAAAAAACTGTAGTTTCTATTTCCTTCCTGATGAAAGTCTTCACATATACTGGTTGTAGATGACAGCAGTAATGCTCAAGACAGAATGACTGGCAGAAAATGTGCTGAAGCCTCTGACTGAGTCAGCAAGAATATTTCACTGACACTCGGAGGTGCGGATTTTTCCCTTATGACTTTTCTGTGGATTGTATCCAAAGGATAATCAGATTTTAAAGAATTTTGAAATTTCTCATTATGCATTTTATTCCCTTTATTTAAGAGACTACACATGTAATGTAGTATACCAAAAAGAATAAGCATATTTGATACAGTGCTTTTCTAACACTAATATTTTATCTCAATATATTATTGATTCTATATATTACTGAAATGACTCCTTAGCTTGAAAAACAGTATGCCAACATTTGCTACTGATCACCACTGTCACTTCACAAGATTTTCTGTTTATTCTTCTTCAATAATGCACATATTGTGTCCTGGCTTTGTCAGGAATAGAGCTAATTTTCATCATAGTATCTGGGATGGATGAGAATAAAGTTGATAAAACATCAATGCCTTAGTTGTTGCTGAGCAGTTCTTACTCTAAGTCAAGGACTTTCCAGCTTCTCAGACTGCCCTGCTAGAGAGGGGCTGAGGGGGAACAGAAAGAGCACAAAGAGCTGGGATGGGGCAAAACCAAAGCAGCCAAGGGGATATCCCATACCCAATGACATCATGATGAAGAAAGAAACTGTGGAGGTGGTAGCAGAGGTTGCCATTGTTCAAGGACTGGCTGGCCATCTGCCAGCTGATGGTGAGAAACTGCATTGTGCTTCACTTGTTTTTTCTTCTTCTTCTTTTATTTATCTTTTATTCTTTTATTTAATTAACACTCCTTATCTCAACTGATGAATTCTCACACTTACAACTTATTCAAATCTTTCTCCTATCCCACTGAGTGAGAGTGAGAAAATGGCTGTGTGGTACTTAACTGACTGCTGAGTTGAACTACAGCATGCTGTCAAACCAAGTTAGACTGCTCTTTGCTTCCCTGATGTCTGTATAATCCTTATTATAGTAGTTATAAAAACTATTGCATTTGAATTTAATTTTATATTTTCCGTGAACTTAGTAAATATTCAATTTATTGAACTGAAAATTCTTTTAATGTTAGTATTTAAAAGATTTGGATAATTGAAATAGTTTCATGACATTCACAGACATCTTAAAACTTTTCAGTGAAGAGCTTTATTGTCTTTTAACATTATCAGTTTGTATTCAAACATGTTGTGTCAAAGTGCAACCTACAAATACAAGTTAATACGCTCAAAAAAGATGCTCTTACATGCCATGCAATTCAAATGCAAGTTAGCCATACAATTCATGTAGGGTAAGCAAAGTGAATAACAGTTGCATGACTATCACAGATAACTTTCAAAATGAAGAATTAATGCAAAATGCCAAGTATCTAGGGTTAGAGAAATTTGCCAAAATTCAGAACATGCTTATCACTAGCTGGTGATAAATGCTGAAATGCTGAAGTCCCATCACACCACTATATTTGTATTTAGCAAATACAAATCCATGTAAATAATTCTAAAATTTTGAAAACAACCCTTGAAAAGAAAAATATGGTACAGTGTTTCTATTAATACAGTGGTAATTGCTTTTCAGCTTATTGCCTTGTCATGATTTTATGATTTTTGGTTATCGATATTCCACATTGTAACATCATGTAGCACACTGGGAGTTAAAGAGTTAATGCTCCAGGTCCAGGTTCCTGTCCAGAAGAGAAGAACTACTACATTCCCCAGAGGACTGTTCACTGTTCTGTTATCATTTCTGTTCAGGGGGAACAGATAAAAGGCCTTGGTAGGTCACCTGAGATCCCTTTTTTCCCTAATCCCTTTCCAGGGCACAGATCCGTCGGTCCCTCCACCTCGCTAGTTATGGAACTGGGCCGAACCAGCCCATAAACCATTGACATGCCCCTTTAACAAGGTCGTATTGATTTCACGTTGACAAGAGTAAAAACTGTGTAAACACAAAGATATTGCAAGTCTGAAAATAAACCTCATTTGACAGACACAGAATTCCAAAGCCTTTTTGTTTTTTTCTTTTACTTTATTATTTTCTTTATTTGTAGCGTTTTCTAACAATGAGCTCAGCGTCTGTATTTCTTCTTAAAATTATTTTTAGTTATAGAAGATGAAATCCTCTAAGTTTTTGGGTTTTGTTTTTTTCTTATTCCAGTTTTTAAATGAATTATGTGGCAAAACAGAAAAGAAAGGAGAAAGTTGACCTTCATTGAGAAGTGTCTTTGAATCGTCCCATGAAAAGTGATTTTGTTTGATGAAGTTAAGAGAATCTGCAAATTCCATTTCTACACAGGTCCTGGTATATCACTTTAATATCTTTTCTCTAGTATCTGTTATGAAAGATATTCATGGCAATTATGTCACAATGGAGTCAAAGCTGAAACCGTGAATACACTTTCTTGTAGCCTCCCGTTTTTCAAACTGAGGTGTCACTGGCACTTTGGTTTCTACTGTTCTACCATCAGACAATTTTTTGCCTTCATAGTAGCAGAATATAAGGATGATACCATTTCTTCTTCCCTTTGATGTACAGATAGTCATGAAAGGAAAGTAGAATTTTAGATCTGAGATCCACCACACAAAGTTTCAAAGAGATTTTGAGTTTCAAAGAGATTTTCAAGGAGGTATAGAACTATTCAGCCTAAAACTTCCATAGGAGTTCGATGATATTTTGTACAAAATTAAAATACTACTTTATTTACAAAATCATATTTAACATTAACGTATTCTCTAATCAATTCAAGTTCTCATCTTTTTCATGTGTCACAGTGATATCTAATAGAAAAAATGTCCTCTACCCTTTTTTTTCCTCATGTGTGCATGTCTCACAGTTACTAGTGTTAATAAGTCTAGAAGAGAATATAGACATCTGAGACAAAAATTATATAAATGTGTGCATTTTCATTAGTGAATTTGATACTGAAAATTAGCATGGAAGAGGTGCTTATAGGAAAAAAATGTTAAGCTTTCTAAAGTGCAGTATGGACAGTAGAAATACAGAATATTATACATTACCCTCCTAACCTGACTAACATTAAAAGACTCGAATTAGAAAAGGCTGAGTGCTAAATAAATTTTTATATTATGTAAAAACAAACAAACAAAACCAACAAATCTGTTGAAGAGTATTTCAATGAATTCCACTAGTAGGTTTAATAAGGTCGTACCTCATGTTTCTGTTGAAGCTTTCCTCATTCAAAGTTCTGCCTTGATCTTCTGAATAACAATTCTAATTTTCTACAAGCAAATGAGCTTCAAGACCCCAAGCGCTGAGCAGCGATTTGGACAAGATTTAAACAGGTAATCTGAAAGTGGCAAAATTCCTATTCATCTCTCATCCACATGATTTAAGACAAACACAGTAAAAAAAGCTCCATAATTACAGTATATGTGAATTGTACTTATATTGCTGTTCTCAGTGTCTTCTTGTAATATTCTTGTTTTTCAGAGTTCTTGGTTAATTTGCTCATGATTCCTAAAACCAGTTACTTTTACCTGAGAATCTGCTTTGAAATCTTATTTAGACAGGAAATATTTGATTTTACTCAACAGCTGAACAGACAAAGCAGCCCCAAAAAGATATTGATTCATTCTTAATGAAGTACAAAGTAAATGAAAATTAAGAAATAGTGCTTATATATGACTAATACTTGTCTAAGAGATTATTATAGGCTGTTATTATAAAATAAAATACTTTGAATAAACACCACTGAAATGACTCTCAATCAACTGATAATAAAATAGTGTAATTCCTTTCATATGATTAAAACTTAGAGAACTATCTTCCCACTTGTATGTACAAGTAATTCCTTTACTTTCTTACAATCAGAAAGACAAGAGACAAAGATGTCAAATGGCAAGCTGAAAAATGCACAGTAAGCCTTCAGTGGAGCTGGAAAAAGGATCACGTGGAAAAAGGACCCCTCCAACGCTCAGTACAATGCAATCAATTTAGTTCTATGGGAAATCTTTTCTTCCTTTTTTTTCCCCCCCTTTCCTTCTTATTTTTCTTCTTCCCAAAAGTCTTGAAACATCAGTGTTGATATTATGCATATTAGAACATTATGTAAACATCCAAGAGCCATAGAGAAGAGTTATTTATGTCTTCTATAGGGATATCACTAAAAGAACATATGAAACAATGAATTAACTTTCCTTGAAAGAACTGAAAACAAATAAACACAAAGAAAAAGTAGGATTTGTTTCCTTTTTATATTGCAGTTTCATTACATATTGTGAAATCAAAATGTTCTCCGAAGAACGGTTATTTCAATGCAGAACTTAATCAATTAGAAGTCACAGGTAAATTTGCATAAATATTTAACTATGTGCTGACTAACACCCAATGACTCCAGGAAAATGATGCATCAGTTGAATTTATGGAAATGATTAATTAAGAATGTTGAAAGATGAAGACACAAGCGATACATTCAAAGGACGTACAAGACACCTGAAACTACAATACAGGACAGAAATGTTATTTACTTTATATGAAATTTAAAACAAAACAACTTTATTTTACCAAAGAAAATGCAGGTTATTAGGATTTATGTTTCATATTGCCAGGTGGAATTAAAGAGTCAGAGCACAAAGCTAAATAATAAATAAAAAAGCTGAATGGCTTTAATCATGAAAAGTTTAATAGAATTACTGAACAAGAAATAATTAAACATTTTTAAATTTCTTTCATCTCTGGAAATAATAAAACTCTTTTAGGTTAGCATTAGAAGACAATTTTTCAACTAACTGAAATAAAACTCAGTTCTCAAATTTGAGAATCTGTTCACTCCCTGTATTTTCTTAAAAATATATATGCTTTTGCAATAGAGACAATAAAATAACCTGAAATTAACAATAAAAATCATTTAGCATTCATATTAATTTGGTTGCTATATTATAACCTTGAAATGTATAATAATTAATTTGGCAATATGCTCAAGTAACACTTCTAGATATCTTTGGAATGTGACATAAATTTAATGTTCCATGATCCCATTTTCAAAGATTCCAAAACACCAAGTTCTTCTTTCAAATATTTCTAAACAGATAATCATGTTTTCATTAGGTATCAAATAATTAAAGAGGAATACTTTCTAGCCCAAGAGGCATTGAAGACAAACAGTGCTGAAAAGTAGAGAAGATATTCCCAACAGTAAAAAAAAAATAAAATTCTCATGTTCAAGACATGATGCCCTTCTATCTTTAAAATTGGAATTAGTTTTTCCTGTGGATAGAAACCATGTGCAGTGAACATTCTTTAGAAAACAGGAATCAGAATGTGAGTGAAAAAAAAGTAGAGTATTAACTGTGAAGTTTCTTCCATAACCTTTCCCAGACCTGAGGTTAGAGGAGCTACAAATATTTATAGGAAACTTGTTTGGACATGTAAGATGACTGAAAGCTTAAATACAAAATAAGTGAACAAATAATTTTTTTTACTTGGTATGTCAAGGCATTTATCTCTCCTGAAATCAGTTTGCAAATACTACGACAGCTGCAGTGAGATTCTCCTGTGTCGCATCTTTCTTTTGCTGGAATTCAATAAACATTAAATTGGAAAGCTCCTACTTACAGGTATCCATCTCCCAGTGCAAGCTGCTCGCTTTCACTATTCTAGCAGATTTCTATAAGAACAACATAAATTTGCCTTACAAATTAGCTCTTTAATATTTAAAAAAGGGAAACACACTGGTGATACCCTACGATTTTATTGCAGTCCATATACAAGATTGTACCATATCACATAAGATTTACTTGTATCTAAGAATAACTTCAAGGTATCAAGAATACAAAATGCCTTAGGGTAGGGGCAGACTTAATATACATTTAGAGCACTGTCACAGTAAATTATTATGATAAGGTTAGGAGAACTAAAATTTCGTGATTTATAATGAATTACTGCTTGTATGCACTGAATCTTGGAATGAATCCATAAAAATGGATTTTCACCATCCTGTCATCAAAACTTCATTGCAGAAGACTGTCAGAATTATTTTAGAAATGCAGGTATACCTGAGTGGAACAGATGCATCTTGGGCAGTTGCTTAACAGCAGTACAGACTCTGTGACTGTTTCAGAACTAAGTTCAGGTAAGCCTGAACTTAGTTCTGAACTATGCACCAAGAGATCGTGTCCCACTGTTTCCTATTCTTCTTTCAGATGTGTGTACCCCAATTAAATATATAGCAGCCAGTCATTATATATTCTTCACATTCCTTCTTAAGATTTATTTTGGTATCTAACAAATGAATGAGTAGAAACAAACTTTGCTTCTATTCTCTATAAAAAATTAATTATGATGATTCTATTTTTTATACCAGTGTGACATTTGTCTATGACATACTTTTTTCACATTATTTTTGATATTATGAGTCTTTAAAAATATTTGAGTATATAAACCTCTCTTATTTTATTAAAGCATCCATTGTTTTGATGAGCATTCTGTAGACTTCACTATCTCTTGCTCCAGGAAACAGTTCCTATTCTTATGCTCTAATGATGTATTTCTGAATTTCCCCTGGAATAATTGTGAAGACATTCAATCAAATCCAGTGGAGTGTGTGTTTTTACCTGCTCCATCCACCCCCATATTAGTACATAATATTATTAACAGAAGATATTCTGATGATGGACATATTTCCTCCGCATTAGTTCTTCCACACTGCTGCTTCAGGAACAGTCTAATAAAGGTAGCGAAATGCTCACAAACTCTAAGAAGGCTTTCTCACAAGTTTCTTAGTGGTAAACTAAGTAACTAATGAGCATGAAATTCATGTATTTAAATTGGATGCACATTCTTAGGGATTTTTATCCTCCTTATTGTGTCCCGATTCCTCATGTCCCTCCAGTCTGATCTCTAGCAAATGAGGCAAAGCTATGCCAACCACAATTGCAGCATCAGATATTTCCTTTCTAACAAGAGTCAGGCCAGGGAAAATTGGTGAGTATAGAGACACTTTGGATTTTGATCGGTCCTGATTACTTCTGATGAACAGCTTGCTGGAATTGTTTTTCTCCTCTTACAAAAAATCTTAAGGAAAAATGAGAAAGGAGACTAAAAGTTTCCATTCTGCAATTCTTCATTCCAGAGACTTCATAAAAAGTAAATTAAAAGCCAGTTAATCAAAGAATGGTTTGGGGTTGGAAGAGACCTTGAAGATCATCTAGTTCCACCCCCCTGCTATAGGCAAGGACACTTCCCACTAGATCAGGTTGCTCAAAGACCCATCCAGCCTAGCCTTGAACAGCTTTAGGGTAGGGGCATCCACAACCTCACCAGCCAGCCTGTTCTAGTGCCTCACCACCCTTACAGTAAATAATTTCTTCCTATCTAGTCTAAATCTTCCCTATTCGAGTTTTAAGAAATTTCTGCTCATCCTTTCACTACATGTCCTTACAAAAAGTCCCTCCCCAGCTTTCCTGTAGGCCCCCTTCAGGCACTGTAAGGCTGCTGTAAGGTCTTCTCTAAGCCTTCTCTGCTCCAGGCTGAAAAGCCCCAGCTCTCTCAGCGTGTCCTCACAGAGGAGGTGCTTTAGCCCTCTGATCATCTTCATGGCCTTCCTTTGGACCTCCTCCGCCAACTCCATGTCGTTCTGATGGCTCAGTTCTTTTTTTTTTTTTTTTTTTTGCTGTAAGACCATCTTACAGTATCTTATTCACAACAAAGTTTTGTAAAGCTTCATTGTTGTGAATTTCTATACATAGTCTGATCCAGCATACAGTTCTATATCTGCTTGGTAAAAACTATGAGCCATTTATAACCCAAATCTAAGTAGAAATAGGATTTTTACTTATATAAAGTTCAGTCTACCATATGTTTCATTTAGGCAGTCATTTTATTTAATTTTAGAATATGTTGTTTCATAGTTAGTGACAAAATATGATGCATATAACTGTATTTGACTACTCATTTTCCAAACATTGTTATCTATGGTAGAAGAACAAGAAATTCTCTAATTGTTTGCATTGCTTATATATAATTTCTTTCATAAAATTTTGGGTAACTATACTTCAGATATAGTACATATACTACTATATCACATTAATAAAAGTCAGTATTTTGTGAAGATTGGTACACTTCTCAGTAGTGATAAGCTGATTGTAAGCCATTTTTTATTTTATATGCTATCCCTTAGAAGGTATATCTAAAATGAAATAAAATATCGCATAATACCTTTAACTTCCATCAGCAATGGGTCACACATAAAAAATGCCTATGTCTACTTTCATAATTCATTGAAGTCAAAAGCTTTTCATCTACAACAGCTGAAGATTTTTATTCAAATCCTGCAAAAGTAGCCAGTATTCCTTAAAATAAAAGGTTGAAAAGACAGGGCAACACAGCATGATCGTAACATTCACGGCAACAATACTTTCATCATTAAAAAATTAATAGTAATCACTGAAGAACAATAGGAGAAAAATACAAGAAGCCCTTTTTTAGCCTTTTTTTTTTTCCCTTTTGTATGATTTGATATAGAATTGTAAGCAGTTAGGAAAAAGAAATAAAAAAACGTTTCCATGATTTCATGTAGTAAGGACAGTTTTCTTCCACTGTCCTTATATAAAGCTTGACTCAGAAAATAATATATAGCTTAGATCTGCTCAGATTTTTACTGAGTAATATTTTGTGAAAAAATATATTCTAAAGCCCTTAAGAAGACAGTATGCATCCTGGAAAGCACCCAACATCGGACTAGATTAAGGAATTTATGATTTTCCCTAGATCATCTTTGTTTTTGAATACACACTATATTTTGAGGAAAATAAATCATCTCTTTAATTTAAATATTGAGTTGATAGAGATTTATTGTTAATTACAGTTTGTAGTCAATTTTATATGTACTCTAAATATTAAAAATAACAGTTTAGTGAAGGCATTTCCAAAATGGGTACAAGGAAGGAACAGCTCAATCACAAATCATTGAATGGATTAGGAGATTTGTGGTGGCCTACAGTCATCTACTTTATTTATATCAGATCTTCATTCCCTTCATATAAATCAAGGGAGATCTACTGAGAGTAGTCTAGATATTTGGATAATAGATGCTGGAAATCCATCCTTTCTGAGATAAGAAAAGACCATATATTAAAAACATCTTCAGAAAAATGCAAGCCTTAAAACAATACTCAGTAATTATCATAATATACTTTTGTACCTTCTTTCAATAAGTAATCAGATCTATTTCATTTCATTTGTTTAATTATTTCATATTTTTTAAGTTTATTTTATATTGTTTTGTTTTATTTTAATAAGACTGCAAATGCTGAAAGTACCACATCTCACAGAAAGAATTTTAACTGTTAACTGGACTGGTTAGTACTAGATCAGTATTGTTTTCTGGTGTCTACTTATTTGTCATTGTTAACTTCTCTGTTGACTTTTCTTGATGAAGAAGCACAGAAATCATTTTAAAAAAATGCTTGGCAGTTCAGGAGTTTGTTTTAGTTTAAAGGTAATCCATTTACCTCTGCTCTGAAAATCAGATCATACAGATAATAAAGGAAAAAAATCCACCAAAACTCTTGATAATTCATATAGCTGTGCAGCAAAACTCTGCATTTCTGTTAAACCAGCAAGCAGATGCTTCTGCCAGAACTCAAGGACTTTTGCTTAAAATAGCTAATGCATTATATTAATTCCTTGTATCACCATACACATCAGAACATGTTCTACTTTAACTTGGCTAAAGATACGTCTTGTAGATGAGCTTTAGAGATACTTGAATAGAGAAACCTTTCTACACTTTAATAAATGCAGATGTTAAGCTCTGAGAATTATCTAAAATTGTTTTGCCAGAAACTTGTTGGAAAAATATTTGGATTTTAACTACAGAAAAATCCTAAGAAAAATAAAAATCAAATTTACAACACATTGCTGCTAGAAACCTGATTTTAAAATAATTATTGATTAAAAGTTAGCCAAAACCAGTACTATGTTATTTTATGCATCATTTCAGAATTCATTAAATATGTATCAATACTTAGAATTAATACATATAATGAAAGTACTCATAGAGTCTTCAGGAAAATTATAGCAAGCTATTCAATAATTGCAAATGATTAAACATGTTTAATGATAGAGATTTCAAGAAAGGGTCTTTTATTCTTCTAATATGAGCAATTTTATGTGATATTTTTCCTACTTTATCATTATAAAATATTTCATTTTGTTACATCACAGGACAGGTTATTGAGATTATGTGACCTAATACTTGAATAAAGCTCTTGCAATCTGTGTATACACACGTAAACTGCGGCCACTCAACACAACAAATGTTCATTTTACTTTTCTCATACTACAGGTATATGACTAGAGATCTGCATAAAATTCAAGGGCAAAGAATAAATATTTTAGGCCTTTAAAAGATGTTCTGCTAATATTTGCTGACTAGATCTTTTGAAGAAAACTACTATTGAAAATAAAAGCCTGAATGCTAATTTTTGTCTCCATTCTCTTCCACATTTCTGTTTCTATTCATCCTAATCCTAATGAGATGCACCATCACGTTGTCCCAGCACCTTACTTCTGCTGTCCCACAGAATAATCTCGATTAGATTGGGATCACTAGGACTTCAACAGCTCATACGAGGTCTTAGAGCCTATACTCGGAAAAAAATGTTTGCACCAAATGACAATTTTCCCTTCCAAACAAATTATGCAATATTTTCAACAGCAACACGGAGACCAAGGTTACAACACATAACTTATAAATTAGAATAGTACTGATTGACCAGCAGAGACATGTAAATGATGTTTTTCATAAAAATGATCTACATGCAAATGCAAAATAAAATAACGGAAAGATTAACAAGTGATTTAAAATGGTATCATTCAGATTTACTCTTTAAGATGCTTACTTCCATCACTGCTCAGTAGTGTATCGGGTTATTGACAATGGTGACAGTTGGGCAAGTACTTCTATTGTATTTAACAGATTGGTTCCCCAATAAGCAACCTGAGGTCAGAAGTCTGTTTTCATATTCTACAAATGTGCAGCTGATCTCATGTTTAATTATTATCTATTTGGCCAAGCATACAGCACAAACAGCAGACATTAAATTGAAGCAAGTAAATTATGAGCAACAGCATTCTCTCAAAACTATTTATTCAAGCAATTCAGCAAATGTCTATGAATATTTAACATGTTTTTGAGATCTAATTTGTGGACAGTCTGGTAATCAAAAACAAAACAAAACAGAGCAAACCATATTGAAGTTTGAGAACATTTGCAGGGGTAATCTTGGGGCTCTCGCCTTCTCTGGAGTGCTATAAGCTCAGATACCTTCTCTCTTTCATGTTGAAGATTAATCTGATCTCTGACACTAACTGCTGCTTAGCACTTTTTGAGCTCATTATTTATCGGTTTAATCAGCAAAAGCAGTGCACCACTGGACTCTATGTAGTCCCAAATCCCATGATCTTTTTTTTAACCCACTGCAAGCCTCTCTAAATGCTGTATGTCTATTTTGCTGAACTGTATGGAAAATTATGCATGTACAGAGGTTCTCACATTGGCTTCGACACTACAGATGAATGCTGAATGTTGGACAAAGGATTACAGTATTTTTCAGAGCAGATTGCTAAGCATTATCATTCTTTAACCTTTAGTCTCTTTTCATGCTTACTCATCAACATTTTAGAGCAGTAGGTCATAAAGAAGCTTCAAGCTGGAATATTGCCTTAAGCTGTTTAATTGCAATTTTTAATGGGTCACTGTGTTTTTAAATTTGTCATGTGCAAAGACTAAAAAGTTAAAAAATCTCTTTAGAAGAAGCATATTTTTTCAGATTTAGTTATTGTTGAAAGACCTAGCTATTCAGTTGGATGAACAAAGTAGTTGAAGAGAAATGACAGCCAAATATACCTCAACTGGGACAAATAGTGCTTCTACAGCAAAGAGTACAAGCAACTTGCTCTGGAATGCTTTTTCAGACGAAGAAAATTTGCTGTTGTCCTAAGAAAAAGAGAACCTTGATACAGTCCTAACCAGAAGTCAAGGTGCTTATATTCTGCTAAGTTGCTACTACGCATCTAGTTTTTTTTTCTGAAGTGAAGAAAGGCATCTCTTGATGTTATTAGACACCTCAAGATGTATTTTTGTTCTGTTTGGTAGAAAGCCTTGAGAATTACTTTCATGAAAGCACATCTTTCCACCTTATTAAGGTTTCAGATAAAGAAAGTCTACTTCAGAACAAATTAAGTAGAATTATAGTTTTCATTTGTAAATTTCTCTTTTAAAAATCCATTAACCAATCAAAATGTTTTTTCAGCTCTTAATACATACATTTATTAAAATATATTTCTGTGCATATCAATCTTCTTAAAATCACTCTCTGTTCCCATAGAAGTATTCACATAGCAAGTGTAACAAGGAAATTATAGGAAAGAAAAATTGGTGTGGGTTTTTTTTCAGATAAATTTTTCACCACTCAGAAGAGCAAAGTTTGGCAAGTATTCTCAATTTCTGCACATAATCACTGATATTCACAATTTGCTGTGCATATGGAAAAATATTTAATTATTTTTAACAGTTTTAAATGATCTTATTCTCAGAAAGGGAAATGTTTTCTTTCCAAAACAATAAGTATTAACACTTTCTGAACATCATAATAAACTATATCTCATCCACTTCATCAGTGATATCCGATTCATATTCTTCACACTACTTATTTTTCCTCCTTCTGTAATAAAACTTGATAGGAATTCCAGAGAAATAATCTTATATTGTACTAAGTATATGGTAGCATTCCAAACTGAGAATAGGTATAACTCCACAGGAGAGGAGGCACTTTGGCATTCACAGATGGCTGAATCTTGAAAAACTTTGCACAGCTGACTGAATTCAAGGGCATCCTAACATATGCACATAAACAAATGCATCACTTGTTTTTTAAAAAAAGCATTTAGTTGCTAATTATGTAGGTTTAATTAAAGGTGTCAAACAGCTATGGTAAATCTCCCTCTGCTGGACACTCACTACATGACTGTCTGGACACTACAAGATGATCCTCCTGGTGCTCTTTTGCATTTATTGAATTAAATAAGCTGCAGTTTTCAGAAGAAGTCACTTATCTCCTTTTGTCTTTCTGCTTATTCATATTATTGTGTTTTCATCTAACAAATCTTATGAAAAAATGTCTCTCTGAATACTGTCTACATTTTTTTGAACTTTTAATGTTAATATTAAAATTCTTTGTCTTGGTCTTTGGGGAATTGCAAGTCTACATTTCTCTTAATACAGGCAAAAATTGCTGAATTATTTTTACAGATTTTTTTTTTTTTGTCAATATCCTGCCCCAGTTTTCAGATTGAATGAAAATTAGATTTTCATTTATTTTCATCTACTTTTTTAAAGGTAAACCACCATTAAAGTTATGATTTTTTTTTTCCAAGAGAGAAATGAGTGGTGTTGCTCAGGGGTTAGTACTGGGGAACATCCTGTTTAATATCTTCATTGATGATCTGATCAAGGGGACTGAATGCAGCCTCCGTAAGTTTGCAGGTGACACCAAGCTGAGAGGATCTGCCCAAGGCCATACAGAAGGATCTGAATAGACTTGATCAATGGGATGAGGTGGGAAATCAGCATCTACTTCCAGGTAACACCAATAGGACAAGAGAAAATGGCATCAAGTTGTGCCAAGGGAGATGCAGGTTGGATATTAGGAAAAATTTAATCTCAGAAAGAATAGTGAGGCACTGAAACAGGGTGCCCAGGGCGGTGATGGAGTCACTGTCCCTGGAGATGTTCAAGAAACACATAGATAGGACACTTCAGGACATGGTGGTGATGGGTTGACACCTAGACTTAACGATCTTTGATGATTCTATGATTTAGCCTTGAACCTCATTATCTTAATGTGAGCCTACTTCTCAAGCTTGTCCAGATCCCTTTGGATAGCATCCTTTTTTTTCCTGCTGTATCAATGTGGTGTTGGCTGTAAACTTACTGAGGATGCCTTTGATCCCACTATGTCATTAATAAATATATTAAACAACAGTTCCAAGATGAACTCCTGAGGAACACCACTCATCATCAGCCTACATGTGGACATAGAACCACTGATCACAACTGGAGCTGCAGCCATCCAGCCAGTTCCTTTTTCACTAAGTTGTCTACCCTTCAAATTTATACCTCTTCAATAATACAGTAACAGCTTAGAGTAACTGTAAGAAAGTGTCCAGTAAAAGTATATACAAAACAAACCACAAAAAGAACATATTCACAGATTTAATCATTCTGTGATAAAGGCTTCATTTTCTACTGAAAGTGCATAGAGATCCTTAACTCATTGGGATCTGAAAGATTTGTGCCAGAGAAAATAACAGAGAATTGACGCCTGATAATTATAGCTATGATGTTAGTGTCTCTGCCTTTTCCACTTATTTCCACTCATTAGAAGAACTCAGAAGAACCTTCAGACCACTTGAACCAGTCTGGTGTTTGATCAGCAGTATCTCCGATGAGAACTGGTCATAACAGCATTTCTGCTGAACCTTTTTTACCACTGGAGTTCAGTGCTGCTGTGCAGCAAAAGATGAGGACAGTGCCTTCTACTGGGATACAAATGCTATAGAGCAATAAAAGATGACAAAGAAAAAATATTAGCTCACCTCTTCCAACAACTAGTGAAAGCTCAAGAGGAGCACAATTTATCCAAAGAGATACTGCTCCCTTGGCTGCTAACCCCTAAATGAGGGTGTAAAGGGGTTGACCTTGGCTTGACCTCTTCCAGTCACTCAGAAATATTGCTTGCACCTATGCACCCATGGTCAGTCATGCCTTCTCACCTAGCGCTCCAACACTGGTTCAGGCCATGTCCCAGCAATTCCACTGCAGATGCTTACCATGAAATTGTTATAACAGATACGTTACACTGTAAAGAAAACTAATATGCTGACTCGAATAACTACTGTATATAGGGCTATATTTTGTCAGCAAGAGTCTTCTGCACAAGATTTTCAGTTTATCTTTGGACATAAAAGCTACAATAGCTTATTCATTATTTGGGCTAATGGTCAGTTAAAATGTGGACCCAATTTTGGTGCTGGCAGGTATCTTGATATAGCCCTCTGCAGTTCCTCTAGATTGGAGAATTTGCTTATGAGTCATCAGAGGATACAGAAGAATAGAAGGAATCACATTTTACTGTAATCTCTCACATCTAAAGGTTTACCAAGATACCATTTTTCTCACTGTCAAAATATGCCTGAGAGTACAACTGACTGAGTTAGTATATTCAGGCCAAAAATTTCAGGCATGATAATGTTTTTTTTTAATTTATACCACTTCCAATTTAATGTTAAAAGTTTTGAGTTAAGAATAGAATAATAATGCTCAAAAAGAAAAAACGTGGCTTTACTGTTTCAATCTACTAAAGATAAGAGACAAAAATATAAGGAATTTTATATAGCTCATTTTAGTTAATATCTAATACATACTGGTGTGTCTTTGATACCTGCAGACTTGTTACCTCTTCCAGGAATACAACTTATTCTTTTGTGAATAAGAACTTTTTCTGCTTACCACTACTATGCTCCCTCTTAATAGTAGAGAAACTTCTCAACATTGATTTTTTATGTTTCCTCATTAACTTTGCCACCATCCGTATACTGGAAGTTGCCTATCTTAATTACAGGCACACCATGCAGTCAAATCCTCTATAAGATTTTGTATTGATGTCTTAACTTTAAAAATAAGAGAATATGGATGATTTGTTTGCTTGTTTGTTTTTCGACAGCCCTTTCTTTAAGCTTTCCCAGGGCCAGACAGATTAAAAAAAAACCAACATATTTTAGGAATTACAATAGTTTTTTCTAGTTTTCATCTAAAAAAATATCAAGCTTTGTATTAAAAGAATTTTGTAAGGAATATTACAATACATGACAATTAAACCGTACATTTGTTAAAATTGTTTATTAGACAGGATATTACATTGCATAACACAGTAAACCATCAAAATGCTGGAACATTTGATGGAAAGGAACAACTGCAATCATATACCTACACCACAGTGTCATCTGCATTAAAAGGCACAAGTCATACTTGTTTTTAAATGATTCCAAGTAGCCATAAATAATCTGCCTAACGACTTTGCTGAATCATTGCCAGAATACTACATACATTCTCATAGTTCTTCAAATTCTTCCTCTCAAAACATTACCTCTTAAATGTTTGGAGAATATTTGGAAACTTCTTAACAATCTTGTTCTAATAGATCTTTTTCTTGGTGAATTGGGGCTTTGAAAATAATTTCTTGTTAGATAGCAGAAATAGCAAAAAAATATTAAAAAGTAATATAATTTTTTTAGACCTTTTTGTGTTAGAATACATTTTGCATTGGGATATTCTTGACTAATCACCCCTGGAGCAGTAGATAAGATCAGAATGATATTTATATAAATACAGTTCCCCTCTGAAACATTTGTGAATCATGATCAAATTGATCTGTTTAGTTAAAAATTAATTATTAGTTATAAATATAATTCAGTTCTCTGTCATTAATCTTTATAGTGAATGAGAAATATGGAGAAATAATGAAGTCCTGCGTTAATATTTTCCTCATTAAATGTGCACTTATGGGTATGTAGAACACAGTTCCAAGCATCCAGTATGGCTGTGCTATAGCAAATTTTACAAAAAATAGCAAAAGTAGCAATTTTTTATTGCCTAGTTGATTACATTCTGGTAAAAGCTCCTGGAACATTGTCAGTCATTCCCATTCCATACTGTGACATTGTCTAACTCTCTGCTAGGAAAAACAGAAAAAAAGGCTTCTGTTTGTTCCACTAGTAATCTCAAAATAAATTAAGTGGGGAACTTGTACGCAGCATCTGTAGACATGCTACAAACTCAAAGGTAATAAAAATGTATTTAATTAGGTCAACAATTTTAGCACAAAACAGGTAAACACATTCTGTTTCCATGTCTCAGAGAATAATTTCTAGCGGATCTTTAAAGCAGTGGCTTGTAACACCTTTGAGACCTTAAAACTGTTCAACATTGGCAGCATGTTATTAGTCCTGTACATATCAAAAATTGCTGTTATTTCTTTCCTGCTTTTATACTCAGGCATTTTAAAAGGCTGAAGAACATGTAACAATGATGCAAATAATAAGATTTTAACACATTATGGTATTGTTATCATTCTAGTGCGTATACTTCTCTTGCTATTTTGGTGCAAAAATGATGCAAGGGAAGGATGTGTACTCTGAAAGAAAACAACGATGATGCTGAAATGAAGTTACGTTATGCATTTCTCAATTACACATTCTATGTAAGTATCTAAAACTTGGTAATGAAAGTGTGTGTGTATCTAATTCTTATTAATAAGTGTCAGTAAATATATTTTCTTTGTGGATTCAAATGGTGTGTACTTTTCTAGTACACTTTTTAGTCAGATTTTACTGACTGATCTGAAATGTTGCTTTCCTATGACTAAGGCTGGGGGGGAGTCATTGCAGTATACTACCATTAACAACAATTCATTGAAGTATCTTTATATGACTATGGTTTATGGTACACTTAATGATAAAAGGACAGTATACAGGCATATTACTTTGCTGAAGATTTTGAGATCATCTTCATAAAGTATTATTGAGATATGAATATATTGCAATAAGCTGTTTATTTTTCCAGCTTGCAATATATGCCAGAGGCTGTCTAATGTGTTTCTCAGGCATTGAAGGGAAGTGCTCAAGGAACTGTTTGTGAAGATCTGTTATCAAATGCATCAAGAGGTATCTGAGATATTGTTTTGTTATGTACAGTTACTTGGCAAGGTAACAGCTTTTAAACTGGCCTTCTTAGTGTGGATGTTAGCAGCAAAGTACCTCCACATCCTTTCCTTTTACTTTTATTCCTAACACCTCTAATTCAGGAAAAATGGTAACAGAGACAGAAAATTAATAGAACCATAAAATCAAAGCTGTAGAAAATTGATTTTAAAGGACGTTCTAAACAAATTGTTAGTTGCAATTACCATTTGAATACTGAAATTTCAGTGTTAGGTGTGCGCAAAGTGTATTAGCTCATACAGTCCTCCACATTATTAGAACAGTAGTTTATAGAGCACTACTCTATAAGGGTTTCTGCCATATTCATTAAGCCATTAAACTTTGTGTGATTAAGTCTTTCCTGATAGAGCTGCATTTCTGTTTTTCTTTTCCACTCGTTGTCTAAAGCATTAAATATGGTTGAAATACTAAGAACATTTGCTTCCTGAGAACCAATATACTACTTTTCTGAAAGACTGGTCAGGCACTGGAATGGGCTGCCCAGGGAGGTGGTGGAGTCACCGACCCTGGAGGTGTTCAAGGAACGTTTGGATGTTGTGTTGAGGGATATAGTTTAGCGAGAACCATGGGTGATAGGTGGATGGTTGGACTGGATGATCTTATAGGTCTTTTCCAACCTTAGTGATTCTGTGACCAGCTATGCAGACTCAGAAAGGCCTTCTGAAGCCTTTGTGACTGAAATTTTCCATGACTCAAATTCCAGGAGTTTGGGTATAAGAAGGTGTAAAGTGGCAACAAGGTAAAGGATCTGGGTTTATGGAAGGTACTGGAAATCAACAGATACTAGAATATCTGCAGGGCTGCTAGATATCAGGAAATACAAGAAGTGTGGAGCATCCACTCAGGATGGCTGATTTTGCAGATTCTGGTGCAGATTACCGTTCAAATGTAGTTTTTCTTTTTAATAGCCTGTAGGACATATCCTTATCTCAATGCAAGGGCAATTTAACTGTATACATTCTGGATTAATAGCCATGTGTGAACAGTCAATACCTTTTCCTGATACTTGACTTCCTGTTAGTTATTGTTAGGGAACAGTGGCAACTGAAGGACTCTGAAACCTAAGTATGCTGTATCAAATATCCTGTGCTCTTTGTATCACAAATATGCATTAAATTGTACTGCATTACTTAACGCATGACTTACGGGAAGTGCCCAGAATATTGATGAAAGCTTTGTAAAACCACACATGTAAGTAATCCATAATTGTAGAGTGATGTTATGAATATAATGGATACTTTACTAGAATATGCCAGACTATGCTGCTGAAACGGTACATAATAAATGCTTTTGTTTGGGGGATGATATCAGGCCTTCATATGCTTTTATGAATGTTTCATTTAACATTTTTGGAATGTAGTCATTTTAATACAGATAGGTATGTACTTATAGTTAGTATTGGAAAAAAAAAAATGTGTGGAGGAAGAACAAGATATCTGCAGACATTATAACTTTAATAGCTGAAGGCACTTGCAGGAAGAGGATTGCTTTATCTGCATGTACAATCAATGAAAATTATATAAAGGAATATTATATAAAGGAATATTATATAATCAAATAATATTAAGATGTTATAATACTGAAATAAACAAGAGAGTTAGGCACAGCAAGACAAAGAGAATAGATAGGATGCTTACCTGTATCGTGGGCTTGCTTAGGAAACTCCAATGGAGTGGATCTCCAGAAGAGAGATCCTTCCCCACTGGTAGTCAGCTCTTAAATGGGTCTAGGAGCCAGGCTCCACCCCTTCCTGCAGCACAGGTGAATTGCTTTCACCTGTGCTCCCAGGGCTGACTCATTGCTCGCCTCAGGTGATTAATCAGAGGTTCAGGCTGTGACTCAGCAGTTCCCATACACTGCAGTATTGAGAACTTTCACCTTTCTTCTTAACTATTCAGACAGTGCCTTCTAACCATACAGGGAGTACCAATCTACAATTCCAGCTTGACAAGTCAACTTTCTTATTTATTAAACATTGAAAATTAGAATATTTTCTATTGAAAGATATTGTTCTGGAAAAAAGCATTGGAATGGTGGCCTATCAAAAACACAATGCACTTGCCTGTGAGTTATATAATCAAGAGAGTTTAGCATTTACCAACAGACCAGATTTCGCTTCTATTGAAATAATTGGCAACCAAATACTACAAAGATCACACTGAAAGTAATACCTTCTATTTATTTCCCTAGAAACTAAATCAAATACAAAAAACACAATAGCACTTCTTTATACAGAAAATTCTCACTTACAAAACACTATTTTTCAACTACTAGTCACCAACACTAGATACGGGTTTTCACTGGCAAACCACAAGAGCTTCAGTGTTGCACTAATAGAAGTCTATCAACCAGTGGAAGTTACCAATTTTTTCATAGCTGCTATGATGATGTTCTTGCTAGGAAAACATTGCCCAGGCAGTCCATTTTACATGAACCCAAAGATGGAAGTCAGAAAGCATCAAATCCAAACTACACAGTGGATGTGATAGGACAAATCCAGCCAAGATCAGCAATGTGCTCCACAGTCTTCAAGTTGCTATGAGGCCTGGCAGTATTGTGTTGTAAGAGAAAGATCGTCTTCTCTGGTCTGAACCTGAAATTTAAAGCCTTCAGCTTAGTCATCATCATGATGGAGTGGTCAGAGTATGTGGTGTTCTTTCTGTTTCTGTGTGAGTATTCATGGGACCACCTAGTTCAAAATTTGCTATTTTCCAACATCGTCACCATCGTTTCCTGTGCACTGAAGCTGTTATTCAGCACTGTACTCAGTTCCCTGACTGTAATCCACTGGTTCACATGGATGAACTGACCAAGATGCTCTTCATTTGGTGGTATGACAGCAGTGCATGCTCATCTGGAATGTGACTTGTCTTTCACATTGCTGTTGTCACTGCTGAAATGCACCACCTACTGCCTCACTGTGCTGACATCCACTGGTTGGTCTCAACAAATGTTCAGCAAGTGTCAGTGAACGTCAGTCCACAAAGAGGAATTCAATTGCACACCTCCAATTTATACAAACTTCCCTATCAGACACCATTTTGTCAGTTCGTCCCTCTGCTGCCATCTGTCATGCAGTAGCAGAAGATTGGAGAGAAGGTACATCATCTGCTACCATACCAACAACCTCTGCCTCTCGTGTTATGGGCCAATACAATAAAATAGGAGGAGTTACTTTTGGAGCAGCTCTCATAATTAGGAAGAACTACATTATTGCTTTTTTAGTTATCAAATATGGGATGAAGATGCTCTCTGAGAAGAAGTATTTTGTTCAGATATATCTTGAACTGACAATCCCACAAAGAAAGTGGTTATATCTTATGTAGATCCCATTATTTTTTCTGACATCTAAGCCTGAAATAAAATGTTTATCTAATACTCAATCCTTGACTTCAACAATAGGTCATGATTCCAGTGCTTTTTCAGTCAGTAATCCCTTACCACCCCCTACAAGCAGATCAATGTCCAGCCTGTCTTCAAGACATAGCTGCACTGAAGGTCAAAATGACCAGTTATTCCTCCTCTAACTCAGTTAGTATTGCTGAACATAACATCATACAGTTATATATGGAAAATCCTTTTTGGCCAGACTTCTCCCAGTTTTTTACTCACTTCCTAGCTGACTTCCTGGGAAGAGTGGGTGGAGATGGCGGAGTGGGAAGAAAAAGTTAAAATTTTTACGTTGAAGCAAGGATGTTCAGCAACAGCCAAACTACTGGTATGTTACCAACACTTAACCATAAAGCCAAAACATAGCATGATATAGGTTGCTATGTAGAAAATTAATTTCATTTTAGCCTGACTCAAGTGTTTTAGATCCAACAGACTCAACTCAAAATAAAAAATCTTCTCCATGAATATATTTGTTTTCAGAACTCATTTGGCTTTGTGTTTTATATATTGACTCATATCTTTTTATGGATATATCAACATTCTTTCCAAATAGGACAGATACAAAGTCATTGAAGCATATGTTTTGACCTGCTTTCAAATAAAACTAGTTCCAAGCTTGGAAAAGACATTACACAAGATTTTTGTTTTACTGACAGTTGCTAAAAGGTACCCATGAAGATGAGGTTTCTGTAGAAACCAGGAGCGTTTCTAGATTTAGTGGAGTTTGAATCTGGTGGGTATATTCCTCTTTGCTTTGCTTTGTTTTGTTTTTTCTTCAGATAAATTATTCAAAATTATTTTAGAAAAAAAATTTTCCGTGTAAAGTATTGGAATATCATTCTTGCTGAATATTTTCACTGAATATAGTCCAAACATAGACAGCTAGAACACAGACCCTACTCCTGACCTACTTTCTTCATACTGAATGAAAAACAGATAGTGTTTAGAGAACTTTGTTAAACACATTTTTTATTTGATTTGATTTTTGATATAGAATAAATTACATTTCTAAGCTGAATTTTTTTTTTTTTCTCCCAGGACAACGTGACTAACTAAATGTACATGAATTAAATCTCATTTTATAGGTTCAAAAATGCAACTGAAATAAAACAAAATGTTCCTGCTGCCCTGTTAGCTAGTTTTTTGTTTCTTTTTTATCTAAAGAAATCTAAAGTGTATTACTGGGTAATTGTGAAATTTAGATGAAAAAAATCTCCGGATATCATGTAGCTCAGGTTTTCATAATGCAAGCAGTGTTAACTTCAAACTCAGTTTCTCAAGTCCTTACTGACCTGTGTTTTAAAAGCTGCAAGATTAGATCTTCAAAAGCCTTTGTGTATAACCACCTCCAGTGATTAACCAGTGAATAATTTTATTTACCGTTACTGCGCATCTTTACTGTATTGACTCCTGTCTATAAATGCTGATCTTGGGCTGCCTATCTATTTGCTATTTATTATCCTTTGACATGGGTATGCTAAAGCCCTCAAATTAGCATTATTTTCCCATAAAGATAAATGAATATGAAGTTTGACTTTCAGTCATCTACTGGGTGCACAAGCACAGCATTAAGTATCTATCATGATGCTAAGCAACTCTATAAAAATAGCTGTGTGGGTTTCTACCAAATGTTGTTTCAGCAACAATACTGAGATGAATAGAATGGAATAGCATTCTACTCTTGCCATTTATCCTTCTGCAAGAGGGACCAAGTAAATTTATTAAGAAAGTATGTAAATAGTTTTAAGATGTTTTTAGATTCTCAATAGTGTAAGCATAATCTTAACCAATAACATATGGCAAATGACGAATAATATTTTGTAGATTTATATGCAGAACAATATTGGTCTTTAACATAAGACTGTGTTTGCCAGCCACAAGTACAGTCAGGATAATTCCTATGTTTTTCTGTCACAGAGCAAACAATTGTCATTAATAATTTTCAGTTGTGTAAGACACCCAAATATGCAAAACATACTACTGATTCTCTACAATATTTTTTTAATTACCCTTTCTTTAATCAAATATAATATGATACCTGTGAGACTGTCTTTGCATATAGATCACATAAACTGCAAAATCCAGAGGAACATGACAAAATTGCAAAGAGGTTATTAAATCATACCCATTTTATTATGTTCAGGATTGAGCATATCTTGAGAGAAAATCCTTGTTAAAGTGGATTTCTTTTTGTTTTATTCAATGTGCCTAAAGCATAAGTACTTTGTAGGGATTTTTACGAGAAGCACTGTAGGTGTATGGTATATATAGAAGATGTTAATTATATATATATAAATTTGCAACTTTAAAACATGCTGTATTCTGGAAAGGGAGGGGGGAGATGCGAGAGAGAGGAGAAATAATAGCTGGAATACAGCAGTATAATCACTTTAGTCTAGATTCTGCAAGTCAGTACTACCACAGAATTTATTTTAAGCAAGGAAAGAGCAACATGATTCTGTGATTCTTTAGCTATCTATCTGCAGTAGTATAGATGGTACCTACTTCCAAAAATGTCAAGGCATATTAGAAGCCTACTACTCTTCCAAGAGTAGAACCCTTCCATGCTAAAAGACACGTTCACTGATTACGCACACTGGTACTTATGTGTCCAGATGAAAGTGGTTCATTTCATAAGTCTCAATTGCCTTCCACTGTTCTCCAAATTAAATAATAATAATAATAACAACAGATTTTTTAGTCTATTATTGCTTAATGTTCAAAGGTAAAGATATCTTCTGCAATCAACAATATCCTAAAAATGCAGATGTTGCCATATACTAATCTCTTGTTCCTTTTCTTATTATTTTTTTCTAGAGGAGTTAAAATTTGCTCCTAATATCCTGCAAAATACACCTGCACAGAGGATTTCCTGTTATTTGTAGAACAAATCTCTGCCACTGAAAAAAAAAAGGAAAAAACAGTAAATATCTTTGGTACTATTTTAGAAGCATTTCTAGTTTTTAAATTTGGAAATCAGCAGAATGCTGCAGTGAGTACAGTATTAGCACTGTTTCCTAAAAGTAGACAGGGAAAGATGATTAAGTAATTCAAGCTGATTTATATATTACTAAAAAAGTTAAAGGACGCTGGATCTCCCTTTTGAAATTAGAAAAAGGAAATAGTAAATGTAGAAGTCATTTTGCGATGTTATCTAAAGAAGTAATATAATATTTCCTATTCATTTCCTATGGCAATTTTATTTCCAAATAAGTTACAGGAGTAGAGTCTTCCTCCTATCCCATCCTTAAAGTAGTCAGTATAAAGAATGCACTTCAAAAAGAGGGAGAACGTAAGTGGAAATCTTACATATAATTGAAGCCTCTCCTTAGCTGGAGAAAATTATTGATTTAGTCTCCTGATCATAGGATTTAATGACTCTTATTTTTTTCTTTCCTTCTAAATAATTATGAGGAAATTAAATACTCATGTTTGTGTGCTATTTGAATTTCTTGTAAGCTGTTGACTTCAGTAGCACACTGAGTTATGTAGTCTACTTAAAAGTCATGTAAAGTTGTACTTATTTTCAGAGCATTTAATTCTTTTTCTGTTTCCTTGGATACTTGTTTACTGCAGAACTACAATCTGGGAGAAAAAAAAAGAGACATTTATAATCCATCACTTATTTACAACCTTGTATTCTGCATTGTATAAATCAGATTTAGGGTGCTTTGGTATCTGCCATACTTTTAACATTTTTCAAAAAACTTTTGATCTTATTCCATGCAATATATACATAGCTTGCTCCAAAAGTACTGCATCCTATTTATTTCCATGGAAACTATAACAGATACAAAGAGTGTAGTAACACTATTTGATAGAGCTAATTCTCAGCTACAAAACACTGTTTTTCAACATAATCCCCACCATTCATTGACTGCTGTCATCACTGCTGAAACACACCACCCACTGCCTCACTGCTCGCATCCACTGGTTGGTCTCCATGAACATTCAGCAAACACTGATGAATATCAGTGGGTGCATTTTTTTTCTGTGTGGAGGAATTTGCTTCGTCGACACTTCCATGTCAGATACCATCGTGTCAGATTTCTACTCTGCTGCCATTTGTCACACAGCAAGAATAGACAGCAGAATATTGGTGGGAAGGTTCAACCTGTACTATTACTAACATCCACCTCTAACACTGTGAGACAGAATAAGAAAATAAGAGGCATTATTTTCAGAGATTCCTCGCAGCTTGTATAGTACTAGGTTTTGGATTTGTGATGAAAACACTGTTGATAACACAAAAATGTTTTAGGTGCTGCTCAGTGGTGCTTGCTCTAAGTCAAGGACTTGTTAGAGTCTTGTGCTGCCATACCAGCATGAAGGCTGTGAGTGAACAAACTGTTGCCATCTGACCAAAACTATGTCTTATAACATACGACATAATTCTCAACTGTGAAACTGGAGTGAAAAGAAGGAGAAGAGGGGAGCCTTTAGAATGATGGCATTTGCTTTCTCAAATAACTGTTATGTGTGATGAGCCTTGCTTTGCTGGAAATGGCTGAACATCTGTCTGCTGATGGGAAGTAACAAATGAATTCCTAATTTTGCTTTGCTTTTGCATACAGCTTTTTCTTTACGTGTTAAACTCCTATTTTGACCCATAGGTTCCTTTTACTTTTCTGATTCTCTCCTCCATCCCACCTGGGCAAAGAAAGCAAGACACTTTGTGGTGCTGTGCTGCCTGCTGAAGTCAAACCACAACACTGTTATACATCTTTATCTACTCAACTCCTGTGTAAAAGTTCCACCTCAACAACTAAGTGAAGACATTATGAAGAGCTGCACCATATGCTTGCATTCTTAGTTTTGTCTTGGACCTCTTATAAACATTTCAACGTTATTTGAGCAAATGCTTGCTCAATGAAGCATTGAAGGCCCAACAATGAAAAGTCAGATACAAGAGTCACACAAATGCTATTCTCAAGTCCTTTAAGAAATCTATTAAGCCTACGGTGATTCTACAATTCTGGATATTGTATTCAATAAGACATTGGAAATGTTAACCCTGTAAATGATGCTCACTCTTGTTATATAATTGTTTTCCCTATCTCTATGTTTTCCCCCATCTCTATATGTTTTCAAGTCTTGTTAAAATCAGTGAAAAATACTACTGAAGCCAGAAGTCTGAGTTGCAGCCAGAATGTATTTTGGAAGAACTAACTTCGAGCTTGGCTCATACATGTTTCCCCTGTACATGCTTTAAGTTCAGAAGCTGCCAAGAGACCAACAGCTTGAATATTCTGTCAGTAATCCCATCTCAGTTCAGTATCAGATGGCCACTTCAGCAGGCAACGAAGCAGCACTCAGATATGTGTTGTCAGTAGGTGTATGCTATTTTCCCACACATAGCAATTACACCCACTTAGAGTAAGACCTAGAAGGCAGATATGTGGCCTTCTATGCTCAGTGTTTCAGAAGAGAAAACAAAAGGACTTTAAAACTCATAAATAACTTTTCTGCATATATAGGTATAAATGTAAGCAGGGCTGGATTTTTAAGATAAGTATTACATTTTTCATATGGTTTAATATTGTCTTAGCAGCCGTAGTTAATAAATTGTGGCATAACAACCTATGGAAATGATATGAATTCGTCCAAAGAATTCTGAACATTCAAAGGAAATGTTTAATTAGGAAATAATTCAATATATGATTAAAAAACAAAACAACAACAACAACAACAAAAAGACAAATTTACCACAAGAAAAAGTACTGTCATTAATCAGGTAAATTCGCTACTGTTTTTTTTATTCTTCAGCTTTGAGTGACCACAATATAGCTTTGTAATTATATTTATATGTATTTTAGAATCGAGACAGAAATTAACACGTGAACTTTTGTCAGACTATTACATCCATCAAAAGCATATTTCATTAATTTTATTTCTTTTCATTCTATTTTTTTCTATTCTATTCTATGGTATTTATGAAGTGACTAATATGTTATCATTTATTATTCCTCTTCTTTAACCTTAAGAATTTTGTTCATTCAAGTAGAAAAATAACAATATTGAGACCACGTATTGCTAAGTTATTTACCAATAGATTTTTTCTATTCTGTGTATCGTAATATTTTCCTTGTAGAGTGGCCAATATTACATTGACTAAAGAGGTCTAAAATAAAGTAGAACTAAGGACCATTTAAATCAGTTGATTGTCAAGAGAGCAGAGGTGTTCCAGTCACTGAAGCTATTTAAGAACAGCTCTGACAAAATTGTCACGAATGATTTTGTTAAAATTTATCTTGCCTTAGGGCAGAAGGAAGCTTGAAATGATCCCTTGAGGTCTTTTCCAGCCCTATTTTCTGTGATTCCTAACACCTTCAGCAATGTGTTTTTTTTACCACAGCAAAGTACACTCAAAGAAGTGGTATGATCTATACCAAACATTCCCAAGATTTTTTTCCAAAGTGTTTTTAAGTTAGTTAGATTTTAATTTCTTAAAGCTACATGAAACAGGTTCAAAGGATATATGCGCGCTTCTGTTTGTACTTATCAGCAGTTGCAGAAATTGAGTATACTACTCTGTCTATATTTAGCTTTCCCTTTTTATTTTAACCTGTTAAAGTACCCACAACAGATGAAACCAAATTTGCTGTGATATAGGTTTTCTCCTGTCTGACCGTAATAGCACTCAAACTTGTGATGAAGGTAAGGTGTGGTGTGAAGTCACAAAGGGAGGAGGTATGTGATACAGTGAGCTGATAGTCACCCTTCCTAGGATGTGCTGCTTAGCTCCACCTATTTGATCGTGTACCCTACACAGGACTTCCTGCTTTTTGGAGCTCTATTATCTAACAAAGCCAAAGTTTTCTTATCAAAACCCAAAATGCCATGTTATCCTCTTTTTTTTTTTTTTTTTTTTTTTTTTTAAGAAGAGAAAGGGGACAAGAAGCAGCTCGAATATCGTTATTTTACTGTTTACATGAATGTCCAAGCACAGTCTGCTCTCAGTGACAGATTTCTAATCAGACACTTCAACAGCTT
The DNA here is from genome assembly GCA_037305975.1 of Chrysolophus pictus. Taxonomy (NCBI): domain Eukaryota; kingdom Metazoa; phylum Chordata; class Aves; order Galliformes; family Phasianidae; genus Chrysolophus; species Chrysolophus pictus. Next base: position 79,417,082 of record CM074576.1, read on the forward strand.
CATTTATTTTCTACTTTATTCTGAATAACAATAACCTCCTCTTGATCTGTCTTCAAGATGTATAGTAATACTTTTCAGACCAAGCATTTCAGTCTCCCAGAAATATGTTTCTTTTGAGTGAAATCTAGTCTCCCCTCTAGTAATTTTTAATTCATTCTTCTAACAATTAAATTATATTATGAAACTCATGCATGGCGCTTAGTCAATCAGCTCCACTGACTTTTAATAAAAGGTGGGTGTGTAATTGCCCGTAGTGCAACTGAAAATTGCCCTGAAGTCTTCATAACATTTCTAATATGCACTCATTCTTATAGCAGTCTCACATGCTGCCTTCTTGTAACAAGAATTAATTTGGAAGAGCAGTGATGAAGATAGTCCTAAATAAAAAGTACCTCAATTTTCCTTGCTCTTTCTTACTTCTAAATGAAATATTTCTCAAGCTTCAAACTATGAACTATAAAATTGAAAACTGAAATTGCAAAAGGTGTGGCTTTTCTGCGATGTAAAGGTTGCTTTTTGGAAGCCCCTAATTCTGTGTTTATCACAGTGAAAATATTTGAAAATAGTTTCAAAATCTAATGAATATTTAAAAAGACAACATATTTAATCATCTATTATTTGCTATTATCATTAATTATTTATTAACTGTATTCTTCCTTTAATTTCCATCTCATCTTAAAAAATAATGTTTTAAGGTATCACGTTTCTATTTGGTTTTAAAAATTACAGGATTTATTAAAAATTTGATAAGAACTGCACTGCCTAACAGCAGAACTTCCTTAACAACATCACTTACATTGTTTATTTCTCCAGTTACAGACTTCTTGCTTTAAAATGTCTGCACCATGGAGCACAGCATCCTGAGGTTATTTTATGGCACCAATAATATAAGTACTAAAAATTACTCCAATTGAAATTAAGTGTATGGAAAAAAAATCCATTGATTGAGCAAACTTCTTTCAACTAAATTTTTTTTAAACATCATTTCTCACTGAAATAAGAGTGAAAACTTCAGAAATAAATGTGAAAAATAATCAAACTCTAAACTTCATAGCATACAAATTAAGTGGTAAATGTTAAGTATTAAAGTGTTTTTTTAAACTGTTTAACTAATATAAAAATGGTATTAACTGAAGTTCAAAATTTTGCAACAGAATATTTAATTCCATTGCTACCAAAACCAGCAAATGCTAATATGATTTTTATTAATATGATATCTAAATTATTGTTTTTAATTTATTTCTCACAGATTCTATTTAGTTCATATAATAAAAGTCCACACAATTGTTTAAAGTTGTGATGTACAGTAAACCTACTTGTTTAACAGTATATTGGTCCAAAATTATCTTGAGGGTAGATGCACATTTCATATGGCTTTGAAATTCACATGGCAGTATTCAGATGAACATGTGATGTAGGGTTTGGCATATATGTACATTCCGTTGAAATCTTGCCACTTTTCATGGTTTGCTTTCAGCTTAAATAACTACCATATTAAATGTAGTTTTATATTTTATCTCAGGGCTTCCTGTATCTTTTTCATCCCCTGCTGCCTGTAGTTTTAAATGGTCTTATTTTTTTAAATGAATGGAAGCAATAGTTTGACTAGGTGGAGCTCTTTTGAGAAATCTGAAAGTTGATGCCATCATCTTCTTCATACTTTCTATATTGGTTAATCTGCTTGTTCTAGGAATGTGGAATTATTTTTCATTTCATATAGCAATGTGCCAGTGCAACACAGATGTTCTCTTCAGGAGACTGTGCTTGAGTTTTCTTTTCAAGGAAATACAGCGTTGTTTTCATCTTATACAATGAAGAAGAAACATTTGTCATTTAATACATTTCTTATAGAGTACATTTTGTAGTGCAATTAGGGTAGTATTACATTGTCAACTTGAAGTCAATGATTTAAGAGCATATGCACAAATAAAGTTATCAGGTAATAGACAAAATATTTCATTATTAAAGATGAATCTCTGATTCTAACTCCTTACAAGATCAATACGGAAAGTATACATTTCTTCTACTGATTTTTAAGACATTCTTGCTTTTTTTTTTTTTAATTAATAAATTGCTACTTCAAGCATATTGACTGGACTACTAGTTTCTGATCCAATTATTTTTCTAAATGCTGACTTGTCTCTACATATTGAGGGCATTGAAAAATACTTAAAATTATTATTTTCAAAGGAAAAACCTTACTGGCCAATGTCACTTGGATTGTGATCTCTAGATGCTAATTCTCTCTATTCTGTTAAATATGGTAAGTAGTGGGGGCTCATTAATACAAATGCACTGTTAGAAACAGGTGCTGATTTTCAAGTGCTCAGGGAACCTGCTGGTTAGAAATATGCTAGTACAGTCTTAGAAAGGAAGCAAATAATTTGACCTGAATATTCTGACCAATTTACTGTCTGACATGCCTGACGTCTGAGAAAAGTTTCTATTTCTGAGTAAGATTGCTAACAAAATAGTACAAAAACAAAAATTCTTCTGTAATGATTCCAGTTTCCTTGACTTTGGTCTGTCTAAGCTGACCTAAAAGCACTTTGCTGATTTATGATTTTCCTCAAAATAACCATAGGTGAGAATTTGGATTGATCTATCAAGTAATTTTGATATCAATGATTATAAGGTGTTACTAATACTCTAAGTGCTCTAGCAGGAGCAATACCAGCTTCATCATTTTTTTGCCTCTTGAAGATTCTAGTAAACAACTAAGAATGGATTATCTTCCACAAGGCAGAATAGGTGCTTCAGAGATACTTATCACTTGTAGCAGGAGCACATTAAATATTGTTTTATCTGACAGTGCTGACAGTAAAAATACTGTTTAGTGTATTACTTTCCTCTGATTTAGGAGAGGATCATGAGCTTTGAACAACATAACTGTGACATCATGGCTATGAAAGCAAGGATGTTAATGTGCAACAGAACAGAAATAGTGAGACTAATCAATTTAACTAAATGGTAATTATTTAGTTAACTTTGCAATGAAAAGATCATGTTGGTTCAGTTACGCTAAATGACAAGAGTTCAAAATGTTTCCTTACATGTTTGCAGCTTGTACTCCTTGATGACAATAATGGTAAGATGAACAAAACAAATCATTTAATAAGATACGTGTTTACAATACATGACATGGTGAGTTCTTGAATACAAGTATGCTCTAAATTGCATTAGTCCTTTCTTTGCTTCCATGCAGACGTCAGTCTGAGAAACTTTGACCTCTCAGTAGATTACATTTTTGCATGCATTCGGTTCTGGGGGATTGAGAGTTGGAGGAAAGTTTCTTGAGAAGTCAGTAGCTTTCCAGGAGGATCACATGGAAATTTACTTCCATTAAATTAGTATGATTTTGCTGGCACGGGGGAATCTGTATTACCAATTTGGAAGAACAGTGGTCGAGAGTAGGCATCAGAAGTTTCCTACACTGGAATATTACTTGGATAGTAAATTTAACTGTATAAAGATTTTTATATCCTTATGTTGGGACTATTACATACCATTTTTTTCCTGAGTAATGTATTGTATTTAGTGGCTAGAGCTTGTTTTTAATCTCTCTCTCTAAAAGACAATGCAGTGTGCTATCTGTATAGACAAACTCAGTCTAGCACTTAGCATACCACAGCATTGTTTCCTTTGTCAGAATTTTATGAATTCCAAAATCGTGCAGTGTAGCACTCCATTTTTCAAAGAGTGCTGGTTCATTTGTTTCCTCAAAGAACCTGTAGTAAATGGAATCTTTTCTCACTGCAACTGGCATATTGAGCACCATTCAGTACTCTGGTACCCTTTCTTTTATAATTTATTTTGACTCTTAAACTATTAAAATCAGATGCAAACATGCTGGATAATAATTATGTATTATGATTAGCTGCAAAGATAAATGAGATCTTGTGAAAAAACTTGTTTAGCGGGACCAGCTATTTATTTATTTATTTGTTCACTAAAACTTGAAAAAAAACCTGTCCTTTGATCAAAACCCTTTTTTTTAAGATACAAACTTACACATCTATAGTTCAACATCTGGGAAACAGAAAAGTCTAAGATTTGAAAAAATAGTTAACAAACACAAAATAAAAAGTAAGGAAACATCTTCTATCAATTAAACACATTTTATGGAACTTTATTAGTTAATCTGTGTCTTTTCTGCTCTTGCATATTTCCATGTATTGAGTATTGTTTTTTCATTAATTTTTTTTTCTGCCAAATGATTCAAAATAGTTTTAAAGAACAAATGCTGCCATTATTTTTCATGTGAACTGTTTGGAGACAAGGGGTTCAATAAGTAGATAGTATAGAAGTATAGAAGTATCTTCTTGATTTGAGGTGTATTTATTTTCTAACTAATCAAATAATCATGTTATAGGTTAGCAGACCAGCGACACACAGAAATATTGTGGATATTTATTGTTCTCAGCAATCTGTATTTCAAAGGTAAAACTTTTACATCTTTACTTTTTGCCCTACATTTGAATCCCAAACATACATATTAATAGTGACCTCAGAGGATTTTCATCTTGCTGAAAGCGAGAAGATTCTTGTTAATAGTATGTAATAATTCAGAATTATCTACCAACTCACCTAAGCAACACCCTCCTCCTAAATGGGCAGCCTCTATAAAGGATGATACCTTTACCTGGTTTAACAAAATCTAGGAGTTCATTTTTAGTTAGAGCTGACAAAAGCTTCATACAGTCAGAGGCACTGAGAACATAAATACAGCTTCTTGAGCATAACAAAGACATCAGTTCTTTTCTTTAAACATTAGGAGACCTCAGGATAACAATAGAATGTGAGAGAATGTTAATACAGTCTAAAAGCTGGAATTCTCTGAAGTCTTTATCTGTGGCATGAACAAGGTTTTAGTAAAAATAAATGTCAGGAGCTGTTACAATAGTAAAAAAGAGCACACTTAAAATCAACTGAAGAAATGCTAGAAAAAGTCTTGATAATGTGAACTTTTCCTTAAATAAGATTCATTTGCTGAAGGTTTTAGATAAACAACTATGTTACTTCTTCAGAATTGTTTGTAAAAATATTGTTCGTAAAATAAAGGGACAAATGTATTTATTTTGGATGGGAATTTTCTGTCACCTTTTTCACCAAGACCTTGGATTTTCACTGTATATATGCAAAGTGACACTTTCTATGTTTTTGTAGTTTATTGATAACACTTCTGTACCTGGACATATAAGCATGGCCCTTGAAAGCCAGCTGCAGCTTACTCCACCTGGGTAGGTGGTTGGACTAGGTGATCTCAAAAAATGCCTTCCAGCCTCTGCAATTCTGTAAACATATAAATGAAAGTAGTGAAAATGGATCAGGGATTTAACGAACTATCCTTCAAACTCAGGAGTATGGGTATAGATGTGATCTAAAAAGAGGATGCCTTTGATGCTGCCTGGTTACTTGCACAGTTGCTCATACAATAAAAAGCACTATACTTATTCAGGTGGAAGACGAGCATGTGATATTCTGCCTCATAGAATAGAAGTAGAATAGATGTGTCAACATCTGAAGCTTTTTTGAAGAGCTCTTAGTGCTCTTTCTTTTAATATTCTTTTAATATGAAAGCTCAAGGAGATGATGGCATGGAAGGGACTCACTTCTGCCAGTAGACAGATTGCTCTCTACCTCCGTGTACAGATGCCCAATGCTTTCTAGATACAAGCAGTTAGCTGAAAAGCAACTGAGCCATATTTATTACCCACAAGAGTAACATGATGCAGTAAGGAAGAAATGTCTTGTGGAGACTGCTATACTAGTGACCTCAGACAAACTTATAATGTGATAACTATCTTAAGTTTCAGGTAATTGAACTCAGTTCTGGTTCTAAATGCAGAGACAGAAGTTCAAGATAAATTTTTTTGATTAGTGCTGCAAGATATTCTTGTTGGAATAGAACTTAACAAAATTAATATGCACTGCATTAGAAAATAATGTGATTTAAAAAATAAATGCAGTGATGATACTTAAAGATGTCTGATTTGCATTCAAACATGAGTATCATGGTGAAATGTTAGATCTTACGCATGCTTCTAATCACAGCACATGGATAGAATATATAACTCAATACAGCAGGACACACAGACCAGGAGAATCCCTTGATTGCCAACACAAATTCTCTGTAATGGCAAGCAACTATAAAATATATACCAAGTTTAGAAGGGTCCTTTGTACTTTACTAAATGTTTTTTTCTTCAAATATGTCTCTTACTCATCTGTACTCTTCATGAATTGGAATAGTTAGTTTAGTGCCTGCAATTGAAGAAGTGACGGATAATGTTTTTGGCATTCTCTGTAAAGGACCTTTGCCTTTGGAATCCTTTTCTGAAGGAAAGTAGAAGCCATTATCTGAATACAGTTTGAAACATTCTTTTATTCAGCAATCAAAGACAAAACCATTTAGCAGATGGATATAGTAATCATAATTATAGTTACTCTTTCGAGAAAGCAGAATGTCCTGGTCTGTGAGTCAATTATTCTATCTCCAATTATTCTGTATCTCAGAGGAAGACTGAGGATTCAGAAATCAATTCCTCACCTAAAATTACTTAAATTCAGATTATTTATAAGATTTGATCATTCCATCAAAATCCTTTAAGACTAGTTGGTATTATAGTTTTATGTATTGTTGTGTTCTTTCTGTGCCAACATAAATAATATTCAGTTTTATTCCAGTTATAAATATGATTCGCAGCAGTGAAAGAACCCTATTTTGTAATGTGTGGAAAATGAATATTCAGAATTTCTGACCAAAAGAAAGGGGAAAAAAAACACATTTTTATGTATTGGATTCTGTGGAAACTTAGGAAACTGTTTAAGAACCAGAGCTAGAATATGAGGAGTTTATCATGCCAGAATAAATGCACATCACAAAAATTCTCATGATATGATTGTAGGGTACGTGCACATAAATTAATATAGATCTCATCATGTGAATAAGTCAATAAGTCTTCCCTGGGAAAAGCCCAGGAAGTAAAGAATTCAGTCTGAATCAATATTTACAACTACACAATAGTGAACTGAAGGAAAGCAAGTGTCTGTCTGCAATTAGAAATACACACAAACAAGCAGTTAAAAAGTGCTTCTCATTAATTTGTATGTTTTGATCCCCCTGTTGTGGTTCTCCCTCTAACTTGGCAAAACAGCACAATCTCTTGCCAACCTGTTCTTCTCCATTTTAGTCCTTTATCTGGTGGCTGTGTCCTAGCTAGGACTTTACCTTATAAATATATTTGACGCATACATTTAGATTTGACAGATCTTTGCAGAACCTCTGTATTGACAACTCTGGTTTTCACACTGAGGCCCTTTTAATCAAGGATAAATTTAATTATTTTTTTTTCCTGGGAGTAAATATTTAATTTCCAAGTGGGAATGCAATTCTCTCTATACATACGTACATACATACATCTGATTCTGTTTTATTTATATGCCAGAAGTGCTTGTGCATTGTGGGAGAGTAATCAGCTGTCTTGTACTACTACTTCTGTGAATGTGATGGAAAGCCAAAGAAGTAAACTAACCACTCAGTTCCCCCCTTAATACATCATATATCTGTCTAAAATTGTCAAAATATGTCACTATAGAGTTGGAGAAGGGCTCTTCATCTTCAAACAAGAGGAAGCGGGCTGGATTTTAACTGAGTTATCCTGAATTTCCAAAGATAAATTTTGAGTTTCTGTCTGTTCAGGTGAAAGTTGCATCTAGTTATTAAGCACTCAGTAATCTCTTTATATTTTAAAGAGAAGAAAAAAAATATATGGAGAAATAAAAAACTGCTTTGTATCTCTAAGGATAGTATTTTTTACTCTGAAATTACATGTTTCTAATTAAATAATGTATAATTTTTTTAAATATATTTTAATTAGAGAATATTCGGAACGTATGTATTACATTCTGTATTTTGTCATTCCAATGAAATTCCAGTTTTGTCATTCCAAATGAATTTTCCGTCAGAATGGATTAATAAGTCATTTCCAAAATACAGACTGGAAAAATATTCAAGCTTTTTGAGAATAAAAGGAGAGATTAGCTATTAATGCAATGAGTTGTCAGAATTTGACACCCTACTTAGAATGACCATTATCTGCTACAGTCTACAAAAATTATTCTTCATGCTCTCACTGTCTGCTAGAGTGCCATATGGTCATGCTTGTTTTTCTTCAAATAATTTTTATATAAACAGCTGGTGAGCTGTTTTCATTGTAACGTGGCACATATTTTCAAAGACAGTTAAAAAGGACTGATATAACACTATTTTCTTTAACGCTTTTCCTGTTACAGTTATAAGGAAACTCATATGTATTATTCAAAAACTCCAAGCTTGTTTTGTGTTTTGGATGGTTTGGTCCATCTCTTTAGCTGCATGGATTCCCAAGCCAGCACGAGAACCCCAGATAGAAGAAAGAGTTCTGAGGAAGATGATGAGTCTTGTTTTTAGGACGTGACACAGACTCAAATGGACCTTCTGCTCAATAGGTAAGTGTTTGCAAGTTCAGAGCATAAGGGGAGCTGATGATGCCAACTGCTTACTTAACATGTTCCAATTTTTCTGTTGCAGCAGGTTGTCATAACAGTTCATTGTAATTATTTTTCCCCATAAAACTTAATTTATTTGCTAATCTGTTGGCTTCTTTTCTTTCCAAGTAACTTATAACATATTTGCTATGTCCTGTTTTTGGAACTGTGCAGCAATACTGCCATAATATGGAAATAACAATTATGTGATAGACTATTTTGCTTTGTTAAAATTGCCTTCGTATAACTCTGTAACTCTGCTGCTCAAATTCTATAGTTTAATTTATGTTTCTACAACATAGGAAAACAATTTTCTGTTACACTGTAACAGACATGAAAAATTTTGCAAACAAGAAGTCAAAGTGCAGGTGAACAGTTTACTACAACTACAATAATAATAAAGAAAAATTTAACTTACATATTTTGTAAGAATTGCATGTTGTAATAAGTGATTGTTGAGGGAATTAGCAGACAGAGGCAAGCTAAAAGAATCTCTTAAATATTTTTAGACCAAATCTGATTTGAAACCCTAAGAAGTAGTTTATTTGAAAAATTATACATATTTAACATTTGACCAACTTCTATATACATAAGAGGCATTATTTGTCAACATTTAAGATAATTTGTTATGTCTTTTAGTGGAAGCAGAATTATGTCTAAGTATTATAGGGAAACAAAAAAGGAGGAGATGAAAGTCCTCTTTAGCTTTAATTTCAGCCAGAAACTATGTAGTTAGAATTAATCCTTTAAATATATTTACTCTTACAAGCTTGTAAATGTGCACCTTTTAAAGAACATACAATTACTTCAATAAATATTTTGGCACAGCAGTCAGATTGATTAAATCACTTCCCTCTAAATCATCACCTAAATATTCCTCTGGGGCACAAAAAAGAGGGCATAAAAACCTCCACACATCATCGGATCATTTAATTCCAGCATCAAAAGTAAAATGGTCAGTTATTGAACTCTAAAATCTGAAGTCAAAGCGAAGATTAAACCTCTGATCGTTGAACTCGTGCTTTAATTTTGCACTAGTAAGCAGTGAAATTATTACTAGCATAGTTTGAAGAGAACTTTGATTTTGAATAGGAACAAACGCACTTGTCAACAACAAGAGAAATAGAATTATTCTTAATATATTCAAGACATTTTTAATTTTGGTAGTGCAATGTCAGAAGGGAAAAGTAGAAGTATGCACATGCAAACCCATATATATACACTTCTCTTGCTTTATATGTTAGATACTGGTCATACTCAACAAGATTTCTCACTGTTTTGTCTATATGCATTTTTAATTACCACAATTTTTAATTTTAAAATTTTGATAGTTTTAATGCCCTATAGCATTAGAACCAAATAAATACATTCAAATACATTTAAATGTATATTTTAACAAATATCAAGAAAACAGGTTACAAAAGTGTTTAATTATCTTATTTAAAAGGAGGAAAAGATTTTTTTTTTATTTCTTTGTCTCCCTGCCATTTAAATTTAAAATCTTTCTGCTATTACAAAAAATAAAATAAAAATTAAAAAAAAAAAAAATTGAGGGTTGAGTTGTTTTCATCAGAAATACTTCAATCTGTACTAGTTTTATTTACACTGTGTATTTTGGTAGCTGAAATACACTCAAGAATTAATCTATGTTATTATACAAATTAGCTCATTAGTCTGAAGCTGGATTTCTACAATCTAACCAAGATAAGTTTCAAATTTACTTATATTAACAAGGTTATATCACACTATTTTTCATACATTAAATACAAGCTTTTTTACATAATATAATGAAAATTACTGGATGTTCAAAGCTTTGCAGAAATTAAGATGTGCCAAGGTAATTGAAGTAACAGGAAAGAAAGAATCTTGAATTAACTGTGAATAATGTAGCACTTAGTTTTCATATATTCCAACTAAGGTTTTTTTTCTATAATGCTCTATTGTACTACAACAAAGTGTCGTTTGCAATTTTATATGGTTATAGACAAATGCTCCCCTGATAAGTCTCCAGCCCCAGTATTGTTCAACTGTCCCTGGAGGTGTGCAAGAAATGTTCAGATGTTTTACTAAGGAAAATGGTTTAGGGGGGAAATACTGGTGGTAGGTGGATGATTGCACTAGATGATCTTGGGCGTCTTTTCCAACCTTGATGATTCTATGATTCTACTGAAGATGGATAACTCTTGGGATAATAAGAAGTGTTAAAATAATCCAGTTTTCTTTTGTTGTATGATCTGTGTGTCTTCACTGTCTTTTAATGTAGAGTCATAGAATCATTTAAGTTGGAAAAGACCTACAAGATCATTAAATCCCACTGTCAACCTGGCCTGCTGAGTCACTCAGCCATGTGTTTTATTGCTACATTTACACATCTCTTGAATACCTCCATTATTGCCCTGATCAGCCTATTTCAATACTTTACCACATTCTTTGTGAAGAAATTCTTCCTAATGTCCAATCTAAACCTTCTCAGTGCAACTTGAAGCCATTTTATCATGTGCTATCACTTATCATCTGAGAAAAGACACCAACTCCCTCCTTGCTTCAATCTCCTTTCAGAAAGATGGATTCTCCCCTCAGCTTCCTCTTTTCCATACTAAGCAACCCCAGTTCAGTTATGAGTCACTCCTAATGCTTGTTTTCTAGTCCTTTCACAAGTTTTCTTGCTCTTCTTTACACATTCTTGAGCAACTCAATAATCTTCTTGTAGTAAGGGGCTCAAAACCAAACAATATTCATGGCATGCTCACACCAGTTCAACTTACAAAGGCCTAATTTCTTCCCTAGTCCTAATGACCACACTATTTCTGATACAGACCAGGATGCCATTGGCCTTATTTGCCACCTGGGCACACTGCTGGCTCATGTTCAGCTGGTTGTCAGCACAGAGACCCACATACTTTGTCACCACGCACCTTTCCAGTCACTCTTCCTCAGACCTATATCACCACTGCACGAGCTTGTTAAGACTGCTGCTGCTAAGACAGAACCTGGCACTTAGCACTGTTGAATGCCATGCAACTGAATGTGGCCAGTTGATTCAGCCTGTCCAAATCCCTCTGCAGAGCCTCCGTATCCTCAAGAAGGTCAGCAGTTCTTTCTACTATTATATCATATCTCAGCTGCTAATGGGACAGAATAAGGATAGGGCTTGTGCTAAGCAGCCACTGAAGCACAAGAGCACTTCAGCAGCTGCTGAGCACAAGCTCTATCCTGGCGCTGTATAACATAGATGCTAGGTCCATACATCTTATTTTGTAACAGTAAATTCAGTAGATCAGTGCAGTTGGTCTGTCTTGGCCATTTTGCAGTGCTTATTGACTCAGTAAGACAACTTCATGGGTTTTGATCCATCTCCCACTCTGGGTGGCAGAAAATACTGGAGACTTGGAAGACATCGCGTCTGATCTACAGAGGAGTACTCTGCTGTAAATCATGGAGTTATAAGTGTATGATCAACAATTAAGTCTCTTACAGCTTTCCAAACTGATACAATTCAGGATAATTAAAAGATTAAGAGGTAAGGAAAGCAATTTTCAGCCAAGTTTACATGTAGGGGAAGAAACTGGATGAATAGAATTTAACCATAAAGGTAACAACATCAAAAGTACTATAATTAGAATTATGCAAATTATTTGTAGTCCTGAAAAGTCACAATAATGTTTGTATTGCCCAATTTGCAGAGTGACTATTTGTTGTTGTAGCTTTCAAAGATTTTTAAAAATTTTCATCTCCTTGCTTCAAATGTAAGATGTGAGTTTGCAGAAACAGACTACAAGCCTGTGTGAAACTTCAGGATTTGGCTGGAAATGACGTGGGGCTGCAAGTGGCAATCTTTGCAGGTCTAGAGGAGAAGTTAGCTCAGTGTCTCTCTGCCATTAAGAGAAGTTAATAAATCAGTGCAAAGACACTGCAAACTATTACATTCTCCATACTATAAACACATTTTAAACAAGATTGTATTTGTGAGTGTTTAGAATGAAACAAAAGTAATTTATATAAAGGTTTTTTTTCTTTTACTTTGTCATGAACATTGTTTCTTTCCCTTTAGCCCTATTAACAGTCAGTTCCTTGACTTTTTTTATCCATCAGCAAGTTTTGCTCTGACTAACACAATCTTAACCATCAGAGATAGGATTTTAAATGTTCTTTATATCCTCTTCTATTATTATGAACTCTTTTGTAGTACAGCTGGTAAGACTAAAAAGAAAGGAAGAAAAGAGAATGTTTTCTTAACAAAAAAGATAACTTATAAATCCAATTTTTCCATAGACTCATCATCAAAGTACACCTCACACCCCAGCCTCCTCTCTGATTTCCTACCCATACAGCCTCAGTGAGACAGCTTTGTCATCTTCTGTTTATGTCTAAGCTTCTTTCAGAATGCTTCTTCCTATGTGTCTGAATCTGAAAGATTAAAAGATTTAAAGATAAATCTGAAAGATGCGGAAAAATCATTTACTGCATTCAGAGGACTTCATATCTTGAAGGTTTACTGCTAAAGCCATGTTCAATTTCCCACACAACAACATATATAATAATGGAAAAAACTATAAAAATTCAGAACAAATTATGATTATTGATTTACTTCCAGAATTTAAGATCTCTTCAGAATTTTAAAAAACTTGGCAGCTTCTACATCTGGGACTTAAACTACAAGACATTTTAAATCAATGAACTGTTTAAGATTTTTGTATACTCATGTGGAAATCATTGCAGTGCTATTTTTGTAATGTAAGATGGACAATGAAGGAAAATAAATACAGAAAGAAAATTTGGCCTATGCAATTAAACTTAAAATAGCATTAAAGAGAACATCCCATGGTAGCCCAAAATCAAAGTATGCTTGCTCGTTATTGGAAATACAAAGAAGGTGCATTAATGTCTTGTTTTATACCTAAGTTTTATTTGTTCTTCTTGGCCTGTTATACTCTACACTAAACCAGCATTAGAAGACAATTCATTTGCAGTCAATACATTTGATTGAAATCCCATTCATGCACTATGAAAATAGAAACTGCATCTTTGGTTTCTTTAATGATATTTGAAAGTTTCTAGTAATCTTGGATGATAACAGCTGGGATAAAGAATAAAAAATCATAGGGGAAAAGTAATAGCTACCAATCATCAAAGAATTCTGTTTGTTTTTTTTTTTTTTTTTTTTTTTTTTGTTAGTAATGGCAAGTTTTTTTACCTCTTTTCCTTTAACACTTTCTCCATGCAAAAAAATCTACTTACCCCTCTTGAAAATAAATCATAAACATCATCTGTTTCTGGTGGAATGCATTGCCCTTCTTAAATCTGTTGCCAAACATTGTTATCATATCTCTGAAGTTTCAGATCTTGGCAGGAGGACTTCTTTGCAGTTTTATATAACTCGTGATTTCATGCTCTCCTCTGTCTATATACAGGTTGCTCTGAAAGTAGTACCTCTAGTTTATTTCCATGGAAAGTACAACAGATACAAAGGGCATAACAGCACTATTTGATAGAGAAGATTTTTGGCTACAAAACATTATTTTTGCAACACAGTTGCTATACTTAGCTATGCATTTTCACCAGCTGTGAATAAGAGCTTGCATGCTTGCTTGTAAGTTTGCACCAGTGGAAGTTATCCACTGTTTTGCAGCTACTAGAATGGTGTCTTTGCTAGGGGGTGTTGCTGACAGTCCGTCTTTCATGGGTATGAGCAGAGGTAAGTCAAAAGGTGACAAATCTGAACTGTGGAGTGGGTGTGGTATGATAGTCCAGCCAAGTCTGACAGTATGTTTTGTGGTGTTTAAACCGATATGGGGCTGGTGTTATTATGTTGCAAGAGAGAGGTTATCTTCCCTGTCTGTCCCTGGAAGTTCAAACCTTCAGTTTGAACTGAGCACTGTGATGTAGTTGTCAGAGCTGAAGGCTTGTCTGGGTTCCAGGAAATCAGAATTTTTTCATTTTGCATTAAAAATAATAATAATAAAAAAAAGCACATCACTTTATCTGCTGAGAGCTGCATCTCAAACTTTTTGTTTGGTGGATAATTCACATGTCATCACTCCATGGACTAGTATTTTGACTCTGGTAATGATGCAACCCAGGAAACTGTCATCTTCAGCCCTGATATGCTTGCATACGGTATTATTTCTGTTCCTCTGTGAACATTCATTGTGCTACTCCAACATTACCACCATAGTGCCCAACACATTGAAGCTGAAATTCAGTTACATACATAGTTTCTTGTTTGCAATCCACAGATTCACACAGATGAGCTGATTGACAGACTGCCCCTCTGCTGCCATCTGTTGCACAGCAACAAAATATAATGGAATATTGGTAGGAAGTCTCAACCTCTACTGCTATGCCACCAACAACCACCTTTGACTTCTTGGGCCAACATAAAAAATAAGAGGCATTACTTTCAGAGCACCCTTTGTGTAAGCAGTTAACTGAATGAAGGTCACAATGAAGTAAAACTGCTAACTTTATCAATCAGAGTATAAAAAAGAGTAGTATGTTTCAAAAGACTATTGATTTCAGATGCGTTCTCTGTCTTCTGAGATAGCCTACTTAACAGCAGGACTTTGGTGGCTGTTTTTGACAAAATAATTCAATGACTATTTTAGATTTGAGACAAGATTTCAGATTTTATTAATCTTCAGAAAATTAGCTCCTATCTTCATCATCTCTAAAAGTTAATCAAGACATGAAGTCTTTCTTCTCAGGTAATGTTCCTCCTCTCTAATGAAGCTGAGCAAATTTGCAAGAAATTTCAAACATACAGAAGATCATGTGCTTATCCCAGCTATTAATATAATTACCTGTTTACTGACTACTGCAGCTCCATAGCTCCACATTTATATAAATTTTAGATACATGTTCTCTTAAAAAAATCTCTCTTATACTAGAATTGAATTTAAACAGTATTAGGTGATTCTGGAAAGTGGGGAGAAATATTTGTTAGGAGAAAATTTGTTTTATAAATGCAGTATCCCAATTCAGGAAGAAGTAGGATACACCAGTTCCCACTATTAAATTCTATTAACTTGTCTGAGTCT
Source organism: Chrysolophus pictus (assembly GCA_037305975.1). Lineage (NCBI taxonomy): Eukaryota > Metazoa > Chordata > Aves > Galliformes > Phasianidae > Chrysolophus > Chrysolophus pictus. The sequence goes on from CM074576.1 coordinate 79,432,648, forward strand.
CATTACCTAGAAATTAATAATCAATTTGCTAAAAGAGAATATGAATTATTTACATGCTTAAGCAGTTGAATAACCTGCATTATATTTGGCTACTACAGTTTTTCTATTTTAAATGTTGAGAAACGGAAAATGAAAATTTTACTTTTTATGATTTCTTTTTACAGCAATTTTCATCAATTTTTTCCTTAATATGGTAAGTTTTATTTTTATCAAGGTAAATCTAGGGGTTTTTTTACTGTTTTTTAAAGTTTTATTTTTTAAAATGTATTTTATTTGAATTTAATATGCAGTTGAAAGGTAGGTGTTGGGTTTTTTTAATTAATTATTATTCCTACACATTGTATATACTGAGTTGATTTCAAACTCTTGACTGTGAATGTTCATATGGTGAATAGTAGATTATTATCTTCAATTTCCCATTCTGAAACAACTCTGTTGAATAGAAAGGAAGTCAATAGAATCAAGCATAAATTTAACTATTTATGTGATAGAGTAAGTGAGTTTATTGAAAGACATTTACAATTGTTTCACAGCAGTGAATAGACCTGCCTTCTCAGAGAATATAGCATCTGGATCAAAATAATTGAATGCTAAAAAAAAAAATTATACACATCTTGTGAAGCCATATTGCATCCAAGTGCCAGTCTGACTATGAATGTGGAGATGGATAGAACTGGAGAACTTCAGATTTGATCCCTGCTGTTCACTATGAAGTCCTGCCATCTGCTCTGCAAATATTGGAATGAAGTGAATAAGACTCTTCGTGGATGTACAGAGATGAAGCTGACTGTGCGGGGAGAAGCACAGGGAGATGTGGCACAACTCTGCGACACAATATGTGCCAAAATCCTCACACCACTGAAAATCAAGCCACAGATTTGATGGCTGGAACAACTTCAGAGCAGTGCACAGGTTTTACCTCCTCAGTTTAACACACGGCAGTTGTCTAAGATTTTGAAGTGCTTTAGATCACTTATATATCTTCAGCTGTTAGGCAAAATATGTACTATCTTCAGTCACTTCAGAAGAAGCTTTCTTCTATATCGTGTTAAAAAGAATCAGAAGATTCATCTCTGAAGAAACAATTATTTTATCCTTAAATATTTCAGTGATAGTACAATTAAATAGTCAGTTAATCTTGAGTCCTCTACCTGACCAATATCAAAATAATGTCAGGCTTTCTGGAAATCACAGTGTTCTTTTGATCCATTCTCCAGGGGCATAAATATTCAGTTATCTGCCTAGCCTTTACACCATGGGTTATATACTTTCATTGTAACAAAATCTCTTCACTTGGCTCCTTTAGAAAGAAAGACATTTCTTCTGAAATTCCAAAACTTAGGCACAATGGCATGTGAGCACACTGTCTTCATTATTCCCATTATTTGCAAGTAGTCTGTTCCAAAATCACCAGAGATTACCAAGACTGAGAGGGTTAAGCTTAAGAGCAGGGACACTCAAAATAAGCCTATTTTGTGCCCAGCAGCACATCCACACAGCTTTTAAGGATCTCCAAGGACATAGACTCTAGGATCTCTCTTGGCAGCCTTTGCAAGTGCACTGTCACCTGCACAGCAAAGTGCTTCCTGATGTTCAGAGGGAATCTCTTATGTTCCATCTTGTGTCCATCACTTCTTGTCTTGGAAGTCAGCACTACTGAACAGAGTCTGTTCTTTTTGCACTTTCCCTTCAGGTATTGATGGACATTGACTTGAGTCCTTTCTTCTGCAGACTGGACACTCCCAGCTCTCTCAGCATTTCCTCTTAAGTGAGATGCTCTAGTCCCATAGTCATCTTTGTAATCTTTTGTTCGGCCTTCTCTGGTATGTCTAGGTCTCTCTTGTACTGGAGGATGGAAGTGGGGGGGGGGGGAAGGAGGGGAGAGGGGGGGAGAAAGGGGGAGAGGGGGGGGGGGCGAAGAGGGTTTAACTGGACACATTATCCCAGTTGTGGCCTTATCAGTGCTGAGTAGAGGGGAAGGATCACCTCACCTGACTTGTTGGTTACACCTTGCCAAATGCACCCAAGAATACTGTTAGTCTTCTTTACAGCAGTGGCACATTTCTGCATTATGTTCAACTTGGTTCCTATCAGGATTCCTAGATCCTTTTCTGCAGAGCTGCTTTCGGAAGCTGTCAGAGCACCAACGCTGCCAGAATTCAATAAGTATATGGAGAATAACTGAGCAACTTGATGTCTCTTCTTTTAGGATTCTCTGCATAATTTCCTTGTCTTTGAAGGCAATCTATATTCTTCTGTCAATTTACAGCCACAAATTCACATAATATGTTTATTGAGTATAAACAGTCTCAAAGAACAACAGACTCCAGGAGCAGGGTTCTTTGGCAGTCCTGTTCATACCATTCTCTGAGGTTCTGATGATGTCTTAGAAACTTAGAAAATAAATTGCAGCTATTTTTTCACATAGAAGTAGTTCAGTGTATAAGCATATGTTTATAACAAAGGCAGATTTTTTAGATTAATTTCTGTAATGTTTTAGAAATAAAAAGCTTCATGGTAGCAATACGTTTAGTGAAGATTTTTTAACCTTCAAGGTAATGGAAAATTACAAATAAAGTCACTTTTATTTTAGTTAAAACTTAAGAAAAACTTCAAATTACTTGATTTAATTTTCTGATACGCACAGAAGATGAATAGAAGGAAACTGGGTACATATCCTTAAGTTTTCGTTAAGATCCCTATTGCTTTTAAATCATAATGCATGATTGAATTGGTTCCATAGGGATATTCTCAGAAATATCATTATTCGTTTACAAGCATGCATTGCTGCTCAGAAACATGTTCTGCATATTTTCTTTGTTTTCCAGATAGAATTTTGTTTCTGAATGTTTCTGTCTTTTCTTGGTCTCTTCAGAATATAAAAGCACTGTGTGCCAATAAATTCAAATTGAATCAAGTGTTCTTGTTAATATTCAGCAATATATTTGTCAAAATCCTCTTGTTTAAATACTAAACAAGGCTGTTTAAATTCTGGTCCAAATAGATAAAAAGACTAAGAATAATATCAACTCACAATCCAATTTTTAAAAGCTGAACGTATAACAAGTTATTTCATGATTCCTTTATATTGGATGTATAACAATTAGTAATGATAGTTACTGAAATAAAACATTAGCAAAGAGTTTTATCTGATAATTGTCCTCTGGGATTCTATTCCTTTATTTTAATATTCACTGAGTGATTTCAGGAAAATTGCTTCATTTATTTATACTTTTCTCGGTGTAGCTGTAGTGCTGAATAAGAAAATTTCAATGGAAAAACATGTGCTGCTGCATCTCCATTAGCTTTCATGGATTCATGAAATAACAAAGTGGAGTTACAATGTCTGTGTTGTTTAGATATGAAAGAGTTAAGGTAATGACTAACTCTATTAATAATAATCATTAAGGGATATGTGCTCAATTTAATGACAGATGATCTTGATGTCACTAAAGACTAAAGAAATTTTTAGTCTTTGTATAAATAAAAAACAAGGCAGGGTGCATTTTCATAAGAGTTCTGGGAATCCGGCATAAGAAGAATTCCCAAATTATGATATTTTATACTAATCAGAAAATTAATAATGAATGTTGAGAAACACTTTGCCTTTGCAGTGGAGCAGCTAATTAGACAATTAGAGCTGTTAAAAATTGACATAAAACTAACCCCAGAGGAACTGCATCTAAATCTCAGAAAATATAAAGCTTTTAAGGATAATTTTTTTACCTCTTTGGGTATCAACAGATTAGACCTGTCTTAATAATTTCTATATTAACAGATATTTACTGAGGGTAACAATGATACAATCAGTCAAAAATTGAATAATTTCATTCAGGTATGCTGCCAATCTAATTTGATAAAATGTAAAGTACTTAGAAATAATTTATTCACTGTATCTTCTAGTTACATAACACCATTAATGTTCAAGCTTTCTCCTTTTTTAAAAAAAATTGTTATTTTTTTAGTACTGTAGACATATTCTTCATCACTGGAAATGAATGTCTTTTTGTTCTGAGACTGGGATTTGTGTTTGGGTAGTGACTCTCAGAACATTAATCCCTTTACTTGAAACTGAGAAGTGCCATTTTTGCAAACATAAGACCAGTAAAACATGCATTAACTCTATGACACCATCTTAATCCTTTTTGCATTGAATAATCTAAATTTAAAGGTCTGGTCTACCTGCATCATGAAAAACTTCATGTCCTCGTACTGCCTGATATTCTTCAGTGGCTGATAGGCATTTTGTGTAATAGAGCTTGAACTACTCTTTTATAAAGCCAGGGAACATCAATTTTTCAAAAGTACACTGAATAAAAACTCCTTGGTTAAATTCTCATTTTCTTTGGAAGGGGCTTCTATGAGAATCTAGTGTCAAATCATGTTTGAGGAAAAAACAAAACAAGGCAAGACAAAACAAAAAACATCACGATTCCTTTCCTTGTACTGATTTATTTAATAAAGTCTGAGAGCAGAGAAATCCTTACAAAAGCCGTGATGTTACATAGTGGTTTAACACAATAGGCATCTTAGTGCCAAACAGTTATTGTCTCACTCCCCTCTCTTTATTGTGGGATGAGGAAGAAACTCAGAAAAAAAAAAGAAAAAAGAAGTAGAACTCATAGACTGACATAAAAACAACTTGCCAAAACACAGTTGTTTGCCACCTAATGCCCAGTCAGTACCCAAGCAGTGGCTGCCCCCATCAGCCAGTTCCCCACAGTTTTATAGTTTCAAATAATGTCATACAGTTTGTAAGGATAAATTGCAATTAATGTTGAAAATAGCTTTGGAAACTACAAAAGGAAGAAAAAAAAAGGATTGAGAAGTCATAAATATGCGCAAGGTGGATGATTTTAGCATCCTGTTGAATAGGGATTGCTTTATCATAAAGAAAAATGGTTCCTTTTGGAATATTGCCCAGACTTACCTAACTATATTAACTTCAAGCAGATACTGTTGCATAATAACAGTATGTCAGGGCAAAATGAGCAGTGGTAGATGAATCAGGCCTCAGAGATATGTAAAACAGTTTTTTCACCCTACTACTAGATTGACTTAAAGAAAAAAATTAGAAAATATAGTACACCGAAGATTTACTAAAAATGGCGTTTTCAGAAATGAAGGTTTCTTCAAAATAACTACTTAATGGGATTTCTATAAATAAAAAGCAGCAAAATATTTTGCTAAGAATAGAGAAACATGAAATGCAAATAATTTTAAAACATGAGGCAAGTTTGGGAATTTTAATATCTTCTTCTAAAAGTACTTAAGATATACAAAAATTAAGAGAACAAAAAAGATTTAGTGTAAATCTGGCTTCCAGTTGAGATTTTTCTCCATTAGGAGCGATTGAATATTATCATTGAGATGTACTGAGAATAAAACTCAGTGCAAAAATAATTTATCTAATGCTTTTCTTCTAACAAAATAAATTTTATAGCATTTTTTACAGTTTTCCTCAAATGATATTTAATGTAGTTTTATTTACCATAAGAAAAACATACTCTGTTTTAGCTTTGTTTCTTTTTATACCCAGATATGGTACAGAAACACAAAAGTTCCCTTTGCTTTGGATACTTCCATCAATGCAAAACTACACTAACTGACTTAGATGCAGGAATACATCTCTGATATTTTCAATATAACTTCATAACAGAACATAAATTCTTCCATTTATTACTTGTCATATAGAAAAAGCATTATTCCATAGAAAGTGTGAAAAATAACAGTTAACAGATGGTTTTATACTCTTCATCTTAGTTATGTGTGACTATATTTTTATTTTGCTTATATTTGGCTATCATTCTTTTTTCTGAACACATACAAAACAAAAAAGAACAAAATTTCTATTTTTGCTGTGAATTAACAGTACTTAATCTTCACTCTTTTTAGATATGTTATATTCTGTACCAATACAAAATACGTAAACTACCTTAAATCATTATAGAATTTAGTAAAGCAGTAGACTTGTCTTTTAAGATAATATATTCCACACTTATTACAAACATGGCAAAATATTCACTGAAATGGATAGTATTCAGAAGGTTAGAAAGAACTGAGGTTATCATTTGTATGATTGATTTATTACTCATGTCATAAATTTCCATAATACATAGATTGAATCTTTAGCACCTTAATCTAAAATAGAAAGGATAGATCAGAAAAAGAGAACATACTGTACAGCTATTCATGTGTGTGAAGAAAAGTTATTTGTGAAAATATTTCTTCATCAAAAAGCAGACTATTCCAAGGATAGAAGCAAAAGTATTACCAGAACATCAGCAAAGGTCTGAATCTGAAAGCTGAAAATTAGCAGAAAACTCTTGAGAATTAGAAGAACTAAAAAATGCAGGGGAAGCATAAAATACAAGGAAAATAAATGCAGAAAAAAAGTAGAGGGATAATATTATTTATATCCTTCAGGTCAGCAACCTTGAAATATTCAAGACAAGAAATAAAAAGCTAGTCATGAAATTTAAAGGAGAATGTGGAAATCTATGCATAGTAAGACTACATATGGCAACAATTGACAAAAGCTTAAAAAAAGTGGAAAAATAAGATGTCCATGTGGAAATTGAAGCTATAGGGGTGATCATATAAAATACATTCCTTACGAGCAATATTTCTGTTAAGCTTTAGTTTAGAGACAAGTTAGTTAATAAGCTACAATATTTCTGGCTAATTTCTATGATGGTCAAAAATCACAACTAAGTAGCTCTGCTTGACTGTCAAATATTAATACTTGCTACTACTTGCACACTATATTTTGGCATATACTCATAGGTCATTGGCTGAAATGCGAAGATTCAAAACATGAGTATTCCTCTCTCATTCAAGAACATTCAAATATTTTACCAAAGCTGAAATCCTTGCCAAAATCCTATATTCCAACCATGGTGCTTATATTTCAGATAATCTTGGCAAAGACTATAGAATTATGGAACAATAGAATATACAGTGTTGGAAGGGAAACACAAGGATGATCGAGTCCACTCTTGCCTCCACATAGGAATACCCAAAAATCAAACCCTATGTCTGAAAGTGTTGTCCAAATGCTTCTTGAACTCCTGCAGCTTGAGGTCATGCCCAATACCATGGGCAGCCCATTCCATGCCCACCGCCCTGTGGCGCAGACCCTTTCCCTAACCCCCAGCTGCCCCTCCCCTGATACAGCTCCATGCCATTCCCTCAGGCCCTGTCTTTGCCATCCAATCCCTTTCTGCAAATTCAGCATGCTACAGTAGCATCTACAGTCATGCATGCAGCATGTGAAATGAATTTGAACAACCAATGAACTGTGCACAGTTGCATATCTGTGATCTTTAGAGAATCACAGAGAACTGGTGTAACTGCTTGCCTTGCTGGAATGATACAGTGGAGAGATACAGCTCTTTAGGAAGAAGGACTGAGTTGCACTTTATGTGAGAGAGTAGCTGGAATGGGGATACATGTTAAGCCATCACAATCCAGTCCAAAACACAAAGTGACTTTCTTCATAAACAAATAAAATGTTTCTAATGATCAACTAATATATACTCAATTTTTTTTGTGATTGTCATCAGAACTCCTTTTAACTGTCCACTGTTTAGTGTGTGAAATTGTTACATAGTGGAGAAAAGTGTGCTGTTTTTACAGAACTCATTTAGACAAATCTTCACAGACGTTATTCCATTGCCTTTGTATGCAGCATCCCTCAAGTTTCCAGTTTGCAAAAGTAAACTTTTTTATACCTGCTGCTTCCAAGAATTTTTATCACAATTTCTTTTTTTTTTTTTGTTAAGCTTTACACTTAACAATTTCCATACAAAAACATTTTCAAAATCGTAATTCATCTATACTAATTTAGCTTTTGAAACCTTTTTTGTGATGTTTGATATGACTCATGTCTTCCCAGATCAGCAATTGTTTTTTATAAAAAGGTTGCTCTGAAAAAAATGTCTTCAATTTATTTCCATGGAAGCTACAACAGATAGAAAGAGCACAATAACACTACTTGATAGACCAAATTCTCAGCTAAATAACGCTATTTTTCAGCCCACCATTAACTAATTCATGTGGATGAGCTGACCAAGATGCACTTCTTTTAGTGGTATAATAGCTATTCATGGCCATCTGGAACTGACTTGTATCTCTCATCGCTGTCACTACTGCTGAAGCGTACCACCAACAACCTCACTGTGCTCACATCCACTGTTTGGTCTTCATAAATATTCAACAAGCAATGATGAGTGTCACTGAGAGCCATTTTTTCTGCGCACCTTTGTTTCATCTGCACTTCCAGGTCTAACACCATATTGTCAGACTGCTCCTCTGCTGCCATCTGTTGCACAGCAACAAAATGTAATAGAATATTGGTGGGAATGTTCAGCCTCTGCTGCCATACCACTAACATCCACCTCTGGTGTTGCAGGCCAACATAACAAAATAGGAGGGATTAGTTTCAGAGCAGCTCTTATATCATTATTATTTTAACTAAACTGGAATGTTTGTCCTGAAAACAAAATTTTATACAGCAAAGAGAAAATATAGTGTCTACCTTTCCCCTTCTCACTTCAAATTATTCCTATTATGCCACTCCTTGTGTCTGTCTAGAGTGACAAAAAATTCATCTTACAGAGGAATAAGTGCTGCTGTTTGTGTATTGCTGCTGTCATTTTCTGTTAGAGATGGGGAGTTTGTTACAGTTGCCTAATTACAGCCACCTGATGCCATTTTAGATGTTCTGTGGGATCCCACTTGATTTTCATGTACTATTTTAGAATGGAGCAAGTCTGAAGTTTGAAGACTAGTGCTGCCAGATGAACAGATCTTGCACCTATTGATTATCACTTTATTTTGTGCCTGAAAAGCTCTGTGTTAACAATGAAACACAGATGTTTATCAATCTACAATATCTATCAGATTTTTTTTCAATTAAATTAAACTGAATAATAAATAATTTGTTTTAATAATTATTAATTAATTAATTAAGACTGAATAAAACATGGACTTTATTAGTCATATCTTTCACTTGCAGATCTTGTTACAATTAATAACAAATTTGAGGAATGACAATTTTCTCCAGTCATAGGGAGATATTTTTCCTAAGGTACTCACAGTGTTTCAGGATCCACTGCCCCAACTTTGCAATATTTTCCTGCATTCCATGTGTTAAAAACTGATTCAGATGTTTCAATGTTTTGAGTAATTAAATCGCAATTATATCTAGATTTAAAGATTGCAGAAGTTAATATTTGACCCTACTGAATAAGATCATGTTAATCAAGAACTAGCTTAGATGAGAATGCTTTTATGTAAAAAAAAAAAAAAGAAATATAGTATGAATTTTTCAAATCAGATAACTGTTTTAAATTTTCACATATGTATATGTTTCTTAAATGCAGCAAGAACTATTCTTACAAGAAAATGAACTCTCTCTGTACTGTAATGTGTTGAAGTGATTGAAGAGCAATCCATCCGTGTTTCCTTAATTTCTAAGTTTTCCCCACAGTATCGCCAGCAGGAAGAGCAAAACAATGCTCTCAAGTACAGCCCAAAGAGCAATATGCTGCATGCTACCTGAAATGTTGGAGTCCTTCAACATATATTCTGCCATGTTCTTTTTTCTTTGATTACATGACTCAGGATACTGTAGCCCCTGTAATCTTCCAGGACAGTCTCACAATAATTATAATTCTGACTGAAGAAGGTCACAGACCTGTAAGTATTTGTTGGAGAAAATACAGCAATTGTTGACTCTGTACTGGTAGACTGTGGAAAAAAACTCTTGTAGATTTTGGAGCTCCAAAGGACACCTGTGTGTAACAGTAAAAAATGCAAAAATTAATACTAGTAGGGAGTAAAAAGGGGATATGACTTGGAAAATATAAGAACAAATGAATCATTTTATTGTCATCTGTTTACTAGACAATGGTTCAGTTCTCCTATTTATCTCCTTGAGCAAACAATGAATACTCAGTATATGGATGAAGGCTGGACACATTTGCTGAACGTGAAGTATGTAGGGAAATTTGCAAGCCAAGATGTCTCTTCAGATGTGCTGCTCTACTCTACTCAAAGTACAAGCAAATTATTCTGGGAAATGAATGTCCCAGACACTGCGATGAGTATCCACAGTGATGGATTGACATATTCTGTCAATATGATGCAAATGGAAACAGGACTTAGTCCATTGAGAACTGTAAAATTAAATGCAAACACAGGTGAAACACACTATGCTTAATAGTATGGGCTTCACAGCTTTTAACAGTGAGAATCAGCAACTGTCCTTTCTACAACCAACAATTAATTCAATTGCAGTAACTGAGGAGGTATGTGAACTACTTGAGGGGATAGCAAGGATAAGTACAGCTATTTATCAATTTTACTTTCTTCTCTAGAGTTTCCTTTGTCCTTATTTTTCCTTGCTCAGCCTTGTAGTGTTTTTCAAAGACAGCGTTCGATATAATCCCATATGAAAGGAAGCACAACAGAGTCAAAGGCATAATGAAGAAATAGATAGTGCAAGACAGACTCCTTAGCACTGCTACAAGCTTCTCTGAAGAAACCCTTTAGCTCAGCAACAACACATTTTCCACACATTCCATTTTGTTGTTGTTATATTTAACTAGGACAGTGGGAAAGCCTTTTGCAATGTGGACATGACTGAGTGCTCTAGCACAATGAAGAAGTTTGGGGAAACATATGGATAAGGCCACAGGATTTCCTAAGGTCATAGTCTGTGATATGCAGCAGTGAAATTTGCTAAAAGTTGGCAGTTTTGCAAGCTATGAATAAGAAATCCCACTTGCCCACACTGACACAATATCTGAACAGCCTGTTCTATATATTTCTTCAGTCCTTTGTACTACCAGATGCCATCCATATATTATTTTTGTAAAAAATGCATTCTTTTTATAGATGTGTTTCCCGTATTCTGACAGTGTTAATTGCAATACAATATTCATTATTTATTTAGAACATGTATTTATATACCTTGTAAGCATGTTCGTTAGTGATTTATTTTAAAATGTAAAAATGTTTTAAAATTTTTCTTTTGTCATCATGTTAGTTTTAGTACTTTTATTTCTTAAGTGTGCAGTTAACATGAAGCTCAATATATTTCCTTGCATAATAGTTTTATTAGATAGTATATGTATCAGCGGAACAAAAATAGTCCAGTGAAAAGATCTTCTCAAATAATAATATGGTCAAATTATATATATGTACTGGAAATAGAGCATAAATTTAAAAAAAAAAAAAAAAAAAAAAAATTGGTCCTAAATGGAAGATACCAAGGTTTAATATATGAGGTAATCATTAATAACTCCTTTTGACTAATTACCTAGATTTGATACTGTTACAGAATAATACAACGACTTGTGCTAGAACAGACATTATAGTCCATTCAGTTCCAATCCCAGCCATGGGCAGAACAGCCCCCCACCATCTCAGACTGCCGAAGGCCACATCCAACCTGGCCTTGAACACCTACTGGCATGGGAAATCCATGGCTTCTCTGGACAACCTGTTCCAGTGCCTCATCACTCTTTGAGCATAGAATTTCTTCTTAATATCTCATCTAAATCTTTAGTTTTTAAACACAGAGATATACATTAGGTTACAGATCATGGCTTTTCAAGCGATCACAAAACTTGCAGATGTTGTAAAAGAAACTTAGAGAAAAGACATAACTTGAAAACTACTACTATTCAAAAGAATTCAGTTTCCAGCTCTTATGGTTTTCATTCCTTACATGTAAGGAGAGTTTTCAAGTAGGTTAAGTTTCAGTTCATAACTATAGACAACTCTGTTCTTGACTTTCACTCAGTTAGCAGTGTAAAATGAATTAACTTTATTATTTCTGTGTTGAAGTAAATGTACATTTTCCACCATGCTACTTAAAGTGAATTTTTTTTTTAACTTCTATGCATTTGCCTTTCTTCAGCTTTTATTACAGAGGTATTTATTTCCTCACAAATGTACAGCAAAATTATAATTAAAGTTTGCCTTCTACTGGTAAGTGGTAGTCTAAATATTTGAATTTGGGAAGACCGGTATTCTTATTTTTCTTTTCTACCACTGGAAATGTGGCCTTCATCTTTACTTTTTTAATAAACTGCTTTATCCATGTATAACTCTTACACTGCATTAATACCATATATTTTCAGCCCTCGGATTACTGAAATGAATTCTAAAAAGAAAAAAAATCAAAGAAAAAGGGCTTTAAAATAATCAACCAAAAATCATTTTCCATTTATGTTGAAGAGGAAAGTTCAGGTTATCTTTCCCTTTCCCACCGCAGAGAGAAGCATAGTGAAAGCAGAAATTTGTTAAAAATGAAATACAGGAAAATCTTTCCCTAATCAGTTTTTATTTGTGAATGCTGATCTCAAGAAAAATACTTTTATCTTCTGTTATTCTTAGCAGTATGTTCATGAAGTGAAAGCCATACATGCTTTCCCAATGACATATGACATATCTTCCTGAAATATGTTTATTCACCGTAGAGTAACATTTCAGCATTCTTCATCCTTGACACATGACGTTAGTTTTGTCATGCCTTGTACTGTCAGGGGAAGACAAACCATTAGAAGTAGTATAAATATTTATTCCTCAGATAGGAAGAGAAAGAGGAAGTTAGAGAAGAAAGTTGAAATGCAGAATTCATATTTAAAGATCAAATATTTTCAGATTAAAAAAATCACCTTGCATTTTGTCTTCAGACATTTCCCACCAGCTAAGCTTCAAATATTTCCTTTTATTCCCTGCTACAGGTCTTCTGCATACGTTCTCTTAGAATAATTGATAGAAACTTTTAACAGTGATTAATTTACTAGATTTGAAGAAAACGAAAAAGAATAAATCATATCCATTTCAATACATAAGAGAAACAATTCCACACTTACATTAGTTTATTATGCTTTCCCAGATTTCTAAACATTATTCTTTATGAAAGCTAGCACATTGAGACCTCATTTCTACGTTTCCTTTTAGGTGACTGACCAAGTTAAAATCTCTTCTCTGGCCTTACAGCTTTCATTGTGAAAGATATAGCATTCATTTTTAGTGATCATTTTTATGGGATAAAGAACACAGAGAAAAAAATCAAGAATGGAATGCCTGATAGCAAACACAGGCTTACAGATTCAGAATTTCACAGTCATTTGGAACAGTTTTGACAGTCAAAGAGCAATTACTCAGTGAATTTCAAATTGTTTGAAACTCTTTATTTGTGATTTATTTTATTTTTTAAATTGCAAAATGATTTGGATATTTTGAAACAAATCCTCCTTATAATATCCTTACTATTTCTATCATATTTGAAATCACAGAGTATTAGAGTATTGCCTGGTGAGATATTTATCCTTTTGAATTTTGTTAGCAAAAACAAAATAACTGCAATAAAATATTACCATAATGTGTTGTTTCTACCAATTTTAGAATGTAATATGTAAACTCTAAAAACAAAAATTAAATGATACAAATGGGTTACATGTCCATCAGAAAACTCAAAATGTCCCTAGACTAAGATTTAAGGAGCTATTAGGAATCTGTTTCATACTGTGAATCCATTTCATATGTGACAATAAACTGAGGTACTATATTCTTAATACCAATACGTCTCAGTGCCCAACAACATAACTTTTGACTATATTATGGATATGCGTGATTGGGAATGAAAACTGTTGAAGTTTTTTGTAACTATCTTGCATATCCGCTGTCTCATTTATATTTGATTTAATTCTGTTGAGTTAAATTAACAATATATTGTTTTCTTTATAATTGCTAATTTATAAATTATTCTGAGAATGTGCTAATGTGGGATGGAAGCTTCATCTGACAATGTCAGAGAACATTCAGCAACAGAAAAGAAACAGGAGAGAACCGGAACACTTTGTGAGATATTTCCTTATGAAAAATCAACTACTGTGAACCTTGTTTTGATCATTTATTTTTGCATTTTACCTTCAAGAAGTAAAGGACAGAATTTTTGTTCAAAGAATCTTTCATATTCCTTTGTAATAAAACTTACTGTATCATCAGTATGTCTCATAGGTTAGTGTCAGTCAAAATGTCAGAATGTAAGTAGTTCATCAAAAAAATCTTGAAAGAATAATTTTCTCCCCTTTATTTCCTCTTTTAAGCCCGTTTTGTATTGCTTTTTGGTTTGTTTGTTTTCGTTTTACTTTTCTTAATATTCTGGCATGGCGTGTTTAAGACTAACAGTAGCATGCACTTTTCTGCTTGCTCAATATTTTTCTTGCAAAAAAAAAAAAAATATATATATATATATATATATATATAATCAACACTGCTTTGAACTAAATGAATGCCTTCAGCTCTGTCAGCTATGAAAAAAATGCAGATGACTATCCAACAGTTCTATCCTACCTGACGAGGTAGTTTCTCTATTCACCTTTGTGTTATACAAAAGCCTGAATAGCTAATAATGAAATATAATGGCTGTTCCAATGTGGACTGGGCCACAAAACCACACAAGAGTTTCAGAGAAACCACAGAACAAATCTATAGTACTTATTGTGCCTGTTGATAGCTTAAGTTTGTTTATAAGTATGTTGCTTAAATATTAAAATGTAAATTTTAACATGACAGTGATTCAGAGATATACATCATCTCTACTGCTCTATTTGTAAATGATTTAGTACATGCAGGTCTGATAATCATTTCCACATTTCAAAATTGCTGCAGGTCTAATAAAAGGTAGCCAATGTATAAGTTCCTTTGGCAGATGAGAAAATAAAAACACTTGATTCACTTATTTTTAGGCATTAATTCAAGAAAAACAGACTCGCATATCTCAAAAGACTCTTATAATGTCTATGTTCAGGTAATCCCTTGCATTAAGAGAGATGTAGTCATTTAAGCATTGTCTTAAATGTCATTCCTAAAATTTATGCAGTCTCATGGTACCTCACAGCGTCTTCAAAGATGCTGTATTTGTTTATTAGTGTAATTATACTACAAAGAGTATGTTTTACCACTTAGTTGCTAAGTTTGGAGAAAACTAAAATTATTTGAGTTTACAGTAAAAAGCAGAAAGAGCTTTATTCAGAAGTAGGTGTATAGCAGAACGATTATTTTCATTGTGCTGCCATATAGCATGACACAAACCTCCACTTGTCTGATCACTCTGCTTCTACCCATCTCATACTGACTGCACCTCATATTGCATAGTCACATATGTATTTCTAAATGCAAGTCTATATATAGTTGTAAATAATTTAAGGAAGCAAATGTTTGTTATGCCAAACTCATCTCCATAGTTTATTAACAGATCTTGGGAAACTTCATATTTGTATATGAAATAATTAACAGAGGGAAGATATGAAATGTATTTTCCATAAAAAATAAAGACTTTAAATATTTCATTTTTCAAGTGTTTAATAAATACTTTGAAAGAACATTCAGACTTCTGCTTTCAAGCAACATTCATTTTTATAAAAACAAAATTATACTACTTTTTTCAAAACAAGCTTCCATTACTTGAGGTATGTAGAATAGCAGAAGTTCCCTGTCTCTTCCTGTGCTTCATAATTTATATCACAAATATTTCATTCTAAAAAATTGTTTTGTTAACTTAGTCACACTAATATATTATGGAAATTTGAGAAAAGTTATTTTTATCTATTACTCTGAGCAAAGTAAACCAGTGTTAGGCCAATGACATGTGACTTATTAATGACCACAAATGGATTTTACAGAGATACGCCAGAATGTTGGGATTCTTTATAACAAATTTCTAAATATACATGCTTAAATTCCTAAAACAGTCCTACCTGCTCATTTTCTCATGGTATTCCAGATACACTGTTTCTCACAATACTTGTTTAATGAAAGAAGATATAATAAATTCTATCTTTGCAAACTGAGTTTGAAAAATTGAGAAAAATTCAAGAGCACTTTCCAGTATTTCAACCATACAAACGCAAAAGCATTTGCCAAGATGATGAAGCTTGCTTACTTACACTTACCTTCCAAATGATTGTTACAGTTGAATCAGTCACATTTTCTTTTGTATATGGGAAAAGATTATGGGACGGAAAAAAAATCACCCAGATTAAAATATTAAGGGTCTTACATGACAACAGTGGCTTTTCCAAATGATAAAAGGCTTTTCCAAATACAGAAAAAAACTTCCATCAGTATATTTCATTAGATGAAATTAACTTGTGAAAGACAATAATGAATTCTGGAACTCAGATTACCTAGCAGGCATAATGAGCTTTTCTTTATTCCGTCCCGTCCTGTGCATTGTACCTCTGGAAATTTCTTGTCACTCAGTGTTCCTGGAAAGAGTAAGTGGAAATACAAAGCTATAAGTACACATATAAAGCTTATTGTTTAACATAAAGACACTAAGTAACAAGGTCTTTATTTGTTGCTGCTTTTGTTTTTGTTGTTTGTTTTATATTAGGTAATTTATGAGCTGAAAAAACAGCCATAAAACAGCATACATTTGTTTAAATTAGTGCTGGCTTATTGATCTTACTTTAATGTCTGATTATTGCATAAAAGAAGGCACTTGAAAATTAAGATATGGTATACATAGATTTGTAGTTGTCTAGTAATACAGTCACAAAAGTATGCATCTTCTATGTATGTGAATTTCTTGATCACATGAACAAGGATTGAAAAAACAGGCTCAAATACACAGCATTAAAAGCACATGTTGCTAACAGTAGTTCCTCCTCTAGCTCAATGTAAAATTATATATGTGCCGACATGCAAATTAAATGTATCATACAATGAAAATTTAAACAAACAAACAAAAAAAACCTATTCAAACAAATATTTTTATGAAATGTAAACCAGATCTCTGTTCATTAAATTCCATTTTTGAGCCATTATGCAATCACTGAAATAAAATGTAATTTAGCTGAAGAAACATCCACCCTTTCCACGTGAGGAGTTATTCACTGATTGTCTTAAAACCAGCAACTAGGGCTCCCATTAATAAGTACTCACAATGGAAGACTTTTAGTAGCCTCACCTTCCTTTGACAGCCCTTTTAGAACCCCATTCACAAGGGGACTATGTGCTTCTTCTCCAAACCCTAACTCTAAATCGAGATAGCAGTACTTATTAGTAAAACTGAAAATAAAGCTTCTAGTCATTTTAACAGACATACTGTATTTCTTCAGTGTTATAACATTATTTCAGTAATGATTTTTAACTCCAGAACTTTAAAGATATTCTCTTTAAAGATAATTCCCATCATGAAAGTCTTAGTCTACTAGATGATTTTGCATTTTTCAAACAGAGAGATAGCAGTCTGACTAATATTTTAATGTTTTCCCTTTCTGGTTTTGATGAAGATAGTTTTGTTATTTAAAGCTGACACTTTTCCATATATAAATTTAAAAAAAAAAAGTCATGTCTGCACTATAACTTGGATGGAACAATGTAGTGAGCAATAGCACATTTATACCTAGAACTATCACGTAGACATAAGTAGTCATCACATATTTGCTTTCTGGTTGTTTTGTTATTGTTGTTTGTTTTTTTTTTTTACTTGGTTACTTGTTAGGGTTTTTTTGCTTGTTTGTCAGAGTTTTCACATTTTGTTGTTTTGTTTGTTTGTTTGTTTGTTTTTGATGAACACTGAAGTTACAGTTGAGGAGCCTGAAAGAATTTTATTCTCGTTTCCATATCTCTGGTCCATTCTCCTTAGATTCTGCACCTTAAACTTAGGTTTCTGCATAGAAGTGTCAGTGCATGCACCTGTGTACCTAAACTTTTCTCACATTCAGTGGAGTCCAGTCATAGCTGTGATTAGAGCCTAGAGAGAGATGCAATCGGCTATCTACATGGTCTATCTGTACAGCTATCTACCTAATATTATCTAATAGTCAACAAAATGACTATTTGGCTGAGTTGAGAACTTCACTTACAACATAGGTATAAAGACAGTCTCAACTTATAGACACACTGATGTCACCCAAATTTAGCTTTTCACATCTAGAGATGTCGATGTGTAGAGATGTCATGATGACATGAAAGCCGTCATGAAGTGTGAACCCAGGTAAAGCCTTCCACTTCAGATTATCAAAAGATGTACAGATTTTATGAACAACTATGTCTAATAATTATGATGAATTGGGTGATACTTTGGATTTTTAGTGACTTTTACAGTCTATAGATATATTTTAAAAACAAAATTTCATTTATAACATTTGTTTCAAGGCACGTTATATGTTACTTTATTACATGCAATGGAAAGTAAATTATTTTAAATAATTATCAATATGTCATTTAATGTTTAAGAAACGAAAATTATTTTCACATGTGTACTCTGATCAAATGAACAATATTTCACATTTTTCAGAATCAATGATTTTTTTTTCCAGATAATAATATGAATTGCTTTTATACTTGAATACATGACAGTACTTAACTTTACAGTCTGGCTAATTCATTCCCATGTGTATGTTCCATTCAAATGAATACATATAGCTGATTTACATTTAAATAAATTACTTCAACAGCGGTAAATCTTCAGTTTATGTTTCAGAAATCGAAACTGTCTTGGAAAATGGCAGTGATCTACCAAGAAGCTTGGGCCAATATATATTCATAAAGTAGTTCAGGGTTATATGTTTACAAACTGACTGATAAACTGCTTAGTTAATTTTGTAATGGATGATTACGTCTGTTCAGGAGAATTGTTTTAATGCTTTAATATAATCCTATTCATTAGTCTTTCACACAAATTATTATTAAATATTACTGTCATGTAAACAAACCTACCACTTTGGTACTTGCAAAGGGAACACTCATACAAATATATGTGGTGATGCTAATTATTAAAAATAATCAAACTAGTGAGAACAAATGTAATGAAAATTGACACATCTTTACCCGGCATATTTTCAGTATTCTTACAGAGGATTGGCAAACATATGAGAAAATATTAAATAAGAATCACAGAATCATAGAATGATATGAGTTGGAACAGACCTTAAGGATTATTTAGTTGCAACCACTCATATATATGTGTGGATTTTATATATATATAAAATCATAGAATCTCCAAGGTTAGCAAAGACCTCCAAGATCATCCAGTCCAACCATCTGCATGTCACCAATATTTACCACTAAATCATCTCCCTCAGTACAACATCTAAACATTTCTTTAATACCTCCAAGGACAGTGACTCCACCACCTCCCTGGACAGCCCATTCCAGTGCCTGAACACTCTCTTGGAGAAGTATTTCCTAACATCCAAACTGAATTTCCCCGGGCAAAACTCGAGGCCATTGCCTCTAGTGCCCCAAATTTTCTATTGATTATTTACTAAATGGGATTCTGGGATAATGTTTTAGAGATTACACAGTTCTAAATATGTCATGTTTATTTTTCTTCATGACATATGTTCATCTCAGGTCACTGAAAAGAAACTATACAACTCTTCTTCAAGTCTGTGCCTAAATATTATATTTTATATGACACAAGAAGTAGTTGTTAGAGAAAGAAGCTGGAAGCACAGACCTAACTGTCCTATCCACCTCTCACTTCTGCTCTAGGTCTAAGTACTGCCGCTGCCATTCAGTTCTGTTGCTGATCTTTTGGGCACCTTCAGAATGCAGGACATGAGTCTATGTCCCAGCTTTGTTACTTTGTGTCTTGATTTTTGTCTTTCTTATGCTGCTTCTTGACATTTTTTTCCATTCAAACTTTTTCATAATCTTCAAAGCATAACTTTTTGTGCATGATTACAAGATTTTGGTAACATTTATTTCCTCTGAGGATTTCTTGATGGTTTCAATATAGAAAGGAAAAGAGTAGCCTATGCTACTACATCAGTAATCTTGCATTCTGCCCAGTAGAGCTTTCATCCTTCTGGACAATAATTTTGTATATAGTTAGAGAATTCAAACTGTGAATATGTACGTTTTTCCCAAAACAACCAGAGGACGTGGCTCTTTAGAGAAAGAATTAAATTTGTAATCTTCATTTTGAGTACAGCAGACAGTAGATTGGTCAGAATTACTAATTAAAAAAAAAAAAAAAAAAAAGATAAACAATACAGGAATTACAGAACTGAAATTTTCATCCCCATAGTTTTGTTTGCGGTTACCACTTGTTGATCACTCTATGGTTTTCCCCAAGGTCACTAAAATACTGAGCGAAGAAAGCTACCTGTGTGAGCATAGAGATTTCTGCAGTGGTGTACTTCCTTGCGCTCACCAATATTAGGTGGATGCTCTTATTTATGTGGAGCAAATAACATTTGTGACTTAATGGGAAAATCTTAGGAAACATCTTTTAACTTACTTCTCTGTGGTTCCTCATTTTACCTTTATATGATGATGGCTGCTAAAGTCTCAGACTATTGCAGCCTTAAAAATGCACAGTTCATTCTGCAGATGGTGATAGCTCTACTAACGCTTCTATTGTTAGTTTGAAAGTCAAGTGATGATATGTGTAGGTGTATATGTGGGAGCAGTGCAAAGAATTACAAGGATTTTCTCCCACACTAACAATCCACATGGAAAAAAGGCCCTTACGAAACAATGTTCTGTTCCTCTGGTATTTTTAATCAGTCTGATATTTTGCTAAAATAGCATTTTATTGCACAGCTTGTAATTTTTCTATGTAAGGAGTATCTTTATCTTTTCTGTTTTTTTTTTTTTCTTTGCATTTTGTTATGTCATCATATTTAAAAAAAAAAAATCCCTACCAAAGCAGAAAAAAATAGCTAAGAAACTAATGATTTGTTTTGACACTCATGCAATTTATTCTTCTAGGGTTTTTTGTGGTTATTACACACTTGATAGACCTATTAGTAATTGGAAGTTCCTTAAAGGACAATACCTATAAGTGTAGTAGTCTCTGTAATTTCAGAGACGTCTGCAAAACAAGAAATATTTCAGTGTTTGATTGTAAAGACATCCTTCATGGTATAGTCACCTGAATATAAGGTCTCTGAACTTCTACAGTTCTTTGAGAAGATTATAATTTCCTGTTCTGATTTTCATTGGTTCAGGCCCACCCACATTACCTACTCTCTTACAGTTAGAATAACCTCATTTAGGATTTTTTTTTTCTCTGTCATAAAGCATGAATTCCTTCTGTACTATTCTCTGGTTAATTTTTTGAACTCTTTTATATTTTAGTGCATATGTAAATATAAAAATATCTGCTTACATATGCACATATTTTATGTATAAGCAGGAATATGCAGGTACATGCATATGAGTATTAATTTTACTTAGTTTCTATCTTTTCTTCTCATATTAATAACATTAGGTAACAGTAAAAAATCACCTTCAGAATTTCCTTCTAGTTACACTTATTTTTCAGTTTTCTGTTAGTCTTGTTCCTGGGTCCAGCCTTTATTTACTTTACAGCTCCAGAATCAGCTACTTATCTGGTCATTTTAAATAACGATGATTCAGAGAATCAACTTTGGGGCAATCTGTAGTATTCTATTTTTTTATTGTTGTTATTTTTTATGGCAATGATAGTTATATGCATCAAGAAATGTCAGATAAAATACCTGTAACATAGTGGAATTAAAATAAAAACCAACAGGCACCCACATGTAACTGGTTAACATGTAAAATCTGTTTTAGATTTGTTTAGATTTTTGACTGAATGGTTCAGTCCAAGTCCATTTAAACTTAATTTGTCCATGCCCATACTGTGAAATGAAAACCGGTTTGTAAAAAGAATCTCTTTTCCTTTTTTAAAAAAATTTGCTAGAATTTATATTTAATTATCCAAAGTATTTGTTTCATTTACATTTATACTTCTGTTCAAAATTTTTCTTTGGGAAGTACATAGTTCATCTAATCTTAGATTTCAAAAATGCAGACCACTTGCATATTCCCTTTTACTCAAACTGCCAAGAATGTCAACAGAGTAGGGAATTTTCCCTTGGTTATATTATTAATGGTACGATATAACATTTAAAGGTTATGATATACATCTGAAAGATTCACTGTATGTTACAAGTGCATCTTTTACATAGATTTGACTGAATTAGATCTCTGCTGGCACATAAGGCCTGTCTGACATTTTGACTATGAGAAAATTAATCCATAAAATAAGTATTTCACCTATTTCGTAAAGATTTTAAGTGTCATCCACTTTTCTCACTCACTAGCAACTCAATTTACTGATATTTTAATAATTAATTACATAATAAAACATATCTGAAAGGAAAGAATGAACCTTGGATAGGTGATTTATAAGGTTTATTAACATCATACGTAGAGAATGTATGTCAACAGTTGAAAATATGGTCAAAAAGGAATATAAAATAATATAATGATAACTGTGCATTTCATTTTGCTTTATTTTTATTTTATTGCATTTATTTTTATTATTTATTTATTTACTGATCCATCATAAAGAAAATAATGTTTATCAGTTGAATCTGTCTGAATAAATTTACTAAACATTCTCCAAAATCTGTATGAATTAAAAGTGAAGTAGATTCTGGTAGATGATTTAAGAGATGCAGAAATGCAAATAAAGAGGTTGAAATTAAATGCATGTTGAAATTGATTAATTAATTAATGATGAAAGATCTGGTCTTCCACAGATTTGTGTCCCACATCTCTTGTGTCATCTCATCTTCAGTTTTCTTGTTTTCCTAGATGATTCCCTCAATACCTCTATTATCCTCTGATACCCTTATCTTCTTCTTTGTCCTTACATTACAATGCCCATAAGTTTTTTGGACTTCATTGTGTAATATCTTCCTCTTCTCATTATTCTTCACATCTATCAATTTGGCTTCTACATGTTGATGGCTCAGCTGTAAGTATATTCTGATGCACTGGCCAGAACAGATGAGACAGATAGAGTGGACTTATTTTTTCTGTAATCTCCCTGGCACTCTGTACCATTTTTTATTTTCTTTTTAATGAATCCTTAAGACCAGATATTTTAGAATGAGGTAGAACTAAGGATATCACACCTTTGCTATTGCAGTATTACAGAATGAAGTATTATCATTACTATAATTAATCCCTGAAATTGTTTGCTTTTTTTTCTTTTTTTTCTCTTTGATTTATTATATTTTTATATATCTATAGTGCAAAACAAATGAGAAAGATGTAAAAATAAAAATTTAAAAAATTAAAGGAAAAGCAAATAATTTGCATCTATTAGCTTATTAGTAAGTGTCCTGGTCCAGGTGCAGTTTCTATAGAACACAGGAAAAAAAACAACTGGTAAAACTGGATATGTTGTTATAAAGAATATTTTAAAAGTAAAAAATTAATACATTATTTAAATTTTAGAAACCTGTTTAAATACTGACTGGTCATTTTTACTTCTTAGAAATAAAGAATATTTTCTGTATTAATATATAAATAAAGAATATTTTTTGTCAGTACTTTGAAAACAGTGCAATCAGCATGCCTTCTCTCTTACTAGTCAGTTATTTCATTGTAACAGAAGGTGAATGGAGAGCGAAAATTATTTTTTTTTTTATAATAACTTTTGAAGTTCTGATTGTCTTTCTCTGTTTTCTCCTTCACTGTCTCTGACAGTAAAGATCTTCTGAGTTGGGAGAGGAAGAGTTGGAGTATGATTCTGAAACATAACTCAGACAAAATAGGAAAAATGTAGCCATCATCTCCAAACTCCCAAAAGTCCAGAAATTTAATAAATGATGTAAATAAAATATTTTTATGATACAATTTGAACAATATTTTACTATTAAGTTTTGAGGAGAAAAACAAGCGAAAGGAATTGAAACAAGAAACAGCTTTGTATAAATGGGAAATTAAAATCAACTGATAACAGATTTAAAAACAAAAAATAACCAATAATTGGGAGCATGGATTTCTAGTGGATCAAATCCCTTAAAAATTATCATCCTGACTCCTTATTCATTACAAAATGAATTTCAGATACCCCACTGAGATCTTGTTTTCTGTAAAAATGCTTTACATAAGTGAATAGTAACATTAGATTGAATTCTCTGCTGAAGATGATACTTTCGTCCCCTCCACATGCATATCTTGTAAGATAAGGGATGGAAAATATCATCTTTTTCCATCACTACCAGCTACATTTCAGATTAAAGTGAGAGATATAAAAACCACTTACTGACATGATAAAAGAAAAATGAAGATGAGGCAAAACACAAAATGAATGGTTTGACACTCTAGCTGAAGTCATAATCTATGTCAGAAGACAGTCTAACACAGATAACACTCTCTCAGAGTATCAGAGGGAAATGGGGCTGCTATTAGTAAAACTAATCCCCCTGTCTGGCTGTGTGCAAATACTAGAATAGAACCAGACTTAGATCTAGGGATAACTCCGTGACACCACAGTCAGACAAAACTGGGAAAATATAATTGTCTCCTCCCATTTTTCCTGCAGATAAATGAGACATTGTGAACTTGCACTCAGACCTGGATATAAGAAGCATGTGTTACCTTTAAAAAAATTCAGCAATATTTATTATCATTCCTGGAACCTGAAGTATTTGATATCTCCTCTGACCTTGCTTGTCACTCTGGCAAAATTCAAAAACACTTTTACATAAGCAAGAAGTGCATAAGGTTCATTAGATGCTTTCTTATCTATTCTAGTTTCTCTTTCCATTTATTGTCATACAATTTCTGCCAGTTTCATTGATATTCATTGTTGCAGCTGATACACAATATGAAATAAGCCCAGAAAAATTGACGTGTGCTACGTAGCTCAGAATTACTTGCCAGAAGTGTCTGGGTTTGACTTTGTTTTGATTTGGTTTGAGAATCATATGTTATGCAGGAAAAATAGATTTTATTTTCTTTTCCATTCTTGTGTTTCTTCGTATTGGTTACAGCAGTTGTTTTTCCTTTGTGAAATGAAATTTCTGATAAATGAACCCATAGATGATGAAAGATTATAGGTTTAGGAGAACATATTGTTGATAAAATGTAATTGAAACATGCTGCTTGTTAGGGAAAAATTAACAAAAATGTCAGAATTGAAAGCATCGAACTCTCACCAATCTTTTTAATAAGTTTATTGTTGATTTTTTTTGCTTGTCTGATATGACACATGGAAACTTTATAAGAACTATGTAAAAACTTCATATTTTTACTATGAATAATTTCACCAGACTCCACAACAATCCCTGATTCTATTGTTTCAAAAATTTTGACACAATACACTGTACGCAAATATATTTGAAGTATTAATGAATGTGTAATCTGAAGACTAAAAATATACAGAAATAATAAACAAGAATAAAAATCTTCAGATGAAGTATATTTTATTTTAGAAAATTCTGTTAAGTTCCTGAAATTAAGGATGAAAATTATCTTCCTTACTTGGGAAAAGTTTAAATTAAATATTTCTAATTTTACGCCATACTAAGCTTTATGAGAGTTTGTAATCATTATCATTCTGTTACATATATTCTACAGTACAAAAGCATAGTCAAGTACAAGAAAGAACTTCTGTTCATACAGGAGACATACATCTTTTTAAAGATCTGTTTTTTTCTGTTCAGGGAATGGCCTCGAGTTGTGCCAGGAGAGATTCAGACTGGACATTAGGAAATACTACTTCTCTGAAGGAGTGGTCAGGCACTGGAATGGGCTGCCCAAGGAGGTGGTGGACTCACCGACCCTGGAGATGTTCAAGGAACGTTTGGATTTTGTGTTGAGGGACATTCTCAAGTGATAACTATTGGTTATAGGTGGACAGTTTGATGATATTGTAGAATCTTAGTGATTCTATTATTCTACGATTCTATAATATGGTAATAAAAAATATCTGCTACCATAGATTTAGCATAGTCAAAGTGAATATAATTATATGATGATGATCTAGGTCAAACATTAAAACAAAAATGGATTTCCTTTCTACCTTGCTTCTTGATGTTCAAGCAGTCTAATTTCTCAATAAAATCTGCACTGGTGGGTATAAAGATAGATACAATCCTGTTGCTTTAATTTTTACCTGTATTACAAGTTAAAAGTTCTTCTCAAGTATTCCCATTTCTAATTTCTGTATACAAACCAAAGTCTCAGTAGATCCTTCTACTTTACTCAATACAGTAAGACAATTTTAGTGCTGACATTTCCCTATGACTGTGCATAACCTTTCCAAATCACTGGAACAGTTTGCCCAAGGAGGTTGTCCCATCCTTGGGTGCATTCAAAGGCAGGCTGGATGTGGTTCTGGGCAGCCTGGTCTAGCGGATGGCAACCCTGCCCATGGCAGGGGGGTTGAAACTTGATGACCTTTGAAGTCCTTTTCAACCCAGGATATTCCATGATTCTGTGATTCTATGATTCTATGAAATTCTGCCCTTTGTTGCAACACAGACAAGTAGGTTGAAGTTGAGGCTGTTTTCATCATTTAATAACTGTTGCTGATAAATATCGAGACAGAGACTCGATTACAATGTGAGAGTTGTTATGCTTCTACAGTTCTAATAGGAGTGAGAAGACTAAATAATTTATTTTTACTGTGTACCATGAAAGGATCAGATTTGTGGATAATAAAAAAAAATGTATTTGCATGATTTAGAAAGGACTGTATTTTGAGATTTATTGCATGATGCATCCTGAAGACAAAGGTCCAGGTATTCCTATTTTTCTACTTGCTATATTGTGTTATATATAGTAGTTTTTATTGTATTCAGATAACATTAAAAAAAAAAAACAAACATAAATAACAAAATTTACACCAATTTTTCCATGTTTCTTGAGATGTGAGCATGTTTAGAAGTGTAGCTGACTTAAGGAGGGGGTGGATAATGAAGCTCAGTTTCCTACAGGATTTGACCTCCAGATATATTCTGTTTTATTTTCCTAAGAATTCCAGACTGTAACAGTGTACTTTCATTTTTTTGCAGTATTTCATTTTCTCATGCTGCTGGACCATGTTATTTTAATTTCAGAACTGTCCATGTCTAAACAATTCTGTTCTGTCTGAGATGATCACTAGCCAAAGCACAGCTTGTATAAATGGTTCAGTTTAGACATATTGTGAACATACTCTGAAAATATAAGAGTTGCAAATGACAGTCAGTGCATTTGAGATATTTGTGCCAATAGATGTGTGTGAAGATAATCTACTCATGGAAAACTCCTTCGTCTTTGGAATAATGTTTACATTTTATACTAAATGCTTCCATTTATTTTTCTTCAATGGATAGAAAAAAAATGTTTGATTTTTTTGTTACCCTAGAAAAGTACAGGAAGATTACCCATACAGTTAAATAAACCATATGGGTATGACCAGTACTTGCTGCTGTAGGTCTTTCATATTTTACATGATTAATTCAATACACATTTTAAAAGAGCAAATATTTTTAAATTCTATGCAAGTGCTGTTTATTTCTAGCATTCTTGAACATCCAAAAAGTCAGAATGTAAAGTCTGGTACTTTTTCTAAATTGAAATCAATAAGAAAGATCTTGTGATATCCAAGGTCAGAAAAAATATTCAGGGCATTCTAATAGGCACGGGACCTGTTTCTATTAAACTGCACTGTCTCTCAAGTTTACAGCAGTTAACTCCCAATGATATGTCTAGCTGCTAACACTGAGGATAAATTTTACAACTGAGCTTAGATTTCAAAAAAATATGCCCTTATTTTTCTCATATTATTACTTAATGTCTAGATACAATTAATGTAACTTAGTAAAACCCTGTTTCAGAGTCAATCAGGGAAAAAATAGGATATTAGATGCTAAGGAGAAACCTCTGAACAAATTATATTAAGGAATTAATTATAAAAAAGCCTATTCTTTTCTCTTTCACCCATTCTGCACCATGCATTTCTCCCACTCTCCAAAAAATTTTCAAAATTTGAAGAAAAAAATTAACTCACAATTTATGTTGAAATGAAAATTTGAAGTTTAGTTTTAAACTAATTCAGTATCCTGAAGAGAACAGTAAAAATTTTAACAAGTATTAAAGGTCTGATTTGCATCTTCCTTATGCAAGTCAAAGATAATTCCAAAGATGTTAATGGGAGTGCTGAAAATATGACAGTAAACTCAATTCCCAAATCTCCTAAAGATTCCTGTGAGTTTGTGAGTACTATATTCTTAGGAATTTTCCATTTAAAATTTGTCCCTCCCACTAGCTGAGTTATTTGCAGAGCTGACTGTGAGGTCCATTTAATTCACAGTTTATAATTTTAGGTGATTAGCCACCCAAGAAAAGCATTCAGAAGCAATCTCAGTTGATTTTAGGCAGTCAGAGTGGAAAAAGAAGTGCTAGACATACCAGACAGAATATGAGATATTAGCAGATGATAGAAACAGGTTTTCTCCAGACTTTGAAGTTAATATAGATTGTAACTACTTTTTTTCTCCACAGCTCCTCTCTCACTGAAGTGCAACAGACTCTTAATGATTTTTAACAGATTTTTAATGACTGATATAAGCACAGTCTTGTCTGATAGGTACACGCGCTGTCTGCCTTTTGCTGTATTTAATATGCAGTCTTTCCTTCTGTCCTGAGAATGTATGCTACATGCAAAGTTTCCATAACATTCATGCTGTTAATTTAATCCATTAATGGATTTTTAAAACCTTGGTTATTTATTTTAAATTGCGTGTTCATTAAAACACCAACACCAATATTTAAAAAAAAAAAAAAAAAAAAAAGCAGAGAAACTTAATTACATATTGTTACCATTGCATATGCAATGTCTAATTTATAAACTGTTTATTAGTTGCTTTCTGGTGAAGGATGGTTATAATCCTTTTCTTGAGCCACAGTGAGATTTCTGTTTTTGCTTTTTTCATTTGTGTCTTCTCAGATACTCACAATTGAATACATTTATAAATGCTGCTGGAGAGATGCTTCTAAAAGGGTTAAATTCTCATTAGGCTTTTCACATCCAGCAGATAAACTTAATTTTGAAACTAAGAACAGATTTGTAGAGTCAAAATGATTTCTTTTCCCCTTTCACACTCTAGTCAGAGATGAGGTCTTTCTCCACCATTTGAGCATAAAGGATAGTCCACTTCCTTGTTTGTCCTGGATTTTCATTTCAGTACTGGTACATAGGACAGTGGAATTGCTTGATTTTTCACCTTTTCTATTGCACTTGTGCCTTTTATAGCCTTTTGTTATATATTGGCTTCTTTTATCTTAGCTTATGATTCCTGTATTAAGTAGAACATCGTTGAGTATATTACATGAAAAATATAAGACAAACAGCAGAAATAACCAAAACACATCATTTTGACTCTATATTATCCCTTCATCTTTTTCCTTGTGATTCCATATTTATGAACACAAATTATTCCAGTGCTGAGAACCTACCAAGTTAATGTTAATAGCTGCTGTATAAAAGCTTTTAATCTAATTTGAAATAGGATTCCAAATTGGTTCATATGATGAGATACAGAGGAAAAGAATTTATTTCTCAGTAATGACAGAACGCCAATCTGCTAATACTTACACAGGAAATCAATAGCAATTAGATGCATTTAGTTAGGTAATAAGATGCTAATTCACTTGTAGAGGATAGAACACTAGTAATGTTTATTCTTACATTAGGCATTTTCTCCCAATGAAAGAATTATAGAAATTAGAAAATAATGTCATTGAATAATGAGTATCAGAAAAATTTCCATCCTATTCCTCTATCAAAATCAGCATTTCCTCCATAATTTTCTGTGCTTTCTTTCATCAGCATTGTCTTGAATCACTCAACAGAAAACAATGATTTCAAAATATGCTTAAAGTTTTATCAAGGTTTTTTTCTTTTGTTGTTAGGAAGAAGCTTTGTAATCACATACACTTCATTTTCAACAGGGTTTATCTTAGTTTATCCTTAAAATGCCCTTTTCTCCATTTTTTTTCACAGCTTTCTGACGGCAGTCTGGATTCTAGTGGCATTTTGCCAAAAATTGAAATTTGCGGAATAAAATAACATCTAGAATTATTTGAACTTTGATATCTCATCACATTTCTGAGTTGAAAGCTTTTTTCTTTTTACAGTGTTTGTCATTTTAATAAGTAATACAAATTAAAAACTATGGAGCACCTTTACACTGGATTTTGGGAAATCTGTAGTGGAAATCTTTATACTACTATCCTTACGTACTGTTGAGATACAAAATGAACACAAACATTTAGATTCCCTGGGTTCTTATTTTTGATAGTGTTAGAAGGTTGTGAATCACATCCATTTTAGAGTTCTAACACACTACATTTGATTTTGGCCCAACTCAAAGCTGAAAAACTAAAATGTGCCTTCCCTTATGTTGCTGCTTTATGCAGCAACATAGCTGTCTATACTTTCTGTATGCTTAAGCTTACATTATAATATGATGGAACAATAGTTCTTTGCAATTAATTATATCCAGTTTCCACTTTGCACTGTGACAGAACAAGAGGCAATGGACACAAACTAAAACACAGCTTAAAACCTGGGTAATGTGTCCCTGCTGAGCACCCATGTGGTGACTTCACAGAGGTAGGAAGCACAGCTCCATCACACTGCTTTCTCACTCTACCTTCTCAACAGAATAGGGAGAAAAATTGATGAAAAAAGGCTCATGGGTTAAGATAAGGACAGTGAGATCAGTCTGTTGTGTTGGCCCACAACACCAACAGCAGATGTTTGTGGTATGGCAGACAGGGTTGAACTTTCCTGCCATTATCCCATTATATTTTGATGTCATTCAACAGAGGGCAGCAGAGGGGCAGTCTGACGCAATGGCATCTAACATGGAAGTGTGGATGAAGCAAAGGTGTGTCATTGAATTCCTCTGTGCACAAAAAAATGGCACCCACTGACATGCATTGATGCTTGCTGAAAGTCTGTGCAGATCAGACAGTGGATGTTAGCACAGTGAGGTGGTGAATGGTATGCTTCAGCAGTGGTGACAGCAATATGAAAGACAAGCCATATTATGGACAGCCATGCTTAGCAATTACACAACAAAATGAAGAATGTTTGGATTTGCATCCATGCAAATCAGCAGATTACAACTAGAGAATGGTGTACAAAGCTGAATATCTGTTTCAGTGAGTTGGAAACAATGGTGGCAGTGTTGGATTATCACGAATTTTGCACCAGGTGCATCCCACAAGGACTTACACAGGAACAGAAAGAACAACATATGCAATTTTGTCAGTACCTATTGGACTGATATGAGGCTGAAAGTGATTGCTTCCTGAATAGTGTTATTATCAGTGATGAGACATGGTGTCACTACTACAAGCCGGAGTCAAAATCACAGTCTACAGAGTGACAACATGTGAATTCCCAAACAAAGAAAAAGTTCAATACTCAGCTCTCAGCATGTAAAGGGATGCACACGGTCTTTTGGGATACGAAAGGGCTTATCCTTCTGGATATCCTGCAACCTGGAAAAACATCAACTTGTGAACTACATTGTGATACTGACTAAGCTGAAGTCAACTTGGTCTTTCAGAGTCAGGCCAGAGAAGACAACCTTTCTCCGCAACATGATAATGCCCGGCCTCACAGCAGGTTGAACCATGGACCACATTGCCAGTCTCGGCTGGACTGTCCTACCACATCCACCATATAGTCTGAATCTGGTGCCCTCTGACTTTCAGCTGTTCGGGCCAATGAAAGATGGATTACATGGGCAATATTTTCCTAGTAAACTAGGAAATTGCCTTCATTTCACCAGCTGTGAAATAGAGGGTACCTCCACTGGTGCAGATTTTTATGAGCATGGCATGCAGGTGCTTGTACATCACTGGCAAAAATGCATAGCTAATGGTGATGATTAATGATTGAAAAACATTCTTCTTCCATCCACCCTCTTCTATTACACTCCCTTAAGTGGAGCAAGGGATGAGGAATGAGAGCTGCTGTTAGTCTATAATGGTTCACCGCTGCCATTCCTTCATGATCCCCCTCTGTCTTTCCTCCAGCATGGAGTCCTTCCATGGGATGCAGTCCTTGTCAAGCTGATCCTTCATGGGTTTCCCATAGAATACTCAGTTCAAGAACTGCTCCAAAATGAGTCCAAGGTGCAGTCCTTCAGGGATGGACTGCTCCTGCATGAGTGGAAGCTCCAGTTTGGACCTCCTACTCCAGCATGACCTCTACCTCATGGGATACAGCTCCAGCATGAGATCTGCTCCTGCAGGGGCTCTCCACAGGCTGTGGCCTCCTTTAGGTCACTTCCACCTGCTTCACCATAGTCTCTTTCATGGGCTGCACATGGAGATCTGTTCTGTGTGGTGCCCCATCGGCTGCAGGGAACTTCTGTTCTGTGCTTGGAGCACGTCCCACCATCCTTCTGCACTGATTATGGTAAATGCAAGATTGTTTCTCTCTGCTGTTGTGCAGAATTCTTTCCATTCTTTAATGTGCTATCACATATGTCCAACCATCATCACTCATTGTCTCAACTTTGGTCAGCAGTGGGTCTCCTTTGGAGTCGATGGAACTGGCTCAGAGCTGACAACTGACAATGGTCAAAGCAGAATTTTTTAAACAGTAACAGACCTTGGTGTACCACACCCAATTTGCCTAATTAATCTTTTATACTAGCCAAGGAGACAAAAGGAGGAAAGAAGTAGATGAAAACTTATTTGGAGAGTGCCCAAAACTAAGTAAGTTAATTATGGTATATATTTCAGATACTACATTCAGAGCAATAGATATACTGGGAAACAATTGTCCAAAGCTGAATTCAGACTGTAAAATACAAGTCCCTTCTGTGTCTTTAAGATGTGCTTTAGGGAGATTTCTAGTAAAGATGTGTACAGGAACTGCTGAATCAGGGTTTGAACCTCTGATTTAACACCTGAGGCAGCCCTGGGAGCACAGGTGAAGACAATTCTCCAAGCTTGGCTCCACCTCTCCTAGACCCCATTTAAGAGCTGACTAGCACTAGGGAAGGATTTCTTTTGGAGACTGTTCCTCTTGCAGTCTTCTCAGTGAGCCCAGGACAAGGGTAAGCTTTCCATCCACTCATCTTTAGCGTGATAACCTGGTTAGCCTAACTTTCCTGTATATATCTTAATTATAACATCCATATATTCTTTGATTACACAGATGCTATTTGTTGTTCTGTACCTTTAGCTGAGACTGTTCAGCCCACAGCAAAGGGAAAAAAAAAAAGGAAGACAGAGAGGGGATCTCACCATTGTTTGTAAGTATTTAAAATGAGAGAGCCAAGCTGTTTTCAGTAGTATGCAGAACAAGGGGCAACACACAAAAAGTGCAGCACGAGAAGTTATGTACAATCATGAGGCAGAAGCTCTTTGTTGCAAGGATGGCAGAGCACTAGAAAAGGCTGTTCAGAGAGATTGTGGAGCCTCCTTTTCTGGAATGATTTGAGACACATCTGATGCTTTCCTGCATAACTTACTGTAGGGAACCTGCTTTTAACAGGGGTGTTGGACTCAGTGATGTCCAGAGGTCCTTTCCAACCCTCACAGTTATGTGATTTCCAAAACACATGGCTTACTTTCCATGATTTTAATTCCTGTTGTTTTGCTATATCTCTGTTAGGAGGGAGCCCTCTCTACCAGGATTGAATGGAGGTGGAAAATTCTGCTCGAAGCCAAGAAGCACTGCCTTCCACGATCAACATGGTCAACAGACTGTTGCTTTAGATTAGATTGCCAATAAGTAGTTTAAAGCAAATTTCTTGGCAGGTAAGATTGTAACCAAGAATCTCAGTTACACTGAGTTATAGTTCTCACTATCTTTAAAAAAAAGCTATGTCAATAAACTGGGTGCCACCACGTCTATTTCCAAATCACTTATGAGTAACACAGATTCTCATGGATCTCTAAGTAACAGTAAAAGTAACTATATTTTCCAACATTTTTTTTCTTCTTTAACCACTTAATAGCAGTTAATAGCAGAAAGATTTTTTTTTTCCCCTTGTTTTGTAACAACCTACTTTATAGAGAGGCCTTCTCAAAACTATTTTGCAAAACTAAGTGATTTGCAAGGGTTTCAAACCAATGTCAGTTATCTTTGTTTATCATCTTGTTTATGCAGAATTATGCTTCCCTACAGAACCTGTGTTGACCTCCTGTTATACCATATTTACCCATTTATTCTTAATCATAGGCACAACAGTCTGTTGAGTGCAGATATAGGCTTTTCATTTTATAGTTCTCTAAAGCCCTTTAAAAAAAAAAGATTGTATCACATTTACCATTTTCAATTCCTCTGGTACAAATTCCATCCTAAGTGAAAAATTGCACACTGTAGTTAACAGATCAGCACTCTCATATTTTGTTTCTTTAGAGTTTGATGTGAATACCATCTGTTCCTAGAATTTTGCTGCTATTCATTTTGTCAGTTTGTTTGAAAACTCTTTTTGCTAACATGTTATTTGAGACAGTTCATAAGCATTGACTTCCATTACAAAAATAAATAAATAATGGATGACTCTTCTGAGCACTTGCAATTAATTGTTTTCAGTTTTGTCCCATTTGGCCACAATCTACCTAAAGATAATCCTAATGATATCTTTAGTTATAAAGAACATTTGGAAGTCGTCTTGTTTCTTGAGTGTTTGAAGATGTAACAAGAGGTTTAAATATTTTCCTAGATAATCCTACATCATTCCTATATGTTTCACAAAGACTTACACAATTTACATTTTCATTTGCAGCATTTTTTTTTAATTTGGATTTAATTTTACTTTCTTAAATAAGACTTCTTTGAGTCTATTGGCCTCTCTGAATTTTTATCTTTTAATTTTAATTTATACATATTTTTAATATAAATAATGAATACACTTTTAGACTAACACTGGCATAAAAAAGCAAAACTACTTTCTTGAACTTTCAGAGGGCGGACTTTGATCTGTTTAGGGCGCTTGTAGCACGGGTCCCTTGGGAGTCGCGTCTTAAGGGTAAAGGGGTCCAGGAAGCCTGGACGCTCCTCAAGACAGAAATCTTAAAGGTGCAAGAACAGGCTGTCCCTGAGTGCCGTAAGGCGAGCAGTGGGATTAGATGACCAGTGTGGATAAGCCAGGAACTACTGTTGAGACTCAGGGAGAAAAAGAGTCTATGTCCTCTGGAAGAAGGGACAGGCTACTTGGGGAGATTACAAGGAAGTAGCTAAGATATGCAGGGAGGAAGTTAGGAAGGCAAAGGCCCAACTTGAACTCAGATTGGCCACTGCAGTAAAAGACAATAAAAAATCCTTTTATAAATATATCAATGGCAAAAGAAGAACCAAGGATAATTCTCATCCTTTACTTGATGCAGCAGGGAATGTGGCCACTGAGGACAAGGAGAAGGCTGAGGTCCTCAATGCCTTCTTTACATCTGCTTTTAATAGCCAGACCAGTTCTCCTTTGGGCATTTTATGCCCTGATCTGGAAGTCTGGGACAAGTATTCAGAAACCACCCCCAGCGATTCAGGTGGAGGCAGTCAGGGAGCTCCTCCTCCATCCGGACTGTCACAAGTCTGTGGGACCGGATGGCCTACACCCTCGGGTGCTGAGGGAGCTGGCAGGGGTGGTTGCTGAGCTGCTCTTGGCCATCTATCAGCACTCCTGGTTAACTGGAGAGGTCCTAGAGGATTGGAGGCTTGCTGATGTGACTCCCATCTTCAAAAAGGGCCGTGAGGAGGATCCGGGGAACTATAGGCCTGTCAGCCTGATCTTGGTACTGGGGAAAGTCATGGAGCAAATCATCTTGGGTGAGATTGCACGGCATGTACGTGGTGTCCAGGGGATCAGGTCCAGCCAGCACGGGTTCATGAAAGGCAAGTCGTGCTTGACCAACCTCATCTCCTTCTATGACTGGGTGACCAGACTGGTAGATGAGGGAAAGGCTGTTGATGTAGTCTACCTGGACTTCAGCAAAGCCTTTGACATGGTCTCTCACAGGCTTCTTCTGGGAAAACTGGCTGCCTGTGGCCTGGACAGGTACACACTCCTTTGGGTAAGAGGCTGGCTAGAGGGCTGTGCTCAATGGGTGGTGGTTAATGGAGTTAAGTCCAGCTGGCGATCTGTTTCAAGTGGTGTCCCCCAGGGGTCGGTA
This sequence comes from Chrysolophus pictus, assembly GCA_037305975.1. Classification (NCBI taxonomy): domain Eukaryota; kingdom Metazoa; phylum Chordata; class Aves; order Galliformes; family Phasianidae; genus Chrysolophus; species Chrysolophus pictus. The sequence continues at coordinate 79,468,591 of CM074576.1, forward strand.
CTGGGGCCTATCTTATTTAATATCTTTATCAATGACCTGGATGAGGCGATTGAGTGTACTCTCAGTTTGGAGATGACACCAAGTTTGGAGGTGGTGTTGATCTGCCTGAGAGTAGAGAGGTCCTTCAGAGGGCCTTAGATAAGCTGGATTGCTGGGCTGAGGTGAATGGAATGAGGTTCAACAAGGCCAAGTGCCGGGTCCTGCACTTTGGCCACAACAACCCCATGCAGCGCTATAGGCTTGGGGACGAGTGGCTGGATGATTGTGAAGAGGAAAGGGACCTGGGGGTGTTGGCTGATGCTCGGCTGAACATGACCTGACAGTGTGCCCAGGTGGCCAAAAGGGCCAACAGCATCCTGGCCTGCATTAGAAATAGTGTGGCCAGCAGGAGCAGGGAGGTAATCATCCCCCTGAACTCAGCACTGTTGAGGCTGCACCTCGAGTACTGTGTTCAGTTTTGGGCCCCTCGCTACAGAAAAGACATTGAGGCCCTGGAGCGTGCCCAGAGAAGGGCAACAAAACTGGTGAGGGGTCTGGAGCACAAATCCTATGAGGAGCGGCTGAGGGAGCTGGGATTGTTCAGACTGGAGAAGAGGATGGCCAAGGGAGACCTCATAGCACTCTACAACTTCCTGAAGGGAGGTTGTGGTGAAGAGGGGCCCTCTGCTGGACTCATTCTAGGGATCCCTTGCCTGTCTTGAACTGGGAGACCAGAACAGGATACAGTATTCTAAATGTGTCCTTGTCAGAACAGAACCTGCTGGCCATGCTCTTTTTAATGTACCCAACAGCAGAAAAGAAAGGATACAAAAGACAACCAAATCTATGAGTGTGGAAGCAAAAGAGAAACAAGGAACTGATCCTATATCATGCTGCCTGCCCACTCAGGATGCTATACCTCATTGATACCTCTGCTTATCTGCTGCATCACCTTCTTCAAGTGCAGAGTTTTGCACTTGGGCCAGAGGAATCCCAGGCATCCCTACAGACTGGAAGGAGTGGTCCTTGAGAGCAGCCCTGCAGAGAAGGACCTGGGAGTCTTGATAAATGAAAAACTTAATATGAGCCAGCAGTGTGCCCTTGCGGCTCATGGTATCCTGGGCTCCATCAAAAGAGGGGTGACCAGCAGGGACAGGGAGGAGATTGTCCCCCTCTACTCTGCTCTTTGGAGGCCCCATCTGGAATACTGCATCCAAGTGTGGAGCCCCCAGTACAAAAGAGACAGGGAGCTGTTGGAGAGGGTCCAGAGGAGGACCACGAAGATGATCAGGGAACTGGAGCACCTCCCCTATGAAGATGGGCTGAGGGAGCTGGGCTTGTTCAGCCTGGAGAAAAGAAGGCTGCAGGGTGACCTCATTGCAGCATTTCAGTACCTAAAGGGAGCCTACAGAGGGGAGTGGAATCAACTCTTTGAAAGGGTTGATAACTGCAGGACGAGGGAAAATGGTTTTAAGTTGAGGGAGGGAAGATTTAGGTTGGACATCAGGGGGAAAATCTTTACAGAGAGAGTGGTGAGGTGCTGGGACAGGCTGCCCAGAAAGGTTGTGGATGTCCCTTCTCTGGAGGTGTTCAAGGCGAGATTGGATGGGGCCCTGGGGAGCCTGGTCTAACATTAAATGGGGACATTGGTGGCCATGCATGTGCCAAGGAGGGTTGGAGATTCATGATCCTTGAGGTCCCTTCCAACCCTGGCCATTCTGTGATTCTGTGATTTTTGTTCAATCTAATTAACTACCTTCATGGATCGTGATGGATAGATTTTAAAATATTTTTTTGCTGCTCTCTCCCAGAGTTTTATTCATCTTTAACTTATTTTCTCTGCAGATTGATTGCTGATTTGGCTTATCTAGAATATATCATTTACATACTTGCAGTCTTGCAGATTTGATACTTTTTCTCCTGTTTTTGAGTTTATGGGATCACTTTGGAGGCTTTGCTTTCTTTTTGTTTTAGGTATAAGTAGCATAGTTTGATTTAGATAAAGCATATATTCACAAAATAGCCAGTATTTATTACCAAAACAAACAAACAGACAAACAAACAAAAGTACCTTTATTCACTGCTCCTAATCTTCTCTCATATTTATTTTTGTACATACTAATGCAAGCATTCCAGAAAAACACTTCCCATTCAGTTGCTTAAATACATTTTTTTGCACCCATTTTCCTCTCCTACATATGCCAGATACAGCATGATTCAAATTTCCCAACTATTTTGATGCTACTTTTTCTGTTAACCATATTAACACACATATAAGTCCATTAACTACATCTTTCAGAATGATAGATGTTATCACCTTAAGACCAAGGATTCTCTGAAGAGGCATCTGCAGTACAGGAATGCATAGCAATTATCTCTGAGGAGCAACCCTATTGCAAATGCAAATGGTTAGTTTAGATCAACTGCCCTGGTGAGGTTTGTTTCTTGTCCACCCTCAGCCACCTGAGGCTGTGGAGTAGGTTGGAGAGAATCTTGATGCTGTGCCAGCACTGCTCAGCAATAGACAAAGCACCGGTGCAGTACCAGCACAAGCACAACACTATATGTACTGCAGTGAGGAAAGTCAATTCCATCCCAGTCAGAAGCAGCACAGACCTGCAATAAATCTGTTGGGTACTTCACTATTTTACTAAACGTAACAGCTCTTTTTACTTTTCCCCCTAATGCTAGGAGATTGTTATAAAGGAAAGAAAATAAAGGCACTACTTGACATTTTCTTTACCTGTGTTTCAGAGGTATTTCCATTCACTCGGAAGAATCCCCATTATGATCACTCGACATACTCTTCAGAAAAACTCTTTAAGATAAATGAAAAAAGTTAGATACACGCTCTGCGTTTCTCAACTTTCTTTCACACATTCTCATCTTTCAACTTCTAGGAGTAGTAATTTAAGGATCAATTAATGGACTATGCAATTTAACATCTAAATCAATGAAAATATGATATGTACATCAGAAAGGGAGATAAGATAGACGATTATGGGAAGGAGTCCTTGTTCTTTGGTTGGTTAGGCAAAATACTTCATTTTGTACAAGGCTTCAAAACAGCAACAATATAAATTTACATTTTTACACCTATTTTTATGTTCACTGTTATTTTCCAGTTGCTAATAATTTAAATATCTTTATTATGCTTACAGTCATTTTACATCTTACATGATCCTTATAATAGCATTACACAGATTTGCTAGTATTCATTTAAATAGTCATCATGTTTGCTTCATTTCCATGTCAATTATATTATTTATAAAAATAAGAGCTATCCATTTTTCATATAAATACGGCAATTTATCACTCTACTTAGGAGCATCCTAGTCTTAATGCAAGAAATCTGGTACCATAATTGAAACACAGGTCAGGAACAATAATCAACACATTTAATAAGCATTCTCACAAGAGCAGATTATAAACAGTTACTTGATTCTTTTTCTAGAATCTGTATGACTTTATTTCCTACATACTCTGAGAAGATTACAGAAATTATTTGACACTACACACTTAAATTCTGGGGAGTGAACTAATGACTCAATTTCAATAAAATAACATAAAGTAAAGCATAATATAGTAATATGACTAAATATTCACATACCTAAATTGCTGAACTGAGGCTGAATATTTAATGTCAGCTTTGTTCCCTAGTGTCTATTTATAAAACAGATAATTTATACATAAAAAATTCAATATAGCACTCCTGTAGATACAGCATCTAATAAAATAATGGTCATTTTCAAAAACAAATGTATACAAACATAAGTTTTATAGAATTTCAGTATCATTTGTGTTATGACTTCATTATTCAAGCATCTTCAGACGTTACAACAATATACTATCAAGTTTTAGAAGAAACAATAAATAAAAGTATTCTTCACTTCTGTATTCATTTTTTTCTCACTTAAAAAAAAAAGTAATTATTTTATTTATATTATTTATGCTGGAGTCAAGTGTGGAACGAAAGGTATAACCATAAGGTATTACATATTTGTATACAAAAGTATTGTTTATATACATATATATAAAATAATATTTCCCCAAAAAAATCCAAATTCATATTTTCCAAAATAAATAGTCAAATGTACATTTCCAAAAATGAACTTATGCACATTGTTTTCTATACGTGGAAACATTTTGCTTGCAAATTGTCATTCTATTAAAGTCATTACAACTGTGCTTAGAGTCAAAATAAACACAACATTGTCACTAGTAGTTTTCAAAAAAAAAAAAAATCCTGAATTTGAAAGTGGAAGAATTAAGTTATTTTTAGGACAAGGAAATACACTTCTCTGCCTGCTACCTACTAGGGTGCCTGTGTAAATGCAGATAAAATGCATTTATTCCCAATACTACTGCTGATAGTTCATTGCCTAATTGAAAATAATTTTCCTTGCAAAATGCCATTGTGCCCCATGTAAATTCAAGAAGTTCATCTTAAGTGACCGATGGGGTTCAGCAGCAGCACTCAGGTTACGTCATGGTTAACTGTATTTCACAGTTACAAGTAGTCTGAAGCTGAAATATGCAAGATGTAAAAGATGTCATAAAATGATAAGAAAACAGAAAAGAGACTAACTTGATGTCACTACATGAAAAAATATTTTAGTATTTAAAATATATTCACATTAATAACTGCTAATTTTGATGTTCTTCTTCAAGCTGACTAGAACTTAGCTATGCCATTGACACATCATTTTAATTTTTCAATGGCAGCACTATCTAATTCAAAATTGTCTGTATCTCTATACTGGTTATATTACTTGATGTATGAAGAACTATATTCTACATTAAAAACCTCTTTAGCTAAATTTATCAAAATATGCATAAGATAGACATAACAATCTCATTACTTTGACATTTTCCACCCAGTATGATTAATTATTGCTTTTTAAATTAATTTTTATTTGTTTGGAAAAAAATGTTAGATTGGCTTGTAATATCTAAACTACAGACTACTTTCCTCTGAGAATGTCACTCAGTGTAGAATCCCATTGTATTACCAGCCTACTTAATTGAAATGTATCATTTTTCCTTGAAGTTCTCTTTCCAAAAAAAGAAAAAAACCTTCAGTAAGTGCCTCTTGCAAAGAGAGGCAAATGGTATATAAGTTTATAAATCCACAAGGAATCCTCAAGGTTTTATGAGTTTTAAATCATAAAAGCTAGTTACAGTTTTGACAGTCCACTGGTACTATTGGATGAAATATTTTGAGGGACTTCTGACAAGCAGATGAGTCTTTACTTTGGTACTGAGATACTAAAACTATGTGTCAAATGTTAGAACTGAACTGTTTGCATACCTTTAACATTTACTATGTTTGTTGTTAGATGTGTTTTTTTTGTTTTTTTGTTTTTTTGTATTTTTTTTTAAATATATTTTGTAGTCCTTATTAGTACTGATTAGGAAGAAGAATCTAGAAAGCCCTAATATTGTTCTGTGCAGCAGAAAATGAAAATGTTAGTTAAGTAAAGGGGCGCAAAGTGAATGCCAAAAGACTTTTCATAATATTATCTCCATCTATTTAAAAATGTATTGAGAAATTTCTTTGTTCTGAAATATTTTGGGAGGGGGGGGGGGGGGGAGGGGGGGGGGGAGAAGGGGAGAGGAATTGATACATAGAGTGATTCTGCTGCTCCTTTGAAGTATTAGTTTGTTTCTGCAGAAAGGGGAAATCTTCAAATCATATGTTGGTCAGGGTATACATCTCATTGAAGAATATAAACAAGATGTTATGGAAGAATTTTAAAAATGGAAAGGCAGAATCTGGATCATTATTATCATTAATCTTTTTTCAGTGCTTTTTAGCATTAATTTATTTTGCATTGCATGCACGTTGCTACAAAATAAGAAAGAAGCTTGTTTTCCATCGTCAAAATCAAAATTCCAGCACTTTGATGGAATTTGGGATAGAAAAAGGAAAGTAATACATTTGAAATCACTTTTATTCTGCTGTAGAGTAGTAATTTGAAACTTCAAAAATAATAGGAATTTTAAAGTAAGAGTAAATCTGGTGTCCAAATATTTTGGAATTTTAGAAGAAGATACCCAGGGATGTTTTGGAGGGAAAGTGAGGAATACATCACTTTAAAAATTCAAAATTCCATCTCAGTAGATAATTTTGCTAAACAGGGACAAAAATTGCTAATATAGAAAGCTATGTGATTTAACGGCCAGAGTTAACACGCAGCATGTTATAAACTTTCAAAGATTATTGTGACCTGCAATACTTTCTACCACAAAGAATACAAAAAAGTCATCAGTAAGTAGTGTATGTATACAATAGACAATAGAGAGAACAACAACAAGAACAACAACAAAACAAATAAAAAAAAACAGGCATCAAAATCGAGTTTGTCATTCTGGTTACCTCCCACTTTTGTAAGAGTTTTTGCCAGGCATTTTTCAGTTATATATGCTTCATATTATGTTTCTATTGCTGTATAATCTTGCTATTTCTCTTTCCAAATTCTTGTTGTTTTTATTACTCCAGTCCAGAGTTTGCAGTTTCATAGAAGCATCTCCAACTTGAGTTGGAAGAAAGCTCACTAGCAATTACCTGTATTCTTGGTTTAAAACAAACACTCTTTACATGCTGCTTCAGCAAGTACTGTTGATAGGGTGAGAGGGAATAGCCTGAAGTTATGCCAGAGGATATTCAGGTTGGATATTAGGAAAAAAATTCTTCTCTGAAAGAGTGGTCAGGCATTGGAATAGGCTGTCCAGGGAGATAGTTGAGTCACTGTCCCTGCAGGTGTTCAAGAAACGTTTAGATGTTTTACTTAAGGGCATAGTTTAGTGGGGAAATATTGGTGATAGATAGGTTGTTGGACTGGATGATCATAGAGGTCTTTCTTAACCTTGATGACTCTGATTCTAATGTTTCTTCATTCTTTGGGACCAATACTCCCTAGTTCATTATCCTACTAATTTGTGTTTGGGAGGTTTTGTTTGTCTTTCATCTTTTTTTTTTTTTTTTTTTAAATTATTATTTCTAAACTATTGTTAACAAAGTCAACATTTTATAAATGCATATGGATTTGGCAAAAACTTTTAGATCTCATAGTAGATGTCTATGTGCTTTCACATGCCTGAGCTCTCATCATAGTCAATGAGGCTCTACTCAGAGAATTTAGAGTCCATAGCATGGTTCAGTTCACCCTAAATAGACAGTTAAGCTTGGTCAGTTGAATACAAAAAAAAGGAATCTGTATACAGTATCAGCTGTATACTCCACTGAACACAATAACAATCAAACCACTTGAATGCACACAGGCTACAGTTTAGGTGCCTGAAGAAAGACATTTATTGCCATCTAAAATACCCATGGGAGCCCAAGCCCTCAACGTGACCTTGACAAATGTGACATAGGAGCTTTTAGGAGACCTCTTACATTCTATGGTGGCAGGTGAAGTGAGGAGAATTATGTAAATTGGCAACGTAATCCTGAATGCAACTCCTTCATGGAAACACATACAGATACTTTCTTTTTGTGATTTTTATTTCTCCTAAGCCTAACAATTAACTTTTAACACTTATCTAGATACCTTGGAGTCTCTCCTCATTACCATATGCCACTGCAGAAATGTGTGAAACAACTGTTGATATTCCAGCTACTCTACTACTTCTGTGCAAGTATCTTAGACACTTTAGGACTGGATTAAAGACCGTAAAGTCTACATTCAAGCAACTGAATCTCATCCTAAATGTTCATGTTCTATCCACAAAAACAGGATAACCTTCAGAAGTGCTGATTTCCTTTCTATATAGCCATGGCATGCTGTTATTTTCTTCTTTTCAGTAATATGGTTGAAGACCTTTTGAAGGAATTGCTTGTTGGAGAAGTATTCTCACCTTATACATATATATATATGTATATTATATATATATATTAATGATATCTTATCCATTGCTTATCCATTCTTTCTATAATTGAGTTTATTTTTCTGAAATCCACCAAAAAAATGAAATCTGCAGTGATTACATGACCACTTCTTTTTGAATTTTTATTTTTATTTTTATTTTTATTTTTTCTCAAGAGAACACAAATAGTCTTGGATAAAATGAAGAACTGTTTCCTTCAGTTTTCATAAGAAATCAACATAAAAGTCGTGTAAATGCTCTTCAAGTAAGCATCTGTAACATGTTGTTATATTCTGATGGAACTTCATGCAAAATACATATGTACATGTGTTTTCAAGCATTTTCTAGACAAAATAGACCTACTTTCCCAATATTCTGATTTCTCTGAATTTTGCACTCACTGATGCAGTTCTCTAGGAGCATAATTGCAACTGACAGCAGATGACTTATTAAGCACAATCTAAGCTCTGGAGATAGAAACTGGAACAATACTATGGATCTATCTAGGCTTTTTTTTATCAACTGTAACATTTATCTCTTCCCTCAGGTTCCTGTTTTCTGGGCTGAACAAAACAAGGGACAGCCACTCCTCATATGTCTGTATCTCTAGACCCTTCACCATTTTTGTAACCCTCCTCTGGGCACTCTCTTAATAGTCTGATGCCCCTTTTGCAATGTGGAGCCCAAAACTGCACACAGTACTCAAAGTGAAGCTGCACCAGTACAGTGTAGAGTGGGACAATCACTTCTCTCAAACAGCTGACAATGTCATACTTGATGCACTCCAGGGTATGGTTGGCCTTTCTCATTGCCTGGGCACACTGTTGACTTCTGTTCAATTTGTTGTCAACTAAGACCCCTTAACCCCTTTTAGCAGAGCTGCTCATCAGCATCGTGTCCCCCACTCTTTATGTATAGCCAGGGTTGTCCTTCCTAGCACTTCCCCATGTTAAACTTAATGATTGTCCAGCTCCCTAATTTGCTTAGATATCTCTGCAACGCCTCTCCACCGTCAATGGAGTCAACAGCTCCTCCCAGTTTAGTATCATCAGTAAACTTGCTCAAAACACCTTCTAGTCCTACATCCAAGATTTAGGACAATACTTTGTGTTCTCCTATCCTGCAGGAACAGAAAATACTAGGGATTTTCAAGGGGACTCTGTGAAGAGAACAGACAATTCAGCACGCAAAAAACTGACTAGTTCCAGTTTAAGAGCTTTAAGGGAAATTCTGATGGAATGCACCCACAAGTGCTGAGGAAGGTGGAATATGTCACTGAAGGCCAATTTATTAATACTTGTTTTGTTATGGTGACTGGGAGAAGTGACAAAACAATGGAGGAAATCTAAAGTAATTCTAATTTTCCATAAGAGTAAAAGGACTTTGTCCTGATGGACAGTAGGCTAAATATGAGCCAGCAGTGTGCCCAGGTGGCCAAGAGGGCCAATGGCATCCTGGCTTGTATCAGGAATGGTGTGGTGAACAGGATTAGGGAAGTAATCCTGCCCCTGTACTTGGCATTGGTGAGGCCTCACCTCGAGTACTGTGTTCAGTTTTGGGCACCTCAGTACGGAAGGGACATTGAGGTGCTGGAGCAGGTCCAAAGAAGGGCAACAAAGCTTGTGAAGGGCTTGGAGAATATGCCCTACGAGGAGAGACTGAAGGAACTGGGGCTGTTCAGGCCAGGGAAAAGGAGGCTGAAGAGAGACCTTATTGCTCTCTTTCAATATCTGCAAGGTGATTGGATCGAGAGCGGGGTTGGGCTCTTCTCACTGGTGACAGGTGACAGGACGAGGGGAAATGGCCTCAAGTTGCACCAGGGTAAGTTTAGTTTGGATATCAGGAAAAACTTATTTACAGAAAGGGTTGTTAAGCACTGGAATAGGCTCCCCAGGGAGGTGGTTGAGTCACCATCCCTGGATGTGTTTAAAAATTGTTTGGATGTGGTGCTCAAGGATATGGTTTAGCGGAGACTTGTTAGAGTTAGGGTAGTATGGTTAGGTTGTGGTTGGACTTGATGATCTTTAAAGTCTTTTCTAACTTGAGTGATTCTATGTTTTTATGATTCTGAGGTTGTAGGGACCTACAAGATGGTTAGCTTCATCTTGACGCTTGGGAATGGAGATATAGTAGCAAATCCTAGAAACCATTTCAAGGCATGGACAAACTGTTGATGTAGGAGCTAGGTGATCAGATAGTGAGATGAGCTGAAAATCGTCTGAAAGGCGAAGACTAATGTCTGGTGAACAGTGATCCAAAGCCTAGTTGGAGGCCAATAACTAACAGATTAATGCAGGGGGGCAAACTGGGTTCTGTCCTGTGTAACATCTACATTAATGATAATGACTGAGAAGGATGCACCCTCAGGTTCTATGCTAATGACACAAAACTGGATGTACCGGCTGATGTACTTGAGGATCACAAGTACTTTGACAGTCTTGAGAGAGGGGAAACTCATGAAATTCAGCAAGTGAAAGTGTGAAGCCCTGAACCTGAAGAGGAACAACTTCAGGCACCAGAATGGGCTTGGGGACACTTGCTCCCCCCCCCCCCCCCAACTACTGGAAAGTAGGTTTGCAGCAAAGATCCTTGGTGTCCTGGTGGATACCAAATTGAATGTGATTAAGCAAGTTGACCTAGCCACAAAGTATGCTAGTTGACATCTTGAGGCAAAGTATTACCAGTAGGTGGATAGAGGTGATCCTTCTGTTTTCCTCAGCGCTAGTGAGGCCAAATTTGAGTTTTGTGTGCAGTTTTGGGTCCCTCTATAAATGAGAGACCTGGACATACTGGAAAGAATCCAACAAAAGGCTACAAAAATGGCTAAGGTACTGGTGCATCTCTCCTATGAGGACAGGCTGAGTAAGCTGGGACTCTTCAGCCTGGAGAACAAAAAACTAAGAGAAGATTTGACAATATCTATAAATACTTGAAGGGAAGGTGAAAAAGGGATGGAGTCATGCTCTTTTCAGTGGTGCCCAGTACCAGCACAAGGGTCAATGGGCAGAAATTGGAACATGGGAGGATTAATTTAAACATCACAAAATGCTTATTTATTGTGAAAGTGACTGAGTACTGACAATGGTTGCTTGTAGGCTTCCCATACTTGCAGAAGATTAAAAGCTGTCTGGACATGCTCTTGGGCAAGCAGCTCTAGTTTTCCTTCTTGAACAGTGGTGGGTGACCAGATTACCTCCAGAGGTCCCTTTTCAATCTCAACTACTTTTCTGTTCTTTGATTCTGTGAAATTGAAGTCTTGACTCTACAATCATTAGTGAGCATAAGGACTTTGTGCTATACTTTAAATGGCAGACTATTATACTATTTTTGAATAATATTTTTCCTTTTAGCTACTCAAGAGTGAAAGAAAACAAGAATAAATCCATACAGCAACCATAACAAAATATCAGATTAGTTTCAGGTTTTGAGCTAGGAAAAAAAATAATCTTGGTGAATTCAAATCCATGAATCTGCATTGCAGACATTTGGGCACATCCATCATGGTGAGGCTCTGCAGTATGAAAATTTTTGGAGTTTTTCTTATTTATTCTGCCAACATTCCTCTAGGAGTAAAGAGGATAGGATACAGCAGAGCATGGGCTGCTAAACAGACTGCAGTATTCATGCATAAAAGAAATATGCAAACTTTTCATACTACATAAACACTTGCTATGCTTCTAGATGACATGTAAGCTCTATGGAAAAAAAGAAAAAAAAAGGAATGTTGCAAAGAAATTTGTACAATACAGTACGGATCTACATATACGTAATATATATGTTGTATTTGAAATCATGTCTTCCTGTCTCATGGATTTCAGTCTAGATGAAAAATTCAAAAAAGGTACACCTTGTCATCTCTTTAAGAAAATAATAAAGCTGAAAAGCTATGGTTTATGAATGGTTCCAAAGCCAATGACCTTTGACATTAAGTGGTACACCAATAATAAGATCCAAAATATACCTTTGTCTATACATTTTATTTCCTTCTTCATCATATAAACTCCAGAGAAATTGAAAAAAAAAAAAAATCCTTCTTTCTAAGCTCTAATCTTCTTTAAGCCTTGATTAGCATTATAAAGTTTTCTAATTTCCTGATAGATTTTGTGCTGTTTATATAATAGCAATAGAAGAGTTTAGTTTCAAATATTAATTTGCCTAGTAAGGCAAGCTCTGGATTCTCCTATGAGTTTTATTAAAAATATTTCTGATACTTCCTTTGAATTTTAGCTCAATATCAGAAAAAGCTCTTTCCTTATAGTTGCAATAGAAATGTAACTATATGGAGATTAATAAGGATATTTGTTTTGATTCTTTCCTATATAATTTAGGAGCTACCTCACAGACAATTATTTTAACCAATAGTCAGAAATAAGTCAAGGCACAGATGGAGTTGAATTTAGCACGGGATGTGAGAAATAACAAGAAGAGTTTCTACAGGTACACAGGCAGGAAGAGACAAACCAAGGAGAGCGCTCCCCTTCTGATAAGTGAGGGTGGAGAACTAGCTTCCTCAGATACGGAAAAAGCTGAGGTATTTAATGAATGCTTTGCCTCAGTCTTCACTGGTGCTCAGGCTACCCCCATGTCTGCCAGGACCCTGAACCTCCAGATGTGCATGAGAGGAGTGGATTTCATCCCATTGTAACAGTGGAACAAATCTGAGACCTCCTCATGAAACTGAATGTATATAAATCCATGGGGCCCGATGATATCCATCCAAGGTTCTGAGAGAAATGGCTGATGCAGTTGCGAAGCCACTCTGCATCACATCTGAAAAACCATGGCTATCCGGTGAAGTCCCGGTGACTGGAAAAAGGAAAACACTGCTCCCACTTTTAACACAGGGAGAAAGAAAGGCCCGGGGAACTACAGGCCAAAAGGCTTCACCTCTGTGTCTGGGAACATCATGGAGCAGATCCTCCTGGTTACAATGTTAAGGCACATAAGAGATGAAGAAGTGATCCAAGACAGCCAGCATGGCTTCACCAAGGGCAGATTGTGCCTGACCAATCTGGCGGCCTTCTGTGATAGAATGGAAGCATCAGTGGATAAGGGAATGGATGTCATATACCTGGTTTTCTCAGAGTCTTTAACATGGTCCCTCACCACAACCTTCTCTCTAAATTGGAGAGATATGGATTTGAAAGTTGGACTGTTCAATGGATTAAGAACTTGTTGGCTAATCTCAGCCAAAGGACTGTAATCAAGGGTTCCATGTCAGGGTGGAGGCTGGTCACAAGTGGTGTCCCCCAATGGTTGGTCTTGGGACTGGTGCTCTTCAACATTTTTAACAATGACATAGATGATGGCAGTGAGTGCACCCTCAGCAAGTTTGCAGACAACATCAAGCTGAGTGGCACAGTCATAGAATCGTAGAATCATAGAATCGCTCAGGTTGGAAAAGACTTTAAAGATCATCAAATCCAACCACAACCTAACCATACTACCCTAACTAACAAACCCTCGCTAAATCATGTCCCTGAGCACCACATCCAAACAATTTTTAAACACATCCAGGGATGGTGACTCAAACATCTTCCTGGAGAGCCTATTGCAGTACTTAATAACCCTTTCTATAAAGAAGTGTCTCCTGATATCTGTGAGAGGTAGATTGTGTTTTTGCAGTGAAAATTTCCATTATTTCTGTATGTAGCATAGGATAAACTGCCTTTCATAAAGAAAGTTGCTGAACGGAGTAAAGTTGAGACAGGGGCGTTCTGACCTAGGTAAAATTGGCACAGGCACTAGGTAAGGTAATAACATAGGGTAGGGGAGAGTCAGGTACAGGACAGAACCAGTGTGCAGATTGTTGAAAATATTGTCCTCCTATCGTAAAAAGTACAGAACATTCCCAGAGACACTGGGTTGATAACAGACATTGTATGGAAGCATAAGGTAGCTATAGAAGTGTAACCTAGCTATGGAAGTGTAATGTAACAAAAGCTTTGGAAGACTGTGAGCCTGAGATGCTCAACGACTGAGTGCCGGGAGAGGTTTTATCTGCGTCGGACCCAGGATATATAATGGAGTGGATTTCACTCACTGGTTGCGCAATTTCTCCCTTGTCAGTAGGGGGTGCGTGCCCATTATTGCAGTAACAAATAAACTGCTCTTCACAGAGATCTTTGCCTAATCAGAAATTTTTGATCTTGAGCATGCTTCTCACATATCCAAACTAAACTTACCCTGTTGCAACTTAAGGCCGTTTCCCCTCGTCCTGTCACCTGTCACCAGTGAGAAGAGCCCAACCCCGCTCTCGATCCAATCACCTTGCAGATATTGAAAGAGAGCAATAAGGTCTCTCTTCAGCCTCCTTTTCCCTGGCCTGAACAGCCCCAGTTCCTTCAGTCTCTCCTCGTAGGGCATATTCTCCAAGCCCTTCACAAGCTTTGTTGCCCTTCTTTGGACCTGCTCCAGCACCTCAATGTCCTTTCTCTTCTGAGGTGCCCAAAACTGAACACAGTACTCAAGGTGAGGCCTCACCAATGCCAAGTACAGGGGCAGGATTACTTCCTTAGTCCTGCCCAACACACCATTCCCGATACAAGCCAGGATGTCTTTGGCCCTCTTGACCACCTGGGCACACTGCTGGCTCATATTTAGCCGACTGTCCATCAGTATGCCAAGGTCCCTTTCCATCAGGCAGTTTTCCAGCCCCTCCTCCCCTTATCTTCAGGGTTGCCTGGGGTTGTTGTGACCAAAATGCAGGACCTGACAAATGGCCCTATTAATACTCATACAGTTAACCTTGTCCCATCAACCCAGTCAATCCGGTCCCTCTATAGTGCCCTTCTCCCTTCAGGCAGATCAACACTCCCTCCCAAATTGGTGTCATCTGCAAACTTACTGAGGATGCACTCAATCCCCTCATCAAGACCATTAATAAAGATGTTAAATAGAAGCTGCTCCAGCACCGAGCCCTGGGGAATACCGTTCCTGACCAGCCGCCAACTGGATTTAAATCCATTGACCACAATTCTTTGGGCCCGACCATCCAGCCAGTGTTTCACCCAGTGGAGTGTATGCCCATCCAAAGGGTGGGCAGCCAGCTTCTCCATGAGAATGTTGTGGGCAACAGTGTCAAAGGCTTTGCTGAAGTCCAGGTAGACCACATCAACAACCTTACCTTCATCCACTAAGTGGGTCACCTTGTCATAGAATGAAATCAGGTTTTTCTACCGTTTGTAAACCCATGCTGATCACCTGGTTGACCTTTAATTGGTCCAAGATGGCACCCAAGATTATCTGTTCCATAACCTTCCCTGACACCAAGGTGAGACTGATAGCTACCAGGATCATCTTTCTGGCCCTTTCTGAAGATGGACGTCACATTTGTCAGTTTCCGGTCCATCAGGACATCCCTCATCAATACACTGGAGGGAAGGGAAGCATTCAGTGGGATCTGAACAGGCTGGAATAGTGGGCCCATGAAAACCTAATGAGATTCTACAAGGCTAAATGCAAGGTGTTGCAGTTGGGCCAGGGCAATCCCAGGTATTTATACAAATTTGTATAAACTGGGAGAAGAACTTCTTGAGAGCAGCCCTGTGGAGAAGGATCTGGGGGTCCTGGTAAATGAGAAGCTAGACGTCAGCCAGCAGTGTGCGCTTGCAGCCTGGAAGGCCAAATGTGTTCTGGGCTGCATTAAAAAAGGGGTGGCCAGCAGGGAAAGGAAGGTGATTGTCCCCCTCTACTCAGTTCTTGTGAGGCCCTATCTGGAGTACTGCATTCAGGCCTGGGACCCCCAGTACAGGAGGACGTGGAGCTCTTGGAGCGGGTCTAGAGGAGGGCCACTAAGATGATCAGAGGGCTGGAGCTCCTCTCCTATGAGGAAAGGTTGAGGACACTGGGCTTGTTTAGCTTGGAAAAGAGGAGGTGCTGGGGAGACCTCATTATGGCCTTCCAATACTTGAAGGGAGCATAAACAGTAGGGGAATGACTGCTTATAGGGTGGACAGTGATAGGACAAGAGAGAGTGGATTTAAACTGAGACAGGAGAGGTTTAGGTTAGATATTAGGAGGAAGTTTCTTAGGTTTCTGATAGACAAAAAGCTTGATTTGAGCCAACAGTGTGTGCTTGCAGACCAGAAAGACAACTGGGCTCCATCAGAAGAGGGGTGGCCAGCAGGGTAAAAAAGGTGGTCGTCTCTTTCTGCTTTCATGAGTCCTCACCTAGGGTATTACATCCTGCTCTGGGGCCCCCAGCACAAAAAAGATGTGGAGATGTTAGAACATACCCAGACGAGGGTCATAAACATGGTCAAAAGACTGCAGTACCTCTTCTATGAAAAAAAAAAGCTGAGAGAATTGGGGTTGTTCAGCCTGAAAAAGAAGAGTTTCCAGGGAGACGTCCTTGTAGACTTCCAGTATTTAAGGAAGCTTATAAAAAAGATGGAGTGACTTTTTACACAGTCTGATAATGACAGGACAAGGAGGAATGGTTTTAAACTAAAAGGAGGACAATTGGACAATTTAGATCAGAATTCAAGGGGAAGTATTTCACTGAGAGGATAGTGATGCACTGGCACAGGTTGCCCAGAGAAGCTGTGGATGTCCTATCCTTGGTGGCATTCAAGGCCAGGTTGGTTGGGGCTCTGGACAGTCTGATCAGCTGGGTGACAAACCTGCATGCTGGAACCTCTCTGCCTCTTCTCTGAGCAGGAGGTTGAACTGAATGTTCTCTAGAGGAACTTTCTTGCCTCAGCCATGATTTCATTTTGTGTTTCTATTCTCTAACACCTAATTATTCTGGCAATATTTGTATGTTGTAGAATATCAGTTTAAATTTATGTTTAGAGCACATTATTAAATTCTTAATAAGTAAGACAAACTAAACTAACATTCAAAGTAATTCCTAGTAAATTAAGTGAAATGAAAGCATGGAATTTTTTTAAATTGAATAAATTTGCTACAGGTATTTTAAAACAGAGGAAGCATATTCTTGTACTTAACATTATTCAATTCAATATTCCTTTAATACACTATACTGAAAAGCTTTGCCTAATAAGTATGAAAATACTTCTTGTTATCCTTCAGTGCTGATGCCTACTTTCTCACTAGAGATGGGATACAACCTAGATGGTAGTTCAGTTATCCAGTCAACTAATGGCTTTTGTCTCCCGTGACAGAATCCTTTTGAAAAGCAGAGAAAGGGGTAAATCCAGAAGCAATCATTTCAGCAAAGATCATACCAAAAATGGTGTATAATATATTTCAATATATACATTTTTATATACTACTAAAATCCAGCTCCCCTTGTCAGTAAAATTTACTTTTGAAGTAGATCAATTTTCATCTCTTGAAAGGCTTTTTTTTAAAAACTCATTGCAGGTTTAGAGGGCAAAACTTATTTTATCTTTGATCTTACTCTCTGTTGAAACAGTTAATTGCTATAAGAGTGGCTGGATAGAAAAGATCAATGGAATTAAAAGGTTATCTCATGACAACCTGATTTAAGCCATGAATTAAATGAACATGCTAAATTTGGAGTGATTTAATTTCTTAAAGGATAAATAAATGTTCATCAGTACAATCATATTTTATTTTTATTTCTTCTTTAGTTACAGGAGAATAATTATGATGAAATACATAACCCAAAGAGCTCAAGTATTAGTAATTAAATTATATATTTTTGTGTTTAGCTTAAGAATAAAATGGTAGAACACAACTTTATTTGATTCTTTTTCTTTATTTGTGATGCTCAGATGATCTATTATATTTTTATTTCTTCTCCTGCAGAGCTTCTTGTATTACAATCTTCCAACTAGCAAAAATTGAATGGAGTTGGTACTATGTTAAAGAAACTTCTTTTGTAGGATGAATGCAATAAGTCATGATGAGTGTCATCCATTCACCACTGTGTCTATTTTCACTTGGCATACTTATTCTGTTTCATCAAAAGAATCATTAGTATTCTAAAATCTGATTGAGCAATTACTGACTTGAGCTAAGAACAGCCATTATTGTATGCATTTATGCTTCTGGACAATTGTTTCAGTACATACAAGCCCTGGGAAATGTTCATGAAAAATGCAGTCCTGGAATGGTGAAAATGTTAACTTTCCTTGGGGGAAAGGATTATCAATTTTATGGACCGTGCAATATATTTTGCAATGCCAAATTAAATAAATTGAGAGGAGATATAGTAAAGTATCATCAGAAAAATACACCAAAAATATAATTGTCAAAATCCATATTTTGTTGTGATTATTGTTGTCAATTGTTTTATGTGGTTTTTTTTAATTTGTTTTTCTGAGCAAGAGAGCTGAACGTTGATTACTTGCTTCTTTGACTCCTCCTAACTTTCACATTCAAGAGATGGGCATCTGCAAAGTATACTTCTAAATCTCTATGTTTATAGGCTGCTATTTATTTTGGGTACATTTCATTAAAGCTGCTCTCCTAACTTCTTATGTTCAAGTACCATTTTGTATTATATTTCACTGACATCTGTAAAATTACTTTCATAACGTGTTTATATTTAGAAAATGTCCCATATGAAATGGTTATTTAAATATTTCCTCTGGAATGTTCAGTGATTGCCATGATTTGGTAATGTGTGGGATTCTCTTAAAAGTATAGAAGTAAATGTTATTAAAAAGATAAAGAAAAAAGTAGAAAAGAACAAATGAAAGGTGTGCTAGAGATGTAAAAAGCCTTCGCTGTTATCCAATATGTATTAAGTGAAGGGAGCGCTTGAGATATTTCCAGGGGCTACGTGAAAGTAGACATTTTAGGAGTAATAACATAAGATCATTTTTATTTCAGTCTAATGTGCATTTGAGATTGTTTTCTATAGACATATTTTTGGTTAATGAGAGGAATTAGGTTGGAAAAGACTTCTGGAGATGATCCGGCCCAACTCCCTGCTCAAACAGAAACACCTAGAGCAGAATGGCAAGGACTGTTTTCAAAGGGTTTTAGAACATTTCCAAAGAGAAAGACTGCACAACTTCTCTAAGCAAACTATTGCATAATTCAGTCACCCACACAGTAAACAAGTGCATGCATCAGTACACGTCAGGGGCTGACTTGCTGGAAAAGAACTCTGTAGAGAAGGACCTGATTGCTCTGGTGGACAACAGGTTGGCCATGAGCCAGCAATGTGCCCTTGTGGCCAAGAAGGCTGGTGGCATACTGGGGTGCATTAAAAAGAGTGTGGCCAGCAGCTCAAGGAAGATGATCCTCCCCCTCTACTCTGCCTGGAGCGCTGTGTCCAGTTCTGGACTCCTGGGTTCAAGAAAGATAGGAAACATCTGGAGACAGTCCAGCGGAGAGCCACAGGGATGTTGAGGGTCTTGGAGCACCTCCAGTATGAGGAAAGACTGAGAGACCTGGGGCTGTTCAGCCTGGAGAAGACTAAGGGGAGAATCTTATCAGCACTTATAAATATCTAAAGAGCTGGTATCAAGTGAATGGGGCTAGGTTCCTTTCAACAGTACCCAGTGACAGGACAAGGGGCAATAGACACAAAGTGAAATAGGAAGTTCCATGAAAACATAAGGAAAATCTTCTTAATTTTGAGGTTTAAAGAACACTGGAACAAGCTGCCCAGAGAAGTTGTGGTTTCTCCTTCACCAGGGATATTCAGAAACTGCCTGGATGCTTTCCTGTGTAGTCTACTGCAGGGAACTTGTTCTAGTAGGGAGTTGGACTCAGTGATCTCCAGAGGTCCCTTCCAAACCCTGATTCTGTGATTCTGTGAAGTGCTTATTGATGATTATAATACATGGACAAGTAAAATAGGTAGTTGGAATCCACACAAAAGAAAGTCCCCATGAAAAGCAAGATGAGTCAAATTGGTAGTTTTTATGTAGATGTCCAAATCTGGATATATTAATCCTACCTATGCTGTCTTTTGATTAGCTATATGTCAAATCCATGCTTCACTAGCCTAAACTAACTTACTTTCATTCACAGTAGAACACCTTTTTTTGAAACTTGTCATTGCCCAACTAGACTCTTGTCATGAGACTTATGCTGTCAAGACAGAGTAACTAGCATTTCGGAAGTGCAGATGAATTATGTCTGCGTAATATATTTGAGTTCAAATTCAGTTGCCTGTTTTGGATGTATTTCATTCTAACCAGTTAACAGACCACCAGTTTTGAGCATGTGAGTTAACGTGATAATGAGTATGCACTTCACGGCAAACAAAATACTTTCTGGTTTTGTAAGTATTTCAATACATTTGTTCAAGTGAATTAGACAAAAGTAATTATTTTCACACAGTAGAAGAAAATAATATGAGGCACTATCTGTGATAAGAGATAAATTATTCAGGTGCTCCAGAATTAGAATAAGCACAGAAATATTAGTAATCTGGGGTCAGTGTATTCCTTGTTTAATAAGAAAAGAAGAAAGGAAATAATGTGTTGGGGAAAATATTTAAATGTCCATATTGTTCACAAAATTGATTGTGAGATGGATTTCTACTAAAGTGATTCCTTTTAACCCAATGGCTTCTTATAAGATATTAAATAGTTTGAAGTCCTTATGAGACCAGCCTAATGTAAAATATTCAACATTCCTCTAATTCATGCCAAAAATATACCCCTAAAATTAAAGTGGGACATCTTTACAATAATTGGCAATATCAGCTTTGTACAGGAAAGCAGAAGGGCTGGGAAAGTTAATAATACTTTCATTGATCTTTGCATATGAGAGTAATCCTCTTTGGAAATGAGGTTGCTAATGCAGGAATGAGCTTTCTTTTATTTCTGAGTGTGCACACATTAACGATTAAATGCTTCTTCACAAAGTATTTCCTGTAAAAGGGAAACCAATGCACTGTATGTGAAAGGTAATAAGAAGCTGGTATCTGGTTCAATAAAAGTCAGGCATATCTAGCTACTCAAAAGAATGTCTACATTCCGTATGCTTTTTTATATACATATATATGTATGCATATATATAAATAAAAAAAATTCATCCCATTTTTGTGTTTTTATGGGAAAACCAGTAATGACAAATTTTTAAATGAGATAGCTGACAATTTTAAATATGGGATCAATAAACTGCTCTGTAGTAGGCTTCGTGCTAGTTTTGATGTGTCCAGCATCTGATCAGTACGGTCTATCCTGTCTTCTCATTAAACTCATTTTCTAAACCTTTTATTGGGTGTGAAAATCTCTGTGTGTTCATGGTTGTAGGAATGTCTGAGTCAAACAGGTAGAGTGGGACTAAGGACAGCATGGACCATGTGCCTGGAAGTCAGCGGTGGAACTCATGAAGATACATGTGTCAGTGTTTACCAACAGTGAGCATCAAGCTAGACTGTGTTAATAGAATGTCAATTGACTTGGGAGCCCCCCAGGTACAGGCGTGCATATGGCAGGGCTAGGTGGCCTATCTGAGAGATCAGGGGAACCAAGTCACCTACTAGAGAGACCAAGGCAGGGTGAGAGACCCATTTTTGTGAGTGTGTCTGAAAAGGCAATTAGAAATAAAAGGCTTGAAGTGTCACCTAACAGGTGCCAAAGGCCATCTATAGTAGGATCAGTATTTGGTCTACACATGTGTGTATGCAGGTGCATCAGTCACACTGTTCTGTGTGAAAGGGTCTTCTGCAGCAGTTGGAGTGGAACTGTGGCCAAAGAGCTTGAGTCAGGTGCCAGAAAGTGGGAATGATGAGGAGCTAGGGCAGTCCTTGGAAAGACTATGTGTCTGAGTCCAGGTGCCCATGATTGGAAAATTCAAACACTTCTGGCTATATAAATTCCCATTCCCTTATTTTATTTACCTTTATTTTTATATGGTGCTTATATATGTATTTGTCTTCTCTTGTTACACGGGATAAGTAACAGACATTCACTGTCTGATAATATTTATCCAATTTTTTATGAGTGCTTCTAGAAATACAAAAATTATTTTATTAGCCTTCTAGTAATGCCTAGTATCTGAGGTTATTCCTGAACTTGATATTTGCTTAATCTTAGGGTGGGCAAGGGTTCAGTTGGAAAGGAACACTGGCATTGTTTCTAATGCTGAAATTTCTTTTATGTACATACTGGTGATCCTTAGATCATAATCTTCCTTTCTATGATTAGATAGTCTTTATACTTAAATGCTGCATAAACACCAGCAGCATGGATCAAGTTTATGGTCTGTTGGTCAAAAGAAGAATCCTCTTGGGTAAGAACTAGAAAATTTCTATCACACTGAAGATCATCCTAAAGAGAAACTTTCCATAAAAGAAATTAAGAGAATTCCTCCTCAGTTGATCAGTTTGATGAAAAAATAATTTTACTTATAGATCTGAAGTTTTGCTGAATTAGGTCCTATGAGAGAAAAGGCCTGCGTATTTTTTTGAAATACCCTTTCTGGAAATAAATATATATATTGCCTGAATAAGTTATTGGGAATAGTACAGACAGCGAGAGACTTTTCAGTGCAGATGAGAATTATCCAGATGATGATAGAAGTGCTAAATCCAAACCCTTGTTCCATCACCACCTAGGGATAGATATTGGTAAAGGAAAGTTTACATAAAAATTTTCCTTTCAGCAAATACGCAAGATACAAGGGAGTAAGATGACATGAAAAAATAAAGTTACCCAACATTAATGGATTTTTTTTTCTTCAGTACTAAAATAATCATAGAGTTATAGAGTAACCCAGTAACCCAAGTTGGAAGGGACCCAGAAGAATCAGAAGAGTCCAATTTCTGAGTTCACACAGGACTATTCAAAATTCAAACCATTTTTTTAAGGGTGTTGTTTCATATGTCTCTTGAACTCCAGAAGGCTCAGTGCCATGACCACTGCACTGGGGAGCCTGTACCAGTGCCCAACCTCTTCACTGTGAACAGTGAAGCTGAAAAATAGACCTCATACTTCGTTCTGGTAATTTAGACATTCTATTTTGCTTTATTATCCTGCAAAAAGTAAAGAGGCGAATAGAGTAATTTTTTGCACTATAGATATAATTACAATAGATTTTTCAATGTTTTGATTGAAATTTGAAGTGTGGGTTTTCATTGAATTCTTATTTTGGGGGCATTTTGCTATTTATTCTGATTTCATTTGTTAATTTGCTAAGTGCATATTTTTAATTTTGTAGCAATAGACTTGCATCTTTATCTATAAGTGATGCAATAACTGGATCGGAGTTTTACAGAGTTTCTCATTAAGTGAAAAGGTCAGCACCACAAAGGGTTTCTAAGGAAACTTCTGTGTTATTCTGGATAAAAGATATAGACATTGAATTCATTTGCAATTCCTGCAAATGCTGGTTCCTACAGTAGAAAATCGCCTAGCTCTTTTTGAGAAGTCTTTTCTCTGGCCATTTAGTTAGAACTTCTGGCACAAATATGTTGTTTTCTTTCCATAAATAAAGAGACATCCATAAAGTTTATTAGTTCTGGCTCATATAATTTACCTATTTTTCACATATTGAGAAGTGAAACCTAGGTATACAGGCAGACAGTTAAGGCAGCATTCAACTACAGAATTCCAGGGACTAACATAAAATGAGAAGCAATTTATATTCTATTTATGGAGACCCTTATAAATCCCTTAAGACAGGAGTTTACATGATCAAAGTGGCTACTTATGGAGACCTAAATGTATCTACTACATATTCATACTCAAAGTATTTTGAAAAAAAATCAAGAGCACAGAAAAATAGTCTCATGAAATACATTATTTTGATATCACAAAACTATAGAAAAGGGTTGTGTAAGAAAAGATTGTCAGCTGATAGTCAGAAACCTAACCTCTGAAAAATGCTCTATTGTTATCCTGCCCACACAAACTCTATGCAAAATTGTATACACTGAATATGCAAAAAATTGTAATCAGAATTAATGGATGGGCATAAGAGAAAGCTGGAGAAGATTGTGTTAGACTCTTATTCTGACCTTGTAGTTCCATTAGGAGTGTAATTGCACTATTAGCCACTATTACAAGTGGTTGCTTAATGTAAAATTGAGAATTCTGTTCTGGCTATTTTCATGGCCAAAGTTCTTGAACTTAGGCTAAATCTCGGAACACTTTCAATGCCCCTTAGGACTCTTTAGAGTCTCTTAATGTTTGTGTATGTCTCTAAGTGCCTTTGAATATATTCTGTGACAGAATAAACTAGCTTACACAGATCCATGCCAGGCAGGCCTACAAGACTGCTGCTTATACACAAGCTAGCTATTTCTGTTACGTCTGAGAATGCACGGTAAAGCCATTCCCTACAGTTTTCACTGATTCTGAATTTTACACTTTACATCTCTATAATTAGAAAGTAGTTCCATGCCTTCTCTAACCACAACGTTATAAAATGTTGTTGAGTGTGAGTTTACAGAAAAGAGTCAAAATTCTTGGATGAACAAAATTGTGTAAATAGATCCACAAGAACAGAAAAATCATAAGTAGAATAAATCAAAAGACTTCTCAATTAACTTCAGTCACTATAGACTCAAGTCCAAGGTAATGCACTGAAATTATTATTTTTTTCAATAAAAGGTAAATGATATTAAAAAAATAAATAAAAGTAGCAGACCCTAAAATTAAAATACATATGGATCAAGAGCTGCTGTAGGTTTTCATTATCAGTAAAAATTCTAGCTAAGAATTGTTTTTATATTTTCCCTTTAATATTTGTCTTTACATAAGTCTTACATTGCAGTCTGCATTAGCTATTTTAGGCATTGCTGTGCCAGTGTTATTTTCTATGACTAGCAGATAACATCTCCTAGAAAATTCCATATTTCTTTCAGTGGTATACTTCAGTAAGATGCAAAACATATTTCTGGAATAAAAAAAGAAAGGATTTAGTAAATCTGTCAAGAATCTGCAAATCTATGATAATTTTATCTGTGTACACTCAGTGTATTTCAGATACTGCTTCCCCAGTCAAGATGTCAAGATAACTTAGCAATCAATTTTGCTTTTTCATTTTCTGTAACACAGTGAAAATTCAAATTATTTATTTCTCTAATCACAGTGGTTTAACTAAAGGTGTTATATCCAGCTTTGAACTGAGCGAAATAAATGCTAAACAACATCACAAGACTGAATAGTTATGAATGAGCTCTCACTGATTCTTTTAGGCTTGTAACACCAAAGTCACTGTCACGATCTGTAATGTGGACAGAGAGATCTCCTTCGCTTTGTTCAAGTGATTCCTGTGATAGGGGATGGCTAACCCTAAAAATCGCAGAACGCACAGTTTTCTACACAGCATCTACATCCCTTTATATGTTAAGCTGGGAGTATTAACACTTCATGGATCTGACTTTCACTCCAGCCTCAGACAACTTTCATCTTTTATACTGAAGAATTACATGATCATGTAGATAAGAAGAGAAGACAATCCAAGGCCATCAATTAAAATCTCCTGTTGAAAGCACATCCAGTTAGAACAGATTATTCATGTAAGTACCTGCAAGAACCCCGGAACCACCTGTCTCACTCCAATTTATAGGAGGGAGGGCAGGTTCTTCAATATATGTATACCCAGCGTGAGATTAAGAAACAACAGTTCATATGTTGGTTTGACCAGTTTATTACAAATCTTAATCAGGGAGATGGGGAAGGGGAAGATGGACACTATTATGTATTAGGTGATGGGGAAGGGAAAGGGGGCAATAGAAAAGATAGGAAAGAAGCAAGAATTGCGTAAAGCATGGATAGTCACCACCAGGATCCAGCAGTGGTCCCATTGCATGCCGTTCCGATTGTCCGAGGCAAAAGCAGAGGGGGGGGAGCAGCAGCAGTGTGGCCAGCCTTGGGCAGCAAGCAGGTAGCAGGAAGAAGTCGCAGGGTAAGTCCAGGAGGAAGCAGCAGGACTCAGGTAGCAGGCCCAGGAGAGTCCGTCAGCATGCAGGCATTCCATCTTCCTCAGTATGCAGGCATCACGTTGTGAGGAATCTGATGTCAGAAACCTTTTGGGGAAGAGCAGCAGCAGCATGGCTGGCCTTAGGCAGCAAGAAGGTGCAGAGACAGAGTAGGTCCAGGAGGGAGAGGGGCAGGATGTGAGGCTTCTCATGTCCGAAAAACCCTTTTTTCTTCATGAGAAATCTGTTGCCAGAAAACCTTCTTTACGAGGAATCTGTTGCCAGAAACCTAACCATGGTTGTAAGTCCCCTTTTTATCCTTCTTCTGCCATCATGGCATTCCTGGGCACTTGGGTAAGAATCATGTGCAGCACCCACTGAGATGGCCATCTTCCTCGAGATAAGCCCACACTGCTAGGCAGCCATTAAGTTGCGGCTTATCTTTTTGTCATTGCCTCTGGCCTTGTCCATCTGTGCCCCTCAGACAACGATTTCACAACCCTTGCCCAGGACCTGCTTGGATTTGTTCATCAGCAAGTTTTGAGGCAATGGTATAAAAGAATAATCTCTCACACCACACTAGGAACATTATATGAGATTTTACTAACATATGATTTTCTTTTTTCTGAAAATGTAATCACAATTTACCTACTTACAATTGCTACCTTGTTCTTCTCTTCCCTCTTGTCCTATTACTTTCACCTTTTAGAAGACTGCCTTCTCTACTGACTGTCCTTTAGATAGCTAAATAAAACAGTAAGACCTCTGTTAATCCTCTTCTCTCAAAACTGAGAAAACCAAGTTCTCTCAAGCTCTCCTCATGTTTCATTTGCTCTGGGACCAAATGATCCTAGTAGCCTGCTTTGGGGTCACTCTAAAACGAAAAAGTCTTTCTTCTAACAAGTCATCCAAAATGTCTTATAAGTACTCGATAAAGGGAAAGAATCACCTCCTTGATCCTGCTGGTTTCATTTTTAATACAGCCTGGGTGGCAATTGTTTCTCTTTGCTGCAGGGTCACACAGTTAGTTCATGACAAGCTTGATGTTTAGTTAAACACAGAGGACTTTTTAGGAAAACTTGTTTCCTAGTCAGTCTGCTTTGGCTCGTACGGCTGAAAGGGATTGTTTTGTCTCACATATATAATTTTGCATTTACCGTTGCTTAACTTCAGCAATCAGTTTCCCCATTTCAGCATCCGTTGGTTGAGGATGCACAACATTCTATTTGCAAATAAACCGTATTTTTTTGCAGTACTGATCATTAATATTGTTGCCAGTTGTTCACTGTACCTCTATTGACAATAAGCTTTAAATTTGATAATTTAGCCATTTATTCTTCCCATTATTACACTAAGTTGGTAATGTGAACACAAGTGACTAATATGTTGAAGACTTAGCTAAAGTCAAGTCCTTTTTGGCTTCAAGTTTCAAAGTGCATTGCAGAGAGCAGAAAGATGGGCCTGCAGAACAGAAACTTGTTGAAATAATGTTCTAACAGCCCTTTACCTTCACAAATTTATTTATATACATATTGTATGCTGACCAGCTTCACTGTGGAAAACAAATAGAAAACATATGAAAATATCAAAATGATTAAATTAAATGTTTTCAATATCACTAAGTACATAGGAACGTCCTATTCACAGCTATTCTAAATTACTGTCCAAGAAAGAATGTATTTGTATATATGGAAATAAAATAGAATCCTCAGCAGGACAGTTTTCTCTCAGCCGTGATTGAAATTGAAAAAAAGATATAGTGATTATCTGCCATCAGACAGTTAATCAGTCAAAAGCATTCTCAAAGGGGTTAGATACAGCAACTTCATGGCTATTCTGCATCACTGCAGTCAGCGTGTCCAGAGAAGGGCAACGAAATTGGTGAGGGGTCTGGAGCGCAAGTCCTATGGGGAGCGGCTGAGGGAGCTGGGATTGTTTAGTCTGGAGAAGAGGAGGGTCAGGGGAGACCTCATTGCACTCTACAACTTCCTGAAGGGAGGTTGTGGTGAAGAGGGGTTTGGCCTCTTCTCCCAGGCAGCGAACAGGACCCAGGGGAATGGCCACAAGTTGTATCAGAAGAGGTTTAGGTTAGTCTTAAGGAAGAACTTCTTCTCTCAGAGAGTGGTCAGACACTGGAATGGCCTGCCAAGGGAGGTGGTGGAGTCGCCATCTCTGGCAGTGTTCAAGAGGCGTCTGGACGAGGAGCTGCGAGATATGGTTTAGTGCTTGTGGTAGCAGAGGTAGTGTGAAGACGGTTGGACTAGATGATCTTATAGGTCGTTTCCAACCTTGTGATTCTATGATTCTATGATTCTATGAAAATTACATAGAATCTGTTTGTGCTGTGATTCTCACTACACTTATATTTTAGGAAAAAGATATATTTTATTATATTTTAAAAAAAATAGAGACAGCATTAAGTGAGCAGCTCACAGCTTTTCTCTTTGGTCACACTATATTTTATGTCACTTATATGAAAACTAAATTAACCAAGTCTCTTTACGTTCCAGTTAGGTAAGTGATTGTTTTGTTAATGGAAATGAGCTCTCATACTCGCAACAAATTAATATACCAGTAGAAAATGAAGAAGGAAATGGAACAAAAAAGTAGTAAAGAATACAGAGAAAAATTCTAGAGCTTATGTTGATGGAGATGCTAGAGCAGGTTACCACTGTATTTATTACTGAGAGCTTAAGAGAAGTAAACATATTGTCAAATATTGTTTAATTTTTCAATATATTTAACTTATATTACCAATAAAATTTTCTTTTCTTTTCTTTTCTTTTTTTTTGTTTTTGTTTTTAAATAAATAAATTGAGGCCACTTTTTGGACTACTGCAAACACTTCATTTTCATCTATGTAGCTGGGGGCAATGAAGTAGGTTGCTTTACCTCAGCTAGGCATTTATCTCATAGAGCTTTAGTTTGCTTTGTTCTGAAAGAAGAGAAGACAAGAGCTTTGGGCCTGAATTCAGAATAAATATAAGACGAAATCTGTAAATATGTTATCTCAAATAAGGAGATTTTTTGTTACATTTATGGCTAGAAGAATACACATAAATGCATGTTTTCTCATTGAAAAATTCTACAATTCCACCCATTCCGATGAACAAAAGAAATCAGTTCAGGCCATTACATTAAATTATGGTAAGTTAAGATTTGTCTACAATAATAAATGTGGTATATATGAAGAGAGCTCTCATCTATGACACAGAAAAATGGTTTGTTATTAGAAGACTTTGTCTACATGCTACCACAACATCAAAAATCAAAGATATTTCCAAAGTACAATAAAGAAGCAAAAACAAGACTGAAATATCCAGTTTGCTTCTACTTTAAAAAAGGACTCTGTTGCCTGTATGTATGCATTTATAATAGCAAGTTCTTACTAATGTGCCAGTTTAAACTAAAACCCGTCAATGTGTATCATGAATCATTATGACCAGAAATAATTCTAATTATCTACAGCTATTAAACAAGATTTGAATTATATGTGTAACATATATATGTGCATTTACATAGATATACATGGAATGTCAAGCAGATCAATGATAACTTCATTATATAGCCAAAAAATTATTTTTATCTATCTTAGGCAATCAAACATTTCTTTAATAATTGCACTGGAATCTGTTTTTAAACAACTAGAACTCAGTTACCAGCAAACTTGTTAGATTAAAAGAAATAACATTTTAAAATTACATGGATGAAAATTAAATGGAAATTAAAACTACAATTGCCTAATTGGCAATCAGAAACATAGGAAGACAAGATTTCCCGAGACTGTTCAAATAAATTTGAATTTCTATTTCCAAAATCTTTGGGAGTGCTGTTGCAGTGATGTCATACGACTCATCTTGTATGTACTCAATAGCACAAGTCACAGTAGCTTTAATATCTCAAAGAATGAGTCTATGGGACATAATGTCTCTTTTCAATTCTTAGCCATGTTCAAACCAGAGAAATTACCCAAAATTTTAAAATCATTTTGATGTTATTCGCTTCTGGGGGCTTACCATTCTTTGTATCTAATGTAGTAGGCGTAGCGAGGAAACGGGATGTGACGGGGTCAGGCTCTCCCTATGCTCTGGCCTGTGCTTGCCAAGTATTGTCCACTGATAGGTAGATGCGCTCTACACGTATGTAGGGGCTGTGTATTTAAACGCCCACCATGCAGCAATTAACGCCATTTTGCCAGGTTTCCTGCTGAGGTTATTTGGCACTCGGCCCCGGCTGGTTTAGGTCGGCTTCGCTGAGTTGCGACTCCTGGGCAGACAGAGATCGAACGTTACTCGCTTGTGGCGTACGGCAACAATCTAATGTCAGAAATCTATATGTGCTTCAACATTCTTAGAGAAGCCTGTATTGATAATTGTTCTTAAATATTATTTATTGATATTAAGCTCTAATACTGTATTAAATATGTTGTTCCATAGGACATTTTGAATATTTTCTTTAATATTTGATGGGCTGTTAGATTCAATAAACAGAACATGAAAAAAAAATGCTAATAAGAAGTGGGTATTTTTAGATCATTCAAATTTCAAATTATCTTATAAAAATTATGTTCTAAGGCATTTTACTGACTCCAGGGATAATCAATAAAATACATTCCCTCTTATGTCAGAAAAAGGTTTCAAACATATTCCACGTTGTTAGTGCCTGAAGTCAGTGTAACCATGACTATTTAACTCCCATAATACTTGAGCAGTCATCTTGATCCCAGTCTTGAAAGAATGTGACCCCTAAAGGCGGGGAGAAATTATGAATTTAAGAGCTAGTCTGAGTTCTAAACAAAGTACAGTACTCTGAGGACAAAAGCGACTAACAGAAAATAGTCAGATGCCAAGGCAATTTGTTCTAGGCTTTAGTTTGGCTAAATAGCCAATGTGAAGCTGCTGGATTTTTAGTTCTGCTAATGGACTGACTGTTGTTTTTTTTTTTTATTAAACTTTCATCTTTCAAGTAACTTCCTACTAGAGGTTAGAAATGTGCATGGAGGAAAGGCAAATAATTATATACATTGTGGAGACATAATGAAAGTTATTTTCCCTTTTTAGTGAAACAGAAGTTTTTACATTGTGCATAACATTTAAGTACTTGCCTATCTTTGAAGCCAGTAAAATCAGTGCTGTGCTTAGAAGTTAAGATATCAGAAAATGTTTACATAGCTAGTAGTGGAAAAAAAAAAGGAAAGATAGTATGCCAAGACTAAGAAGAGCAAGAATTCAAAGTCCTTTAAAGATGTATTACTCCTAGTATACCTCCTCTGAAGGTGACTGATAAACCTGATCTAAAGGAAGATTTTGCAGGCAGCTACTGAGGACATTAAAAACCAGAAACAAAACTGAAACAATAACTCACATGTTAAGAACCTTGCACTTCTGCTACATGCTGTTCTCCTGTTTTGTTTATTTTAATTGTTAATTACCTCGAAACAACTATGCCTCAGGAGGTGACAGAATTCAGTCTAGTCATCTGGCATTAAGACTCCTTGGAGTAACGATGGAAGAAATTACGAATCATAGAATCAAAAGGGACCTGTAAATGTCATCTAGTCCAGCTCCTCTGCAATGAACAGGGACATCTACAGCTACATCAGGTTGCTCAAAAACCCATCCAGCCCGACCATAAATATCTCCAGGGATGGGTCATCCACAACATCTCTGGGCAATCTGTTCCAGTGTCTCACCACCATTATTGTAAAAATCTTCTTCCTTATGTCCAATTTAAATTTCCCCTTTTCTAGTTTGAAACCATTTCTCCTTGTCCTATCACAACAGGCTCTGCTAAAGAGTCTAGTCATTCCTTCTTACGGCACCCCTTTAGATACTGAAAGGTCATAATGAGGTCTTCCTGGGGAGATTCCTGGAGAAGAGTCTCCAATCTGTACAGCCCCACCTCTCTCAGCCTGTCTTTGTAGGGAAGGTGTTTCATCCCTTGGATCATTTTTGCGGCCCTCCTTTGGACACGCTCCAACAGGTCTATATCTCTTCTGTACTGAGACTCCACATTTGAATACAGTACTCCATGTGAGGCCTCACCAGTGCAGGGCAGAGGGGTAGAATCACTTCCCACAACCTGCTGGCCACACTTATCTTGATGCAGCCCAGCATACAGGTAGCTTTCTTGGCTTCAAGGGCACATTGCTGGTGCATATCCAGCTTGCCATCTACCAGTACCCTCAGGTCCTTTTTGGCAGGGCTGTGTTCTATCCTCATGTCCCAAGCTTGCACTGATAAGTGAGGGTTGCAACAAGCCAGGCGCAAGACCTTCAACTTGGATTTATGGAATCTCAAGGGGTTCACCCGAGCCCACTGTTCAAGTCTCTAGGTCTTCTGGAAGGCATCCTGTCACTCAGACACGTCAGCCTCACCACACAGTAAACATTTATGTAATTCATTATATTTATGTCATAATATATTTAAATATACAGTAGAACTAAAAGTCATGTTTCAGCACAGATATAAAACCAGCAGTGCCAACAATGTTGCAGTTTGGTGGTTTGGGAGGGATGGCTTTGTTAGTTGATTCAAAGCAGCGCCTACATAAGCAAATTCAGAATATAACTTGGAGAGACTTTACTCTTCTGACCTCATTGCAGCATTTCAATACCTAAAGGGAGCCTACAAAGAGGAGGGGAATCAACTCTTTGAAAGGGCTGATAACTGCAAGACAAGGGAAGTGGTTTTAAGTTAAGGGAGGGGAGATTTAGATTGGACGTCAGGGGGAAATTCTTTACAGAGAGGGTGGTGAGGTGCTGGAACAGGCTGCCCAGAGAAGTTGTGGATGCCCATCCCTGGAGGTGTTCAAGGACAGGTTGAATGGGGCCCTGGGCAGCCTGGTCTAGTATTAAATGAGGAGGTTGGTGGCCCTGCATGTGGCAGGGGGGTTGGAGATTCATGATCCTCGAGGTCCCTTCCAACCCTGGCCATTCTGTGGTTCTGTGATTCTGTGAGATAGGAGAGTCATTATTATTCTCATTCAAGAAGTTATTGAAATGAATTTTTTTAGAGGGTTCATTTTTGAATACTATTGTCACATTCTTTAGTATTTGGAACATGCAACATTTATATTCTGCTTAGCTTGATTAAGAGAAGAATAGAGGGGAAAAACAGAGGACAAGACAGAGACTATTCTGATATGACCACTTTGCAAAAATTCCTAATATTTCTTGGTATTCTTCACTTATTTTACATATGATAACCAAAAGAAATACTGGGAAAAAAACAAAGACACCTGCAAAACTGCTACTTGGAGATTCACTGTGAAATTGCTAATATAACATCAAAAATAAAAGAGAAAGCACAGACAATTTTAGCAGAAATATATGCAATACAAACATTAATTTACTTACTATGTTAACATGCATGCTCTGACTCCATTCCCAAGTTGTCAGTTCAGAATAATTGTTTCGTCATCTACAAAGAAAAGAAATGATAAAAAACAGATCTTTAAAAATATCTCCCTTGAATTAGGCAAAGCACATTAAATGAATATTTATATTCATAATGTTCACACTTTTTTCCTCTACAGCTACCTTATCTGTTCATAAGGTATTTGTAGCAATAAAAATTAAAACTAGTACTTTTTCTTCCATTCTGGATCTTCACTACCAAATTAAGAAGAATAATTCAATATTCGTTACACAGTTGTAGTTTTCTGCCACAAAGGGGAGGGAAGAGGTGACTAGATACTTGCGCACATTGTTTATTGAGATTTTCTTAATCAGAAAGATATTTAAATGCATGACTAACATTGCATATGCACTTAAACTTTGTGCATGCTTGCACAGAGGTATATTTTTCCACTATACAACTGCTGTAGTCCTTCATTATTAAATGCTGTCTTTATTTATAATCCAAGAGTCAGTGTGAGAATATATACCTCTCTTCATCCCATCACCTTCAGCCTCTGCTCATATGGTATTCTTTCTGATCCTATGTGAGCAATTATGGAACTCACTTGGTGCAAACTTTGCTATATTCCAACGCTGCCACCATTGTTTCCAATGCACTGAAGACAATATTCAGGTCCAAACATGGTTCCCTGGGTGTAATCTCCAATTTGTGCAGATTAACTGATTAAGACGCTCTTCATTTTGTGTTCTGATGGCTGTGCATTGATCATCTGGAATACAGTTTGTCTTTCATGTTGCTGTCGCCACTGCTGAAACACTCCACTAATGATGAAAGTCAATGTGTGCAACGTTTTCTGTATGGAGAAGTTCAGTCCCGCACCTTTGCTTCATCCGTACTTTCATGTCAGACACCATTTTGTCAGACTGTCTCTCTGCTGCCTGTCTCACAGCAAGAAAATGTAAAGGGATATTAGCAGAAAGGTTCAACACCCTACTGCTGTTCCACCAACACCCACCTCTGGTGTTGTGGGCCAATATAATAAAATAGTAGGCATTACTTTAAGAGCAGCCCACATGCTATTTCTTTTTCCCTTATATGAAATTATTTTTAGACTATATGGAGCATAGTTAGATTTACCATATATCACACACATGCATACATTTACTATACACTGGCATCCAAACTGACAGTGTTCTGTTAGCTTTAGATTATGAAGTATGGTTACCCCATTACTATTCGAAAGAGCAAATCACTCTGCTTCTCTGAGAAGACCCTATCCAGTTATCTGATGTGGAGAGAAAGGTTAAATGAAGAAATTAGGAATTTGAGGGTTTAGAGAAGATCTGAATTTAGCATTGGTAACATTCTTACAACAGCAACAGCACACTGTCAACATTTTTCTTGTTAACTTTTGTGCTCTGCTTAGTCCAGAGTAGATGTGGAAATACATTTTTATCTTCTTATCTCCAAGTATAGTTACAACTGTATACGTCTATACTATTGACAGGTAGCCTTATGAGTCAACTTAGCGTAATTCTGGTTGTCATTCCTATGGACACGAGTTCATCATCAAAGCTGCTTCCAGGTAGTATGTTCACTTCTTAAAAAGAAAATGAAACCTTAAGTTATTCAAGCTCTTTTTTTCAAAAAATTATTATAAAATACTGATTGATTACTGACAGATCTCAGACCTCCTGTCATACCTGTACACTGACTCTTGTCTCCAAGCTGAGCTACAGTTTGCATTATTAAGTAGCCATTTCTGTATATGAATTATTGACATCCTATCTCATATTTAATCATGCTTCAGAGCATCATTTTCACCTCTTACTGCTTTCTCTATTCTTTTCTTTTTATCATTCTATATAGTTCTTTCTTCTTCCATTTATTTTTTGCTGCAATACTATTTTATTCATTTTTTGCTTTGAAGAACTTTTTAAACTTTTATATGTGCATTATTCTGTTTTATTTCTATTGTTTCTAGTTTGCAATTTTCTAGATATTGACAGACAAACACTTATATTAGATTGATGGCTGCACAGAAGCATGCTAATCTAAATTTTTTTTTGAGCCAGGAGTCTAGACAATTCCTTTAGAAACATAGCATGTACAGAATGTGCTGGTTAGGGGGTTGATTTTTTACTCTCCCTGTTGTTGTTAGGGAGATATATATCAATGAATCTCAAGGCAAGTCATTTTACTGCTATCATAATGAGTCACCATGCCTTCTTTCATTAACTAGAAATAGTCTGAATTAAATTCCTAGTCCTTGAAGAGAGAAATAATCCTACTAGACATCCAGATGGAGCATTCCTGCTGCCTTCATGGAAACAGTGCTGCTGGCTAATGCAGACAATCATCAAGATTCTTTGACTGGCTTTTGCAAATCTAATATTGTACATCAGGCCTTCTTTCCCATTTTAGTGTCCCCTACTGCACAAAATATACAAATATATAAAGTCCTACAACTATTTTGTAAGAATACCTTACGTTTAATTTAAAAAAAGTTAATATTTAAACCTTTTAAAATTTTCCCCATTTTCTCTCATCATATATTTTGTCTCATTATTTACTTTCTTGTTTCTCTTCCTATCTAAACATCTTAACTCCGTCTTTTTTTTTTGTTGTTATTTTTTTCTCTTTATTCCTATTTGAAGTGAATTTTTTTCCCCAATCTTACAGAACACTGAAGAAATGAGATTTTATAATGCTATATTGCTGAATATACAACAAGAACAACACCTCTCATCTAATAACGTTTTTTCCTGAGTCAGACTAAAAAAATAAAGGTGAAGAAAGGAAAACTATCTTTAAGTTTAACCTGATACATTTACAAAGAATTTTCCTAGCTTCTGGGGTAAATACCTCTCCTATTCATAATACTGAGTAGCAACATAAAATAATCCTAATGTTACCAAATTAGATTATCTATAATTGGCTTTTCCATTAAAGAAATCCTCCCTTTCTCTCCTTTCTCTCTCCCTTTTCTTTCTTTCTTTCTTTCTTTCTTTCTTTCTTTCTTTCTTTCTTTCTTTCTTTCTTTCTTTCTTTCTTTCTTTCTTTCTTTCTTTCTTTCTTTCTTTCTTTCTTTCTAATTTCTCTTTATCCTTCTCCTTCTCTTTTCCCTCTTCCCCTTTCTCTCCTTCCTCCTTTTCCCCTGTGAATACTGTGCCTGGTATTGCTAAGAACCTGTTAGAGGTTCTGGGAAATATGATGCTGATAATTGAAGAAACAATAAAGAGTTAAGAAATATACCAGTCTGGGAAAGTAACTGTACTACAGGTATGTATCTAAGAAACAAGAACAAAATACTTGTTGATATTTGTGAGGGGTTTGTGGGGTGGAAGCTAGATAATCAGCCACTGCCAAATGCTTCCTTATGAGAAAAAAAGGAAAAAAAAAAAAAAAAAAAAGCATAGAGGTAATGTATACAAAACATAGTTAAAACATAGTTTAGAAGCATGTGTGTCACGGAGTTAACTAGATCAATCTATGCCCGTGACAGGGGGCAGTAGGCCCTTGACCCCCACCCTCCCTGGCCCCGCAAAATGGGAAGGAAGGAAGGGAGGGAAAAAAAACAGCAGCAACAATCTATGGAGGTAAATTTATTTTACTAACTATGATATCGGAATGCAAGATAACACAATATAATACAACCTAATTGAAATTGAGACTAATGAATCAAATAAGATAGGAGAGAGAGAGAGCTCCTGAGACCGAGTCAAACCTGAAAAGCTTGGTACGGCTAGGAAAGCACCCGCCAGCACCTACTGCCAGGCAGTAAGAGACCGCCCCACCCGGAAGGGTCAGATCCCATGACTTCCGTAATGTATAGGGATAAGTACCTGGAATTGGAGCATTAACACTTTAATTCCAGTATGTGATGTTTTGATGTGGAATACTGAAAACCAAAAACCATAAAACCATGACAATGTGAACGACAGAAGATGGTAAAATCCATGGTGACCAAAATTATGAATATACTTAAACATTTTTTCTGGTTTCTGATTATTACAATTGCAAATATTTCATTTTTCCTTTGAATGTATACAATCTATTTTTAGCTTCATTCTTGATTATTTCTTTAAGAAAGTATATGAGAAAACACATGATTTCTATATACAGCTTTAACTTAAAAGTTGTTCCATGTCCACAGGCACTTCTTGGTCTGTATTTAAAAACCATCCTTGATCTCTAAAAAGGCAGTGACAGGATTAAATATATTGCAATGTCTTCTGAGAAGATATTCTCAGCTTGTTTGGTTTTTTTTTATCAGGTCGGACTTACATGTTATGAGATAAGATTCAATCGGAATCCACAGCTGGATTTCAAATATTTGACCACATTGTTCTTTACATGAAATAAGTGCAAAAGTAGTTGTCAGCAGAATGAAGACTTCCTTAAATTTCAGCAAGTTGGTATTGATATTTGGTCTTTGTATCCTGTGGTATGCAAGCAACAGTGGGAAGAAACAAGAGGACCGAAAGTTAATTAAGAGAAGTGGTTGATCCCTTATGTATAATACTTATGTACTGATGAAGGTCTATGAATATAGTTTGTCTGTTTTGTTTCATTTTTATGTAATTATTTTTTTCTCTACAGTAAAAATTTAAAAAACATTAACATACAGGGAGTTTTGTGAATATCATGTTAATGAAGAGAAAGTATATTTGCTTTGGTTATTATTCTCTAGTTTACATTCTTTTACAGTGATCAATCAGATGATCGTATTCTTCTACCTCAGGTCTTCCTGCTTCCAAAATGCGTGTGCAGGAAATAGCTCTAAGCATTCATTTCAAATGACATCTAAATAACAGCGAAAAAAAAGGTTTTTTCATGGCATCATTTACATGGAACTGTTTTTCCTAAAGTACAGTATCCTAGTTTTCTATTTCAAAAAAATTAAACTTGTTTTGATAAGATTTGAAGAAATTTACTTTTGAAATTAAAATTACCAATTTTCGTTTTTTTCCCAACTCATATTTTACACTCTAAATATAAAGCTAAATTGCATGTTTAGCAGTCCAAGGTGCTGTTTCTAGATACAAATAAAAATGAATGGAAGTTAGATATCTCAGATCTAGTACCCAGACCACTGGAAGAAAAATCACCAAAAGTTAGTGAACTCGTTTTGCAAGTTTCACACTTGAGGTCAGAAAGACAGCTTTAGTTCACGCAATTATTATGGAATATCAAACAATTAAACAGTATTTACTCCTTATTTTCATAGTAGTATTTTGATAGTAGTATAATAGTACCAATTAACTTACGTGTACATTATATTACCAAACTGTGGTGTCCATTCTGTAGGATGAGAGAAATTGAATTAATGCATTGCTTCAAGGATAGAAAAAAAGTTACATGGAAAAAAATATAATAACACTAGAATTGAATTTAATACATTAGAGATAGTACTTCTGAAGGAAAATTGTTAGTTGTTCATGTTTTAAAAAGGAAGGCAGGCAGCAAGATGAGATTCCTTGCAAACTACATCAGTTACAAAAAGTGTGATAGTGTTTTGTAGCTGAGAATTTGCTCTATTTTTCAACATAATCACCACCATGAGCTATGCGTTTTTGCCAGTGATGAGGAAGAGTCTGCATGCTGCACTTGTAATGTTCTGCACCAGAGGAATTGACCAATGCTGTCACTGCTTCTGAAACACACCACTCACCGTGCTTCCATCCCAGACTGTTTGGTCTGCATGCACACTCAGCAATTGCTGATGAATGTCAGTAAATGAATTTTTTTCTGCATGGAGGAATTCAGTGACACATCTTTGCTTCATCCACCCTTTCATGTTGGGTGCTCTTTTGTGAGACTGCTCCTTTGCTGCTGTCTGTCACATGGCAACAAAATGAAATAGGATACTAGAGGAAAGGTTTAACCTCTACTGCCATACCACTAATATTCACATTTGAGGTTGTGGGCCAACATAATGAAATAGAAGGCATTACTTCCAGAGCAGTAATGATAAGTACTGCTGAGCTGATCTTTTAAGGGGATGCTGAGCAACTACTTAGCTTTAACAGTACTTACCTACCCTGAGACAATAATACTAATGTAGATTTTATAGCCAGATCAGATTTGCTGTGTGAATCTTGAAGCAATTAATTCTGAGTGTTGTCTAGGAGCAGATGCCACTGTGAAATGTATAAATGTCTAAAAGTTCTGTCAATTTATTCAGTTCACTATGTGCTTAAAATTTTCCATTCTTTCTACTCAATTTAAAAATTTAGAAATAATTTGCATTCACCATGTGCTGTGGAAACAGATCATTTTCAGAAAATTCCTGTACACCTAAAATTGTTTTGTCTGCTGGTTTAGTAGAGGATGTTAGGCTACACAGCAGGTTATAAGTTTTAGCTGCCATTATACTTTGTAAAACAACTACCTTTTTTCTCATGGATTGCACCGATAACCACTACCTAATATTCCAATCTTTCAATTATAGGTGATTATCTCTCAGACAAACATACTTTCTCCAGGTGACAAACACTTTAACCACTACTTTTTAAACTGAACAATCATAGAACCTGAATTTTGTAACTTCCTTTTACTGTCTCTATCCTTATATCACCTTTAAGTAGTCACTTCTGTTTCACAGCCATGCTGAAGATATCATCTTCTCTTGCCTTCTCATGTGCTTTGCAGAACAAATACTAACTATATGTAGCAGAATGGAAGCCACTTCCAAATTCGATTTGGAAGAGGTGTCTAAAACACACATACTTAAATTATGTAACCAAATTATAATAGCAATTTTTTCTGTTTAACAGAACAAAAATAAAATGATCATATGAAAATACAGCAGATTTTGTTGCATTCTTTCATAATGGTCTTGGCATTTAGTACTCTTAAATGTCTCTGCATGCTATGTGTGCGTAGATGTGGGTAGTGAGATGTGGTCATATGTAATGGCCAGAGATTAGATGAGATAACCAACCATTTTTTACAATAATGAAACAAGATACTTGTAGGAGCAGTATGCCACTGCCACTTCTTTAACTGAAGTATTTTCAGGAATATATCTCTTTTGTGTTCGACTCTGTCAAACAGAAAAAGTAAGTCTATGCACTGAAAAGGCCAAGAAAACAGCTGAACACCAGCGTCTTATCATGTATATGAGACTAAGTCATTCCTAGAGTGCAAATGAAGCTATCCACTAAAAAGTTTAACCTAGATCTAAGTTTTATGCATCTCAGTTAGTGAGATAAAGAGATTTGAAACATTAACAAAATCATTGAAAAGAGCTCCATACTGACATTTAGAAAACTTAGTGGAAAAGAAGTATCAGTGATGTGACTGATACTCCAGAAATGGATATCATGTCTTTGTCAATAAGAAGATTCAGGTGGACTACCTTCATCAATGTGATTGAGGGATTTCTTCTTTGACTTGAACTTTTTGGGTAATCTGTTTAATTTTGATGTTTGTCTTAAATTATCTTTTGTTGTTGCTTTTTGTAAGTGGTATCTTGGTGTGCTCTTTAGAGACCTTTTAATATCTTAAAGTTGCATTAGAGACTTGTTTTATATTATGGGAAAGGATGGAAATCACTTTGATTAGTTGAATAACACTGCAGCTTCTATCAAGCTACATCACTACAGCTATTCAGTTTTACATAGATCACAAGAAATAAGGTTACTATATGAATAATTGTTTAATGAAGAGCTCTTACCACAGACACAATATCTAAAATCAGATACATCATTTCTTTCATATTTAATTTTGAAGAGTTTTTAAATTTATAAATACTAATCAACTTTTTCTAGTAGTGAAAAAACAAAACATTTCACTTTTCTCACTGTATAAAACTGACAGAATTAAAAAGTGACTTTATCACAACTAAGATAAACCGCAGATACTATAAAATTCTATTCTGCCACTTTTTTCCTATTTGTTCTTTTCGTTTCAAAGTTTCTTGAAGACAATGCTTATCAAGCCATCCAAACCTTAATGCACAGAATAAATGCTTATTGTACATACAGACTGAAATTTATAAAATAATTCAGATACTTAATAGACATTTATTTAAAACAGTGCAGATAATGTTCTCAATTTTTAAGTCATAAGTTTACATGTCACATTTGAAAAATGAGATTGATTTTACTATAGTACAACCACCAAGTAGGAGTCAGACTTATGCTACTTAGAAATCCAAATAGAATGAGAACATACTTCATTAAAGAACTACCACTACAGACTCCCATATGTGTGTATATTTCTATGTTTATGAAAAGCAGAGTTATTTTATTCTTTTTCTGTAAGTAGTGATAGAAATACAGGGAAATGAAAGAAAACCTCATCTTTATTACAATTGAACATTCATGCTGAAGAATATATGATTAAGGTGTCTATTTCCAAGGATGGACTGTCACATTTTACTCAGTGTTTTGCTCCCATATGTGTATATGTTCATGTGTCTGTATTAATCTACAGGTCTCAAAAGGTTCGAGAAAATAATCTTTGCTAATATTTTGGGAATGGAAACACAATCATTAAGCATACATTTTTGTTGAAACTATACATACGGTCCAAGTTTGCTGATGGCACAAAGCTGGAAGGAGTAGCTGACACTCTGAAAGGCTTTGCCACCATTCAACAAGACAGGGATTTCAAGAAAGACAGGTATCTGTTAAAAGGAGTTTAGCAAAGGGCCACAGAGATTATAAAGGGTCCAGAGCATCTTCTATATGAGAAAAGGCTGAAGAAACTAAGGCTTCTCAGCCTGGGGAAAAGAAGACTGAGGGGGGATATTAAATGTTTATAAATAGCTGTAAGGGAAGTGGGAGGCAAATGGATGAGACCAGGCTCTTCTCAGTGGTTTGTAGCAATAGGACAAGGAGTAATGGCCTAAAACTTGGACATAGCAAGTTCTATCCAATCACAAGGAAGAACTTTATGATAAGGGTAATGGAGCACTGGAATACGTTGCCTAGAGAGGTTATGGAATCTCCTTCTATGGAGATATTCAAGACCTTTTCTGGATGGCTACCTGTGTGACCTGTTGTAGGGAACCTGGTTTAGCAGGTTATACACAATGATCTCTTGAGATCCCTGGCAATGCCTGGAGTTCTGTGATTCTGTAGATAGAAACAAAACAGTAATATGAAAGACATTTTGAAACAAGAGCAATAGATTTATTTAATGTTTATATTTAATCTCATATTTAATATCTATCATTTCTCTGTGGAATTTGAGAGCCTTCACAGATAGTAGTTTGAGTCTGCAAAACTGTTGTTGCCTTACTCTTACTAGAGTCAGTTTTAGTTAGGAAGAGCGTGTGGCTAGGAACAACTCATGATGCTGACTGGATAAGTGCTTGCATGCATGGTTAAAGAGTGTTTGTGGAATGTTTTGTTGACATGTAAATGTGGGTGGGAAAGGTACAGAAAGAAACTTGTGAATGTACATAAGGAATGTCAGAACCTGCAACAAATGATTTGGATTGTTCACATCTGAGTGTGTGCCTCAGATGCTGCACACTTCTACTTCTCCTTTTTCCATTAAAAGTGATGTTTCTACCACTGTTTTTAGAAACACCTGAAGAGCTTGATGAAAAGTAATATCCATTAGCCACTCATTTTCCTTTTCCACTTTACCTGTTTTCTCAAGTTTCCACTGGTTAAAAATAGAACTATAGAGTAAATACACACCTAGTCATTACATTCCTTGGTAAATATTCAGTTTTTATTATGAAAAAAATCCCTAAACCCAATGGCCAAAATAATAGTCTACTACTACTACAGATAGATTGGTTTTATATATGCACTGGGCTTAATTTTCTTTATTTTTTTTCCTAATGATTATTTCTTTTGCCTCTTGACAATCAATTTCTAATTTTGCTCTCAACATTAGCACCTGTAGTTTTGATTGATGATTGTTCTTTGAGAAAACTTTATAATTTGTATCTCATAACTGAATGCCGGCATAATAATGGCCAGCATAATAATGCTGTAACTTAAGACATAGCACTTTTAATATTTACATATATCTATTTCATAAACACAAAATTTTAAAATATCTCTTTAATTACACTTTAAACTGTGTGGTCATATGATGTTTATGTTGGATCCACACTTTATCATACTTAGATTTGTACATGATTGCAGGCCAGCTGAAGACATATTAGTTACACTTGAGTAAACAGGTTGGTAACAGGAGAAGACAAGAGAAGCCTTGTCATTGCATCTGAAATGTCTTGACAGTGCTCTTCAGCTTCTATTTCAGGGAGATTTTAACCTGAAAAGAAAAGAAAAAAAAGTTGCTATAAAACAGAAAGTAAGTCTTTTATAGAGAAGTGAAAGAAGAGTCTGTTGCAGTAGTATTTGATAAATCACTTGAGTATTCTCAGAAAAGATGACAATTCATTGATGACTTTTTTCTGACATTGAGGAAAAGTAGAAGAGTATATTAAGTTAACTAAGTATATTAAGTTAACTAAGAAATAATGAAGTCTAATATGAGGTATTAGATGTAACCATAGCAGATTAAAAAAAAAATCAAAATTTGAAAATTTTGGAAAGGAAACATAACTCTTTGTTCCATGGTGGTAAGGATGTTGTTTACATATATTATTTCTGTCATTTGTCAGTTGTCTGGAAAAGGAGTTGAGCAGTGGCACAGCCAATTAAATGAAAGAAAGAGGAAAATGGGACTGGTTTCTTAGGGAGTTATTTAATGAAATGAGTGAATACCATTATGGCAAGTGTGTGTGTAGGTATACAAAAAAGAAATTTGTAAGTTGTAAACTAACAGGAATTGGAGAAAAGTAAGAGACTTGGGCATAATTCCATAATTCTTAAAATTACATCTAACAAAAGTTAAGAGAGGTTGATTTCATAACAGATAAGAAAGAAGATAGACAATAATAGTCTCATAATAATGATAATACGGTACTCATTGGTCTGTTCTGAGATATCTGCATCTAAAATGGATGGATTGGCTCTAATCCCTCCTCATTACAAAATGTGATAGACGAAATGTAAAATGTTTTAGAGCCTTGACACAATTTCAAGTGTCTCCAGACATGCTTAAGATGTTTACAACAGAGACAGAAATAAATGATAATGCAGGCTATGTTGGTATGATCATTAACTATTTTTTTTAATGATTTAATTGTATAAACATATAAGTAGACCAGTAAAGAAAACCAGTAGGTTTGGTGGTTCTTTCTGTGTTTCTATTACGTGTAGTTCTTATAGTTTACATGACATTAGATGAAGATAAAGGCCAAATGTTTCTTTACACACTTGTTTTGAAGTTCTCAGAGGGAAATTTCTCCTGCAGACCTTTGTTTGCTTGACTGTAAAAACTTCCTGACATGTACTCAGAGCACATTCTTTTCAACTGTTTAGCATGGGTGGCCAGAGCATCAGTATAATTCTGTTCCTACCACCACATTTATATTGGCTATAGAACTAAAAATGTATCTTGCTGTTGCTAACTGATATTTCAAAATGAGAATGTATGATGGCTGTTGGACAAAGCAACTTATTTGTTTTTTTCAGTGTCCCAAGTAAAGTATTGGAAAGGAGCTCGCATTTGCTGCAGCAAATTGAGCAGTACACCAAGTTATTCGATGACAGCTCTATTACGCCTAGATAGTCTGAGAAATAAAGCAGTAGTTGCTAGATTCTCTTTATTAGTGATTTATCTATTGGTAAAGTAGATAAGCTTTAGTTGGTGCAGAGATTTTTGGTAGTCAGGGAAAAGTCAATGTCCCTTAGCATAAGCCAGGCATCCTCACTTCAGTTTTCCAGAGCCTGCATCTACATTCAAGACAGGGGCCACTTTCCTGGAAAATTCTGCTGCTTCTGGCTTCTACCACTCAGCAGAGAGCCAGCTTA
This sequence comes from Chrysolophus pictus, assembly GCA_037305975.1. Classification (NCBI taxonomy): domain Eukaryota; kingdom Metazoa; phylum Chordata; class Aves; order Galliformes; family Phasianidae; genus Chrysolophus; species Chrysolophus pictus. Next base: position 79,513,422 of record CM074576.1, read on the forward strand.
TGCTTTTTTTTTATGTTGAGATTCTGGTTTAGGTTCTTCACAAGAGAATACATGCCACAGTATAAAGCTGTTCTGCAAACATACTCTGCAAAGCAAATGAAGAAAATAAAGGTAATTGTGAAATTCTGTTCAAAGTCATTATTACCTGATTCCAAATTGTTAGTGCAGATAGGTCTATAAAGATGTAGGGGTGAAAAAAAAGATAGGTAAATCTTAATCAAGTTCATTTAAACGTTCTTATTATATAAAGAAAAGAAGAAATTAAATGAAAACAGAAGGTAATACTTTGAAGACTACTACTTTGAAGACTTACTGTCTTGAGATATAATTGAGGCCAACAGCTTAGCAAGATTCAGTGAAGGATTAGACACACGTGGATAATAAGTATATTCATAGTAATTTCACAAAGAATAATTTTCTTCTTTTAGAAAGAATTTAAATGTCATCAATTCTATTAACTGATAGGGATTAGGTTGAAGAAGCTTCACCTCTTGGCAAATTATTCCATTACTGGCCACTGCAGAGTTAGTTTTTGCATTTTTTGCTCATGCATTTACTAAGATCACTGTCAGAAATAGAGCACTGGGCTAGACCAAATCAACATGCAGTGCAGCACTACATGTGATATTCCAAAGAGCACTTTATTATGCCAAATTTTCTATCAATACTAAAAATGTTAATTACCAACTGAAAAAAAGAAGTATGATAGGTGACTAATTGAGACAAACGTAAATGTGAACTTTGCTCTTATTATTCTGAAATAGTTTTCATATTTCTCCTTCTTCCTCAGTCCTCTAAGCATCACATGAGTTACTTTTATGGATAAATTAAACAAAAGTGGCTGCAGTTTTTAATCCTGTGAAAGTCACGGTAGCATAGAAGACAAACAAATGCTCTGCATCAAATTTAAATATTTTGATTTCAATTTGTAGAGTTCTCTACCCTAAGAATTCCTGGCACTTTTTGAGTTAATGCTCTGAAAATTATATTGCTTGTACAGATTGATTTGATCTAAGTAACAATTTGAAAGTTTAAACTTGTAGGTAAAAGGCCTCCCAAAACAGCACAGAGATGTAGTTACCCTTCTTCTTTTACAAAAATCTCTCTTTCCTTCTCTTGTAGAAATATCCATAGATAGCTTTGGGGAGATAAATCATTAAGTGCTATAGTTAAGGTGGTCAACTGTGATGAGAATTTTTCTCTCAGTTTTCATTATAAAAATCTATTTTTAGAGATAGACCAAGTGTTACATTTCTGTAAGCCTCAAAATATCAATCAGGACCACAAATCCATTTCAATATTTGTCTTTGAGTGAAGTTTTTCTTCAGAATACTTAATGCATTGGGAGTTGAAAAAATGTTTTATGAAAACCAGGTGGTGTTTCAATGTTCACTTCAGCATGTATGAAATTTCAAGGATTTATGGAGTTCTTTACATAACTATCTACATAGAAGTTAATCTCAATTTATTAGTACTTAGGAAAATAACAGCAAACACATGCCCCGTGAGTTGTGTTATTACACTTCTACCTGCTACATCACTGCCTATATTCATTTATCATCACTGCATAACATCTTCATTCATTAAAGGATTATACTTTGATTTTTTTTGCTAATAAATATACATTAATGAGGACAACACACAGACAATATTGCTGGCTTTTAATCTTTTTGTTGACTCTGGAAATTGGTTCCATACTGCCACTTATCTACACAAAAATATCAAGAAGCAAAACTTCAGTATGTGATGAAACAATGGTCGCACGGTGACACTACTTGCATTGGACTGCTGGTTACAATTAGAAAATTATAATCAGTAACTAATATAAGTCTAGATTGTGAATTTATTACAAAGTACCTTAATTTGAGGTGTCAAATTTCTACTTGTTAAAAGACAATTACTTCCCTCTTAACTATGTTTAAAATAATTATTCTCATAGTTACCTAGGTACTCTTTTGATTCCAAATCTACTCAGCATCACCCAATAAACTATCAACAGAGCAAGAATTTAAACAAATTTCTCAATCCAGAGCCAAACAATTCAGTTATGGATATGAGACTATTTTTGTAAGTAACACTATGCATTTCTCTGTATACTTAGATACCCAGAGATACACTAGTCTCAATTTAGTAAGGATTTCTGCTTTTTTCTTCTCTTTGTATTATTCTATTGATGATAATCAGATTTCCAGACGTTCTTCAGTACCTTACATGTTGTTTTAATTTGTGCTTTTGATTAGAGTTTTGGCACAATACTTTTAAGGTGATATTTTTTTCTTAACATAGTGGGAAAATGACTCTTATTCTCTTCCTATTATTTGTTTACATACAAATACTGCAGTACATTTGATGCTTTGAAAAGATGAGTTCTAAATCCTTTCCCCTAAAGGTGTATTATCTATGGAAGACTGCCATGATATCTGTACCATAAAGTTAGCATGGATTTTTATAATTATCATTAGGTGCTTTTGAGAGTCATATTCAATTAGTTTGCATTTTTGAGGTATGGGTATTTAGAACATGAAACAACTACTGAAAGCAATGTTCAGTAAGTTTCCTAAGTGTTATGCTAGTCTCGTGAACTTATAACTTATTTTCAGCAGGCTACTCATTTTTCTACTTAGAAAAATATAATTATTAAATATCATCAGCAAGGAATGGTGTCAACTCTTACTATTGGAGAAGAATTTGTAGAAAGGGAAATAAAATTGTGTGAAAATAAATAATGCTAATGAATTTTACACATCAAAAACCTTAGAGAATGTTTAGTACTGCATCTTCTTAATTAAGATATTAATATTTAAGTCTCCACAATCATAATAAGCACTACCTTGTAATAAGATACTACTGTACTATAGCTAAACAAAAATGGGAAATCATGTATTTGCTCCTCTAATAATTTTTGCCCAAACTGGAAAGGAAAAACAATACAAATCCCCACAGTAAGCAAGCTATCAACAGTATTTAAAACTTTAACTAGAGCATATTTTGACCAATGCAGGTCAAAAGGAGAAGAAAGTTCACTGTACACATTTAATATTCTTTTCCTGCTTGTTCTCATTTCCTGATAGCTTTTGAGGAAATAATTGAAAATCTGGGGACTGAGAATTGAAGTGCTTTGGGAAAATGGTTTGTCGATGTTCCCTTATGTTTTTTGATGTAGTATAATCTATATTTAATTGCAACATTAAATTTAATGTAACTTTCTTGGAAGAAATGCGTATTATAAAAATACACAGAAGAAAAGGAATGAGGCAGAATGGATCTGTAACAATGAATATAAAGAGGAAACAGACCAGAGATAGAGTATGATCATCATATGGTCACATATGGTAAAAAAATAAAATAACTGAAAACTAGTAAAAGAGAGGAAAAAGGCCAGTAAGTAAAACTGCAACTGCTACTTTTGCCACTGCTACTATTAATATAAGTAGTATCTTTGAATATATATCTACAATTAATTTTTACCAGAGCAGTGTATGCTTACATGATATAAGACGCACATTACAGATTTTGAAAGTTCTCTTTTGCTAACATAAGTACTGTTACTCAGTATTATGTGTGCTTGTTAAAATATTTTAATATATTTTATATGCATGTATGTATACACAAAAAATCTCAGATCAAACTGGACTTGAATTACTAGACTGCTCCATTCAGAACTCTCATGGAATTTTTTACTGCTGCATTATGTAGAACATTTTCTACTTACCAAGTATAGTAATACAGGTATAGAATGACAGTCTGTAGTCAGTATTATTAGTATACATAACAATCAACTCTGAAAACATAGTTCAGGTAGTCAAAAAAACCCACACAAATTTTATTTGTGCTCCATTTAAAGAATTTCCTGAAGATATCCTGAAACTACCTTAGGTATTCATCTTGAGAACCAAGACAAAACATTTCTGTACATACTTTCAAAAGCCATTCTTTCTGCCCTTGCCTTTGACCAAAGTATTGGGAAAAAATTCAGAATATTTTTGGCAACAAAGCTATGATACAATCATGTCAATCTGTACACATATAATGTACAGAGCTTTTTGTTTTTCTCTTTGGTGTAATGTTGTGACTTACAGTTGCTAGGAAATAGAAAACTCAAAATCAAAATTCAAGATCTGCACTGCATACATTGCAAATGTGTCGTTCAGATCTCAGTTTCTGATTTTTGTGTCCTTAATTATAGACAAAGCTCCTTTCAGTTGTGGAATGAGCTAGTTCATACATACATTCCATACATTAGAGGGAAAAAAAAAAAACAAAAACAACATACATGTATTTTTATTAAACATTCAGTGCTACTTAACACGGTGATCTGCCCCCACACCCAACTAGTTGTCTAAGGTGAAGAATGTTATAAATTGTTGACATATGACATCAGTACTAGAAGTATTTATTTTGTGTCAGTTTCATAACAATATCACTATCACAATGTAGTCAATCTAAGGATTAACAGTAAAATCAACAGAATAGTACATCACAATATCCAAACAAACAACCAAGCAGCAAGTCTATGACTGCAGAATAAAAACTGGATTTCAGTTGAAATACGTCTGCATTCAAATATGACTCTACATATCAGCATGTTATTGATTTTCTGGATTGAGTACACACAAAAAAATGTGCTAGGGCACTGTTAATCATTCAGTGTAGCTTACTTGCTATAGAATCTAAAACCAGAGATCTATGAGGAAATTAACTGTATTTTTTTCATCCAAAGAAGAGGAGATGGAACTTCTGTCAGAAGTAGAACCAGCATATTTTAATCTTCAATGAGATTTTGTTCAAATTAAATAGATTTTTTTTTTTTTGCCAACTTTTTCCCCTGTTCAGATAGATTAAAATCAAACTGATAGATTCTGAAGGTCAAGAAATATTTTGGCCAACATGTGTTTCCAATTCTTATAACGTGCAATTGTTACCATAAAAAAAAATGACAACCACCACAAACAAACAAACAAACAAACAAACAAAAAACATAACCTCTCTTTTCACAGGTATGTTAAACTAAATGTCAGTTCTATTGGTTAAAAAAGTATGTCTGGGCTTTTTTCCTTTTTTTTTTTTTTTTTAATTTGGACACTTCTGTAACTTGTAACTTTACATGTGAATGAATTAACTGTGAATAACTCAATAAATGATTGCATTTCCTATCCCAGTATTTAAAACTGTAGTATTCTATAGTGTTTATGTTTAAATATTTAAATGTTTAGCTTAAGAAAAATCTATAAATTCCATAGATCAGGAAACAACATAGTTTGTGCACTGGAAAAAAAAGGATTACTTTAAGAAATTTCGAAATATTTCTTTATACATAGCTATTATTAAACTGTAAATGAGTAAGGTATCATTTGTATTCCACATACGAAATAAGAAAATTAAATACTTTGGAAGGTTATTTCATTAAAAAAAAAATCAAGAATGATTATGCTCATTATTGGACTAGAAACAGGAATGATCAAATATAGTTTTCTTCTGAATTTCAAGTTGTAATAGCTTTAAATTTAACTCTGAGATGATATATTAAAGATAAATACAATACAGATGAGCACAATTCAGTGTAAATTTGTCTTGCTTCTATTATTCTGGGGTAAGTTCTGGAAATTGTTAGAAGTGGAAGCAGCCCCTACCTCACCATTGAGCTTGTCCAAAACTAGTCAGCCTTTGGCAAGTCAGTGTTCGTACTGACATTTCATGACCACATGAGGCAGAGAAGCTGCCAGGGATTAGATCTAGGGATTCATTGAGAAATATCAGTGAGAACTTTGGATGTCTAATCTGATTGAGAAGGGCAGCATAAGTACACTAGATGCAGATCAGGCAATACCCTGTAACACTCTTGTGTCTATGCTCAGTAAAACTACAAAGACACATAGTTATGTGGTAACCTTAAGCCCCCTAAAGTCAAAGTAAACCAAACTGGACAACTAGGGGAATGGTAGAACCTGCTGGCTATTGTGAGCTGCTTACAACATTTGTGCCGAATGCTAGTATGAAATTGAATATAACAATGAACAGGTCACTGAAAGACTACTCAAACATGTCCACATTATAAAATTATAAATGGCTGCAAGCCAGTGCTCTTCTGTTGCCCAGCTCTGGATTTCTTTCAAGCCAGAGTTACAAAGATTTGGACATTTTACTCAAAACTGTTTTAAAACTCTAGTTTTTATTTGTTTCACTTAAAATTTACTGTTCAGCAACTGTGATCTACCTCACATTTAATTCTGGGTAATTTTTATTATATTTCAGGAAAAAAAATAAAGATTTTCAGTGCTATCATTAACTCAATCTCATCTTAAACCAATGTTTTTGATTTCTTGTTAGAGTGTACTAAAAGTTCTGAAAATATGCAATCATATACACAGGCAAAGATACCGTTTTAAGGATATTATGACTCCTTACACAGTATTCATACAAAAATATAGAATATATGTTGCTATCATTAGTCTACTTGTCCAACAAATTACAAATGTAACCACCGCTGCAAAATTGAAGTCATGGGGCTAAACATGTAAAATGGGGCAATGCAATCTTTCCTGTCTTCTTGTTTTTCCTCATTAAATCTCTACTGTCTTTCTGTATTCACACAACTTATCCAAATTTTCAACTAAAACTTTCTAAAGTTGATAAAATCATTATTATCATTGATCATTATTCAAGAACTACTTTTCTCCAGAGAAAATTTGATCTTTCATCAAAAACGTTTAATAAGAAAATATTAGAAATCCTTTGCACTGGTATACTAATTTTGTATTATTCAGCATGAAAAGAACATAAGTTCAACAAAAATTCAAAATATGCATGTGTTTTTTGATTGAATTTTCTTTGTGAAATATGACAAGTACTACAGACAATATATCTGTTCCCTTAACAATATTTAGAAGTTAAATAGTCAATTTTCCATGATGTTAAAAGTGATCATATGGTTCACAAAATTCCTGAGGTAATTTGAAAATTTGCAAATTATTTGTAAATTATTAATTTCCTTTTCTTTTTTTCTTTTTTCTCCCCCTCTTCCCCAGTTACCTATCTCTCTTATCCTTCAGTTTATCCTTTTCTGGAAGCTCTCCTATTCTTAATTCTTTTCATGGCCAAATGTATTGCTTTCTTTTCCATCCATATTCTTCACTCTCCAGTCCTTATTTTGTCTATTCCAACTCATCACTATAGATGCTGACTGGATATGACCAGTGCCTGGAATTATGTGATCCAGCAGTTTCTAAATGACTGACTGAAGCTTGGATGGGGATCCTGGCTCAATTACAATCTGTATATTAAAAAATCCAGATGAGCCATGGTCATGCATGTTGAATTTTTGACACTTGGCTTTCCTGAAGTCTACAATTCTGAGTTAGGAAAACCTCTGCAAAAATGAGCTAAAAAAAAAAAAAAAAAAGAGTGCTGTCTTTCTAAAACTAACTTTCATAGCAATCACTAGTGTCCGATTTTAGGATTTAGTTATGCATAATCATGTACACGTGCACACACGTGCATTCACACAGTCTACGTCTATAAAAAACATTGATAGGACAGGATTATAACCGGAATTCTAGTTCTGTGTTATAGATACACATTTCCTGGAAATCATGTTTTCTGCTTAAGTTTTCTATTATTTGTATTATCAGCTCATAGAATCATAGAATCACCAAGGTTGGAAAAGACCTCCAAGATCATCCAGTTCAACCATCCACATATCACCAGTATTTCCCACTAACCCATGTCCCTCAGCACAATACCAAAACATTTCTTGAACACCTCCAGGGATTGTGACTCCATTACCTCCCTGAGCAGCCCATTCCAGTGTCTGACTGTTCTCTCCGTTAAATATTTCCTAATGTCCAACCTGAATCTCTTCTGGTGCAACTTGAGACCGTTGCCTCTAGTCTTATTGCTAGTCACATGAAAGAAGATGCTGACCCCACCTCACCACAACCTCCCTTCAGGTAGTTGTAGAGAGCAATAACATCAACCCCAAGCCTCCTCTTCCTCTGACTAATTCCAGCTCCCTCAGCCTTTTCTCATATGATTTGCACTACAGACCCTCACCAGTTTTGTTGCCCTTCTCTGGTCACATCCAGGGCCTTGGTGTCTTCCTTGTAGTGAGGAGCCCAAAACTGAACACAGTACTTGATGTGCAGCCTCAACAAACCTCTAAGCAAAAGAGTATTGCTGTACAATTCATGGCTGTCACTTTTATGTTTCTGTAGCTACATGAAGTTCTAAATTTGATGCAGGAGACATTGAGGTTTATAAAGCAGAAGAGGATTTAAAGACTGCCTAGTGAGAGAAAAGCAAGGAACTTGGTAAACTGTATCACTACCCTTCCCCCATTATATTTTTACTCACAAGTGCACCCTTAATTACCATCTTTCATTTGGGATGGGTTACTCAAAGCAAAGATTTAATAGGTAAGCAAACTGTTTTAGTTATCTTTGTTGATTAAAACTATGAGAAAAACACATGCATTTTAGGACTACTTTATCTTCCAAAGTGTTTCTCCCAGGACCTAAAATTTAGTCCAACAGATAAGTCTTCATGATGTCAGACCCTAACAACTGAGTGTGTAGTACATCCATAGCCATACTTAAAGATTTTCTGTCTCTGTGATTTCTCCTCATGAAGAAGAGGAACTGCTGTGCTGGGTCATTGTAGGAAATATACAACTCCCCCAGCACCTATTTATGCAAATACGAGCATAATAATTAGAGAAATCCCTGACAGATTATCTGTCCCAAGGATTTGAAACATACAAAACAGTCCAGCTGCCTAAAGACTACATAGGAAAGTATACGTATCTAGGAAGGTTACGTGGAATCCAGAAAAAGACTGTAAGTACAAAATGCAGTGTAATGGAAAATAGGAGCTAAATAACATGCTCTGGCCCCTCTTTACTTCAATTAAACTATGTAAATTAACAGAAATAGTATAAATTCCCAGAACAACTTTCCTTGTCTCTGAAATGTTAATTTGTTGAAACCTTTTTTACAGTATTCTGTGAATCAGTGGTATGCAGAGAAAACTTTTTTTTTCATTTCTCTTTGAGTAAGCACAGGTCAGCTCCCTGCTTTGAATACAGAAAATCTTTTCAGTTATAAGGAAACATGAGTATTTGTACATGGAAATTATGTTTTGTAGAATTGGTGTTTAGAGACAAGAAAGTATTTCAGACCTCTCATGCACAAAATGTAGGAATAAGCTGATGTTGTCATTATTTGTGAACATGTGAACACAGCCTTCAGAAGAAATACAGCTTAGTTTTCCTCTACCATTTCATATTAGGCATAGTTCATTTGGAAATGGGAGATACTTTGCTTCTACATCAGTCTCTGAGCAAACTACCAATAGAGGAGACTTCCTCTAGCCCAAGGGGACTCACAGCTGCCATGCTCAGCTATTTGGGCTTTTGGGCTGCGTAACAGATTTGTAAAAAGAGGCAACTGTTTGTGGGGAAATAATGCTTAGCAGTGTTTCAGCCTGAATTCTCCAAGTGTCTTTTCTTGCATAGAAAGTTGATTTTATGTTTGTGACTTGGCTAACTCATATTGCTTATTTAAAACCAAAAGTAATAGTTTATTGCATTATGCTATACTGTGTAGAAAGATTAGAAAAATCTTGCATGAACTGAACGTAGCAGTGAATTATGGCTTGGAATAGCATTATCATTTAAAAAAAAAGAAGAAAAAATAATGACTATCCAAACATCTAGTTTATTTGAAATGAAATATAATTTATCAGAAAATTCACAAGAGCATCTGTAACAGCAAGTCTCTGATAGGCATATTTTCTTTTATGACTAGGAAATTAAGATCATAAAGAGATGAGATCAAAGAGAAAGCATATTTCTGTCATATGACATCCCTTTTATTAAGCCATTCCAAGTGTAATGCTTCTAATTATATTTTCATATGATGAGTAAAAAGCAAGTTTCATAAATGCTGTGAGCCACAGAAACTTTGTAAAGTGACGTTATTTTGATTTACACCAGCTAAGGGTGGGCCAGAAGTGCAGTCTGCAGAAACTGTTGATTACTTTCATCTCAAACACTTAACTGTTGCATATTTTAATGTACTAATGCTTCTTACAGTAACTACAGTATAAAATTAAAGTTTTAACATTATGGTTCATACAAAGCATGAAATCTTTTGTATACAAATTAAACTGAACATTTAATGGTAAGATTTATAGACTCACATACTAAATCAGTACTCTAAGATTTTTAAAGAAGTTTCAAATGCAGCATACATAAATCAGAGCAATATAACTGACTCTGAAAGTTAATGTATTTGAATCAGAATTCTGACAGTTTATATTAAAAAATTATGGAAAATAGATTATATTAAGGATCAAAGTCTTAGAAAGCACCATCTATGGAGCAAATGATTAAAACATCTAGATTTTCAAGCATCCTAAAATTAAGGATGTACAATAACTGATGAGCAAGAACCCAGTCCAAATTAATATAGTCTAAACTGCATATAATTTACTTTTGCTCGTTCTCTTTTAGCAGGGTAATTTTAAAGGCTTAGAACCATCCAGTTAGAAAATGAATTGACTAAGGCTCAGTCAGTTTTCAGTGCTGTGTATAGTACTATCATTATTTGTGCCACTCACAAGCTTTTCCCATAGCATTAGTCAGGAAATAAAATTATGACCATTTCTCTGTCTTCTGAGAATTGACGTCAGTGCAATCTTTTTGGGTGGAATAATGACTATCACCTAAGTTGCAAGAAAGATTAATATTTATTTCAGAGATAAAATCTCTTAGGACAACACATTATTGCTTTTATTATGGATTCATACCAACGTATCAGACAGAGCAGAACCAGTAATGATAAACTATGCAGCCTTGTCATTGGAGTAAGCTGTTTTATCATCATCCACTCCAATGACGCTTCCCTTCTGTAAACTGTTCTAGCTTCTCTACTCTGGCCTTCATACCTGCATTCTTCAACACTTTCTCAATTTCATCATCACATTTCAGTCAAAATTCTCACACACCATAATTTAGTCATGACTCTAAATGCCTTCTGCTCCCTTTTTTGTTTATTATATTATCATTATTCATAGATATTGATTACGAAACTTTTAAATCCAATGCAGGCCCTTACAGCATTTATCTCAGTTAATGACATTCTGTGAGAAACATCCTGCTCATTCTGATTTTTTGTAGATTATTCTCACCCATGGTGTCTTTAGTGAGCTTCACCCCCCAAAATATCTGTAGTCACTGCATCCTATGAGCATGAGTTTATAGACAGTATATATTATAGTATATGTAGCTAGTATGAATGAAGCCCGTTGTCATGAAAATTAAATCCTTATGCTAATTGTTTGCCTTACCATTATGCAAAACAAATATTAGAACCTGAGCTTTGTTTCTCATAAACATGACTTTATTTTGAACTACTCCTACTTCATGATCATCAACATGTTTTAGCTTAAAATGAGTTCATGAATGAATACTTATAAATTAGTTTCTCATGAAAGCTACTCTTTATCAGATTTTTTTCCCCTTTCTACATCTCTTGTTACGTACTTTCTTCTTTAAAGAAATTTAAATCCTGAAATACTTATATATAAACTGAAGAGATTTGGTGTAGCTATTTGTAACTTCAGCAATGATTGATTACAGTACCAGCTGCATATCTAGATAATATTCATTATCTAGTCTTTGGTCCTCAGTGGAAAGCAGATGTCACATGGTACTTTTTACACATAGATCACACAAACTCTGTCAGTGAATGTCACAGAGGTATTGCAGTTTCCTTTTGCCAAGTGACAACTAGAAATCATGTGCAGATGTTTCATCGGAAAAGAAGGAAAGCTCTCTGGTGTATGGGTTAGAAAAGCAGGCATAGATACGATAGGAATTTTTCCATACTCATTTAAAAAGAAATGATGAGCTCAATATGGACTGCAGGAATCTGAACCCTTCTATGCATAACACTAGAATTTGTAGCTTTGAAGGTGAATTCACAGAGCACAGTGAGTATGAACAGTTAACATAAGTGATTACATTATCCTTAATTTTATCCTAAACTTTCAAGATAAGAGTGTGTGTCCAAACAGTAGGGAAAAAAATGCAGCATTGCATGATTGTTGTTTCTCAGTTCATTTATTCTTCTGTCTTTCTACTAAGTGAAATAAAACTGGGGACCAGGAAATGAAAACCAGTGGAATTTATAAAAGAAAAGTGATTCACCTGTGTTCATGACAAGAAATGGACAAGTGAAGTTTGTCTGGATATTCCTGTCTACATAAAATCTGGAAAAAAAAAAATAAAAAAGAGAACAAAGTATCGAGTAAATGCATTTAACCTTGACAATCAATAATTGTTGATGACATCTTAAAAAAGAAACAGTGGAAAACATCTTAATATTTGTCTTTCTCCTGGAAGAGAAATGGGAAGCATACACCAGGTCAAACTGTCCTTCATCTTACATATGGGGGAGTCATTCTTTTTAAATTACTCTTTCATATTTGGTGAAGTTGTGCAATTCCTTTTGAGAGTAAGCACAAAGGAAATGAAAAAAGAGAGAGAAGCCATCATTTCTCCACAGGGATCATATGAGACGCTCTTAAGCTAGCTGACATTTACTAGGACACCTTGAAAGCACCTTCATGGCAGAGAAAATATTTCACTTACTATGGGGAAAAGTAGCATGCATTCATAAAGGAGTCAGTGAAAATATTAAACCCATCTTCAAAATGTTCATATTATCTGAGTGCTTGTATCTTCTAAATTCTCTACCTCATTGATCTAAATCTTAGTGACTTAACATAAGAAATGCTGTGAAGCTGTTCTGATATCACCTTTCTAAACCATCCTCACCAAAAGCTGTGTGAGATCCATGCAAATTCTTGGGAATCCATGTACGTCCATATATTCATTTAATATATCCAGTTCTTGTAACTGGAGAATCTGGATAACAATGGGGGATGTCCAGAGGACCAACTCTACAAACTCATTCTCTGCAAAAAATAAGAACAATAAAAATATTTACTAAGTTAAGAAAAGAGAAAGAAAGAGAGAAAGAAAGAAGGAAAAAAAGGGAGCAAAGAAAGGGAAAAAAAAAGAGAAAGAAAAGAAAGATGTAAAGTGCATTTTCTGCTTTCTCCATGTAAAAGTAAGACCAAGCTGAGTGGATTAACCTCTATCACCACATAATTATTTGTTCTATAACTTTCACTGGCTTGTTTAATTTCTTTGGTAGGTCCAACAAAATAGCTTTTCCATTTTGATTAAATTAATGCAAATAGGAGTGGAGCAATGAAACAGCAGCAAGTCTGTTCCACATAATTGTTTTACCACAGGGTTTTTGTGACTGGGCTATAGTCCACCAATTTAAAGCTCTAATCTGGCCATGCTTGTGTGATATGAAGATTTGCTTTTCTGCATAAAATAAATGGAATGGGTCTGGTGCTCTTAAAATTTCCTTTTTGTAGAAGAAAAATAAATTCTTTAGGATTTTAATAAATATTACCCATTGAAAAGAACATGGAAAGATATGTGGAGATGATAAAATATCTTTAGAAAATATAATAACTGTAAGATGCATGTGGTTTAATACATGTGAATGACAGAAAATCCCATCTTTGTCTGTAGAAAAGATGAAGCAGTGCAGAAGTGGTGAGATTTTTTCTTCAAAAATCCAGTTAATCATATGGTCATATTTCTACTGCAAGTTTTGATGTCTCAAATGTCCCACTTGAATTTTAACCACTTTTTTTTTTTCTTCTAACCAATGGAATTTGTTGTTTATAAGAAATTCACTTCTCTGTGTGTGTATCTGACTAAGATATGGAGTCAGAAATTCTAAGGAAAGGCTTGATTACTTTAGTTTTTACCAAATGTTTTTCTAACATACATCTTTTGTGCATAAAATAACAGAGACATTCAAATTCAACGAAGGATATTCATTTATATTAGCCAGTGTTCTTCCCTATACTTTAAACAAATGTTTCCACAACACCTAGAGAGGTTGAAGATACTTCAGGAGGTCTCAAGTCCAGCCTCTTGGTATGCGCAGAGTAAATGAAAGCAAGTTTCTCAGTACCATGTCCACCTCCAGGGACGTAGGCTTCATAGTCTCTCTATGCAGCCTTTTGCAGTGTTTTGTGACCAGTTTTATCTTTTTTTTTTCCCTTATGTTTGGAATTTCTTACTGTTAAGTTTGTGCCTGTTGCCTCTCGTCCTATCACTTGATATCACTGAGAAGAGTTTGACTCTGCTGTCTTTACTCCTACCAGAGTATTTATGCACATGTGTAAGATAAACCTGATTCTTCTCCATGATGATCAGTTCCAAGCTCTCTCAGACAGTTCTCATTTGATTGATGCTTCAGTCCTTTAATCATTTCTGTGCCCCTTTGATCTTCTGATGATGCTCTATCAGGATGCTGATAGCCTCCCTGGCCACAGGGTGAGTGTGACAGCTCTGGAACAGTCTGAAAGGACATTGTGATCCAGGTGTCCCCTCACAGTCCTTGGCTTCTGCCTCCATTTGCTCACTGTCTCCATTTTTCTTGGTCCAGCCAAGCAGAGGAATTAGACAGCATATTCAGAGGAACTTGCATATTCATTGAAGCTATAGGAAGATAGAAATGAAAGGAAGTGTGAGGGGGGAGGCATATTCTATTATGGGATTAACGCACATTTGAGGAAGATATAGAAGCGCCCTAGCACTCTTAAGGATAAAGTTAGCTGCTATGAAACTTTCAGAGAAAATAAAACATCACAGTATTCAGCAGTTTGTATAGCGATTAGCAGGTGCAACAACCCTCAGCTGGTATTTCAACAGGCCCCCTGTGTCTTCAGGTTTGGCAGCATTTGGACAAATCTTATTTGTACATTAGTGTTTCACTCTTTGGGACACTGTTCAGTATTAATGGTGTTTATATTGTGGATCATTTGCCCCTTAGCTCCAAGAGGAATAGTTGATTTATGAGTTTTAGGCCTCAGGAATAGAAAGGTGTTTAGAATCTAGCTACCCTGATGAAAAGGAATGAAAACTGGTTCTGGAGAAATGAAAGAGGAGAGTGTCAGAAATGTGAGAGACTCTAGCTTTCAGATCTGACTAGGTGTGTCTTTTACTTTAAAACTGAGGGGGCCGGGAGAGGGGTTCCAGAATGAAATAGAAAAGGCCTTTAGAGAAATGGTCTCCCTACCATAGCAAATATGAGACACATCTTAAACTGTAGTAACGTAAGCACTGGCTCACCTGCAGGCTTGATTCCAGTTAAATTAGAAAAACCTTTAGATAAATGTATTAGTTTTGATGTTATACCTCCAACATCCCTAGAAATTTCGAGGGGGAAAAATACAGTGATGTTTTGGGAATATATTAGGTGGTGGAGGAAATTTAACTGGGATTTAAGGGTAAAATGCAGTGGCAAATTTAAGCTAAACATGAAGAAAATAATCTTCTTAACAAGAAGACCTTTTAGACAGTAGAACATTATTTTAAGAAACTGATGGAAAGCCTCTCACTTTCGCAATGTACATTGAAAATGAACTTTAAATAGTGTTTGATGTGTGCTAGAAAGGAACTGGTGAGTCATTACACTATACTTTGAAGACCTGATGAAGTTTTTTTGAAAGTCAATGTCTTCCAGTCAAGTGCTTGACTGCTCAGTTCTCAGTATGGAGATAACCATAAGGATTTTCAGAAGTGATTTTTGTGTGATGACAGAGTTAAAGTTAGAATCAGAAAGAAAATGATATGGACAGACGAACAGGTTTACATGTTTAGCCTACCGGAAGCAAACAACCCAGTGGTGAGGGCAGACTGTGGGTACTCCAGACTCCATCTTCATTTGTCCTTTCTGTGGTGGACCTGTCTATGCTGGAAATATCTGTCCCAAATGCAGTCAAAGAGATGAAAATTCTGGTTTCAAATTAAATTAATTGCATGTTTTTAAGAACTCAACAAACTGATTTTATCCTAATCTGGTTTACTCTAAGTGAAATAAGCAATTTTTCCATGCAACTATCAGAAATTGTTAAATCACTAATAGCCAGATGAAAATCTAGAGAATACAGAGATTTGAACTAGACAATCTTAATGGCACAGTCAAATATTACTTTAGATCACATTATTCATGCTAACACTGAGTATCAAAAAATAATGATACATATATAGTAGAAGTTAAAAGACAGTTTTCTATTACTTTATCTCTGAAGGTTTTTTAGGTATTTTCTTGGGAGTTATTGATATGTGAATGTAAAAGGTAATAAACTATCAAATTTTGGCAAAGATACATATTTACACACAGACACAATTCTAAGCATGCTGTATTAAAAGATCCCAATATTTTATTTAATGTATTTGTCTAAGTTCCTTCATAACACAAATGACAGAAATAGAAGATAAGTTGGAATTCTGCGGTCACAAAAGATTATATAACTTCTTTCAATCTTTTTGCTATAGATTTTTGGAGAGTGAAAACGTAAATTACAATGCTTGTAGGAGGGTATGTGAGTTTACAAGAAGTCTCAGGGCATCTTTCCTCTCTAAATTGGCCCTTACTAAATGAAATCCAGTGTTATTTTATATCATCCTCTGAAACCTTATGCTAAGACTTCCTATGACAAACTGTAACAATATGAAATCACTCATCTAAGGAAATCTACTGGGAAATTCATTTTTATTCCATTTTCTCTAGCTTTTGAGAGTATGTAGTGATTTTAGGAGAGTTTTGTTTGCAAATGACAAAAAGAAGAGGAAGGCATTTTCACATGAAAGAAGGGAAGAAAGAGCTCATATATCTATAGAAACCTGTGTGAAATCCCCACAAAAACTGAAAGCAATATCACATATTCAAGTAATGTCATTGGAATAGCATGCTTTTCTTGTAAGAATGAAATAATTTGCTTGTGAATGACTCAGTAATGAAAGTTTCCATAAAAATCATGCTCTGTTAAAAAAGTAAATAAATCTTGAAATATCTAAAAAAAAGTTGTGAAAAGTGTGTGTGAAATGATATCTTGATATCATCAAGATATAATTTCAACACCATCTGTCTAACTTCCCAATACTTGATGCATTCTGCAGTGGAATGAGCTCAAGTGAATTGTTTAAACGAGTCTGTTTTCTTTACCTTTTGTTTCATTTGATTTTTTGATGTTTTTCAAAAGTTGGCTATGAAATATCATCATTTTCCACTGGGTAGCTGAATAATATCATTCAAACAAGCAAACAAACAAAACAGAGCAAAGCAAAACAAAACAAAGCAAAACAAAACAAAGCAAAACAAAGAGAAACAAAATAAGAGAAGAAAATAAAATACACTTCTCTTCACTTTATGGTGTTTATTTTTAAAAAGATGGGGTTAGTTACACTGCTAATAATATTTAGCCACGTAAAACTACAATACTGATGTTTACAAATACAACTGCTCGCAAAAGATTCAAAAGTACAGATTTTAATTTGGTGTAGATCCATGTAGTGCAGTATAAATCCTCAAGGAAGTTGCTCACAGTTTTAAGAAAAGAAGCACAGCAAGAACATGCAAAGGCAGCAAATAGTGAAAGTCTGATGCTGTACCAGATTATTCATGATCATGTAAGATTAGTCTAACCACAAAACTAACATTGAATAGGTTTATCATTAGTTTAGTAACTAGAACTGAACAGCAACTTCTTTTTTCTCTTCAGGAACTGCTTTCATTTAAAGCACAATATTGTAATGGAAAAAATTGCTTTATTTTTATTAGCATATATGTACATATATTTAAGTT
Organism: Chrysolophus pictus; assembly: GCA_037305975.1. Taxonomy (NCBI): domain Eukaryota; kingdom Metazoa; phylum Chordata; class Aves; order Galliformes; family Phasianidae; genus Chrysolophus; species Chrysolophus pictus. The sequence continues at coordinate 79,531,163 of CM074576.1, forward strand.
TATGGCCAAAAAGAAATTGTATTTCTTTTGTTAGTCAAGGAAATATGTTTATTTTTTAAACTCATTTATCTTCCTCTATTTTCCATGTTTTAACATGGCTGCTTTTCTTTGTAGATCACAAAATTAGAGGATGATTCAGATGGAGAGAGACCTGAGGACATCTATAGTCCAGCCTTGTGTCCAAAGTTAGGTATGAGATCAGAGTAGGCTGCTTGGAGTTTTTTTCTTGAAAGACCCCTAAGGACAGAGACTGCACAACCTCAGTGCAATAGCTAAATTAGCTGAGGATGTCACTGCTGTCAGCAGTACTCCAGGGTCTTTTTCATGGACCTGCTCTCCAGCCTCTCAACTCCAAGTCCATAACTGCTAAGGGGTCATTCTTTTTGGGGATGGAACTTGGCATCTGTCCATGTCCATCTGCTAGGTTTGTAGATTTCTCTGACTTGTTCTTTCTCAGTTGCAGACCTGCCCTTGAACAAACCAGTTGTCTCTCCCGCCTCCCCTTTGGTGTCAACTACAGCCTTTATAAGCACATCTAGTTGCTGACAGAGGTGTTCAGCAGGACAGATCTCTTCTTCTCTTTTTTGTCATTGAGTTTCTTTAAAATCAAGGTTCTTTTAAATGTAAAAGCAAGGAAAAACAGAAGAGTTTCAATGCTTCCAATGGTTAAGGAGTTTCAGATTGTATGTGATTTTCTTTTTTCTTCCTTCTGATTTTTCACTTTTTTCATTTGGAATAAAAGTTGAGAAGTAGAATTGATGGCAAAAGGTAAAAACTGAAATTAGAAAACAACAATAAAAAAAGACAATTTTGACATGGAAAACATTGGCTTCTTTTCAAAATATTTACTCTTCAATAGGATAGGAAAAGAGCCCTGCTACACAAAGGAGATTTTGATATGATTTTTCAAGTCAGACTGTTGGTTTTTTTTAATTATTTCTCCTAAAATAACATATGTTGCCTCTCTGAAAATGCTTGATTTAAATGAATTCTTGATTTACTTATAATTGGAAAATATTTATAGAATTATTTTTTTACTGATCCTGTGATAGATTTATGAAAGTCTTATCCAGCCAAAAAAAAGGCATAACCATTACTAACAAACATTGTTAAATATCACCAGAGAGTTTTGTCTTATATTTTTGTCACAGAATTAACTAGGTCAGTTTATGCCCGTGACAGGGGGCAGTAGGCCCCTGCCCACCCCACCCCCCGCCTGGTCCCACGGAGGAAGGAAGGGGGAAAAGGAAAAAAGAACAGCGGCAACAATCTATGGAGGTAAACTTATTTTACTAACTATGATATCAGAATGCAAAATAATACAATATAATACAATCTAATTGAAATTGAGACTAATAAATCAAATAAGATATGAGAGAGAGTTCCCGAGACCGAGTCAAACCTGAAAAAAGCTTGGAACAGCTAGGAAAGCACCCTCCAGCACCCACTGCCAGGCAGTAAGAGACCGCCCCCCGGAAGGGTCAGATCCCATGACTTCCGTAATGTATAGGGATAGGTGCGTAGAAATGAGAGCATTAACACCTTAATTCCAGTACATGATGTTTTGATGTGGAATATTAAAAATCAAAAAAAACAAACCCATGACAATTTTCTCTTAATTTCTCAAATTGTAGGCACATTTTCAAATCTGTAGACATCAGAATACATAAAAAGAATCAAAAAGCACTGGATATATGGCTTGGTTTGTGCTTTTTATTTGGACTCACATGTGATGTTGTGATGTGTCATGTCTTGCTTGGTACAGAAGGGGACATTTTTCCTCAACTACTCACTAGATTATTAACACAGAGTTGATTAAACTGGGCAAGTAGTGATCCACATTCAAAATAACTGAGACCTCAAATTCTCATGCAGTTATGCTGGATCAGTGATTGTGACAAAGACAGTCCAACTAAGGAAACTCTCCTGGTATACCTCCCATTGTATGGAAAAGAAATGTTTTACATACTGTACATACTGGGGATGTGGTCCTGTTGTCATTGCCAAAGAATTAGTATAGAATGGAATAAATGAGCCAGGCAAGAATGCTACTGAACCTTTTGCAACCAGAAAATGTGAAAGCAATTATTTTATGTCAATGTGACAAGAGAAAATTACATTTATACTGTGCTGCCAATAAACATAATATAATTTTCTTCAGGACTGGTGCCTCAGGGAAGGCCTGTGTAATTCAGACTGGAAAAGTTTCCAAGCATTTTAAATAGTTATTACTCTTGATTATCTGATACATCCTCTGGGAGATACAAACTCAAGAGAAATCTTCAAACTCTCCTTTTTCATGCCTGAGCTTTACTTTGAGCCCCACTATCATAGAACAGCCCACGGCAGTTGGGGACCTCTGAAGAGCACCTGGTCAGGTCATTCATTAAAAGCAGGCTTCTACATTAAGCTATCTGTGGCTCTGTCAAGCCAAGTATCAAATGATTCTAATGAAGAAGATTCCTCCACTTCTCTGAGCAACTTATTCAGTAATTTAATCATAGTCACCTTGAAGAATTTATGTTATGTACCCAGGCTGGATTTCTCCTGAAGAAACTTGTGTCTATTGCCTCTTGTTCTATGCATCCATATACAGGAATTATCTTCTCCATCTTCGTAGCTTCTTTTTAGGTATTAAATAAAATGTGATTAGATCACCCTGAGCACTCACTTTTCCAGACTGAACAGTCACAGTGTTCTCAGCCTTTCCCCATATATCTCATTCTCTAGCCACTTCGGTGGTCCTCTGCTGCACCCTGTCCAATTTTTATCTCTCTCAAACTGAGGGAGAAACAAAGTTGGACCTTCTGTTTCATGTGTGTCCTAAATAATCACATTTTTTCATCTGCTAGCTATAGGCTAACTGATACACACAGCTGAACATGCAGTTAGCTTTCATCGCTGCAAGGTCACACAGCTGATTTGTGTTCAGCTTGCACTCTTTTAGGAAACCCTCAGGTCTTTTCCAGCAGACCTATTTCCCTAGCACTGAGTCCCGAGCCAGTACTGTTGCTTGGGATTATGCCTTCCCGGGGATAGGAATTCATATTATTCTTTTTTAGATATGATGCATTTGCATTATTTGCAGATTTTCCTGTCTCCCTGCATGGTGGCTCTTCCTTCAGATGTATCATATCCTTCCCATTTGATATCTACTTACTAAAACAAAGAACAGAAGCCAAGCCACAAGTATGACCATTTATATCTAAAGAAAAGAGAAGCACACTTGTGATAAAAAATTTGCAATAAAAAAACTATAAGCAGTTAAAGAGTCATATGGTAAATTTTAAGAAAAATCATGAAGCATCTGAAGATGCCAAAGTATTCTAGATCTATGCAGTGCATTTTTTTTTAATAAAATATAATTGTAGCTTAACAACAACAACAAAAAAAAACAGAATAGAGTTTACACACAAAATTGCTATCTGTAACCAGTAATAGCATTGTTCTAATAATTAGCCAACTTCACAAAAATGGTTTTCTTTTGTTTTTTTTTTTTTTTTTTTACTAGGAAATGGATCATAAAACATTGAATTAATAGAGAGCTCCAAAAATACAGTGCCATGGTTTCTTCCAGTTCACAGAATCACAGAATAATAGAATGATTAACAGACTCTGGACATTATGTGGTTCAGCCTCTACCCACAGGCTGCTGTGCAGCCAACACTGACTTCTTTCAGTAGTTATTTGCACCTATATCTTTCAACAATTGAAATTCTGAGCCCTTTAAAGGCCAAGGTCATTGTTTGACTGTGAAATATGCCAGCTAAAATGTAGTCCAACATGCACGAACTAGAAACCTAAAACCGAAGTAATCTGTTCTACAAAAATCAATCAAGATTGGAAGTAACTATCTTCTTACTCCGATGGCTTTAATGCCCTGTCTTAATCTTTATTTTTTCTTTTTTCCTGAAAAGCAGAAAACTATAAGCTCATAAGTAGTTTTTATATGTACAGCAGCTTCAAATTCAACACTCTTAATTTCTTCCCATGAAACCTTCAGACACTGAAGTTCTCACACACTATTCCTTTCAATGTAGTCTTCCCTAACTTTCTGTGTGTTCTTCTGAATTTTTTTTTATCTGAACATTTTCTCAAAACAACTCCAGTGTTGATAAAACTACACTGAGAAATGTTTTAGGAATGACAAATTCAGGCAAAGCCAAAATTATACAGTTTTGCTTCTGGCTTCTCCTCATCATTCTTTCCTGTTCACTTAACTTTAGTAAGTTTCACGCATTTAACTGTTTAGTCTACTACTGTCTCACTTTATTGGGCCTCTCAGACAAAGATTTTCACAAGGTTTTGCTAACTAGAAGGTATAAGTGCTGGGCAATTAATTTAAGAGTAGTATACATAATAGCCAGAGTCAAAAATTGTGACTTTTCATTAGGCTAGACAGGAGTCCTGCTGCCATGTTCTTGATTTACCAAGTTAACCAAAACTCTAGTCACTTTCTGGATTATGTAAGTGTACATTTGGACCATTTTTGGACCATTTTTAGTTTTGTGTGGACATACAGCCGGTCAAACATCATTTTGAGTTTAGTAATTGTACAACAAACTTTAGCGTGGAAATGTGAGACAAACAGAAGAAAAAATAATAATAATAAAAAAAAAGAATACTTAAAATTACTCACTTACTCACTTAGGTATTCTTTTCCAAGACATCAAGTGAAAGTGAACTCTTCAACCAAGAATACAGTTATACAGTTTATGGAATATCCTGCGCTGTTTACTCTCAAGACTTCTTACTGCTACTGGTGCTGTAGTTGCTGATTTTGTTGTAATAGAGAAAATTATTTCCAGGGAAAAATTCTCATTCTGATAAAAATAAAGTATACAACTCCAGAAAATATTTTTTTACTAATTATCAATAAACATTGTTAGGATGTATTTTATTTCTTTAGAGTGTCTCATATTGCATGAATATCATTTTAATCTTTAGAGAAGTACAGAGGTTTATGTGAGCAGGAAATGACAGGCATCCTGGGACTTCGGAAGCAAAGACTGTGCTCAGTCAGTCCAAAAACATTCTTCACAGAAAATTCCCCAGGCACTGAAGACAAACCCTTGCCTGGAGAGGACAAGAAGTGCAATAACAGCACACTTTGTGTTGAAAAAGACAAAATGTTGTTCAAGCGTAATTTCCTTTTCAGTGCTTGGGCAATCAGAAATTACATTTAAGCTGACTTTTTTTTTTTTTTGGAATGAAATGGTAGAGAAATTGCAATGTTCAAAACGATCAACAATTCAGTAAATGAGCCCTGTTGAGAGGTTTCTTTTTTAAAGAAATATCTACCTGCAGCTAATCGGTGATGACAATACACCAGACTGCATGTTGTGGTCTCAGAAAGGGTTTCCCACAAGAATGCATCCCAGAGACGGTCACTTCCCAGTGATGTACAAGCTGACATAGTAGGGGAACACTGAACCAAGCCCACTTGCTGATCTAGGAAAACAAAGCAATGATTTGAACAAACAAGAAAGAAACATGGGCACATGTTAAAAATCCAGGAATGAATTTTAAAGTGGATTTTTTCAATATTTTAATTTTAATAATTATTAGAGGAAATGGAAGAAGTGATCTATCCTGCCAAGACTTCTCTAGCATACTGTGGTGCACAAAGCACCCGGTACAAATCTGGAGAATAAAATTGCTGATTTGTGGAACTTGAATGCTTTGTGTAACCCAGGTATTAGCAGTTCATAGTGATTTGCTGATGTTATAAATAATATGACAATGTGGAAGATATCAGAGAGTTGTCTGTCTGTGTGTCACAGGTGTGTCATTTATCTGTCAGACAGAATAATGCAACATTGTTCAGTATGAACACCTTGGAGTAATGACTCAGATTAATCTAGGAGATTCTGTTCCTGTGTTTTTTCTTTCCTGGGAAAAGAAAATGCACAAAAGCAAAGCAAGAGGACTAACATGCATAATAAAACATAAACCCAAGGGGTTGACAGAGTAAGACAGAAAGCTTTTGGCAAGAAAGAAGTCTACACAGGTTCATGCTTATTAACACTGACAGGATTTACACTTTTGGGGCTTGGATGTTTCTTTGAGTTGTTGATTCTAGGGGCATACCTCTGCCCCCATGGCAGCGAGTGAGCCTAACACGTTGCCTTCTCTCTTTGCCTTCTGGTTTCCAGATAAGGAAACTCCACCCTTCCCCTGAGCATGTAGCAGCCAAGACTAGTTATCAGCAGGGCAGTGTGAAACCCAGAATGAGTTGTACACGGTAACAGACATCTGAGAAAGCAGCTACCATCAAAAGAAGATGCTGCAGCACGAAGGCAGGTGATGGGTAAATCAGGAGCACGCTGAATCATCCAGGACTGATCATCCTTACAGTTTAATTACTAACACATTTGTTAATCACATGCATGTTTGAAGTAACCTCTCTCTCTGCTGGATGGTGCCTGGCTATGATTCACAGACGGGTGTGCTCCAGGAAGTGGGAGGTCAGTGAATGGGATACCAGTTCTCACTATCCACACTGGATAAGCATGCATCAGGTTTGGCTCTTGTGTACAGTCTTCTAACGGTACCCTGGCACCTTGGCACACTCTGCATGCTGTCCTATCGTGTCTTTCGTGTCATTCAACAAGACATCACTCTCCTAACCTGAAATATTGGTGAAGATTCTTTGATTTGAAAAAACCACACACAAAAGTTGTTTATACCTTAGGGCCCTGTTGCAGGACCTGGGGCCCTGAATTACAGTTGAATGTTAAATATTGTGGTTATGCATTGGCTTCTGCCATTTGAGCTCAGAAACAAATAATTCACTTGTTTTGTAGCACAACTCTAGCCACTGATTCAGAGATAAAGTTTCTTTTCTCTTACAACTATCTGTAAAGGTAAAAATGGGAAAGTCATGAACCTTTTCCTAAACTGTAAGTCCAGCATATGCTCCTGTCTGGAACTGCTGAAGAGAATGTACGTGAACACCATTACTACACTAAGCTGGGACAAGTGAGTCAGCATGCTCCTCAAAGGCCTTAGGAATCAGCTCAAGAGTCTCATTTTCATAAAGGTTTAGAAAAACAAAAAACCTGGGAATGGTACCAGGGGAACTACTTACTGTTCTACGCATGCATATGAAGATCCAGTGTTGAGGATCCAGTATGTCAGTTTGATGAAGATCCAATGGCTTTTATCAGGATTGCAAATTTTCAGTTCAATTCCTACTCCTGAATAACTTGGGATATCCTTTGTGGAGAGTAGGAAGAAAGCATAAATAAATAAATACATTTAAAAAAAGCACCAAAAGTGCTTTCAATTTTAGAGAATTCTTTCCTGAGCCTGGAATCTCATCTTTGACCTAGCACTCTGATATATCAGCAATGTAATTCAAGATATTTTCGAATGAAGGCCAGTAGCACTGCTCCACAACATGAGAAAGCTTCATGTTCAGCAAGGTAAATATAAAAGAGTCAGGTACATTTTCCTTCCAGCATAGTTAGCAGTAGCAAAGAAAGGTGCAGAAATACTACTTTCTGTCACTGTCCAATATTCAAGTCTTTCTTCTTTAGTGTTTTCTGAGCAGTGGCTCAGAAAGAGAGGTTGAGGTTAAAGGAAAAGTCTGAGAAACCATTTATTTCCCAAAATTCTCAGGATAGTTTCCCTTACTGATGTTTATCTCCAGAAGAAGATGGGAACTGCTCTGCTGTGGTTTAACCCCAGTGGGCAGCTCAGCATCACATAGATATTCACTCACAATCCCTACAGTGGTATGGGGAAAGAATTTGAAAGGCTGAAAGTGTGAGAACTAGTAGTTAGAAATAAGGATCGTTTAAGAGGTAAAGCAAAAGCTACACAGGTAAATTTAAGCAAGAAATTTGTTCTCTACTTCCCATTGGCAGGTGTATGTTCAGCCATTTCCACGAAAGCAGGGGCCACTAACATGATGGTTACTTGGGAAGACAGATGCTGTCATTTTCAGGCATTTGTTCGGCCATCTTCTTGTGTCTAGCTTTCTTGCTCAGCATGACGCAATATGAAATAAGGTGTCCTTTCAGCCAATTGGGTTCAGGTCCCCTTGCAGCTCCTTGTATCCCAATCTCCTCTCTGGCAGAGCAGTATGAGAAGCAGACAAATCCCTGGCTCTGTGAAAGCACTGCTCAGTAACAACTAAACAACTAAACAACTAAACAACTAAACATCCACATGCTGTTAACACTATTTTCATCAAAAATCACAAACACGATAGCATCATACTAGCTACAACAAAGATAATTAACTTCATTTCTGGCAAAACCGGGACAGGACCCATGTCCTTTTTCATGTTAAGACAGAAACCTGGGAAAACAAACTGAACGATTTACTTGAAAATATATACTTCTTAATTTCAGAAAAGGAAGATACTCAGAACATTTAGCCCTTCTTTGATTTATAGTACTTTGAATAATTTTAAAATATGAAAAACATTGCAGAATCCTGAAATTTTACCTATGACATTGTATTCCATCATTCATTTCCCAATACGGAGAAAAGTCAGTCATTCATGCACTGCATTCAATATTCAGAAACTGTATAGTTCTTCTATATTCAGTACTGAAGTGGAAGGGAATGGCCTTTAGGGACAGCAACAGTCTGTGTTATGCAGTGTTCAAATCTTGGTCTGTATCTCCTTTGTTGTACTGGAAAAGTGCCATCACAAGAAAAGATGAGAACAAGGGGAAAAAGTCATGCAAGATGCCATTAACGACGTAATTTCCTTTTCAGTGAAGAAGCTCAGATTGCCTCTGTGACTATAGCTGTTACATAAATACACAAAGGGCAATTTAAAATCATTTTAATAATAAAACACATGTCAGAGCCATACAGAAAACTAGATTTTAGCTTAGTGAACTGATTTTTCATGCATTATACAATGCCAATTACCATGTAAATCTCTGAAATAAAATGATGTATAATTTAGGATTTCTGTGTTTCACAGAGTAAACATCAGAAGCACCTGAAATTTATCAAGATCATAAATGAAGTTTTGACCTTTAACATTCACACATACAGAAAAAGCTAAGGACAAGGGAAGAGAGAATTTAAAGTCAACTTTGATCTATGGGTCAAAGGTTGTCTTCAACGTCAAGGCAGTCTTCAACTTCAAAATGATTTCTAGAACCTAAGACATACCTGAACCTGTGAGAATTGCACTGACTGAAATACATTAACGATTTGGAGACTCTCTATGTAAGCATAGAATTTGGTTTTAGGTATAAATTACCTGTCTTTCTAGTAAGATGTAATATAGTTTGCACCTTTCAGGGATAGAATATTTATAGTGTGCTTGACTTTTCTCTTCAAACCACTTGCATTACTGCTGTCTCAGTCAAGCATAATATCTATACGTTTGCTTTGTCTATTCTTAAATTGTCTATTCTTAAGAAGTTGCACATGCCTTGCCCAACTCACACCCAAGTTTTTCTACAGACACTTCAGCAGACACTTTGTCACTACATATGAAACAGTGCTGAGTATTTCCACTCTGTACCATTGCCTGTGTCTCACTACAAGGACAAACAGGACTGACAATGCTTGAGAAGTGTTAAGAAGCCAAGCAGAGACCTTCCTTCATATACATGCATCTGCTTAATGCCTTCTGCTAAGAACGAAAACTATTTCTCCACAATTCATAGGAAGGTAAGAAGAATCAGCCACACATGTCCAACAAGACAAAAGCAGAGAATATGGTCAAAACACAGATTTTCCACAGGCTTACTATCTAAACTTGACATTTTGTATAAATAATAATAAAAAAAAAAAAGTGTGAAGAAAATGAAGCAAAAGGAAACGTGAGCTGCTTATTTCTGTATTAACAGTCAAGCTCAAAACAGAGCAGTACTTTGAGAGCAGAACACTATGGAAATGCCTGTTTCATTCCTCCTCAGTGGTTAAATCATACTTTGTTAAAGCCTTCACTTTGGAAATTTTTACTGAATTATGCATCTGTCAACTTACAATTTTAGTGAATAAGATAAACTTAACTCCTTGGCTGTTACTTTCCTTGTTCTGCACTGGAACATTTATATGTCTCCATCCTCCTTTTTCTCTATAAACAGTTGTGTGGTATGAAATGACAAAGTACAAGAAGACAGATAGCCTAGCTTTGATTTGCCCTTGAAATCATGCTTCTTTGAAGTCAGGGGATTCTGGGTGTTTCCTCTCCTCTTTAACAGTAAGAGTAGAAAGTGACAATATAAACTGTCAGAAGAACTCCCATAAGACCTGCCTTTTTGCAGATGGATTCCTTTTATTACTGTTTTTGTTGGACTTAGAGCACTCCTACAATCCATCAGCTAAGAACTATCTTGGGTAAGTGCCCCAAGTTTCACTGTGGGAACCACACTAGTAAGCTATTTCTAAACTGACCAAATAAATGTCTATGCATTGGTTTGATTGCTTAGTCAAAAGATTATGACATTTGATTTTTTTTTTCTTTTTTTGTTTTCCTTTTCTGAAACACTGTATAAAAATGAATAGCAAATATTCATCCTGTCTGAAAAATCAAGGTAACTTAAAATGGCCATTTGTAATCACAAATTGAAAAATTCTGTTACTACTGATTAAATGCAGATAAAATCATTTGAAGTTGAATAAGAAGCAATGTCTGTTTTTGCTTCTGCCCGGTAGGACAAAATACTGAATAAAAACATTTAATTATGTCTAATCTCTAGAACACAGGATTGTTTCCAATAGGTGGTCAACTCTACTGACTCCTGCTCATTTTGAAATATTAATTGAAAGCAGTTATGTCTTAGAACTGTTTCATCATTTGGTTTTAATCAGTCCACTCCTGTGCGGATCTTCCACCTCTTAATGACAATGAACCTCATAATCAGTGTACAAGATGTTCTTTATTGATATGTGCTTCAAACTGTGTCTATCTGTTAATTTATTGTAAAATTACAGAGCATCCTTGTAAAATAGGTACAGAGTCTACACATGAAATACAGAAATGTAAGAATGTTGCAGAAATATATGCAGAAATGCATGTAGTCAGACATTTTTTGTCCACTGATATCAGTTAAATCTCCCAAGTACTTTCAATCTGGATATACATATTGTGAACACCCCTTCTGAACACTGAAAAGAATTTAAGCTAGAGATTAATGTGACCTTTAAAGAAAAGTTATGTTAATCCCTGCAGTAATGTCTGTTGATAATTTAAGGACGTCAAGAAAAGCTAATAAATTTTGCTCCAAGAAAAAAAAAAAAAAAAAAAAGAAGGATGTTTTTTAAGCCAGCAGTCTGCTAGCTGAAGCTGGAACGGTAGAAAATGAATCAATGCAATTCTCACTCACCTAGACTGAAGATAAATGTATTTGGAAAGTATTACTAGTATAGACAACTAGGGGGGGGAGGGAGAAACATAAATAGGTGAGTTATTAAGTCATCTTTTGCATGTGTATTCATGTATTTGATGATCTTCAGTAGAGAATGGAAAACATACCTTATTTTTACTTTTGAAATAGTAGCAGAATCACATTGCTACTTACAAAAGAACCATCTATACCAGTCTCTAAGGGCAGTAGTTGAAAATGCATGTTTTGTGATAGAAAAGGACCTTTTTACTAGGTAAGATAAAACAAGGCTAGGTCTTTTTAAATCTCCACTTTTAATTCTATAGAGAATTCAGTAGCGAAGCTCTTCCTAAATACAACCTGAAAGTCACAGACTATAACAGTAATGGCATTCTCTATTGCACTGATGTCTCTTATTGAGTACTATTTTCTCCTGTATATATTCTCCTTGGTAATGTAACAGGAAGTCATTTGAGAAATTAAGGCCACAGAACCTTTGGCAGCTTTGGAAATATGCAGAACAGCTGAAAGTTACTAAAGAAACATCAGCAGTAAAACCATTAAATGTCAGAGATGAGGAAAAGTTGACAGTGCAGTGTCAAGCTATCTGATAAATCTTCTATCATTAATGTTACTTTGAAGTTGGTAGTATTGAAGTACCATGATTACCTTTGAAAACTTAAAGTGTTCATTCATTCAAGGGCTAGGTTTTCACCTGCTTTAAAATTCACAGCTTCATGGGCAGCACTGGAAGCAACTGACTTGTTCTTGCCAAGACCCATTTTAAATTGTGACAACTTATCCCAGAATGAAATTCTTTTTTGCACTAAAATGTTAGCAGAAAATAAAAATGATGTGATGAATATTAACTGATAATTTATCCCTTTTCTCAAGTAATATGTGTGTTAGTGCCTGTGTACAAATTCAGCCTGTGTTTGTTTTGATTATTAATTTAATAGGTTATACAAGCAAAAAAATATTCTTTATTTTTGGATGTTTATGTTGCTTAGTTGACTAAACAAGTCATGTGACTAAACTTTTCTATTAAAAGTTAATAAAACTGATTTGTTCAATCAGAACTTTACAGAACTAAGTGATTCCATCACCTCATAAATTCTAATTTTCATATCTAGTAACACAACAAGACATAGAGTTTAGACATTTGTTATAACAATAAGTACAGAATCCCCCCAGATAAATTTTCACAGTTGGAAGCTTCAAAGACTTCAGTTACTGTTAATGTAATAGTCAAATTCAACAATTTTACATTAGATGCAGCTGCCAATTTCACTCTTAAGAGGCTATACATCTTCCAAATACAAGGTGCTAAAAGGAACTTTTTGTCTTTACTGTTGCATTGTTTTGAGAATCTTTAATGAACCAACAAGAATGACAAAAGGTTTTTCCATTTTCCCATTTTTTCCCTTTTCTCTTTTTCCTTTTCTCTGTTGTGATCTTAATGCAATTAAAGACGTGTCCAAACATCACACTGACTTGAATTATTCAGGAATCATGTCTATATGCAAGCACTTATGTGTGTAAGAAACATGCACCTACACATACACCATACCTACACAGCTAGTTCGTTTCCTGCTTTCTGCTATTAAAAAGATGCAATAATTTGTTTCCCTGGAATATATTACTAAATTTTGCTTCAAAGGTCAAGAATATACAGTTGAAAAATTATGCTGAGATTAAGCTTTCGAAACTCTGGGACATAAGGTATTCTCCTCCTCTTGAATTCCCAATTTAATTACATTATGCTACGCATGCTGACAACAGAAAAAGCATCTCTTCAATAAACACTTTTAATCTGTACAAAGCAAAACAGCTAGCAATGAAGAGCTCTGTTGTGCCGTAGTCTTTTACACAGTGGTCTGCAGTTATTCCTGCTCAATAGGAAAGCACACATGAATAATTAAGCAAAAATTAAAAGACAATATAACCCTTCCATTTCATAGATGAACACATTAATGCATTTTGTTGGCATGGAATAAAGGCTGCCTACAGCAATGAATATTTTAGAAACTTCAGTATGTACTCATGATTCTTTGAGTCAGCCAGAATAGATTTTTGGTTGTAGTTTTGGTTGTAGACAAAAAGACTAACTTCATCTGTATCTCAGGCAACTAGACTTATTCACAGTTTTATTTAGATTGATTTTTTAAGCAGGCGATCTCACTGTGCTTTGCATAAGTAAGGAAGCCATTCATAATGGCAAAAACTAATGCAGAAAAGTAAACTTCATTTTATTTCTTTTCTTTTTAAAGAGAAGTGCAAGACATGAAGACTGGAGCATGGCAGGTATAGTTTATAGTATCTCTTCTGTAAGTCAACAAGAGTTCCTGTTGAGTGCAGACAGAACTCAAGTCTTTCTTCCTTTAAACGATTAATTGACTTAATCCAAACTCTAATGAGGTAGACTGGGACAGCCCATATTACCAAAGTAATCACCCAGAAGGCAAAATATGTTGGACTCAAACTGTTTCTTTTTCCTTGCAAAAAGACCGATTTGGCTAGACTATGCCAATAGGAATTAATTGCTATGTTGATAGCAGCGATTAAAAATTTTTATACCTTCAGTTTAGGCCAAGTTTATAGACACTTTGCACCTGGAGAACTGAAACAGACCATCTGTGACACCAGCAGGCCTCAAGCATTACATGTGATGGAGCAGGAAGAAACTTTGAGGAGTCATCTTGACATGTTCATATTTTCTGCAGAATATCCGAACACGTCAATTTCTGCTTAAGCCCAGAAACATGATTCAGTTTTCACAAATGCTGATCTGCCTAGCTCATTCTTGATTCATTTTGGGTTTGCTAAATCAGTTTTTCCTCTGCAGCCCCTTTAGAGCTCAGTTCATGAGGATTCTTCTGCCCCTGTTTCTTTTACAAAACAAAAAAAGCAAAAGTGTGTCTTTTACTTCGTAGTTTAACTTCATTTGATCACCTATTTAATTGGTAACAGCTATGTCTTACCTGAATTTTATCAGCTGAAAGAGGAAAATAACCCAAGATGACTGCTTGAAATATGAGAAATTAAGTAGTGACGATGTGTCCTGGTTGGTCTGATGTAACTATATACTAGACAAAAAGTTCGCTGAAACTTGGGAATTTTTATGTTTTTTATATCTATCACATAAAGGAAAAGTCTTATTTTGTATATTAATGACTGGACTTCTGATGTGAGAGAGGAATGGAGGGTAATAGAAAACTTCCTGTAAGTTAATGCATGCTTTTTTTTTTTTTTTTTTTTTTTTTTCCTCCCCATTTTGAGTAAATCTTTTAATCTTTGGTCAAAATCATTTTGTGCTGACAGATGGACTTAATTTTTCTCTGGTTCACAGCAGGTTAAATCAGGTGATATAAAATTATTATACACTGAGTGACAAGAGTGAAGATTAGACTAAAAGGAGATATAATCATGTAATTTTTGAAGATGTATTTCCTTTGATGTAGTGCTTGTGGGAGGGATCCTTTTCCTTTTCTTTTTTTATTTTTAAGTTTCTTTAGATTCTTTTTCTACACCGTTAATATAAAGCATTGAAAATCAGAAGTAATTTAAGAGTCTTTTTTCTTCATCTTTTGGACTTCTGTACCATTAATACCTGCTCAATGGCATAGACTTAGCATGATTTACCCCAACTGATTTTCTTAAAGTAGTAGATAGATAATTCTTATATGGGTGTGTGTTTGGCTTCGTCAAATATATTGATTTCAGAAAGGTGTGTGGAATGCTTCCTTGACTGATGAAGATAGAGAAAAATAAGTAAACGCATTCTACTGTGATGTTGAAGTGAAATTCTTTGATGCAAGATACTAAAATACATATAAGAGACCACTGTTCTTGTGATAAAAGCTGGCAGCTGAGCTTCCAGTATTTAATCATCAAAAATGACATATGGACAAAGTCAGAAATACAAATGAAGAATAGATAAAAATTGAGGTAAACTTGTGACAAAGAGGTGACAAATGCTGACGACAAGAGAAGTAAATTTCCCTGCCAAGGCATATAACCCTGATGTGTTGCTGAGGAATTTGGGTCTCTAAGGCCTACAGATAAGCTATTTTCTGCATGAGAGTAATCATAAATTTAACTGTGTCAAATGGATAAGGATGTGCGTATCCAAGTCTCTGATCTTCTTCGTTAACATGATAGAGCTCTGCAGTGCCCAGCACTAACTTTCAGGACAATGTTTCCGTAGGCTAAAGTGAAATAAGCAGCATGGGCATGAAACATCTCCTAAAATAAAGTGGAAGCTTTCTGTTCACATTTATGAGAGTTAGACTACATATATATATAGTAAATATCTGGGCCTGATATTTACTGCTTTGATCCAGTACACTAAGTGCATTCAGTATTGCCCTTCTTGTACAAAATTACTCCACACCTAAGCTTTTAATTTATAAGACTGTAAAAGCTACCATAAGGAAAGATTCTCTGACCTTGCCGCTCCGTCCCACTTTATGGGCTCCAGATAAGAACTGAAACTTAAAGGAATTCAGGCATAAATATTCTGAAATTTCTTTGCCTTTATATCCATGAAATATTGGAGAAATTTATTTTTCAGCAAGCAAATTTGTACAGTAAACAATTGAACCATAGCACACCTTGAACTGAATCACACAAAATGAATAGTGTGTTTTAAGAATTAAGTATAATATGGAAAAAAGATACTTTCTCAATTTCTACGTCCAACAGATTGTTTTATAGTTTAGTGTTTCAATGACCACTTTGGTACAGAGCCAAATTCTTTTCAGAAACAATAAGATTAAAATTATATATTGTAAGGACTTCAAAAGTTAGTTTTATGATCTATGAAATAAAATGAGTTTTTAATTACAGTTGGGTCAAGTATTTTTAATGTTCTAATGAAAATTCTGCTTTAAAATCTTAGGATAAAAAAAAATTGTAAAAATAATGTTTCAGAAACACTAAAAGCTAAATGCAGATCTTAAATTGCAAATGACTGCTTTCTAAAAAGAGCTACACATCACACGATGCATGTTTGGGAACAAAAGAAGAGGTGCTTTTAAAATAAAAAATGAGGCAGTTTTATTAACTCAACCATAGTCTAGACTTCAGTGATCATTCATATTAACCCAAAACCTAATTATCATGTAGTATCTTCCATTTGCCAGTGAGTGTGCTAGTGCAGCCAATCACTGCAATCCGCCTTGACTCAAATGCAGTTATAAAACCCGTCATGTTAGACAACTTTTTCTTCTTCGTTTGTTCTATTTTATTATTATTTTTTTTTAATATCATACAAACTATAATCAGGATGGCTATTTCTTTTCACTTTGTGTCCAGAATTGCAAATGCTAACACAATAATGAGATGATCAGAATCTACATATGTAGGTAAAGAATGATCCATTTACCTGTTATAGAAAGAGCACATCAGGAAGAGGTTTATGCATTTGCATTGAAAATGTCTGGAGAATGAAAGGTCATGACACAGCAGTGAAGAAATGGATGTGCACTTCTGATTACCATTTGTGAAAGTTGGTACTAGTCAAGCATTCATTAAGCAAAGCTGGTGGCAGAGGAAGAAGAGAAAACCTATGCCTATGAGTGTAGCCATATTCAGGGGACACCTCTGGGAAAGGGAGCCATTTTAAAATTCAAATCTTCCCTAAGATTTAAATGAGTAGGATTACAATGGGTAAAATAGAGCCTTTGTAGTCAACCACAGCACAGAGCTGTATCTCATGTTCCTACCAAGTGAAAACTTATTAAAAGACAGTAATAAACAGTGTTATTATATAGATCATCGAAGTGGTGAGAAGCTAGAATTCTTTCAGATCAAGACATTCTTTCTTTGTAGAACTGAATGGATGTTTTGGAGCAGGATTACTGATCTGAAGGTGAAGGAGATCTGTGGCAAAATTTGTTTTCATCTGTACTTTCTGGTAACTGTTGCTTATTCTGGGTTTAGATAATTCTTTGAAATGCTAGCCTTTGCATTCCTTGCATTTCCACAAAGTGAAGCAATACATTTATCTGCTGCTTTTAGCATGAATGTAGAAATCAAATAGCAAAATCATAATTCAATACTGAAAGAGTGTTTAGGTTTATGGCATATAGAATTAATACAGTCAAAATTGGTTCTTAGTTTAAGAAATCGAGGCATGTATGTCTCCCTTACTTGCATACAAACTACATTAAAAATATTTTCCCCAAGACTTTCGACTCCATAGAAAATTAAACAAAATTAACCTTACCTTTTTTTCTTTAATCTTACAGGAACAAACTTCTGTGGTTTTGGTTGTTGTATTTGTTTCTAGAAGAAAATTTTATCTTCATTTGAAGTTCAAAGGTTCAGCATCAATAAGACATTTAATGTCCAGAAGTATTATTTCATGCACCTTGTCTCAAGTTACTCACTTTGGATGTCTGCATATTTCCACAAACTGATTAAGTCACACAAAAGTAGGCGAGAGAAACCATGAAATATAGACAGACTTCTCCATGTAAGGATAAAAAACTGAATTTGGAGAGTGTTTTATTTAATAAGAGATCAAAATTTAGCTCAAAAGAACTGATCACACAAAATAGAATTAATGTGGCTCTCAAATGGCATTTAACCTGGAAGTTAGCCAACAGCAACAATAAATGTCTACCCAACTCCTTTTGCTTCTAGCAGATCTGTAACACATTTGCTGTCACTGTTAAGCCTGTGCATACAGTTCAGCAGAGATACAGTACTCTGAGTCTAAGAACATATTCTGCCATGGTTTCAGAGGATAAAATATTTCAATTAAAATTAACAGGCTAAATTACTTACTTGCAATTTCTCTAAAAACTATCCTTCATATGTTTGAATTTGTTCTACATGATATTGAAACACAATATGTCTCAAACCAAATAGATAATTTTCCAAACTGTCTTATGAAAATTACCTACATTAACATAATTATATCAGGAATGAAAGTTCTATGTGTTAAGTGATTTGTTACAATCAAAGTATTTGCAGTTTTGATGTGTGGCTTTTGTAGCATTAAATACATGGTTATAACGATACATATTAATGTTAGTAATAACATCCTGTTGCATCCAGGAATAAACATTTATCATCTTTCTCGCTCATGATGTCTCTTCCCACTCTGTGAGTTTTGAGGGAAGTGAATCTTTTTCCATCTCCTGAGTCGCACCTCCTCTAGTCAGCAAGGGGTCACTACTGCAATGGTGTCATCAAAGACTCGGAGGAATAATACACATTAGTTTATTGAGAGCTTTCTTAACAACTAACAGCAACTACTTGGAGGTAAAAATGGCTAACTGGCTAATTACAATGAATAAGCCTTACAGGTAAGACAATTTTAGGCAACGGCTACTATGAAGAGTAAAAGAATAAAAGAAGATAAAGACAGAAAACAGGGACAGGGAGACAGACATCTATAAACATAGCAAAGCAAAGTGGTTCACCACTCCTAGATCCAGCCATGACTTGGCATCAGGTGCGGATCTTTAGTAGAGGTGGGTCATCGGAAGTTGTGTTGGTCAGCTGAAGACGACTAACGACGACAGCATAAACTCTTATTTATAGTCGAAAGTGGTAGAGTTAGGTGCCTTTAGAGTGACAACTTCTGGTTTTGGGATCTCAGCAGCAACTCCTTTGTTCGCGTCTTCCAGGTCTTGCAAATTCGAGTCTTCAGCCATTAAACACTCTTGAGCACTCCCCTTCAAAGGCAAACAGCTCGAAAGAAATGCTTTCAAACGTAAAATTGTCCACAAAGTGATGCTGATTGCCTCATGCTGATTTGAGACACTCCTTACCAGTCTCAGACACGTGATCACAAATTACCAATATATTTTCAAATGTAAGTAGAAGATGATTTTGAAAAGACTTGTTCTCCAAATTGCTAGAATATTCAGTGCTAAATTGGAAATCTCGTAAAAAGCAAAGAAATTTTCTGATGAATGTAATGATTTCAGATCTATGGTAGCAGCAGAGAGGGGAAAGTGATTTATTTAAAGGATCAAATAATTCTAAACATTTGCTTTTTTTTTTTTTTTTTTTTTTTTCATGTTAGTTGTTCACCTCTCCGTATATGGCATTTCAGTTCACCTGCGGAGAATTTGAAATGACTCTTTTAAACGGCTCTTTTAAATGCATTTGAAAATGTTTTTTATGCTGACCACTTACTCACATGTTTGGTCATCATCTAGCAAATATTTAAGCATGCTCTCACTCTGATTAACTACCACTAGTGCAAGAACTATCTAATGAAATGTTAGTAAAGACATAAGTTATTTTAAAAGATCAGCTAAGATAACTGGAAAACAACCATTCAAACAAACAAACGCACCAAGCTTTTTGGTCAGAAAGCCATCTGTTCAGATTGGTTGAACATGTCTGCACGTCTTTTTCAGTACTGGAGTTACTTGGTGTTCAGACAATTCTCACTCTTTTATCAATAGGCAAGCTTTTCTTCTTTTCACTTTTGAGAATATCCTGAAAACCCTGTAAGCACAATGCCTATTAAAAATCAGCTAAAACATCATGAAGCAAACTATGCATTCATTCACATGGAGGGGATCTAATAAGAACTAAAGATAATGCTTTTTTCCCTCTTTTTCTCAGATCTTTTTACTATAGTTATACTTTTTTTTTTTTTTTTTTAATGGAAATATGCATATGCTGCTAAAAAAATGTTAACCCCTAAGAAGGTCCTGAGCTAACAAGAGAGAAAGAAAAAAAAAAAAAAAAAAAACTAATTTGAAATCTAGACAAGTATGACAGAAGTGCACCCTTCTTTCTCCTCTACAAAGATTAACCAGTTGGGAAGAGTCTATGAAAACTCTGAATTCAATGAAGAGTTTCCCTACTTTATACCCTACTACATTTATCAAAGCTCATCATATTCACTGGTCAGCAAGTAACAGCACAGGAGATAAAAGAAGAGAGGATGTAAAAAACTGTACTTTGAGATCAAGGGGAAGCAGCTTTCTAGTTCAGAGCAGTGGGGGGTTTCAGTGGTGCTGTTTAGAATGAGGCTGCAGTGCACTTCCATAACACTGTTTGTTGTTTTAATTACTTATAATACTGAACTAGATACAGAAATGTTGATAGAGAAAATTTTAGTATTTCAAACAGCAGATAACTTTCCATTTTGTACTCCTGGAGAAGGTATATGAAGTGAAGTTAGTTGAAAAGAAAGAAGTGGTGAGAATTTAATTTGAAATTAGTTATTTACTCCCCTTCTATTATCTTCAGACAATTCCTTGTCAGACTATTTTTTTTTTTAACCTCAGTTTATTCATTGTTAATGGCGTTAAAGAATTGAATGAGACTGCTCACAGATTATAGGGTTTTCAGGTCACTTCAGATAGACCAAAAGATTCCTCAGCAGAAAGATGTTCAAACTTGATATTTGAAATTTGGTTTATTTCCATATGTTTTGATTTAAATTACCATCTACTAAATCTGATAGTGAGGCAGGCTTATGTTAATAACCTCTCTGGAGACATATACAAAGAGAGTGCAGTAACGTGATTATAAGTTCTGGCTTTTGTTATTTCTATGATTTTTTTTTTTTTTTCTTGAATTATGAAAATTATGAAGATGAAAGTAGTAATTTTTCTGAAGTGATATTTATGACATGTAATAATCCCCTGTGGCCCTAAGGATAATTTCTCTTGAATAAACTTTAATTTATTAAAGCACTTTTTTTGGATTGACATGTCCTTTCTTATTATTTCAGTCTACGTATTTTTATTAATTACTTATAATCAAACATTCAGCATTCAGCTAATAGTTTCCTTGAGGGTGATGGAGCATTGGTATAGGTTTCCCATAGAGGTTGTGGAGTTTCCTCCTTGGAGATCTTTAAAGCTGTGTGGATATGGTGCCAGGTTTACTCTGGAGTTATCAAGTAACTTATTTAACCAGTTTGCTTTTTTAAGTGAAGTTCAAAAATTTGAAGTTTGCATATCCAACTTACTGAAGTTAGGGATGGATACACAGTGAAACAAGTCCAAACTAGAAAATGGAATTCTGTACCAGAACATTTTTTGCTACTTTCCATGCAGAAATTCCTTCATTCTGAAGTCTATCCACTTGTCTTTGGAGAAAAATGGGAGAAAAAGAGCAGACTAGATACAGCAGACATTATAAAAACAGGAAGAAAAATGATGAAGGCAAAGCCTTTCTATTTTATGGAAAAATGATCACCTTCACAAAGAAGTACAGATAGATACTGAGTGTCCACCATAACATTTTTTCTAATACCTCTGAAATTGCTCAGGTAGGGTGACCAATTTTGCAAGTGCTCTAACATTGTATTACTAGTTCCTGTGTTCATTTATTATAACAACTTTTCATGAAACAAAGAAATGAAAATTCATAAAGACAGAAATGAACCTTGATAAATGTTCTTGGGAACATAGAATCATGGCCTGGGTTGAAAAGAACCACAATGATCATCTAGTTTCAACCCCCCTGCTATGTGCAGGATCGCCAGCCACTAGACCAGACTGCCCAGAGCCACATCCAGCCTGACCCTGAATGCCTCCAAGGATGTGGCAAACTACTGTTTTGGAATTCTAAACAAATATAAATAAATATTGATATTTCCTATATTAGAATAAGGCAAAATAGCTACTTAGACTAAGATTCTTCTGCTCTAACTTCTGAATACCAAAGCAAAGTCTGAACTACCAGACTTGCCTTTAAGGATGCTGGGAAAATGCAGCAAATAGGGTAGCATTTAAGAGTTTCTAAATTCAAAAATAAAATGTAAGTGAGTTGTTAGTGAAATAACAGTGCATAATTACATAGATCTACAAGTTAGATTACAAACATGGTCTTAAACCCAACAGCGTCTACTGTCTTGGATTTATCAGATTCCATATCATGACATCATGCACAGGTGTATGGAGTAGCACTTCTTGGGAATTGTGCTTCTAGCAGCCTCAGCTATTCTCATGTGAACTTTAGCACTCTGAGAGAAAGATAAGCTGAAAAGAGACAGACTACAATTCCCAAAAGGCTCCAGTAATCCTCACATGATTTCTGATTCTGGTTAATGAGGAAGAGCTCTCTGCCCTTCCAAGAAGCCAGCTATGATTGCCTGCTAATATGGACTCAGACCACCTCTCTTTTTTCCCATTTTTGGTTTATTTGATTTATTATTCTGAATTATTCTGTATTAGCTCACATTCCTTTTAATAAACTTCTTGTCTTATCTCAATCAAGTTGGTTTTTTTCCTATTCTTTCCCTTTCTCCCATGGGGAAGGAAGGTTGTTGCATGATTAACTCTTCAAAGACAAAGATCAGCATTTACATTGAGGCAGAATGGGAATAGTGTTTCATTTTTATACTCTAAATATTTTGCAAAACATCTTTAAAAGTAATGACGTATCAAGAAGACAAATAGCTACTAGAAAGACATTGCTGATTCATTACCAAAAATCTTTGTTGCAACGGGATATATTTGATGAAAATTAATAAAATTGAGCCAATTTCTGTTTAATAAATGTTCAGCTCAAAAATGTACTTCTTTTTTTTTTTTTTAACCATTCACAGCTTACTGCAGAAGTAAGCAAATATATTTTAATATGCTATTTAAAATAGACGAACAACAACAACAAAAACATATGATGTGATACATTTACCATATGCTCCAATGGGAATTTTTTTTGGCCTTTCTTTCTCATTAACTCCAAAAAAACCTGGAATGGGTATTAAATCTGATCTTTCCACATATGTGGGTAACCTATGAGTATGTGTTTGTTTACTGAAATAATGGAAGATATAAAAAAGCATGACTATGCTTTGTATGATACAGATTTTCTTTTCATTGTGACTATTCTTTATTCCTATATAAGACGATAGCTTAACTGTTAAGAAAGAGCTGTTGAAACAGTCAGTTTCTTTGATGAAATTATTTCAATTTTGGTGGGGTTGTACAGAGGGAATAATTCACCAGCCATTAATTTTTATGGATTTTATAACCACTCGTGATTTGCAGAAGACAAAACACAATACAAGTAATTTTTCCCCAACACAGTTCTTTTCTTCAACATCATTTGATTCTTCACAAATAAGCTCACATCTTCCAAAGGGAATCCCACTGGAAGTGCTAGTATGCACTGAGTGATGGGGATCTTATGTTACTGAATTCTAAAAGGAAGTGCACACATGATGTACCAATTCTTAAAATTTAACTGTATTAGCTGTGTATGCGTCTGTGATGCCAAAAAGACATTTTAATCCAGTTAATTGTAAATAATTTAACTGATTAGAAAAAATATTTTCTGCTTATTGTTTTATGTTGCTAATAGAACATGCAGCTGATTTCCAAATCACTGAATCATTGAATTTAGGTATAATGGCTTGAAGCCTATAAGTAAAGTAAAAAGAAAATACATGCTGCATTTCATAGCATGCACAGTTTTGCCTCTCTTATGCTTTTCAGACTTCATTCAGTCTTTTGGCATAAGTTTATGTTGCTTGTTTTCAAGAATCATGAGAACCAAAGGAGTGATTTTGTCCCTGGATATTAGTGTAATACAACCCTTCAAGGTATAATTGTATAATACACAATAGTATAGGGAATCAATGTTTTATTTGCCTATAAATGCATTTATCTATGTATCACCCTAAAGGGTAGATACACCTTCATCTTTTGTCACCAACTTCATTAAAGATTCAGCCTCTGCTCCAAGGTTTCCATTCTACAGATAACTCTCAAAAAAACACCAAAATAAATAATTGTAATTAGAATTCAAATGCATAAACTGTAGCCATAGCCATAAAATTACTACATATACCCTTGACAATCCCTGTGATTACAGACATCAGATAATTTTAGAGGATAACTGCTAGAATATTGAAAAAAATCCACAATGTAGAAATTTAAAAGTAACAAGCAGCAAAATTTAAGTGGCTTTGCTTTAATAAGTTTGTTTTGATAAATTTGCTGGAGGCAAAGAAAAATTCACTGAAATAATGTGTTGGCACAAGTTTTTTTTTTTAACTTTTCACTGTTACACAAAAGCTTACTTAGTATGTTTAATTTTAAAATTAATGAAAATTCCCTTGTAGAAATAAAATAAAAACTTTAAGTACTGTATGGAGCAACGAATCAGAAGGCAAGCAAAGTACTTCTCTTAGAATTTCATATGGATTAAGATGAGTTATTCACATTTCTTAATGTATACTTAATACCTCATTCTTGAAAGGAAAATTTTAATTTTCAAGCAAGATAAGTTTTTATTTTCCTATTTTAGAATAACATAAATTGCAGCAAAAGATAAGTAATTTTGCAAAAAATATCTTGAAGATACAGCACAGCTGAATGAAGATATCATTTCTGCTTGTTTACACCATTCACTTGAAAATGTTATACATGCCTTTACTAGAAAAAATCTTTTGCCAGACAAAATCAGACAAATTAGTCTTCGGTATATAAACTCAGCTGGCTGACTTCATGCAAATGAATTTACAGACTGTTCATGTGACCCTTCTCTCATTACAGCTGAAGAAGATTAGATCTGTGGATTTAAAAACCTTTAACTGAAACATCTTTGAAAAAAGAGCACCTCTTAATTGCAGGAAGATAGGTTCTTACCTTAATTGTTTCAAAATGTAGAAAAAAATGTTTAAAAATCTTCAGCATGGAATAAGAGCTGAAAATCTTTAAGCTCTAAGTTAGGCTGAAATTTCCAAGCTGTGTCACATCTTTTTGACATAAAATACTGACTAATGTCAATGGCTGTGTTTTCAAAAGAAAATACATTATGGAGGAATAAAGGAAAAGACAGAATCAGACTAAGGCATTGATGTTATCATAGACTGCTTCCTTATGCATTTGTAGTAGTTGTAATAAATTAGGACAACTGAGATGGAGCAAAACATTCTACCTACGCAGAACATCCTTCACTTTTTTTCTTCAGTCATTGAGACTGCAGGACCCAATTCATTATTACTATTTAATTTCCCTCCATGAAGCTGTGTCAGCTTTCTGACAGTGTTGTCATAAGAAATTCCAGATATCTTGCTTCTATCAGGGAACAGTCCACAACACACGAACCCCCCAGCGTAACTTATGGTCCTGAAAAATAAAGATCAAAGTGAATCCAAAGGCTGACCAACCTATGATGCTGTCTGCCATGCACTATTCTAGAAACAAGTAGATCATTCCAGAGCAGTAAAAAAAAAAATCATTATAGAAGACTAATGTGTTGGAAAACTTTTTTCACAGGATTTATCAGAAGGATCAAGGTTCCTTGCCTTTTGTAATCACAAGTAATGATGCAGGAAATTATTTAGTCTAACATCAACATTTCCCAGCTTCCACTGATAAATTTTAGGCACAGTTGTAAATAATAGCATTAACAATAAAAGACCACAAGATATCTCCCCTTCTGTGTCTTGGATTAAACAGTTTAGCAGGTACCCATGGGCTCCAACACAGGCTTAAAGTCCTGGTAGTATCAAGTTCTACTTGGTAATACCATACAGAGGACTCTCCTAGGCTTTCTGGTTGCAAAGAGTAACAAATTAGGAGAGATCTGGATAGGTAGACCTCCTTCAACTCCCAGCTTTGCTAGAAACTTATTGAAACTGATTGCTTGTTGCATGATCACCTGTGAGAGAATCCACAGGAGGTGAGATGAAAATGTTATGTCCAAGCATAGTATAGGAATGTGGCTAAGATACTGTGCCCAACAACCTTATTTTTTTAACGAACACTTCAACATCTGTAAGAACCTCGTGCATTAATATATCTCTAGATTATATCTTGTAATTTTTAAAACAAGACTGCTCCAAAACTATTCTGCATTTTCTATCATTCTGGATTCAGTACTAAACCAGAGAGAAGAGTGCCACCAATAATCTGTAGGTAAGTGCAGGTTACAGCTCATATCTTTTGGTTCCTGCAATTTTTTGCATCCTCCACTGCTTGTAAGCTAAATAGAAATTCAGAGGTGGCAAGCTGATTTCACAGTTATTTGTATTTACAAACAAAAACACAGAGCTGTTTGTATTCAAAAGCAGAATGGGAAACAGTGATCAGCTTTTCATTTAAGTTCTTAACTGCAAACAGGCTTAAAAGCATCTCAGCCTTCTTTTTGTAATGCTGTTGAAAGAAGCAACCAGGCAAAAGCATCAAGGGAAAAGAAATGGAAATCCTGAAGTATCACAGTTTACTTTGCTAAATTCATGGGAATTAGGCAAGAAAATTATGGCAGAAGGGTGAGGTGCATTCATGAGGAAAAGACTACATTCTAAGAGTAGCTTCATAGAGAAAACTGCTTTTTCCCCCATTATGAAACTAAGAATTACCTGGTGGAACAAAAAGATAAATACTTGTACAATATATTTGAAAAATTGCATGTAAATTGTAAAGTCATATTCAACAGGAGTCGTATTTTAATGTATTGAGACATTACAGGGGGTGTCAGTCACATTAATACATGCCTCGGGTGGTTGAATGTTCAAGCACTCCTTCTCTCCCATTGCACCAGAGGAATGTGTTAATGAGTCCACAGAACATAATCCTGTCATATTTTAATGCTATGTTAATTTAAATTGCTGTGGAAGAAATCCTGAGGCTATGAAGATCCAAAGCATGGAGCCAAAAGAAGTCATGCATTTTGCCTTGATCCCCTGGTCACACAGGCCTAGTTCCCTTAAGTGAGAAATTTCTAAAGACACCTTGAGGGAGGAAGAGCTGCATAGTAGCTACCTCTCAGCTACCTTTTCCTCAGGGATAGGTGATAATAAAAGTGCTCTGCTGAGGATTAGTTGGAAGTGGATTGAGCATAAGTTTTTTGCAATCTTGCTGCTTTACAGAGAAGTTGAAGGATGCTTTATATCCTCTCTTTGTTGTGCGTTCCCAACTAAAATTTCCAAGGGAAAAAAAAAAAAAAAAAAGAGGAGAAAAAGGATTAAAAGGCCTTTGCTATGCAGTAGTTCAAATGTGGCCTTCTAACAAATGCTACAGGCCCTCTGTTCAAAATTCATATTTTTAAAGATTGTGAATGCTGTAGAGTTACAATGATATGACTGAGTCTTTTTCTTGTAAACAAAGGTTGTCTAGTCGAGGTTTAGATGACATGGGAAATACTTGTCTCTACGTAGCTGCCATCAAATTCTTTTATCTCCTTGGGTGTTCAGAAAGGGATACTAATGTGGTCCCCTGCCCCTCTACTATTCAGAAGCTCTCAGTGTTGTAAATAAAAGCAATAAACCATAAGAAGTCTCTGAACATATCTCAGCTCTGTTTTAGATGTAAAGAGCTGAATATGGAAATGAAGTCATTCCCAAAGACAGTAATAGTTGTCCCAGTCTGGGTCTTTCCATTTGCATTAGTATTACGCATTCACTCAATAGTAGCAAAACTCCGTAGGCACAGCCACTCTTGTTGCAATACGTACTATAATATGTACTATGCCTTTGTGGCTCTATCAGGAAGTTCAGTAAGCACATAGACCATAAGTCCACTTACACTTCAGGTCCATTCCTAGTCCCAGATATTCATTTGTCCAGTTAAAATTTGCTGGTCACAGGTATTTGTTGCACGTTCTTTTTCTAAAGCACTGTGATTTGGGAAACTGGAAAAGAACAGGCAGAGTCAAGAGGTTTGAAACAATACCATGGGCTTGCCCAAGCAGAGCTTGCAATCCTTGTACTGGGTAAAGATGAATCATTACCATAGTGTTTCATAGTGTACTTTCTCCTGGGTGAGAGAGATGGATAAAGGTGGTCAGGGACACCACTCCAAACACCAGAGTATCCATGCCAACCTCGGGTTGCGCCAAGTGGCTAGCAGCCACTGCTTGTCTTCCTTGTTTTCTAAAAAAGGTGCTTCACTGCCATCTACCCTGATGGATTAAGCATGATCACAGGCTGTATCCTGGGATTCTGAAATACCTCATGCCCACTGTTTAAGTGGTCTTCCTCTTTCTCTTTTCTCTGACATTGAATTAAGTGTGGTTTCCAATTTTCCCAATGCTCTTTTAGAACAGAGATAGACAGCAAACTCTCATGAGCATATTGAGGGTGCTATTTCCAGAACTGAAGTCATAAATTACCTTTCAATATGGAGAAGAGACTGAAAAGCTGTTTCTTACAGATTCAGTACTATCAGAAACAGACTCAGTACTCACCATGGTGGTGTTGCAGAGAGCTGTGTATTCTGTTTGCACTGGGAGTTTCTGAACAGCACATAAATTATATTGTTTATCCTTAGGATTATGAATAAAAAATGTAAGCACTCTCATGGCTCCTGGAAATTTAGGTACCACAGAATCTAATAGAATAACACATTGCATGTCCTAAATATAGGAGAAATTCTTTCTTTATTCATTTTATTAAGATTCTTTCTTTATTCATTTTACTAAGATCCATAATTTTACCAGTATTTTTTTTTTCAATTACCTTGTTTCTGTTGTTTTTCTCCTGTCTCTGAGGTATCTCAGATGCATTGTATGTGTGACACAACTGGAGTTCCACTGAAAAATCTGCGTGTACAAGTGGTAATTGACTAAGTAATGCAGAAGATTGCTTTTGATCAGACTGTGTGCAAGCAGGAATTTTCATCCAGATTCCTTTCTTTCAAAGGTGAAGTTCACCTAAGATGTATATGCTAAAATGACCTACATCATTTTTTAAAATCTTCCATTTTTCCCCAGCGTCTACAAAAGTAGTCTGGGTCATGAGTTCAGAATGGTGATGACTCTCTGAGAGCCTAAAATTCCATAAAATTTATTCTGCCTGAATTACTAGAACTAGCATCACAAATGGAAGTGATATAGAATTTGATTTAATTTACTAGAATATTTTGCAAAAGCATCTTGGTATTAATTTTGACTTTTTTTTTTTTTTCTTTTAAATCTAATTTAAATAACTATTCAGTATGTTCTCATTGTTAAACCCCTATTTGTTAAAATTAAGGACTGGTTTAAGAACATTTTACATTTTCCCTTAAAAACAGCCTTAGAATTTACTTGCGTATATATGGATTACACCGTAAGCTCTTGTGGAAATACCTGAAGTTGTATTCATCATTGTTGATACATGCATGAAGACAGATTTTGATTTGTGGTGGAAATCTTCTGGCTGTTATTTGTTTGTTTGCTTGTTTGTTTCTGCAGTTTTAATATAAATATTTCTGTTTTAAAAATGCATGAAGATCTGGCCAACCTTAAGTCACAGATTGAGAAAAAGCTGGCAGTAAAATCTTGTTCATTTTTTTTTCAGTGGTTGTACTTTTAATGTAACATCATACCTTGCAAAATAAATATGTGAAAGATAAGGGATTGCAGGAAAGAGATGCAGGGCCAAGAAAGAGGAGAAAGGTAACAAAGGGCATGAAAAAATTTAGCACTTATATTCTTTCACTGTAATGCTAAATCCTTCTATTGTATCTCTGTGTATCCTCTCTCCTTTTCTCTCTTCTTCTCTTCCTTTTTCCTCTTTTTTCTTCATTTTTTCCTCCTGTATTTCCTCTGTCTTCAAAATACAATCAAAAATAAAGATTATCCTAGCAGAATAAGGGTTGTATTGAAAGTAAGAGATCCTTTTATAATTCACAGCGTTTAGTCAACACAAGTGTAACACAGTTAAGGTCTGACTTGGCTAGGAGTTTGGGCTTATGCTACTGAATCACATTGACCTTAACTGTGAAAAGGACAAAGGTGGAGGAATTATGCCACTACAGTTTCTCCAATTACAGATTTGTGCTTCCCAGTGAAATATTCATTATGGAATTTTATTCTGCGATGAGAGATCCATACCCAAAGCACTTCCAGACATCCACCATACCACACTGTATCAGAAGCAAACCTGACTTTCCAAGGCTCTAATGTGGCAAAGGAGAAACGAGGCTGCAGCTATTTAATAGTACCCTGAAGTCTGGTGCTCCAGGCAACTGCCTACCAGCTGACAATTTAGTTTGGAATATCCTAGCAATTTTGCAATTTTATATCCATAGCAGTCATATTTACTTCTGAAATTGCGCTTCAAGCAATTTTTTTTAATATGCTGAAATTACAGTTTACACACACACACACACACACACCTATATCAACATAGAAATATACTTATCAAAGTCAATTTAATTGCATTTATGAAAGCATCTTAGTAAATTACATGTTACTGCATTCAAGACCTATTGAATTTTGGGGGTATCTACCATAAATCACTTTGGAAAGAAAGAAACAAACCCAAAATAAGGTGTTCTGCCTACTTTTTAATGCTAATATGTAACAATTGTATTTTAATTTTATGAAAATTTATACAAGTACTAACTATCTAAACCTCATGATTCCTATATGTCACATGGATAAATGTATAACATAAGTTCTACTCTTCATCTTTTTGGCAAATCGTGAACAATCTTTTAAAAAGGAATGCAGGATTTAAAATAGCACCTTGATTTCCTTAATTTTCATGTGATTTTCACGACTAATTTTAGCAAAATCACTCGTTTCATTGTAGCTGTACTATAGAAGAGAAAAACTAAAGATCAATACTAGAAAATTTTGTAGTGTATATTTTGTATCTAGAAAGACAACATGCTTAAGTTCATGTCACCCCCAAACTGTCATGTCACTATATTTGGACATATATTGTGGGGGAAAAAACAAAAACAAAAACAAAACAAAACAAAACAAAAACCTAACTTACTGGGTGCATTCATGCTGTTCTGAGCAACAGTCATGCTCATCTAGAAAACTGATTCTTTGAAAGGAGTTACTGTCAAAGCCAGTGGCTGAACGGCTGGAAGGTGACATTTTCCCTGATGTGGTAACATATGTTGAAGTAAGAATTTCAGTAGTTCTCCAGGTACCTACCCCAAAGCTGCTTTATGTTTTTTAAAGTTTAGCAAGCTGTTATTCTCCAATACGACATTTGCTTTTTTTTCTCTCTGTCCAAAATAGCCTTTCCTTTGAGAATGAATCTCTCTCTATCAGAGAGCTCTAAAACATAAATAACATCTAAGTAAAACACCTAATATTTTTCAAATAACAATATGTTCCCTAGAAAAAGAGATGTAAATTGTTAGTAAATAACATCGTAGACATCCCTTATTTATAATCAGCTTAAATTATATAGAGCATAATTCTAAAATCTGGATAAAGTACTATTCCATGAACTGGAGTGTCTCAAAAAGTGAGGCAGAACCAAAAGCAGCTGCTGAGCCCCTCCTTCCAGCAAGTGTCTGTCAAAGGGACTGTCACCACTGACTGTGAATCCTGTTTGTTCCAGTGTTATGATATGAAAAGAGAGCAAAAGTGTGTCAACAGGACAGATTTTACATACTGGAAATAAGAAGGAAAAAGCACAGCAGAGATCTTTCATCTTGTCAATGGCTCTTCATCAAAATTCTGATCATATTCCCTTCATTTCTGATCCCGCCACTCTCCTCTGCCTTTATTCTTCTTCCTATTCTGTTCCTTGTTCTGATTTATCTCTCTCCATAGCTGAAAACAAAATTCTATCTCCTTTGCATTGACAGTGAGCTCAATTCTTTCATGAAATGCTACACTGACATAGTTGCTCTTGTAAGGAACAGCTTGGTGCCCTCTGTATGAAGAAAAAACTTTGACATTTGCATTTTTTAAGATAAAGGAAGGCAAAACTACATGTTCAAGTTGAAGTTCTGTTTCTTCTGTGTACACATAACTAAGTTATATAGGAGCATTCTTGTAAATCCTAGTAATTGCTGACTCTTCATTTCTCATCGTCTGCAGCTTGCTTTCTGTATTGTCACAGGTCTTTAACAATCACATTAAAATTGTAGCAATGCCTTACACTGCTGCTTTTCTCAAGAGAATATTTAATATAAGAAATAAAGACAGAAGAAAGAAAATACTGGGTCTAGGAAATTAGAATTTCAGAACATGGATAGCAAAACAATGACAAATTTGCTTATAGATTCACATCAGGAAAAGCTGGCATCTTTATTAAGCTGTGTGAAGCCTCAAATTTGTTTATGCTGTAAAGTTGTCCTGTAGCCTCACAGCATTTCAGCAACATACAATACTCTCCCACTAAGGCTCTCATGTTTCTGTATAGGCTTGAAGAAAGATCCAGACAGCAAAGAAAACCCCCCACAGACATGTGAAAAACAGTGTTCTTTAACCCCTTCAATGCAGAAACCACATAACCTCCAACACACTGCTATCACTCAAAAATGCATTTTTTAGTCACTTTGAACCTGAGGGAATGTTAGGAAGGCTTCTGTCACACCAACTGCATTTTTAACGTTCCTGAAATACTGGCAGTTCTGCTAATAAGGTTGCAGAATGAGGAGTAGCCCTAAACTGACCAAAAAATCATGTAAAATTGTAACTTGTACTATTTTGAACTGACTGCTATGTCTAATTTAGCTCACAATCTTCATTAATAATATGTGACAGGCAGAACTGAAATTCCGCTTGAACTTCCTTTTTTTTTTTTTTATTTTTTCTTTTTATTTTTTTATTTTATTTTGTTTTGTTTCCCCATATTCCCCCCCCCCTCCCCCCCTTTTTTTTTTTTCCCCTTTTATCTTCATAGCATGTATTTACTTACACTTGTAAAAATAGGTATTGAATCAACACAGGGATTCTCACCTGGTAACAGTTTTCATTTCTATTTTAGGTAGAAGTAAATGTCAATGGAAAACAAAATTACTGCACATTAAACCTAGGTAAGCTACATTCCCTGACATTTGTTTCCTGATTCTGTGTAGCATTAACCCTGCATGTTGTGCATTAACCCTTTCAGTAATGCAAAACTTCACATCCCATACACCATAAAAGCAAAAACATTTCCATGGGAGTTAGTACAAAGTTCCAGCAAGTCTGCTGCCTTGCCTCTGACAAGGACTAGTAAGATGACTCAGTAAAACTTGTACGAAACAGGTAAAGTAGATGGAGATCTTTCTCTGATATGTACTTCTACCTTGATTTGAAAGGTTTAACCACATTGTTTTTAATACAAGAAAGGAACATCTCTTGATGAATGTATTTAAATCTTTCAGAACTGATTTATACTTCAGCATTCAAAACATCCTGAGGCAACAAATGAATTACACGATTCTCTGTTTTGTTATGTATCTGTTTTGAACATTCTACATTGTAGTTTCACTGTCTGCCTCATCATTCTTGCATAATGAAAACACAACATTACTTGTAACTTTACAGACCTTATCTGTATTTCCTTTTGTATTTTCTTTTTCAAACCAAAAAGCTTTTGAACTGAGTCCTGTGCACTTTTGAAAACTAAAGTGCTGCTTCTCATGAGTTTTCTCCTTAGTTGTTCCAAGGAGCTACTATTTATATGTCCTAAACTTTGATTGCTGTCATGTTCCATCAAAACACTTACCTACTTGACATACAATAACTGCGGTTTTGTGATTGTCTTGGCTTCATCATCTTTCTAGTCTCCCTTATAGTTTTATCAGCATCTTAGATAGGTGATCCATAGTACAGTTGTACTATTATATTCTCCCTCTGAGTCAACAGCTTAATATCCTGCTTGATAGACCTACTTCTACACTAACTTATATGACTTCATATTTTGGTTTCTCTACCTTCACTGAATTTGTAGAAGTTATTTAAGTGCTAAGTGAATTTTCTTGCCAAAGAGAAAACTTGTATTATGGTACATTTACTATATCATGAGCACCTGAACCTCATTCATACAAACAATGCCAATATTGCATCTGGGATGATAACAGCCAGTTTTTTATAGATGCCCAGGACAGTAAAATGAATATTTTCTGAACTGTGTGTATTATCCTCTGCGTATATTCAGGCAGCTATGCTAACAAGCCTGGAGGGCAGCACCAGGCCCATCCTGGCCTACTCTGTAGTTACGTGCCCCACAGCCACTGCTGGGCCACCAAGGGAGCTGTGAAACAAGCCAGAGTTACACTGAAAGATACATATTATTCTCTCAAGTGGGAGCCTCCATGGAGGCTAAATTTCTCTAAATTTCTGGTCAGGAGGTTTATTATGGAAGTGTCAGTCCTTGCTTTTCATTTGCTCATTCTTTCTTACTCTCTTTTACTCATCTCCAGCCTTTTTAGGGAATCCACTGCTGACCCTGATGGATTATGGCTCTAATTCAGGTCCATCGGTCTTATGAAACTTTTTTTTCCAGTTATGCTTATATTTAAAATCTGCCATTTGTGGTCTTTCAATGGGTAACAGTAATTCAAGTCCCATTGTAAGTCCTACTGCAGCAATAGGAACCTTTATATTGACTTTATAGATACTGAATGAGATTTATATTGCTGAATAAAAGTAGAAATGTAAACGGATCCTCATGGGAAAAGCAATTCCTCATTGCTACCTTCTGTTAAGAAGAAAAATAAAAAAGTAATTCTCAAATGAAGCATATCAATATTTTTTTAATAAATGAATACACCCCATCTTGTATTCTTCTTTTTATTCTTCTTGTCTTGAGTATTTAATTAAATAGATGAGGCATGTTATATGTTCTAAGTAGTTTATGCATGGATATTATCTTCATTTGCTATAACCTAATGAGAGAAAAGAGGAATGAAAAATGACCATTTATTTTAACAAAATTAAAAACATGTCAGTGATGAGCATTTAATAACCTTGACATTACCCTTTCCTAAATTAGGCTAAAGGAGTAAACTGCAAGACAACAAAGATTATATATATGTATATATATATACAAAGAATATAATGGAATGTATATATATTCCATCTTCTTTAAATGTTAAGAATCAATGAAATGCATGTTTTGAAGGAATGGCTTTCTGAATGAAAGCATCCTCCCACTCAAGTAGTAACAAGATGCTTAGCTTTTATGTAATGTCACTTTTCATCTATAGATGCCATAGTGCTTTGTTCAGGCCACCTACAACTGATGCCTAACAGCCAGGAAGGACTTGTCTCAGCTGCAAATATAGTTAGCAGGGCTTCAGCAAAGCTGTATAACAAATAGCCTGAGCTGTCTGACAAGCTCTTCACAAAGGTGCTGGATTACTCACATAAAAATGGTACCAACAAGAAAAGCAGTGTAAAATTGTAGTATCTGGGACATCATAGCTCAGCAGTGACTACAGTATGCCTACATTTACAAAAATATATTCATAGTTTAGACAGAGAAAATTTTACAGCTAAGACTATAAACATGATTTTTTTTTTTTTTTTTGGTGATGAAATGTCTTAGTTATGAAATTAGTATTGTACCCTGAGTAGATATGTACTCTTTAGAATAAGGCTCCTCTGTAAAGAAAATAATTTTTCACACGACATGGATTAGTCATTTGAAAATATCTGCTCTATTGAACACTCTTGCTTGGATTACTAAAATATAAAATAATAAACAGCACACAGCATAAATAAAAGGCAATCCATATAATATAAAAGCAAACTAGAATTCAAGGAGAATCAGTGAAGTTAATCAGATAAGAGATTTCAATGTTTACATTTTTCTCTCTATAGCAATCTACGTAATCATTCAAAAAAAGGACAAAAAGGAAGAAATGAAAGCATCTATTTTTTTAAATAAGATCAATGGAACTGTGCTTTGAAATGGGGAAAAGAGAAAAAAAGAAAGATAAAATGCAGGTCTTTTTGCTTTACTGGAAGCATTTAGTAATTAGATTGCAGCTGCAGTTTATGAGATTCAGGTATAGATTTTTGCATGACCGGGGCTTCTGTTCGGTGTCCTTGGTTGAGAGAGAAAGTATATTTCAGAAAAAACAACAACAAAAAAAGAATTCATTACTTTTTTTCATCTAAAAAGTTCTATGCTTGTTTATGTTAGATATTATGCCATATCATTACTATTTATAAATGCTAAGCAAGAGAATGTGAATATGCTGATGTTTTGTGCAACGTTCTCCCAGTGCATTTGTTAAAACAAGTGGGAAATAAATATGAAAATGGGAATATAATTTAATACCTGAAATCTACAGATTAGGTGTGAGAAATTAAGCTCCGCCAGTCTTCAGACTCCCTGAACAGACTTGCTAGCAAGGTGAGTGTGAGGCCACAAAGTTTTGAAGGACATCATATACCTAGGAGACTGTATTAGCTCTTGGGTATGTCCCATTTGAGCGGACTGAATTTACTCAACTTAAACACTCTGCATGATTTTTGTGCCCTTGTCTTTCTTCAAGGGACACAGTGCCTCAAGATGATGCATACAGTGCAGGTGCAGGTTACACTACTTAGTCAGTAACTCCTTATGTATTGAATGCCATGGAATTAAAACAATGTTTAGACAACTGGTAAGATTTTGCTACTCACTTCCGTGTAATACCTGAAAAACACTTGGGCACTTGGGTCATGATGAAGACAAAGGAGATTCCCTACTTTATTTATATATCACGCTTACTAAGGGGAGGCCAAATCCAAGTACAGTATGTGGCTGAAAAAAAAATAGGAAAAAAAAAAAAAGTCTAAAATCTTTTATGTGCATCCATACAACTACATTGTTATTCATAGCAACTCAGTTCCTGAGAAATGAACCAATCCAGTTTTCCCAACCATGAGAGAGGGGCTAGAACTAGATGATATTTAAGGTCCCTTCTAACCCAAACTGTAATTCTGTGATTCTATGATTCCTGAACCCAGAGATAAAGTTGACCCAAGAATGCAAGTATTCTGCATGTGTGAACAGTCTACAGCTTTTCTATTAGTCTGGTTTCAGTGATTTTAGCAATTACCTTTTGTTTTATTCACATCCTTTGGCTTCTACTATTTTCATTTTCCCTTTCTCCTGCCAGTCCCTTAATCAGCCTCTCTGGGAACATACCATGCCCACAGTATATGAACACCTCACAAACATTAATGCCTTTTTATCTTCACCCTTGCGAAACAGAACAGTGCTAACTCACATTATAAGAAGAAAAAACAAAAGCACAGAGAAAGAAAATGACTTGCCTGTCAATGGAAACAAAATCTGAAATAAAATCAGAAACTAAGCCCGAATGTTCAGGCTGCCCAATGCTTTAACCTTAAGTCTACACTTCCTACGCGCTACCAGACAACCTAGAGCACTCATCGTTTTGGCTGCACATGAAAGAGATTCTTGATGTCATCTAATGGAGGTGCCTCTGCTGAGAGCCTGGGATCACTTGTCAGTGATAACAGAAAAACTCTCTCTCAAAGGAAAATTTTGAGAAACAAAGTTGGGAGCATCTCTCTTCCTTTCCCTCTCTCTTCCTCTCAAGCAAGGATGCTTGGGCTTCTAAATCAGGCACCCAAACTAGCTTTCTAAAGTAGACAGTATGAGTCATTTAGATGACTTAAAATGCCCTGTACTGATCCACAAAGAGAATCCCATAAAGTTTTCCGTGTCTCTTTTAACTACCCACACATACGGATCACTCATCACAGTGCTATCTAAATGCCTGGTTGAACCAGTCGCGTTAATTTCTGTGTTTGAAAATTGAATCTTGACTACTGTTTTTTGCATACATTTCTAGGATTTTTTCTGCTTTTTACCCAAAATGAAGAATGCCATTCTGTTGCAATAAAGAGAGGTGAAGTGGAGGCGTACGTGATCACCACCAGTTCCACAACAACTCCCACCTCTCTGGCAATCCACTGACTCTCCCCAGAGCATTATCTGCCTATTGATAATCCTCTATCCTTTATCATGAGACACAATAAATTCAGTTTCCCACATGCTGCTTTTCTTCTTTTTCTCTCTTGTCTTGTAAGATGTTGGAGGTTTAAAAAGTATAGTATTTTGGATTTTTCCCTGTGGTATATGTGTTGGACTCTCTGATAACAGAATCACCCCTCACCCCTTTGTCCACGCTTTGGAAAGTACCACTTACAGATGTATGTGTACATAAAACAATACACGTTTAGCTCAGGTATTTTCTGCTAATCCACCCTCCCAGCATACACAGTGGGTGGAAGGAAGATGAAATGCCCTTAACCCAACCATCTGTGGCCAGCAGCGTGAGGAAGGTGATTGATCCCTTCTATGCTGCCCTAGAGAGGCCCCATCTGGAGTACTGAGTCCAGGTCTGGATCCTGCACCTCAGGAAAGAGGTGGAGATTTTGGAATGCATCCAGAGGAGGGGCACAAAGATGATCAGAGGGCTGGAGCACATTTCTTCTAAAGACAGGATGAGGAAGATGAGCTTGTTCAGCTTGGAGGAGAGAAGGCTCTGGGAACCTCATTGCAGCCTTCCAGTATTTAAAGGAAGCTTATAAACAAGAGGGAAATCAACTTTTAACATGGGTTAACAGTGATAGGACAAAGGGGAATGGTTTTAAACTAAAAGAGGGGAGACTTAGGTTATATGTCAGGAGGAAGTTTTTCACTGAGAGGGTGGTGAGGCACTGGTAGGAGCTGCCTGGAAAAGTCGTGGGTGTCCCGTCCCTGGAGACGCTCAAGGCCAGGTTGGATGGGGGCTTGGGCAGCCTGAACTGGTGGGGGGCAGCCCTGCCCATGGCAGGGGTTGGAGGAGGGGGCTGGGCTT
The DNA here is from genome assembly GCA_037305975.1 of Chrysolophus pictus. Classification (NCBI taxonomy): domain Eukaryota; kingdom Metazoa; phylum Chordata; class Aves; order Galliformes; family Phasianidae; genus Chrysolophus; species Chrysolophus pictus. The sequence continues at coordinate 79,569,906 of CM074576.1, forward strand.
TGAGGTCTCTTCCAACCTGAGTCATTCTATGATTCTATGATCCTGTGATGTATCTCCGTGTGGGCAGCCCTGCGCATCTCTTCCTGTGAGCGTGCACTTGCAGAGTTAGTGTTATGGAAAAGGGAATGCCTAATCCCCAGCAGGATGGTGTAGAAATTTGGTCAGATTTATTGGGGGAACACCAGTATTTCACAGAGTTATGTTCCATAGTGCACTTGTTTGGTGCTATAAACATCTGCAAATCACTATTTATTTTGTGAAGTAATTAACATTCCTAATTAGATGCACCTTGCAGCTGCTGTTAATTGGCAACAACACAGTTACATTTTGATGCATATCTTCAGAAGAGTTACGGTGGAGAAGAAGAAAAAAAAAAAAAAAAAGAGGAATCTGAAGGGAAGGAAATAAAACTGTTCCCACACAGTTCAGAGAGTTCGCACAAAGAAGATCCCATGGCAACAGCGAGGCCCACAGTTTGCCTTATAAAAAAAAAAAAAATAAAAAAAAATCCAAGAATAGATAATGTATCATCTCCTCCGAAACAACACTTCGCTTCGGAAGCCGACGGGCGGGGGAGGGAGCCGCGGTTGCCCCGCTGCCCGCGCGGGGCCGGGGGCCGCCCGCTCGCGGGGAAAGCGCAGCGCCCGCAGCGCGGGGGGAGGTGCGGGGCCGCTGCCGGGAGTTCCGCGGGAGCCCTCGGAAGGACCCTCCTTCGCCACCCACCTCTCAAAAAGAAAAATAATAATTAAAAAAAAAAATTTAAAAAAAAAAAGAAAAAGAAAGAAGAAAGAAATCGGCCTCCCAAAGTGCTGCTGGAGGCGCGGCGAGTGTCGGAGCGGCCATGGGGTGGCAGCAGCAGTCCCTCCTTCCCTGCTCGCAACGGAGCGCATTCAATCCAACGCGGCGCTCGTGTAGAAGCACTGGGATCGTTCGTGCACTGCAGTTTCTCTCGCCTCTCTCCCTCTCTTCCTTTTCTGCTCCTTAGGATATTTTGGGTGGATTGTGGTTACCCATCGGGATCTCCTGCTCGCTGCTCATCACTTGGGACCTCCGCCGGGGATTGGGATCGTTCGGGGCAAGAGGACAACCGATTTTTTCCTTTCTTCTTTTCCCTCTGGAGATTTTTCTTTTCCCTCCACTCCCCCTCCCCCGTTGGCACGGCGGTGAGGAGCCGGGAAGCGCCCTCCCCCGGCACCCCCCGCAGCAGGAAGCCCCGTCGGGCCGCCGCTCCCAGTACTCGGTGCGCGCAGCCCGGCCCCGGCCCCTCGGACGCGGATCTGCCCCCAGGCCGGCCGCCCCTCCTCCCCCCGCCGCACCTGGATGGTACCTCCCGCCGGCGAAGCGGGCACTTTGTGAAGTAGGAAGGAAGGGGCGACTCGGGGGGGAAGGCGGGAGGGGGGCGCCGGAGTCTGTATGGAATTACCTGCGCCCGCGGCGGAACTGGGTACGGCGGATGGCCGGGCGCCGCGTCCTCGGCACTCGTGGCGAGCGCAGCCCCGGGACTGAACGCGGGGCTTCTCCGGCCGGGAGCGCAGCGTTGTGACCGGATCGCACCGGAGGGACAGCGAGGAGGACTCTTGCGGGTAAGGTCATTGCGAGAGCGCGGCAATGCTGAACTTGGCGGCGTGGGGCTGCGGTGGGCACTTGAGTGCGTGCTGCATTAGCCCGGGGCGGGGGGATCCGGCCAGCGGCAGCAGTGACTGCAGCGGGATTCCGGGGAGAGCTTTTTGCCATCAATCAGATATGGGAAAAATCCCCTTCTACCCTCCTTCCCGCACCTTCTGGGCTTCAATTTTTCCTTTTTTTTTTTTCCTTTATTTTTTTTTCTTCTCTTTCTTCCCCCTCCCCCCCCTTAATATTTTTGGCTGAGGAGGGGATGTGATTGTAACGAAGCTCTCGGTGGCGGAATGCATTAAATCCTGAGTCGGCTCCCACCCGCCGCTTAAAACAAGTGTCTCCAACTCCGGCATTCTGCTGCAATGGAGGCAGCGAATCCCGGCTCTCAAGTTGTTAAACTTTAAGGTGGCGATCGCTGTGAACCGCGGCTCGCTGCTGTGGTGCTAAGGGGGTTAATGGCACTAGCGGTGGTGGGGGATTGCCATCGTTCCCGTGCATCCTGCAAGGAAACTGTGAACTGGGAGGCGATGAGGGGAAAAAGGAAACACAACAACCTCGTCCTAAGTGTCACTAGGCTGGAAATCTCCCTTCCACCTGCTCCTATACGGTGTTTTTTTCCACCCAGTAACTCACCTGCGGGAACCTCAGACCACGTGCACGGGAGTTGCAGATTTGCAAACAGAGATGCTATCTGCGGTGCTTCGTGCATCTGTGCTGGGGGCTGCGTGGGAGTCATCCCTCTGTTGGCTGTGGTGTGAGCGAGGAAAGGAGAGGAACGAGCGGCTGAGAGCACAGGGGAAGCACTTCAGCCTGTAAAGACTTAAAGCGACGCACCTCGCTCGTTCTCTGCAAAATCGGTTCTGATAGAGGGGATGGGGGAAGGCTGAAGGAACGGGTAGCGATGGCGCTGCACAGTGCGAGGCACCGCAGCGCCAAAGTTCCATAGTGTGCGCGGAGATCTATACCCTTCTGTGCTGCCCGTGGCTTCATGCATAATGGATGGGCGAAGATATGCAGATCTTTCCGTAGGAAGATGGATGGATTTGTGGAGGGGAAAAAAAAAAAAAAAAAGGAAAAAAAAAAGACGGTGATTATGTAACTTGATTACATCAGTGGCGTCAGTCGCCGATAGTGCGAGGAGGTGCTCGCACCGCCAATCGATCACTTGGAGGAACTTTGCGGCGGGGACCCGGGCGGAGCAGGGGAGATCCCCGCTCGCTGCTGGCCGTGCCGTGCCGGGCGGAGCTCTCCGCTGCCTCCTCGGGATCCCGGGGAGCCCCGCGGGACGGAGCCCGCCGCCCGCTCACCGCAAGGTCACAGCGGCGTCTCCGGAGCGCGGCGACAGCTGAGCGGGGGAGGAAGGCAGCCGAAATCCAGCTGATCTTCCTCGCCCTTCCCCCTCACCCGCCTCCGTAGGCGAGGCTCTGCTGACCGTCTGCAAGGCAGAGCCGTGCTGCTTCCCTGTGGGCAGGTGCGCGGTAGGGATCTCGGCTCTCTCGGGGCGCAGCGTCAGCAGCAAGCAGCTGCTGGGCGACCGACTTTGGGAAGAAGTGTTGGCAGGTGTAAGAGCCTAACCTACCTGTTACATTGACATTATAACCTGAAGGGTGGTCCTTGGGTTAGAGCTGGAGAATGGGCATCCGGGAGTAAGAAGGTGAAGAGCAGAGGTGCTGCGAGAGTCCCATTGGTTTAACTCGGGTGGGCTTTGCGAGTGAATTACTCACAAAGAGAGCAGTATCAGGACAGCCTTTATTTTAATACCCATTTTAGAATCATGCGTCTCTATTTCTATCTATTCTGGGGGGGGGAAAAAGTACTCCTTGAGGACAGATAAGCTTGCAAAAGCGCTGCCGAGGCCCTATGGATGCATTTTCTGAAAAAATGTAAGCCTGATGAAATCTTAACAGAGCTGAAATAAGTGATCTTATCATCGCTGGCCTATGTCCTTCCCACTTCACTCTGGATTCGTTCTAGCAAAATTTCTCTTAACACCTTTTCACTTACAAAGAGGTGAGGGCAGAGTGGGTTTTGCATCTCTTGATAAACATGATCTCCACATACCTATTTTTTATCACATTTAATGCACTATCAAACTTGCAGTAATTTTACCATGGCAGTAGCCTGAAAAATCTTTTTTTTTTTTTTTTTTTCCCTGAGCTTCCCTGAAAACATCAGTATTTTAAAGTTGCATTAGCAATAGTTTATGTCTATTTTCATATTTCTTGAGAATAAGCCTGGGCAAGCACTAATAAATCTAGCTAATGTTTAGAGTTTGACATCCATAGAGTATAGTGAGTAAATTGGAAAAAATGGCTATGAAGCTAACTCTGTTTCCATCCTTCAGGGGTCAGAATAACACTATGGTGTTGGCAACTCCTATGCATTGCTACATCTTGTGTAATTTTCAGAAATGTCCATAGCACACCCTGCTCCGTCACACATGGTTACAGGCATGCTCTTTGCCATTAATTCCTGACAGGCCTTGTTGTGGTAGATGTGCTACATGCCTGTGCTGCTCTTCCTAAGAAGAACCCTATAGTCTGCAAAAAGTGTTATAAAACCTGGGATGCAAAAGAGGAGGCATTAACAGTGTGGGAATATTTCATCAGATATGGTTGTATGATCTGGTGTGCTGGATGCAAGGATTTAAAAATCTAGGATGATGGAGAGTCGTTAACAACCAAGTTTTATCTGTAGATTAATTTCATCATTGTAGTTAGCAATAGTTAATAAAAATAAAAGTTTCAGGTCCAATGCATTATCCATTCAATTTGCACCCAGTATAGCTTCTTCGAGAGGACAGTTTTCGTTGCTGAAGTAAAACTGTAAATCACTCAGATAAATTGTGAAATATTTACAGAAATCATTCCCAGACTCCAAATCTCAGACCACCAAAAGCAGTGAGAGTTTGGCTGCACATTCCTTGGTAGCTCTGGGAAGTCACCTTTTGAAGATTCATCCCAGTGCCTCCCTCTGAAAGAGCAGGCTTCTGCCTGCTGCTGTCACTGTAGGCAGTAGACTTGTTTTCCTGCTTGTAGAAAAAACTGAAGCACATGGGGCAGATCTTAATGAAGCTCCTTTTCCTTTCCAGTGATATTCTTGTAAAGGATTCAGCATACGTTCTGTGGCCATTACATCAAACTCATGTTCTGGGAAGCAAAGCAAAAAAAAAAAAAAAAAAGGATAACAGATTCTCATTTGGTGTTTCTGCACTTACAAAGAAGTGTTTAGATATACCTTCATGTTTTGTAACAGTTATAATCTTTAGGGGCTGGGAATCTTCTTGTTTTTATAGTGCACACTACATGATAATATTGAAACAATCAATTGAAACATCGAAGCTCTGATTAATATGATTAAAAAACTACCAACGTATCTAGTGATGTTCAAGTTGTAAAGTTTAATTATAGCAGCACAATTTGCACAGCTACAGATAAGGTTGTATCAGCATTTCTATTATAAACCTCTATCTGTTCCACCCGTTGTGTCAAGGCTGCATAAAATAAGAAGAATTTACAGTAGAGACCATATTGGCTGTTTTGGGTTATGGTTATGGCCTGCTGGGTCAGTAATCCTTGTGTTTCTTTAAGTTCTTACATGTGCGCTTTCAGAAGCACCAAAACAGCCATTGGGCTCTTTCAATTCAAGTGTATGCTTGTTTTATTTTAAAATATAGGTATATATGAGATGATGGACCAGGATGCATCATTTAGTCTGTCATTTATCATATACTTTTATTTCGTTTTCATATTCTTTAAAGAAAAACAGCTCAAATGCAGCAATGAGTTCTATTTGTGATAGCTTAAAATTAATTCCCACTTGGAAGAAAGCTTCTTTTTTGAGGGGTAGGGAGGATGAATAGAAATGAAAGATTGTGTTTTATTAATTGTCATATTCAAACTTGACATAATGTCTTAAGGGACTCACATGTGGAAAACCATCCCATTGCAAAAGGGGAAAAATCTTGTTCTATTTGCCAAATCTGTGCAAGACTGAGGAAATCTGGTTCTTTGTTGGATACTCTTCTTTTTCTAGGTCTCACTGTACCTGTGTGTGTTAAAGGTACTCCTAGGTCATTTCATGGTGCTTTATAGCACACTATTTATGCCTGAATAACTAGGTCTGAAAAATGAGCCAAGGACATCAGTCTTACAGTCTTCTGCGCTTAGAAATTTCGTGTTTATAAGAACAGCACACAGACTGTACTTCAGTGATCATGGCACCAACTTAAGTAATTCTTCACATGGATTTTTAATTGGGCATGTAAGTGGATGAAAAGGAGAAAAACATCATTTTTCTGCTGGTGTAATTGATATTTCTATATAATTTTTAGTTTTGGGTGTAATTTAGGAAGTGCTCAGTGTAAGTTCTATAAGGAAACACAGAAACCTAATTCATGCATCAGGAAGACCTATACAGTCTGTACAACCAGCAGGCAAATGAAGGGTGGTAATACTTGGTGACTGGATGGCTGATGGCATCAGGAAATTGTTTGGTAATACTTATTTTCTTCAGTAGAAGGTCCATCGTCTTTTCATTCATGCATTATTTTAGTTGTGTGATGAAATCCTGATTTCTTGCTTGAGGTAAACTGAGGTACTTCTCTTTAAAATAATAAAGAGAAAGAGAAATAGAAAGAGAGAGAGAGAGAATATTTCCTATTGGCTGTTTTAGAAAAGACAGATATTTTACGTGCACCAAATTTTCTTCTGACAAAGCACAAATCACTTGAGTTTCCTGCAGAAAAAATCACAACACTCTTAATAAAGTTAGTAAAACCTCAATATCTCTTTTTCACTTGTTAAGGTCCTCTTAATATGTGTGCTTGGACTGTTAGAGACAATTGCAGCAAACTCAGTCCCAGCAAAAGTTAAGACTGCTTCAAGGAAAATGAGGTCATAGTAACGTACATCATTATAACGCACATGGAAAGGCTTCTGGTGAGGTTAGGAATGAGTTTATATGCTAGTGACCTGTCTGGATTCCCAGACCAATTGCCTCAGACTGTGAATTGTGATGCCTAAATGCTGTAAGGTGTCTGTGTCTGCCTTTGTCCATGCCACCATCCATTTGGCAGTGCGTCAGTGCTGGATTTGACTCTGAGCTCAGTGGATCATATGCCTCAAGGATAATTTCTACACTAAGATCTCTCAGTATGATGAAAACCTTGGGACTGAGCCACTGTGTCAGAAGAGGATGTGTTTGGCCGGGATGCTTTCGTGTGGCACTGATCCCTGGCAACAATTTTAGCCCTGTATCTGTCAGGTTACAGTTCAGTGCACAGAATTTCAGGATGGGAGCAGAGCACAGCTGTTACCGTATAGCACCTTGGCATTCCTGCATCTTCAACTTCTCTTCAATGCTTTCTGGCTGTTTCCTCTCAAGTTTGAGCTTATTAATTTTTTTTTTCCTAGGTTTTTTTTTTTTTTTTCCAGAAAATCTTACCTGTGCTTGGTTTAAAAATGACATAACTGGAAATGCATGGCATTTTCTTTTTTGCAAGTCGTGTGTATAATGAATGTCTGCATATCTGTCAATAAGATCTACACGTTTATTACACATAAGAAACAGAGAAGGTTTGTCTGTCTATAGAGTGTTGTTTGTGGGGTCCCATTGCTGAAGTTGGTGTTCTTACACCAATTTAAGGCAGGTTCACTTCCTCTGTACACATACAAAATATTTAGTTATGTACAAATAAATGCTTGTACCTATGTATGACTGCATATTCATACATATGCATTTACTCAAATGCATACACAGCAAGCCATAGGGAGAAGGTATTCCAGTTATTTTTTATGCTAATGTAGAAAACATAACATGATTCAAACCTTAACGTGAGATGATAGCTGTTTTCATGGGTTATTTCAATATCAACATATTTTTATGTGATCTGTGAATGTAGCTTACTTGAAGACAACACGGGTATATTTTGGAATGCCAAAACCGAAATACAGTTTAAAAGAACTATCAGAGATCACCAGTGAGGGGCTATATGGCATCTTTTGTAATGTTATAAAAATACTCTTTGGAAGGTAAAATCTGAAGGTTTCTGGTGTGTTTCCAACTGAGCAGCGGTTACTATTGAAAATCTCCTGCCTGTTATTATAGAAAAGCTTAACCAGAATGTTTGCTCAGTTCATACCAGAAGAAAACTGTATTATAAAAGGAATGTAAATCATTGTATAGTATTTCTTGCATAACACTTCACTGATAACTCTCATATTCAATATGAATAATGTGTCTACCTTTGGTCTCTCCTAATCCAGCAAGTTCTTAAGGAAAGAAGAAAGAGAGTGATGGCAAAAAGGAAAAAAAAAAACAAAAAAACCTCCATATGAAAGGATTCCGATCTGAAGAAAGAAATTGAAGTTTTTTTATTATTCAGAAAATAAGCAAAACATGATATGGGAGAACAGAGCATGCAGTAAATAAACGTGAAGGTTACTGAAAGATACTTAGGGTTCTCTTACACGTTGTTTTTCTGATGGCCAGTACAATTAAATTGTGACAAATCTAAAATGAGGAAAGAAAAGCACTCCTTTGTATAGTTCATTCGAATTATTTGACTTTTACTGGCAAAGATACAATGAAGAAAGACATCAGGTAGGATAAAATAGATTAAGTCCATGAATTAAATATATATATATATATATATAACATTGTAATAGACAAGGTTATCAGCTTGGGTAACAGATATTTGGATAAGAAAGCTATCAACTTATGTACCCAAGGACCACCTGTTAACATCCAGTTACAGAGAAATTGACAGGTGTGCATCTGAAATTTCTAAAGGATGCTTCTTCTAGAGGATTTGTTTATTGGCTTCCCTTAAAGGTCTCCTGTCTAGCTACATGAACTGTGTCATTCTGTCACCAAAGTTCTTTGCTACTTATTCAGTTCACAAATCTCACAATTATAGTACTGCTTTATAAAGATTTTATTAATGCTTGCTCGTCAATCTAATTTGACAGTTAAGTATTGAGTTCTAAGGTCTTAATAGAAAGCTATCTACAGCATTCAGTATGTTTTGGATTAATTTTCAAGAGTTTTGCGCACATTTATCATCCAATTTCCTCCTCTTTGTTAGTTTCTGTATAAAGCCTCATTCTACGTCTTGTCTTTAGAATCATTGTGGTTGGAAAAGACCTTCTAAGATCTAGTCCACCTATCCACCATCACCACCATGCCCAATTAAACTGTGTCCCTACACCTTTAATAGTTTAATACTGAGTAGAATAAGGAAATATTGTAAACCTGAACAGAAATCAATAAACATTATTGACAGCATTGCCAGTCTCATCAATTTCCATCACAGAAAAATATACAACCTTCATGTATCTTTAAGTCTTTGTAGAAATGAATGTCTGGATTCTGTAAGGTTGTAAGGTTCTCTCTTATCTCTGATGCTTTCAATTACTTTGATGGGAAAAATCAGGTGGCCAAGAAGGCCTTGGCCTCTACAACTGTGTGAAAAGAGGTTGTGGCGAGGTGAGGGTCAGCCCATGTAACTAGCAATAAGTCTGGAGGGAATGGCCTCAAGTTGTGCCATGGGAGATTCAGGATGGACATTAGGAAATACTTCTCCAAGAGAGTGGTCACATGCTCGAATGGGCTGCTCAGGGAGGTCGTGGAGTCACTGACCTTGGCAGTGTTCATGAAACATTTAGATGTACCGAGATACATGGTTCAGTGGGAAATAGTGCTGATAGGTAAACAGTTGGACTGAATGATCTTGGAGGTCTTTTCCAACCCTGGTGATTCTATGATTCTATAAAACATTTAACAAATAGTTGCTAAAATATATACAATATATAACATGAGCTAGTTTGTTACAAAAATTCAGTGGGTCAATCAAATTACAAATATGTTTTAATCTTTAGTTAGATTAATGTATCCTCCTTTGTATTGCTTCTTTATGCTTTATAATCTCTAATCTATTAAAGGACAATCACATGTCTCAATGGACAGATACCATACATCTATTTCTAGCTGTTCACTTTCAAGGGACCTCTTTAATTAGTATATTGTCTGGATTGTGTCCTTTTATAATAGTACTTAATGCCTAAAACTTCTATAATAACAAATGTTATGTATAGCCTTTATTTCTTGGGCAACCTAAAATTAGTTTTGCAGATTTCATACAAAAATAGTAGAAATAATTAGGTTAGGTAGTTAAAGGGTTTTCACAAAGGCTAACATAACTTGCCTTTTTCAAGGGATATTTGCCTCCAGAAGTGACTTAGAGCAGGAAGCTAACTTAAGGATCTTAGATGTGACTACAATTCTTTTTTTTCCTTTCTGAGAGCTCCCTATAGGAAGAAAAAAAACAGGTCCTTAGCAGTGAAAATTAAATAATTCAGCATATGACAAATACAAATCAAATTAGAGATGAATAGCATCTAATTTCAGTTTACTGCTTTTATGAATTTTCCAGGACTGCTGCTATTTAATAAGGTTTACTTTAGACCTCAAAGGCCTGAAAGCATTCCACATCACTTTCAAGTATTACTTCTCTGTAAGCGTTTGCTCGTCTCAGTTTCCTGTCTCTAACATCTGGAAGGTAAAAACACTTACCCGCTTGTTTTTTTAACTGTTTCATAATCTTTATTTAAGATTTCTGTTTTAGAGTATGTGGAGTAGGGTTAGAGGAAAAGATAATGTCCTTTTCTTCCCCCACACCAATGGAAATTCAGTTTTCTGCCATTCCTTAAAAATAATGAAAAGTATTTATTCTCTTCACTACATTCCCCCATATCCCAAAGCAATTTCCATGTTGCTTGGAGAGTTTATTTCAATGTAGTTTCTTTCAATGTTTTTCATATTAAATACTTAAATTTTGGGAGGGTTATATTGAGTTAAAAGATGGCATTTTACGAATGAGATTTTAATGAAGACATCTTTTCTGTAGAAAATAAATTAGGAAAGAGAAGATAATTTCTGAGTACTTAATGCAAGTTCTTTGCAGAAAAGGACTTAGCTAAGGTCTTTAGATAAATAATACAAATATGAAAATAGTACTATGAGTCATACTGTTGGGGATGGCTAGGTCACTTGCCTGTTTCCTAAATACCACTCAGTCTTTTTAATTTAAGGTTACCTCAGTATTCATCATCTTTTTTTTTTTTTTTTTTTTTTTTCATATTGCCTAAATTAATGCTATGTAGAGCATGGCTGTATTAATAAATCAAAGGTAGCTTGTGGTTTTCCTTCTTCCCATGTTTCAGCTGTATCCCACCTTGTTAAAAGAACAATAATATTAATAATCACAGATCTTTCTGCTGTTTGCTCCTGCTCATGAATTCCTCATCCAGTGCTCAGGGAGTTGCAAGACAGACTGCTTTTGGCAGCAGCGTACACTGAATTTGACTGGGCAATCTTGAAACTATAGCAGCAAGTTTCTCGCTGTTGTTGCAGTGCATTTGCCTGCAGGATTCTGTACACTTACGGTATGATGTTTGTACAGATGAACTCTTGAGGAGGGAACGCTGGAGCAGGTCAGTTGCCACTTCTCAAGGAGATAATCCCAGAGGCTGACAGATCTTTCACATAGCAAATCTCTATCATTTGGTTTAAGTCCTGCTACCAGATATGATAAGCCGTTCTCAGTGCCAGTTTTTTGGCTTGCTTTCAGCCGATGGATTGTGCCCCTGGCCAGGCCCAAGAGCTCAGTGGTAATACCTCTGCATGTTCTCCATCGCCCACAGGCCCTGTACCTTGCAACTTGTTCTCTGTAGTGTAGTCTAATATGGAGCATGGCTTTCTCCTCTGAAGACACTTATGTTTGCTGATGAGGAATAATAACTAGTGATGCCAGGGTAAACCGATTTCACACAGAAACTCCTGTCAGAGCTCTGTGTTGCATCAAGAATAAGCTCAGGGTAACTTCAGTGAAGCTGTTTCATTTGGCTTTCCAGATCGAGTCCAATGTGAGCCTTCAGCATAGATATTATTGCATTAATTTTGATGAATAAAGATCACAGACGCATTACTTATTTAATTAACATAGCAAAACCCATTGTCAGCAAGCAAAGAAGTTGTATTCTATAGCCACTGTAATACAATCAGAAGAGCATACTTTATGGCTGGGAGAATATAATTTTCTTGTTAAAAATCTTTGATGTTTCTTTAAGGATATAAAAGAACAGGAAATGTGTAAATAAGGCTTGCCAGCCATCTTAATTGCCTACCATTAAAATGAATCTTATAGTTTTAGTTTATAATTATTTTGATGTCTTTCAAATAATACTGATGTTTATATACATGCAGCTATATAAACAGGTATATACATGAACATATGTATCTTTTATTATTAAATCATTTCAATATTGGAAAAAAAAGCCATAATGCCATTTTTTCACGACCTCTACCATTATTTTTGTCATTATTTACACTGTGGAATGGTATTTAATTACAGTGTTTAACCACGTGTGTTCATGGCATTCAAGAGCCCTGAACCAGACATTGCAATACCAAGACCTGCACAAAGTCTTGTGTGTGTACCTGGTTCAGACCTAAAAATTTTTTTCCATCTAAGAACCTTCATGCATTACTACATGAGCTGGTTCAAAACTTCTAGCAGTCTGGAGGCTACCAGTCATCTGAATTACAGTATCTTGATGTGTGCAGCATAGGCTGGTGGCTTTGTATTAGTCCTCAGTTAATAGTACAGAGAGATTCTGTTCTGTAAAACAGAGCACTCTGTGGACTGTATATCTTAGAGATTGGCAAGAACGACTTGCTGTGTTGGTAGGCTTAAGTTAAAGTAGGAGTCAAGATGTTACCACATATTTTGTTGTGCTTAGTACCACATTGAGAAAGACTATGAAAACTAGTAACAAAATCTCAATGCAAAAGCTTAAGTGTAAATATAATACAGTACAGAATGTGTCAGGCTGTATCAGTGCTATTTGAAACATAGAAATGAATTTATTGTTTGTTTTATGGGAATTGTAGGTCTTCAGTACTTTTATTATTACATTCGGTTCTGTGATTTTAAATTTTCAGACTGCTCTCAAATAAACTTCTATGCTTATGCTTTATTGTGATGAATGAGGATATCTGAATTTGCAACTAGAGGCAATTTCCTATAGCACTGTCTTGTATTTTTTTCTACCAAATTGGCATGATATATTTTTTTCTTCTTTTTTTCTTTTACTTTGCTTCTTCAGAGATTTCAGAATACAGAAAAAATGGTAGAGTAATATGTTCCAATAACATATTTTTCCCCCACAAAAGAGGCTACCATTACTGTGTTCATTACCAAAATTGTGTAAATTCTGTGGGGTTCCATAAAATTTAGTTTGCTGGACCCAAGTGGAAGTTTGGCAAGTTGAAGCTGAAGTCACATTCAGTGGTTGGTGTTTGACACCAGTCATGATTTTCAGCAGGTTTTGTTGGTGTCTGGTAAAATAGCCTACTGGTGTTACATGGCATGTATAGTGGGCAGCTTTTAAGGTGACCACTGTCCAGAGTGCATGAATGAAACAAGAACTGTTTCATCAGTTTCATGATCAAATGGGGCCTTCACTTTCTGTGGCTGCCCGCATCTCACTTACAGTGACCACTAAATTTGAAAACAAAGTGATAGTAGAATACACCCCTTCAAACAATCCCATATTTCAAGTGCTGTGATATGGAAATACATCAGTTATGTTTAGCTGTGTGGAATTTAACTTTTGTCAGTGGAGACACTGTCACTGACATTGGTCACTATCAATGACTGTGACTCCCTTTTGCACACATCACTTACATTATTCAGAGATACAGTTGTAAAGTCATGCATTGTTCCTGCTGTTTCATTAATCAGACAGAAAATTAGCTGTATACCATCCAGATGAAGTAAGTGTAGCTGTGCAATTAGATCAGGAGGTTGGCTTTGATGAAGCTCAGCCTTATTCCAGAGGCTGACTAAGCACTGTCAGTGCCAGGTTGACAGGGGAGCACCAGGTGGTATAGCCAAGTGGTATGTTGAGTATGGGTGCTTGGAAAGCCACAGGTTCCCTGTGGTCAAGGAGTGCTGCCTCCCCATTGTGTTCAGCTGCTTAGGTACCACGTATATATGTAATAGCTAGCTGCCATGGGGAGAGCTCTGCTTAGATGGATATTAATGAAAGGCTTTTAATTACTGTGGATCTGAGAAATCTGGAGTGTCCAGTGGCCTCTGGCGTTACTTTGGGTTGCATGACAGCCCCCGTAGGGATACACATCTGACTTCTAGGCCAGTGTTAAGCCTTGATGTAACATTTGCCAAATGAACAATGGTCTTGGCTAGGGGGGCTGTTTCTCCGTGACAGTTTTTGGGGGTGAGCTGGCCATGTGCTGAGAAGGGGGATGATGTGTTGGCCTGCTCTAAGCTTTAACAGTAGTTGGAGAGCAGATCATGGCCAAGTAGCTCATAGCCCCCCCATTACCTACCAGAAGTCAGTGCTGAACTAACACTGGGCAGTGCACGTGGTCTGGAAACAACAGGAGGAAGCTGCCTTGAGTGATTCCTGCTTGACTGTACAAGCGTGTTACCTGGCTTCAGTTCCTGTGAGCATAATGGGGTGACAGCACTTTTCACCTCACAGGTCCCCTAGGGGAATAAATGCATTAAAGACTGTGAAATGTTAAGATACAATAAAAGACACTGTTTTGTGGTGTGAGGAGAGCACAAGACAGACTCCTATCTGAGAAGATGGATGGGTTTCCTTCAGGAAAACGTTACTGTGTTCTGTACTCCTTGGGAATTTGAGCTAATAATCATAGGCTCTGCAGTTGTTCCTGGGGATTTTATTATGCAGATGGTGCTTTCTAATTATTGCATTGTAGAATTCATGCACACGTGAAAGGGAAGAGTGAAATGGAGAGGGGTAATCTGATTGAATAAGAAATGCATGTTTATAAACAGTTATTTAACTCCTTATAGTGAAATAGCTCACTGCTAGCCTTGCAGCTGGGATCTAAGTCCGGCTCTTCCTGTGTTCAGAGGGTGCTCATACCCCTGTTATTGCCATTTGGAAAGCCCTAGAATCCTAACACCTGTCAATGGTGTGTTGTAGAGACAGGTCAGAGCAAAGCAAAGCTCTCAGGGCTTCCTTTGCCTCTGTGCTCACCACTGGAATAGAAGATGGAGATGTGCCTCTAGCCCAGCTCTTGTCTGGGACGTCCCTCTGATGCAGCTGCGCTTCGGGAATGATCTACAAGCCTCCTTGGTCCTATACACTCTTTCCCACAAATTGTCCTGCCAATAAGGACCTAAGAAGCAAAGGTTCGGTGAAACAATTTGAGTGGAAAACAAAATTTGCCATGGCCATATTTCCCATTTGCAGGAAATGCAAATAGCACTCCAACAAATAATGTTTGTTCAGCAGATTTCAATTAAGAGTGTTATTACCTTTAAAGGCCAAGCTGGACTTTCTCCATGAGAGTTGTTTTTATATACTCTTGAAATGTAACTCCATGCAGTGACTTTACATGGACAAAATGTATCTGCTGATATCCTTAGACATCTTTTATGGTGGTGTTGTGGGGAAAAAAAAAAAAAAAATTGTGACATGTCCTGTTTGAAATATCATCTGTGTCTTCTGTGGAAGGAGATAGGTATTCTGGTTAGTGTTTGGACGGGAATAGGGGTTTTCATGTTGTTGGAGGAATTATTATTTCTTTCCATTACAAGATTGCCCATAACAGAATGGTTGCCCATTCCCTCTGCACTGCACACACTCAAGACCTTTATACACATCTTACAGGAGACAGAAATTGCACAGAAACAGCTGGGGAGAACATTCAATAAGAAAATCATCTTGGCAAAACTGTTGACGGCAGTCATCAGCTACCACTTCCTTCTCAATTTTTTCATAGGTGTCACAGCAGAAAGGGGATTTGAATGAAGAGAGGTTGGAGTTCACTGCCTTTTTAGTCTGCTTGGATGATTGAGGAAGGCTATATAAAGGCAACTCAGGCTTAATCTCATACCAGCCAATTCTCAAAAATGGTAAGGTCATTCTGCTTGAAGAGCATAAGCTTCCATGATGCTAGACCACTTGCAGAAGCCATCTAAGAGAAACAACAGTCTGGTTTTGATTGGCTATCCCGGTAGATAACTTCATAAAATCACTGAATCATAGTATTGTTTGAGTTAGAAGGGACCTGTAAAAGGCCATCAGGTCCAAACCTCCCTGCAGTGAACAGGAACATGCACAGCTAGATCAGGTTGCCAGAGACCTGATTCAGCCTTGCCTTGAAAGTCTCCAGAGATGGGGCATCAACTACATCCCTAGGCAACCTGTTCCTGTCCTTTACTACCCTTATCTTAAAAAACATTTCCCTGATACGCGGTCTGAGTCTCCCTTCTTTTAGTTTGAAACTATTTCCTCTTGTCCTGTCACAACAGACTCTGAAAGGCCACTCTCAGGTCACATTGCAGCCTTCTCTTCTCTGGGATGAACAGCCCCAGCTCTCACCTTGTAGGAGAGGTGTTTCATTCCTTGGATCATTTTTGTGGCCCTCCTCTGGATGCACTGCACAGGTCCATGTCTCTCCTGTACTCCACACCTGGATGCAGTACTCCAGATGAGGCCTCACCAGCACAGAGTAGAGGGTCAGGATCACCTTCCTTAACCTGCTGTCCATGCTTTTTTTGATGCAGCCCAGCATATAGTTGGCTTTTTGGGTTGCGAGAGCACATTGCTGGCTTGTGTCCAGCTTGCCATCCACCAAAACCCCCAGGTCCTTTTCACAAGGCTGTGCTTCATCCTGACGTTCCCCAGTTTGTATTGATTGTGGAGGTTGCCAAGACCAATTTGCTCCAAGTCACATCTGTTCTGAACAGATGTGGAAATTTCTGCACAAATTTCTGTAAGCCTTTCAGAATTCCGTGAACTAGATCTTTCACCCATGAATGAAATTCCAGCATTTTAACTTCAGGAAACAGAAAAATAAACTGTCACTGAGGGAACATAATTACACAGTATTCAGAGTATTTAAATAGAATATTTGAGTGCTAAGTTTGAGTTAGACTGTTATCCACTTTTTTTAAGAAAGCACTTTTTAATAAGTTTTAATCATTTTGAATTTGAAGAATTTTCATTTCTAATTGAGGTTTTGTGTCATTTTACTTTCTTAATAATTAGAAGATCATGTCGTATCAAATGAAACACCTTACGATAATCTGTGTATATCATCATTAATACCTTTATCAGTCTGAAAGAATGAATTGAAGTATTGCTCATAGATCATCATGTCTACTTCTGAAAAATGCATTGACCTATAAATTGTCCTCCAACAGCCAGACTCAAACTAGACAGGAGGTACTAAAAGAAATTTGTAAAAAGATGTCTTCTGAATGATGGGTGTTTGCATAGTAAAGCTGAGTCAGAAAAAGGCTATTCAAAGTCTTTTTTTTTTTTTGTTTTTGATAAATCTTAAAAAAGATTTTACAGTTTTCTTTTCCTACTATGAATTAACATAAATCACATATGAGGTATATTTAACTTCTTTTTTCTGCCTAGTTACTTCCATGTGAAATAGGACACTGATGGAACATATGCTAACTACCACGTGAATTTATAGATATACATTCCTGGTGCCACATTAATTTTTACATAAAATGTAGTAAAATTGTTCAGCAGATGAATGATTTCTGGAAGAAATCATCTTTTCTTTCTTTCTTCCTTTCCTTTTTTTTTTTTCTTTTTCTTTCTTTCTTTCTTTCTTTCTTTTTTTTTTTTAAGATCCATTTTACAGAGTTTCATAAACTTTGTGAATTGTTTCATGCATCCTGTAACTTGCTACTCAGGATGTATTCCAGTTCTGAATTTATGTACTTACTGTTATGTACTTTCTCTGAAAACGGTTTTCTTTTGGGCTTCTCCTATGCTGCTTTCCATTTCCATGACCAAAACAGTTTCTGGACAGCTCAGATTTAGTACCTTTTCATTGAAATGACTTTTCTTCTTATGCATGTTAATTTCTTCACAGGAACTTAGTCATAACCTCCCTGATATTTGTCACTGTAACCAAGCTACAATTTTGCAGTCTAGCTGCACCTCCTAGTCCCTGCATGCCTCTAAGAAGTCTTCTTTATACTTGCAATGATTTAACCTTTGGAGTCTAGGCCTGTTACTGTATTATGCTGGCATAGGTCTCCCTAGTGCCTTATGCAGAGCTCTTCCACGTATTTGTCTAAAAATCCAGATGCTGAATTTGCAGCTAGTCAATGATACATCATTCTGAAAACTGCACATATTCCATGCTCATTCCTAACATCCGGCATATTGCAGCATTCAGCTTTACAGGGTGTCTGTGACTGCCCTTACCAATCTATATCACTTTATCACTCTAAATTAAGTATGTCTTTAATGCTTAGAATCCGTCTGGAGTTTGAACAGTAGCCAAAAGCGTTGCTCTCTCTGTTCTTGTTAAGGTTTTTAACAGTGGTCTTTCTTTTTGCATTAATTGTCCATAACTTAAGGCTGCTTAAAATTCATCCTGGTACCAGAAGGGCTGAGGTTCCAGTGCTGTTTCCTAGATGTATTATACAGGATGTCATGGTAGCTACTCATATATAGGTATGTAAAATTGAGCAGGTCAGTTTTGCTCACTGAATGTGAGCACATTCCACTATCACCAGAAAGAGTGATGTGTAAAGCAGAAGCCTTGTAGATCGTGTCTTATCCCACCATAATGAGGCTATTCCTCATTGGTTCCTATAGTTATCAGATACTATTTAAAACCCCCCTCCTCTCAGCTGTATAACTGTGCCAGGAAATCTGGCATTCCAATGCAAGTTGCAAATGCAGCTAAGAAAAATTTGATATTTGCTTTCAGACTTGAAACCACATGACATGCGTAGGACAGGCAATGCTCTGATACCTCATTATTAAAAGGTGAAGAAATGGAGTGGTAATGCAGCTGGCATAGGAAGAGTATTAACTTTGGAAAGAAGAGATTCTAGGAAAATAATGGAATGGTGGAGCTTAATATCAGACTGATTTTAAGTATGAGAATGAGGTTTTGGCTAATTTTAGTTAGTAATAATGAAAATTAGCTGTTATAAGGTATTTGTGATGAAAATTGTGTTTGGTAGCCTAATTTCATTCACGGTTCTTCAGCCTCATGGCCTCGGCATAAACTACGTTGTCAATTAAAAACTTCTCCATCTTAAAATACAATTAACCATTACTGAAGATGTAAAAAAAGAGCATAGCCACTGTGAAGTAGGATTGTCAATGACAGTGGCATCATTTAGACACAGCGTGTACTTACTTTAGGGTCCCCCCCACCCCACCTTGATTGCAGCGTCTCCAATTGGCATAACCAGCATTTAAAATTTTCCAGTTATGTTAGGCTTTTAATGTTTGGCTTTTAGGTGCAGGAATAAGAGTGGGAGTAAAACAGATAATTTTTCTTTATAGGAAGATGTCAGAAACCATCCAGAGACATGTCTGTGCCTTTGCTGCCGAGTGAAATAGAGCCATGGACTATTCCCTGGCCATGAGGGGAGGTGCCTAGGCCTGGCTGTATTAGGGGTACAAGGGGTATAAGGGGTAATCCTGTGAGACTCCTGTTGCGTAAGACATCATTATTGAGGGTTTTTTTGTTTGTTTGTTTGGTTGGTTGTTTTTTTGGGGGGGGCATCATGTGAGAGCATTGCTATGGCTTGCCAGACTGGAGTTCTCACAGCAGAAATGAAAGAGTTGTGTTGTATAACAGAATGACGTGTGGGGATATTGGTGTGCCAGGCCACGTGGGACACTGGCTGACTGTCTGGGGAGTCTGTAGGACAGAGGGCATGCAATCATGCGCTCTCCTAGCCTTTCTGCCACCCACCTGCTGCTGCCCCATGCACCACGCCTGGGTGTTGGCACCAGGAGCCTCAGCTCACCCAAAGCAGCTCCATGGTGGGGAGTGTGCTGCTAGGAAAGCAGTGAGGATGGCTGCAGATGCAGTGCTCAAGCTTTTCACCTGCCTTTATTGTATTTCATGCTAGTGCAGTCAGGGAGTCTAGCTGGCTGTGTCTGAATGCAAAGATATAATGTATATTTAGTTTAAAAAGCGCTACAGATCACCATCTCTACCCCATTTATAAGTCACAAGCTTCAAGCTAGTTACTCCTAACATCCTATAATTAATTAGAATTAAAAAAAGCCCCCCAAATTACAATCTGCCACAGAAAGAGAGTAGGAGAAAGAAAGGTTGTCCTAGTACGTATATGGTGCAGCAGCGAGAACACTGACGTAGCATTCTTTATTGAAGTAAATTAGAAAGTTTTAAAGAAGAAATTACTAAAAATATAGGAACAAGTCCCATTTTGCATTAAAATAGTACAGTTTTTCTTTGTTGATGTGAAAGATGGAAAAGGACATACAGGAAAAAAGCAACCCAGAAACAGTATGATCTTACCCACATCAGACAGAGAGCTAAATTAGATGCATCTAAACTGAAAGCACCTTCACAGACCCTTCAAACCTTCCTGTCTCAATAGTGGGCATATAGGAAAAAAAAAAAAAAAAACAAAACCTGTTCTTTTTAATTTCATGCATATTTAATCAACTAGTCAAAGGTATATTAATTCTGGCACAAGCTGTAATAATTGCCTGAGGAAGCAGAGAGGGAAAGAAGGTTTGTGCTCAGGTTGCTATTACAGGAGTGTGGAGAAGCCAGCCAGGAGTGAAATAGCATTTTCAGAAATTGAAGACTAGTAGTTTTTCAGGCTTAAGACTTCTTTCCCTCCCTCTGGATACAAATAATTTGTCACTTGCTACTAATACTAATGTGTACAGTCCCAGACACTACCTGAAAAAAAGTTACTGAAGTATAGAAAGAGGTTTATTAAATTTTATCCTAATTTGACTAATTTAATAAAAGTTATTATATTAATGACTTGTACACACAATTTTGACTATTTTTGTGGTAAACAACTTCTGCATTTTCATATCACTGGAGGAAACAAACTACACAGAATGTAGAATATGAGTGTAATTTCACAGTACTTCTTTTCTAGTTTGCAAAGATGTGAGGATCTGTATTGCTCAATGAAGTGAAATTTAAACCATGTTTGTACACAAAACAAAATCAACTGTTGTATCACAGATATGAAGTACAATTTTTTTTTTTTTTCATATGAGATTCTCAAGAGAATTAATGCACTACTCTCTTAGAAATCACTTCTGTGGAATTCATAAAAACAAAGACTGGAGTGACCTGAAGAATAAATAATAAGAAACAACAAAAAAAATCCTAAACAACCTGCGTGTGCATGTGGTGGGTCAGGATGAATGTAGCTGAGTAGTATGTAGATTGCTCCAAAAGTAATGCCTTCTATTTATTTCTGTGGAAACTACAGCAGATACAAATAACGTAATAACAGTTTGATAGATGAAATTCTCAGCTACAAAACAATACTCTTCAACATGGTCACCACTGTGATTTATACATTTTCACCAGCGATGAACAAGAGCCTGTGTGCTGCACTCGTATACATCTGCACCAGTGGAGGTGATCCACTGTCACCAGTGCTGAAAAATATTGCTCACCGACTCACTGTTCTTACATCCACTGTTTGGTCTCCATCAGTGTTGAGCAAACATCAGTGAATGTCAAGGGGTGCCATTTCTTCATCATGGAAGAATTCATTTCCACACCTATGCTTCATACACACACTTTCATGTCAGATGCCATTGTGACAGACTGCCCCTCTTCTGCCTTCTGTCTCATGGCAACAACATGTAGTTGAATATTGATGGGAAGGTTCAACCTCTTCTGCCATACCACCACCATCTACCTCTGATGTCATGGGCTGACACCATAAAATAGGAGGTAGTACTTTTGGATCAGCCCTCATAATTACTACTGAACATCTCGTCTACATCAGTTACTTTGAGCTTTGTGTACATCTGCATTTTGGTCTAAAGGCAAATCCAAATCTTTTCCCACTTCCATGATTTGGCTTCTTGGGCATGCAAACAAGTTCATTTGGAGGATGGAGCACCTGTGCTTCCCTCTGCTCAAGGAGAGGTCTGGTCTGGTCTTTATCAGATACAGATGGATTGAAGCCCATGGCTTGGCCTCTGAACATCCTTGAGCTAGTTCCATGAATTAAATAGTACCTTTTCTGAGATGCATGAATGACACAGAGTATGAAAATTAGGGTTTCCATATCTTATGACTTGATCTAATTATAGTTTTGCTCATATTGCAATAAATTAGCCAATAAAATGGAAATATTTGAACATTTACCATGAGAATTGGGAATTACTCACTGATACAAAACTATAGGAAGTGAAAAGATGGAAATTTGTGGGGATTTTAGCAACTGCATGAAGAGTATCATGTGGACTGGTATAATAAAGTGAGGTGAGTTGAATGAAGAACCATCATTGCCTCTTTGGAAGAAATTAGCTTCCTATTGAAAGATGAAAAGGAGTAATAATTAATAAGTGCTTTTACCGTTTACATAACTCTGCAAAACCATCTGTGAACAAATTAAATAAAACTTTAACAGAGTGCTGCCATGTGGGCTAGTCTTTTTAAAGTGCTAGTGTTTAGCCTGAAGTTTGTTTCTAGAGCTCCTTCATAAACTCTGTACATGCATGTTCCATCCTCTCCATCTTTCCCTCTTAGGTTAAAGGAGATTTCTACTTCTTCAGCTGGCTTGTAAATCTGACAAGCAGAAACTGTCTATTGAATTTGATTCAGTTTTGCAAATACTTTTAAAACAGCTGAAACCATGTTTTAGCACAAGAATAAAAGAAAAAAAAAAACAAACAAAATTGGAACAGTAGATTTGCATATTTCATAGCACTATTTTGTCATGTTCCTTAAGAAATTCGCTTTTTAATATGGCCCCTTAATCCATAACAGGATTAAAAATAATTATTTTCCCTTTTTGTCATTTGTTTGAGGCTGGTTCAGTACATATCCCATTGTTTGTGTAGTCTTGTATTAGTAAAATCCTCAGATATTAAACAGCTGTGTGCTGGTTTTGACCTGCAACATCAGAATAACAGCACTACAAAGACAACAGATTTTGGCTGCTGTAAACTGAGTACAGATGAACTAAAATATTTGCAATTAATATGTTACTTTCAAAATTGCATTTCTTTCTGTTTTTCAATTAGCATCACTTACTAGAATCTGCACATGCCTATGAAATTTTGGAGGTACACATGCGGTTTATAATAAGGTTGTATTTCTTTGCATTATGCATTTCATATCTGTACTTAAACCTAGAGTCCTGAATTGGTCTGTAGATTAATTCCAAGGTAGACAGTAGTCAATGCTATATTAACAGCATATGTCTTAATAGTAAAAGTATAATGCATGTATTAAAATTTAGCTTTTCTCCTGTAAATGCATATTACATATATGCTTTTTTCAAATGGCAGTTTTCACTGTTGTTTCTTGCAGTAATTGTTTTATTGAATGTCATAAGCAGAGAGTGTCGTTAATGGTATTTTATGTGTAAAAATTTATTGACATAGATTCAGTTCATTACTGAGGACTAAAATGCCATTTGTCTAAGTAAGGTTAGTTGACGGTCATTCCTTTACTGAAGGGAAACTGGGAGAAGAGAGGTTCGAGTAGAAACTACGACTTCGAGAGACTTCGCCAGCTGCAGAGACAAACAAGGCTTACTTTATTATTGCCTTAATAAAAGCTATTGAGCCCTGAGTACATAGTAGCTTCTTGGCACCTCATACCCTGTGTGCATGGAACATCCGATTCTCCCGTTAAGTGGTCTGCCCAGTTATACTTGATTTCTCTGGCCCATTTTTTGTTACTTTGCAACCACACTGCAGTCTTACAGAACAAATTCCTAAGCAACTACTATAAAAGTCTTCCAAAAAAAAAAAAAAAAAAATCCCTAACAAAAAACAACCAGGCAGTGGGGCCCAATCCTGCTGATACTGAGCAGCCTTCATTCCCATGCAGCTCAGCAGCAGAGGAGTACAGTCAGCACATTGCAGGAACAGTCAGAAGCTTGTCTGAGCAGGCTGGAGTTTACCACTGCAGCCCCCTGTGCCTCTTGCTGGAAATCTGATTTTCACTTACCTCCTCTGACTAAAAAAATCTGTGAGAATGACTCTGTGTATTTCTGTCTGTTCTCTAAGGAAGGTTTTGTATTAGCTATACTGTATTTACCTTGGGAAACATATATAACATTACCAGGTTCATAAGGTCTTGAGACTTTTTATATTGTGTTGGTCAAATGTTTTGGTACTGTCAGAGTATTTGCATCTCCAGTATGGTGCATTTTGCATTTCCAGCCGGGAAGGTAACCCCAACAACCATTCTAATGAGATTAAGAGTGCTGATCCATCGTAATATAACAAAAAAGTTTTTTTTAAAGAGTATTTGAAAAAGAAGGGGGAAAATATGAACTGGATGTAATTTTTGTAGTATAAGAGTGAAAACACATTAGAGAGCTACACAAAATATTCAGAATTGTTCCCATAAATAATTTCTTTAGTCTGTTTCACAAGTGAAAAATAAACAAGCTGTGCTTACATATTTAAAGCCTATTCAATGAAAGCTATGCAGACTTGATCAATATTCTTGAAGGGTAATGAATATTCATTGTGCTTGAAAAAGACCAGTCTAGAAAGAGGTGATGAAGAGGTTACAGTCGTGAAGCAGAAGATAATAGCTTAGTGCTCTGCACTTTACCAGCATGTCTTGGTTAAGAATACCTGATTAGCTGTTTTTTTTTTTTTTTTTTTTTTTTTGGTTTTTAACTGAGATTGATTCTAACTATTGAGCAGAACAGGGGATTTTGTTGTTGTTGTTCTTAAATGTGAAAGATTGATTCTACAAGTGCTCTAACTTTCATGCAACAAAGCACATGCTCAGACTTTGAAAGGCTTCCCTCAAGCTTTCAGGCCGTCTGTGTTGTGGGAGTATAAGAGATGAAGAATTTTGCTTGGTAAAGCTATGAATAAAGTTGTGAAGAAATAAAGTCCTAGCATATCTTTTCATAAAGTTAGCATGCAAGAGTAAGCTTGTTTCGTTTATTTTACTGCCTTAGGCTGCTTGACAGAAAAACTTTATCTGCTTTGAATTCAATTAGTCAAGGATGGGCACATGCTTGGTGGTTCATGGTTTCTATCACAAAGCAAAGCAAATAACTCGCAATATCTAATTCTGGAGAACACTTCTTTTGGTGGTATTCAGTTTGGAAATACCTTGTAAAAGTTGCTTTTTTAAGTGCTTGCATTCAGTACCTATGATATATTTTAGGCTGAAGATGCTTCAGTCTATCTGTAGTCTTTTGCTGAAAATGTTTCAATATATGCTGTTTTACAAGCTTAATTATTTCTTCATATAGATAATGAACAATGAAATGATTTTCAGGATTGACTATTTGAGAATGGAGTAAATGAATGCTTGTGTGGCTGTTGTTTTCACAGACAATGAACTTATTGATATGTCTTGATACTTTTTGAATTTTTATTTGATCATTTTTTAAAGCTGATTACTTTAAACCTTTGTTTTTTGTTTAATTTCATTAGACACTGGGATGGTTCACGTGGCAAAGAAACAATATCTAATGTCAAAGAGCAATGTCTAGTGTTTTAGTCAGTTGTACAGAAATGGCTATGTTAGATTGTATTCTTCTGGCACAATCTGCCTTCATTTAAACTGTGTCTGAAGTTTTTAGATGAAAAAGAGAGCCTGGGCATGCCTCCTGTGCTTGTGTATGGTGTATGAGTTACTTCTGAATGTTTGGTAAGGGTGATAGTGGTTGCGAATTAACAAACGCGATAACTTTTGCTTTTTTTGAAAATTCCTCAATTGTGAATAGTACATGTTACCTTTACAGATAGGGCAAACAATTTCATTTTACCTCTTCTGGGCCTTTAAGATAATCTAATTTGATCTATATCCTTAAAGACATAAGTCTTTATTTAAACACCATTGGCATTTTTATTTACTTCCTATGATAGAAAGTTTATTTGTAGTTGCGTATCGTGGTATGTGTACGTATTAGAATCTTTAAAGACACCTGCAATTCATTCTTCATTCTGTTATTTAGCATCTCTGCGCTGCAGTACAGTTTGCAATAAATACTCTTTTTACACAGGTGTCTATACTTGAGATTGCACTTTCTGTACAGAGAGATAATGAGGCACTGAAGCAAAGTAGTAGAAAGCGAAGTGGGAGGGAAAAAATTCAGGGACCATAGGACTGTTGGATGAAGAGTACCATGAGGTAGTGGAAGTGGTGGCCATAAACAATGCAGCTGCCTGAGCTGCAGGAACACCAAACTCACTTGTCCTCCTACCGCAGCACAAACATCTTCCTTTTAGCGTCGAATGATTTTGGGAAAAGATAGATACTAATTAAAGTAGAAGACCGTATCTGTTACATGTCATCTATTTTTAGTTTAGAAAAATATGTTCATCTTCCTATTTGATGTCTTGGAAAACAGTGAAGACTATTACAACTAACATATGAATATCAGCTTGACTTTTGTATGTTGGCGCAGAGCCAGTTTTAAGAGATTTTTTAATGAAGTTGCCATTTACATTAAGTTCTCTATGTAAGGGAGGTTATTCATGTGGATAAGAGGGTATAGGACCAAGGCTTAGTATTTTTACAAACATCCAAGACCTTCCTGAAGAGATCAGCTGGCAGGACTAACAGACACAATACCTCCAGTTTAAGTGTTTTAACAGTTATGTAAATACTGTAGCTGAAGATATTTGACAATTGATGACGTTTAGTAAATACAAAATTGTATTTTATTTTCAGGCAACACAAATTAGTAGGTGTACAACATTCAGCTTTTGTATTCATTGAGCTTGTGTTCAACTCGCATCTATATCATAAAAAGACAAAAAGAAGGAAAAAAGATAGCTGTTCCTTTCTTCTAATTCTTTGTTTTAACTGGGTTGCAAACATCAGTGCAACAGGGTGGCTGAGTTTAACATTATTATTATGTTTTTTTTGTTGTAGGCTGGATTCCCAAACATTTAAAATTCATTAGAATGCAGGTTTCTTTTATTTAGCCCTAAAATTGTAATGTTAAGAGAGAAAGACACTTGAAGATAAGGACAATGTCTTTGCATAGAGCCTATCGTGGCAGAGAATAACTATATGCATTAACAATGCAGACAATAATAGTTGACAGTCTTTTTTTTTCCTGTATCTTTTTATATTACTGTTATTTCACTGGTAGTTATTGAAAATAGGAAAGATTACCATGTAAAAAATTGCTTTTAATATTTAAGAAGCTCAAACATTGAAGTATACTCATTTAGAAATTCAAATAAGAAAAATGCAAGGAATCTTAACAATATTTTGCAGTGTTTGTACTCTACAGCATATGCTTGTGGTTGATTTATCAATTAAAATCTGTAGCCAAAAAGCAGAGCAGGTCAAATATCTATGTTATAGCAGAGAAATTATAGTAACATACACTAAAATAATAATCGTGATGAATCATGATGCTTCATTGGTTCCGACTTTATTATACTGCTACTTAACAGTGTTTTCTGTCCAGAAATATGTGTATTTATCCTTTCTTGCAGTTCACATAAAATATGATCAATATTTAGCAACTGATTTAAAACCTCCATAGTGTTTCTTAGGCAACAGGATGCTTTAGTCTTTTTTTTTTTTAAAGGCACACAATCACATAGTTTTTAAAATATACTTTACAAATGGAATTAAGGTGTAATATCCTACAAGCTTTTCAAAAATACTAGTTAATTTTTATGAGAAATGTCTCCATCATTCTCATTCTTGGATATTCATGGTAATTTTTTCATGGTATCTATTTGTGCTATGGATTCAGTGCAATGCAGGCAAAACTGTGAGGTTCTATTCTAGTCCTCTAAAATTATCGTCTGAGTAAGATGCTATTACAAAACCTGCAGAAGATAGTAAATAGGGAAAGGAAAAATATAGGTTAGGTGCTGAGGAGGAAAGAATCAGCTTGGTTCTCAAATTCAGGAATTTATATTCAGGGATAGCAATTTGATAAGACACATTATAACATGATTTTAATCACTTTTCAGACTAAGGAGGTATTAAATTTTCAAATACAAGTCACTATGACCTAATTACATGAAATTAGAAGGAAAACATAAACTACATCTAAAGTGATAAGGATATTTAATTACACAGCTCTTGCTTTGTATGCAGAAGTTTGGACTCCTGATGACTCTTCTGATTTATATTCTTAATTCTTTTGCTTTTCCATTCATCAACTTATTTTTAAAACATTTAAAACTCAACCTGTCAGTTTCCTGTCAATAGAGGCAGGTTGCAAAGACATCTATTATTCCCCCTTCCAAAGTTATTTTAAACACAATAGGTTTCTTGCAAGATATAAAACATTTCACACTTGCTGGCTAGGGCTCTAATATTTTCTTATAACTTCAGTCTTTACTGAATTAAATACAGCTTTAGAGTGGACAAATTACCTTTGCATCCCCGGATACTTCCTGCAGTAATTTCCATTGATTGGAGTGCATGTGCTTGTGAGAACAGAGATGATCAACTGCACTGAGTCAACAAGACACTCATTATTCTAGCAGATGCTTTTATTTTCAGATAGCAAGAGGAGCTTTATGGACCATTGTTTTCTTTTCTCTCCCAAAAGGATTTTCCAATGTACTTGCAGTTCCAGAAATGGATGCTCTTAAATGT
Source organism: Chrysolophus pictus (assembly GCA_037305975.1). Taxonomy (NCBI): domain Eukaryota; kingdom Metazoa; phylum Chordata; class Aves; order Galliformes; family Phasianidae; genus Chrysolophus; species Chrysolophus pictus. Next base: position 79,598,160 of record CM074576.1, read on the forward strand.
TCAAAGGAATTCCTGACAAGAGCTGAGGAAATATAAGCTATGCTCCACAGACACGTTCTTTATGTATGTACTGAACTTCAAGCATTTGTTTTAAGAAGTGATTCTTAGGGGAAAACAAACAAACAAACCAAGAAACCTTCTTCTCTCACCATTAAAAAAATACAGTATCTAATTGTTGATGTTATTCTTTCTTCCTGAAAGAGATGACAATTGCACTTACTATTTTTCATCTCTCCCACTATGGGCACAAATCACATCAAGTGTATGAGTACCATCCCAGACAGGTTCTTTTTGTGCTTTCCCTATGTTTACCCTTAACAAAGAGTGTTCTTTTTCCCACAGATATATTATTCCTTTCACTAAGTGTTTGTTACAAACTGACTGTTAATTTGTCAAGTATATGTAATGGATGCTGCATATTTGAGCTGTAACTGAACTTCTCACAGTTGTGTTTCTTCATTCACGTCTTTAGAAGGCCATTGCCAAAATTTATCAAAAGCCTTTTAGTTCCGCCAATTGAGAAATATACACCTCTGGTATTTTGTATTTCTGGTTGTAGCTAAAGTAAGAAGCACAGAATGAGCATACTTTTAAAAGCAGACTGTGTCTTGGTGAATGCTAAAAAGCAAACAAACACATAGAATTAAAAAGGCATTGATTGAGACAAATAAGAAAATTTAAAGTGCCTATTCCACTTTTCCATTCAGTAGAACATTTTTACTTTGTCACATATAAGCTTTTAAATGCTTACTCATGGTTCTTACTATCCTGGATTAAATTCAGTTTTCTTAGTACAAGCATGAGAAATTTCATCACATATAGACAGAGACAAAGCTAGATTTCCACATCTGTTAGAAAATTTGTAGAAGTCATTGGAGCTGTAGTACTATGTAGTTATACAGTACTGACTGTAGTCAGAATTGTCAGACTACTAAATGTTGGTACACTGATGGCATTTAAAAAAAAAAAAAAAAAAAGGTTTTTTTCTGATCTTTATTCATCAAACAGATCAGCCCGCTATGGATGAGTATAACAGCAGAGAAATGTTTAACAGCTCCAGTTTTGCAAACTAGCTAAACCATTTGTTCTTATCACTGTTGAGCTTGTAAGCAAGCGAGTGTGATATAATGTTTGTTGGAAATGGAGGCAAGTTCAGAATAGCAGCATGAAAAATACCTTTCAGAATGTTTAACCAGATAGTAGAAAAGAGCTCTGCATTCTTAACCAACGAGAAGGATCTTCTGGGTTTATGTAGTCCCTTACCACAATGTGAATGGCATTTTTGTCTTACACTCCTGTGTTCTTTTGACTGCTTGTGAGAGATGAGAAAATACTTACAATTATTTTTTTTCTACTTGAAATTGGAGGGCTCTAGCTTTTTCCTGCTTGTACCTGATGCAGATATACATATGAAGCAGTGCCTAGCAGCAGAGCAGTGATTGTATAGCACCACACAGAGGGCAAGTATATTCCCATTTCTTTTTCATGCATCGTTAAGCGCTCAGTGCAGTGATTCTGCATATCCTTTAGGTAGTCAAGGTGTACAGAGAGAAAGGAAGACAGAGGGAAAGAAAAAAAAAAAAAAGTGAAGAGACAAAGGAGGGAAGGCAGGCAAGCTAGCAAAGAAAGGAAAGAAGCTTCAGCATGTAAAGTAACTGTTGGAACATTGAGTAGTAATGACACTGTCAGTCTCTGGCACTCATGTCAAGATGCCATGTATCCTCAAGACATAATTTGTGTGTCTTTTAATGCAGGGGGGACAGAAAACAACAGCACACAATTACATTCAATTCTTGGTAATTCCAGCTCCTGCCAATATAGGATGGGATTTCTGTGACAGTGAAAAGCTACTGGAGGAAGGAACACAGTCAGGTCTGGAGCAGCCTTTCATGACCCTAAAAGTGAGAAGAATTGGCTGGGGAAAGATTAAAGCACAGTATCCCCATTTCTTGCAATAGTCTGACTTGAAAACTCATTGTAAAATTCAGGTATTTTCTAATAGGGAAATGCTGTATATACTGTCAGTAGCATAGTCATCAAGCACAAACATCCTTTGGACTGAGCAGATCATGGCAAAGTACAGAAAAATACAGTCGAAGTACTGCTACTTTGACCACTGATATTTTTAATTGTCACTGTGTTTTGTATTATACTTCAGAAAGAATCCTTGAAGCTAAGCTTCCATTTCTCCTATATTTCTCTAGCTCTTTTATATTTCTGTATGAATACTGAAGTCTAATAAATATTTCTAATGTCTAACAAATATTATCATTCATTTTTTCATAAATCCACTATGATCTCTACAGATCATGGTCACATTAGTCCCCTCAGTGCAACACTACATGCTTCTTAGCTTTTTATAAATTATAGCTATGACAGCTTAGAAGTAGCAAGACAACTTGGAAGTAAAAAAAAACCCAAAACCTAGAAGAAACTGGAAACCCAAGTAGAGAGTATGTTCACTGTAGAGATGGCAAATTCAGTAGTAATGAATGCCAGAATCACAGGATGGCTGAGGTTGGAAACTTCTGTGTCCATCAGACCCAACCTCTGCTCACAAAGAGACACCCAAAGCAGATGGCAAAGTGGCTCCTGAAGATCTCCAAGGAGGAGGCTCTACAACCTCTAAGCAATCATGCTAGCATTCCACCACTTGTGCAGGTAAAAAGCTTTTCCTTATGTTTGCAAAGAACTTCCTCTGTTTCATTTTCTGCCCATTCTGAGCGTGACTCACCCAGACATTCAGGAGATGTGGATGATGAACACCTCCGTGCTTTAGGCACTCTTACAGAAAGAACATTTCAGATCTCTTCTATGTGTTATCCTGGTTTCAGCTGGGACTGGTAATAGTACACACATGTCTGGGTAGTTCCTGAGCAATAGGCATACACCTGAGGCAGGGCTGCTGCTATGATGGAAGGCAGCAAGGGGCGAGGCAGGGCCAACACAGGTGGCCTGAACTGGGGGGCTGTTCCATACTGTGTAATACCAGGTGGAAGGTCATAAAACTGTGGGAAGTTGCCTGGAGGCCTTCTACTGTTGTCTGGAGGAGGACTGCTGGTTGGTTGGTGTGTGGTGAGTAATTGTGTTGTAGATTTATATATATGTAGTTTTCATTGTGTTTTTGTTTTCCTTTTCTGTCTTACTAAATAACTTTTATCTTACCCTACAAATTCTATTTTGTTTCTAATTCTTTCCCTTATCCTGTACTGGGGGAGTGTGCTGAAGGCTGTGCAGTGCTGAGCTGCTGCTAGGTTGACCCAGAAGATGTGGGTAAAGGATCATGTGCTGTAGAACAAGTGCCTGAATTTGGTTAGTGACATTCTAAGTGGTTGCCTATAGACTAGGATATTATCTGTGAAGTTTAATCTCTGTAGGATAAAATGCGTTGGTTCTAGCAAGGACTGAATTTCAGGAGTTCTATATGTACAGCTAGAAGATGATTACTTCTGCTATCTGTTAGGACTAGTGGATCAAATATTGAATGCTAAATGATATGAGAATACTTCAGGGAAAAGCGATCAGAGTACAGTAACAGCTTGGTGGTTCAACCACAGATCAGGCAGGAGAGTGATATAAACTCAAAATTTATAGTTTGGTTTAAGCAGGACTGGGACCTCAACCTAGTTCTCTCTGGGGTTTAACTGTAGGTTCTGTCTTTCATCTTTAATATCTTACCTTGTTTATGACCCCTAAATACAAAAGGAGATTAAGAATGTTCCTTTCCCCTTGCCTTTTTCTGCATACTGTGCTTAAATATCTCCCTGCAATTAATAAGGAACCTCATTTAAGTCAGGTGTGCAAACTCTGCTAGGCAGGGGGCAATGAAATGTTGTGATTTCTGGTTACTTAGCATCTTTGACCTTCCGTCAAATCTGTTTGATTTGGTTCTGCCTTTTGGTATGTCACTATCTGAAGATGATCACAATCACAGATTGTCAGTAATTGGAAGGGACCTTGTAAGATTTTCCCTTCACCTTTTTTTGAGTATATGGTGCTGAAACATTTCCTATATCTTAAAACCTTCAAGCTCTTATTGGCCTGTCCTATACCAGGCTCTGATACCAGCTCTGACTGTATGATCATATGATCAAAGCATTTGGTGTGTGAAGTGTGTGCCTTACTCTGCTTAATATACAGAAGGGGATAACATTGGAGTAATATTCATGAGTTGATCATGTATATGTGTAAACTTCTTCATAGACGTGTATAATCAATGAATATACTGGTGTTATAATTAAGAAACTTACAAGAGAGTTTAGCTAAGCAGGTTATTACACCTGAATGGATGATAGAGGGCTTACCCTTGTCCTGGGCTCGTTAGAAAACTCCAAAAGGAGGGATCTCCAGAAAGAGATCCTTCCCCACTGGTAGTCAGCTCTTAAATGGGGTCTAGGAGAGGTGGAGCCAAGATCCACCCCTTCTGGCAGCACAGGTGAATTGCCTTCACCTATGCTCCCAGAGATGACTCATTGTTCACCTCAGGTGATCAATCATAGGTTCAGGATGTGATTCAGCAGTTCCCATACAACATCCCTGTACAAGATATTACTTTTAGAACTGAGTTCTTGCTCCCAGTGTATCTTGTGGAAACACAATAAAGGAGCACATTACAGTATCTTATCTGATTGCCTCTTAAAAAGCTTTATCTTTTGCTGACTGAAGGTGTAGTTTCTAGGAGCAAATGACTTGGAAGGATTTCATAGATTATCAGAACCAGTACCTAAATATCAGATTAAATCTATCAAGTAATATCTTTATTAAACATCTATTGAGTTTCTCTAGTTTCTCCATTCTCCTCACCAAAAGAGAAATTATTATTTAAAGCTTTTCTCTTGTAAATGCTATCAAGTAGAAATGCTGATATGCCACTGCTGACTAGGAATTCTGCAGAAGGTTGCCCTCCCTTGCCACCATTTAATATTTTGAAGATAAATATGTCATAATCACAAATGTGAAATTGGCTTTACCAGCTGAGATGCAGGGATCATAGAAAAAGATTATGGCTTTTATTCTGCCTCAACAGTGTACCATGTAGTCTGGATTTAAGTAAAGGACCTATGCATTGATGAGGGCATGAGTGCAAGGTGAAAAAGGTAGAAAAAGGGCTATTTAATTTGTTTTGGCTGAAGATGGTGCTTTAAATTATTTAATATAATCCAGATTGTCTAGGTGCTAGTAGAAACAAATGAAAGATGGTAAGGAAAGCTTCCTGATACTTCAGCTCAGATTAAACATGCAAGAAACATTTTCTTCCTCTGAATATGGCTATATCAGGGAGATAAAAAAAAGGGGTAGAAACAGCTTAGTATTTTGGTACAAATAGTGCCTCTTCCATGGAAATGGAATTCAATGTGTAGCAACCTGAAGCAATTTTCTTGTTTTTTGGGTTGTATGTTAGATAATGAATAAGTAACTGTAATTCACAGGGATCTGAATATTTGAGCCTACCTCAATCTCTTTTAGCAAGAATCTGCCGATTCAATAGGTCAAGGTCTATTTCTTGAACCCAGTGGCAGCCATGGACACTACCTATAACTGAATCTATAATACTGAGAAATGAGCTGTAATATCTAGACTGAGAGTAAGTCCTCTTTCTAACACAAACATTTAATGTACTTTGTACTTTAGTTTTAATCTCCTTTGGTAAACATCATATATGCAATCATGGAAGCCAGTCTAGTGGTGGTTTTTGCTTTTCTGAAATCTTGCTCTATTGTCTTTACTATTAAGGAGCCATGTTATAGTAATATCTATAGGAACTGTTTTTTGTTGTGTTTTATTCAGCATGTGAAATGCAGAATATGCCAGACCTGTGTGTGGAAAAAATGGCTTTGGGCTGATTTTGAAAACTAAATTAAGGAAAACAAATATGGATGGATTATTTTGTAAAGTACTCTAAAAGTGCAGTGGTTTTCGGAAGACTTTTTTTTTCTTCAAGTAATCAGACTGTATATTTAGCATGTAATGTATTTGTACCTTGTGTCTGTATTATTTTAATTGTGAGAGAGAAATTTTGATGAACCAAGATCACATCCAATATTTAATTTTGCAGTCTGTATAGAAGTTTCAGTACAATAAAAATAATTATTTCTTTTTCTTTCAATGATGTTATCCTATCAGGTGTTTAAGTTCAGCAATGAAAAAGTACTTTACAGTACTTAAAGGATGGGAAATGTTGTCAGGACTTTGATGGAAAAGGGACGGAAATATTCAGTAGGTGGCAGTCTTTCCTTTGAATGTTTTCAGTACAAAAATCTCATCTTAAGTTGCTTCTGAATGCTATTGTCTTTGAGAAGGACCTTAGAATAAAGAGGTGCCCTCAAGTGGTATCATACATTGTATGGACTGATTTAGAAGACCAGTGCTTGCCCTAACCATTTTCTGTGTCAGGAAATGATGTTCTATTGGCTTTGGTTTCTTCAGTTATGTCAAGTATCACTCAGTATCATTCCTCTTCCAAAATCTGGAGAGTTAAGTGCTCTTTGAAACAATGGCATTCTCGCAGTGCAGTTACTGCCATTAATTAGAGCACATATATGTCCTCTGACATTGCAACATTGTATTCACAAGGCTATTTATTGTATGTTTTTATCATGGAATCCTAAAGTGAGCAGATTAAAAAGCAAAGTATTTTTTTGTCTGGATAAGAGTTCCACAACCTTATTTCACCTGTCTTCAGCAAAAAACAAACAAACAAAAAGGTTATTAACCTCAAAGTTAATAGTCAAAGTGATCTGACATCTTAAAAGATAAGAAATGCTTCTTCTGGTGTCTAAGAGAAAATTAGGTTCTTTCATAGTCCCAAACACTTGTTTACGCTTATTAAAAATAAACAAAAAAACCCAACAAAATGTAAAAGACAGTATCAGTATGAAGGCAGGATATCTGGGACTGGCCAAATCTGGCACACCAGTCTTTAGTATCTTTGGTGCCAGTAGATGTGTGTTCTTATAGATGAAGAAGTGCATTCATAAATCTTTGAAATGTTATTACTTAAGTTCTGTGGTCTTCTGTCTGCTCATCTCTTTTGTATTGAATTACATGTGTTTCTCTCTCCAAAGCTGGGATGCTTATTTTCAACACTCAGTAATTTAGTTAATCATATTTGTAGTCATTAATGAAAAATCTTTGCTTCATAATAACATTTCATTGGCAATATGTTGTATTTCTATTCTCCCTCCCTCAATATACAAATGAAGAAATACTTTTATTGTATTCTAATTTTGTTTATATCTGTATGTGTATGTATATATAAAAAAAAAATTATTCTATTACATTTATATTGAAGAATTGTGAATACATAGAATGCGTTTTTGATAAATGAGTTGAGAAGAAAAATAGGAACCATGGAAACAGAATTGAAAACATGTCTATCTTTTGTGTGATTCAGCACTGTAACTTTATATGTCACATTTTTACCCACAATGTTGTTTTTGTGAATTCACATTTTAAATAGCAGATTTAACATCAATTGTTTTTGCAAAATAATTTATACATGATTTTACTTTTCATATATTTTTCAGTAATAAAAGACACAAGAAACATGCATTTTTATTGCTGTGATGGGTACTGGGATAAGTTATGGCCCAATGGAAGAATGGATAAACAGATCAGAAAATTCATGAAATGTCAGTATACAGCATAATCAAATTTCCAGAATGACTCTTATGTACCTCTCAATTTTAGCTCTCCTTGCAGCATGCAGCACTCAAAGGCTGAATATGCCTATCTAGTATGCTCATCCATGAAAAAAAGCCTTTGCAGCTTTGCCTCATTCCTTTATGCTAATCGTACCATAGCCTATCTAAACTATGACTCCTAATAGCGCTAAAGAGAGAATGAGGTTCACTATGCACTCCTCTTCTGTGAGCACTGACAATGTGTCTATTGAAGAGTACTTTTTCCCTAATACATGAATTATAAGGGTAATCCTCATTTAGTTTAATTTGAAATTATTTTGTGGTTATATCTAATATACAGTCTAAATAATTTTACAGAATCAGTATGGTTAGAAGTGATATACTCTTCCTTCTCTTACAAGGTTTGTATTATATTAAGTAACTTGCAGCACTAAGATCTTTTTTCCCCCCTTATATTCACATTCAGTAAAGAAGAAGGATTACAATGAAGTGAGTAAATGTAGGAGCTGGGTCAGATTTTCTACTTCTAGTAGATGTTACACAAGCAAGAAAGAGTATCACTTGATCTTCTGCCACAGTTTCGAAGTGGAAGAACAAGATTAATTTTTTTTTAAGTAAATGCATTAATATACACTCTGTGGTCTGTGAGGCATTGAGCGAAAATAGCTGTTCTCATACTATAAGAATTCAGTGTTGATTACCTGTAGTGCCTTTCTATCCTCTTTTTACAAAGAGCTTAGATAATATCTTGGCATTCCCTGGAATACAGAACATACAGGGAATACAGAAGGTAAGTTTCTAAGGTCTGCTTTGTATAATGCTGTGCAGCCTTCACTGACTGCTGATTAGATTTTGGATAGAGGTTAAGATGCTGGTCTTGACCTGTGGAAACCTTTATGATTTAGAGACTGGTTTCAAAGTTAATCATGTGTTGTTGGCACAGCTGGAGTTAATTTCCAATCTTAAGAAAGGAAAAATTTGTGGCAGATTTTTTCAAAATTATCATTACTAATTGGAGGTTATGGGGAAGTTTTTGTCTTCTCAGGAATTTGTCCTCTGAATCTCTTGGAATTTGAACCTCTTGATATGTGGAACTCAGCTACACCTTTTCCTTTTTCTGTCGTTCACTGTTTTGATAGAGGAGTTGTAATCAGTTCTTCAATAAGTGTGTCAGTATGCCTAATAGAGTGATACTTTATTTTCCTTGTATGGAAAACTGGGATGTTCAGCAAGGATTCAGAGTGTATATTATGGTTCTTCATCTTGAATTTAAACTTATTAGCCTGGGATATGTAAAGAACAAATTATTCTTGTGGATAGTCCTTTATTTCTTTCTATTATTCCAGGCTTTAAGGGAGCAGCTGTCATGTGAAGCTGTTGTTATGAGTTGGTAAAGTGTGACTGCCACATGAGAGATTTCTGTATTGAGTAGACTGAAGAAAATATTTCAAATATGATTCAGCTTTGATTACTTCTAATGACAGACTTGATATTCATAATGTTCATTTGTAAGTCTGAAGGTGAAGTATGATAACCAGGACAAGAAATTGGACAACTGGTGTCATCACTTGAAGTTCAGTTGCAGGATTTGGTATAGTGGAGAAACAAAGGTTGGGTGGGCCTCCTGGGAGGAAGAGGTTAAGTGGGAGTCCTAGGTTCTAATCAGTGAATCTTCTGGACCTGTCAAGGAGTTTCATTTGCTTAAATGATTGAAGTTGATGGTATCAACTGTTACAGACTGTAATGATTATTGGAGGGGTTTGACCACAGAAAGGAAAGGTGGTCCAATAAGAAAGGGGATTTCAGTGGTCAAAATAGAGATGATGGCAGAAAGTGGCTGACTTACTAATAACATTCCCACAAAATGTTTGTTAGACTGATGCTCGATTTATCTGGAGGTATGATTTGACTTAACCTCTTTTGAGGGTTTAATTGTATATAAGTAATTTTCATTTTCAGCAATTATTCCTAGCAGTCTATGAAGAACCTCAAAGATAAGAAAGTATAGCTAGATATCTTATGACTTCTGCTGTTTGGGTGCTTTCTGCCCACTCCTTTCACAAGCATTTCCCTGTGGCAAGCAGCTCCTGAAAGCTGGTAAAAGGCTTTGAACTGTTTTACAAAATGCAGTTGGCAGAAGAAAAGCGCTTTCCATCAAGAAAGCTGGAGCACGGTGTTTTCCCAGCTGCTCTGAGATGCCATATGTTTGCTGCATGGCTACTACTGCTACTTCTTACTTTTTCAGGAGTATTTACAGACGTAACCCTCTGTGGTGATACTTTTGTGAGGATAAGCAAACTGCTAGTATGGGGCTGCATGTCACTGTGGTAAATGCCAGGGTCAGCCCTGTCAAAGTAGCTGACACAAGGAATGTTCCATGAGGAACGTGGAGGTCAAGATAATTGGTATTCTCATCTCATGTGATGCTTGCTGTAAGACTTCAAGAGCAAGATTCACAAGTCTTTCTGACTTGGTGAGTACAACAATTGATATTTAGTTGATAGGGATACTATAATGATGTTCTCCTGATGGCATTTTAGATATGACTTTTTCAATTTCCATTACCAATAACGATAAACTCAGGTGGCTGAATGACCAACTGAATGTTCCTCCCCCATGTTTTCAGATTTTACTGTGATACCTATTTGTCAGGGATTTAAATTATTTCTCCCCAAGGTGAAAAGTAACTGTATGCCATGTAGTAGTCACTGCAATAAGCAGGAAGTAAAAAAATCAGATTGGGGGATAAGGCACTAATAAATACATGGTGTTTTATACAGTGCAATATGAAGAAGTCAGGTAGTATATTACAGTTAGAAATTTGCAGTCAGTGAAAGGGATAAAAACAGTAGTACATAGATTAAGTAATGGGAGAGGTATTTATGGGGAGGGAAATTGGTTAAGGTTTATAGTTACAAAGCTCTGGTTTTCAGAATGATACTGCCGAGGAGCCTGCATCCATTCTGTACCTCTACAAAGCATCAGTAAATGATAGCACTGATTGCATAAAGCATATTACTCATTTACTGCCTTGGCTGCAGTTACAGTCAGGAGCTGGGATCCTGATGAAGTGCGGCGCTAGGTCTTTGATCTGATTCCTACAGAGTTGTCTAACATGATCACAAGAAGATCTTGATGAATCAGTGCAGAGTCAAATGTGTAAAACCAGGGTTGTACTGACCACTGAACAAATCCCACCTCCCTCATGATGTGGATTAACCAGTTTTCAGAGTGGAGAGCAGTTAAGAAACTGACAGACACTGCAAACTATGGTGTTTTCCTTGTAGTGTCACCTCACTAAGGTAGTCTGTGCTGATTACTAGCTACAGCTGTTGTGCAGGGGATATGTTGTCAACTCAATGTGACCAGAGCTATGAAGGATGACAAGGAAATGTGGAGTCCCTCCTGAGTTAGTCTAACAGTATTCTCATTATTACCCAGTATTGTGCGTAATAAAAATAATGGTCAAATTTCAGTGTGAAGACTTCAGTGGAATTTCAAGTTATGCTGAACTCTAAATTTTTATAGGAGATTGAGATAAAAGGCTGTCAGTAACAAAGAGAGGTAGAAACGTTTTTCTCCATTTAATAGCAGGGATATCTTTGTAAATGGGACTGACGTGAAAAAGGACTTTCAATCTTTCTCTTTAAATACGTGATATGGTTATATGGCTTCATTGGGACTGATCAGGTCACAGCTGTATCTCTCTTATAGGATGACAGAACCCTCATCATTTTCCAGGTCTGTTGTACTATGGAGTTTAGAACTGGACGCAGTAGTTCAGGTATGCTATAGGCATATAACTGCTTGACTACACATGTATGATCATAAAATTGCAGGCTGCATTATATTCACACCTCAGATTCTGTCATTTGGATTGTGAGTGTCTGAGATAATGTTCATGTAGACTTAAATCATAAAAATGTGGATTTAGTGTTTTTCCTTATTATACATATTTACAGATTGAAAAAAGCCCCTTAGGCATTTGAAGTGAAATATGTAAAATCTAAGATGATGTTGAGAGAGATCCACGCCTACCAGAAAGATTCACAATACAGATGTATCTAGACTCTTTCTTTATCTGTCTGGTTTTTGAATGGTTAACACCTGATGCGCACATCATGGTTTTCCATTGCAACCACACAATATTGAAACATTGAAAACCCAGTGCTAGCACATGCTGACTACATATAACTAAAAACCAGAACATAACTAAACATGTTGAATAATTAGCATTAAATAAGGCCTTCTTATCTAGATGAAAATCTTCCTCTATTGTCTATAAAATCTTTATATGCAAATCACCTTTTAAGTCATTTTCTTTTAAGTCAGTTTGTGGGAACATATAGTGGAGTAGGAGCTGTTTTAACATTAGAGTATAATAAACTAGAACTGCATATTGTCCTTCAGGTCTTTAAGGGATGCAGAATGAGTTTCAGTGAAGTACTTAAAATTTCAAGTCCCCCAGACTGTGCAAACTTCACAGGCGTTTTAAACATCCTGAAACCAACACATCTTGAGCACATGCAAATAGAAAGTGGCAGGGGACCACCTTCTCCAAATTATGTCTGTCTATCAGAAGATTACAATGGCAAACTGTTCATATACAAATTAAGGCTCTAATTTCTTATGAAGAGCCTTGTAAGCAGGACTTTATACTCAAGAAAATGGGCTTTACCTTGTCTATTTGACAAGGTATAGTATTAAAAACTACAGTAAATACTGTTAGAGTTGTAGTCTTTGGGGGCTTGTTTCTGAAATGAATCTCTTGAGTATAAAAAAAAGAACATTACTCTTTTTGTACCTAGCTGCTTTAGATTTATTTTCACAGTTCAAGCATTAGATCTATCATATTTTTACCCACTTACATGAGTGCTAGGTTGATTTAAGCCTACTGTTACTATCAGAGTGATTGTGAAGAATCTTCTCCCTGTGCTTCTCTCACCTCTTGGTCTCTATGCTGGAAGAAAATTGATTGAACATAGAAGAAAGTATACAATAAACCTTAAATAAATGAAGTAAGGCTACACATACTGAATGAGCAAAAGATACATAAATTCTACTGAACTAGAATTTCAAGGAACTGTTTTTTCTTTTCTATGGTTTGGTGGATTTTTTGTGCTTTTTTTTTTTAAGGAATCTACGTTTTAAAATTTCATTGACATTTTATTTTCATTAAAACTAATCGTGCATAATATTTTTGCTTTTATACTGCAGTTGCTGATGTGTTCTCTAGCAGCACTATCTATGTAGATATATCCATAATCTGAAGTTTCTTTTGTCAAAATATACCTTCAATTCTGTTGCCTTTACCTTCAATTATCATACAGAGGTCCCTTAACTTCTTTCTTCCGAGGCATTACATTCAGAGCATTACAGTTTAGCCCATTGGAACCGACTGCACAAAGAATTGTTGGAGTTCCCCATCCTGGAACGTATTTAAGAGATGTTTGGACATGGCACTCAGGGACATGGAGTGGCAGCAAGACTCAGTAGGTCAAGTCGGTGACTGGACTTTATGGTCTTTAAGTCTTTTTCAATCTAGGTGATGCTATGATTCTATAGTTAGCACACAATTATAAATATTTTTGAGAGAACCTGAGTTTTCATGAAAACAATTTGCATAAGCATGTTACAGACAGAAGCATTGAGTCTATAGTATTTATTAAATTCAATAAATTAAAAAAAAAAAGTAAAATGTATTTGCTTTAGAAATATAGGGAGAATATCTAGATTAGTAGTAGTGATGTACCAGTGAGAATGATAAATACCGCTGTGTACCTAGTGACATCTAGAAAAGTAAATTCTCCTCTCTTCTCCTGAAGAGAGGCAGTGCTACAAAAGCCCAGTGCTATGGTTTCTCATATGTGAGTTCACTATACTTACTCCCAGCAGTTATGAGTCTGTAGAGAAATCAGATGGATTGCTTCATCTGTGGTAAACGTTTATTTTTAGGCCCTGTATTATTCTTCCTGTTGTGGCCTTGCAGCCTCACTGTGAAAGAGCCTACCTATGTCACGTGGTATGTCAATGAAAGCCTTTGCATGTTGACATTGTGATAATGCTTTAAAAAAAAAAAAAAAAAATCAATACAGGAAATCCTGAAAACAAGCCCAGATAGTAGATTAATATGTAGAAAAGGATCAAAGTACTAAACCTGATGGTCTCAAATTTATGAAGAACATAGTAATGTTCAATAATTTTAACTAGATTTTTGTATATCTACTGGCATGCATTTTTTTTTTAGAGCATTTAGGCTAGAAGATGAATTTCAACATCATAGATGGAAAAAAAGGCATGATGTGAAGAGAACTAAAAAAAAAAAAAGCTTAAAAAATACAAATTTTGGCTAAGAGTATGCTTCAGAATGAGAAAACAGATGAATTTTTTAGGAAGTCAGGCATGATGATGCAGACTGCTCAGTTTTGAAAAGCTGAAGAGCCACTCTCCTGTTCCTGAAAGTAGTTGAAAGGAAAATGTAAAATCATTATTGTGCAAACTTTCATTACTCTATGCTGTTACTGTTGTATTGAAGCTTGCTTTGTTTCAGTGTAGGGTGAGCATGTACTGATGCTGCTTTGTGCTACTTGAGTCTGTGTGACTTTTCAGCTTTTATCTGATGAATATCTGATGTCTCTTTTGCCTCTCCTCACTTGTGTCATTGCTGTTGTGCTCCTCAAAGAGACATTTGTATCGTGATCACTCCTTTAGGCTCATGTCAGACAAAGTAAAAATGAGAAGGCTGTGAAAAGTGACATGCTGGATTTTCACTTATATCCCCATCACATAAGAGTGTGCTGTCAAAGTGACCCTGAATTGTAGCTGAAGTGTCTAAAGCCACTTTGCTACCAAAATGAGACATGCAAATGCATCTACATTTGTGCATGCGTATTTGCATGTGACCACTTTGAGTGGGTAGATACAGTTGGCAGATTTCTAGGCTAAAAAACTAGTTAGCAAAAATAATACGTTTGGGTGGTTAAAACAGTAAGCTGAAGAAAGTCTTTTATGTGCTAATCTTGAATGTGGGCTAAAGGTTAATGATAGCAGTTTTTGGAATTGGGTCCAGAAAGAACCATGAAGCAAAGAAATGTCATTATGAAGTTAATTATTGGAAGTATGCAAGTTGGAGAAGCAGTGAAGTTTTCCTGATAAAATGCAAGCACTAATGCTTGTAGTGCTCCACTATTATACATCAGCCCTCACCTGCAAGTTTCTCAACATTGAACCCCTGTTGAGGAGATGGCTTAATTCTTCTGGCACTAAGTTACACTGTGCAGTAGTCTTTTGAAAGTAAGTACATGGAAAGGAAGCAAAGGTGAAGTGGTCTAAATTAAGAGCTAAACTTATGTTGTTTTTTTTTACTAGACACCACTGTGCACAAATTCCTATTAATTTCCAAATCAACTAAGGATACTCAGAATTACTAGATTGTAAAGTATAAGAAGCACCCTTCGCTGTCAAATATCCCATTTGGAATAGTTTGGTGCTTATTGCGCAGTATCTCAATTCATTAAAGCCGTTAATTGTTTCATGTAGGTCTGTTGAAAATGATGAGTTTAAAGTAGGTGAGATTCTCGTTATTTTTAATATTTAGTTTCTGGAAAAAACAGACGTAGAAAGGGAAATCTCACATTAATCATGAGGTAACTGTCATATGGATTTGTTATTTCTGTATAACTTGAAGCATTATGGGTAATGTTATTGCTTTCTACAACTATCCCAAAGGAGGTTGTAGTGAGGTGGGGGTTGGTCTCTTGTACACACAGCAAGCAGTAGGACTGGAGGAATGGGCTGCAAGTTGTGTCAGGGGAGGCATAGGTTGAATGTTTGGAAAAATATTCTCAGAGGGAGCGGTGAGGTACTGGAATGGGCTGGCTGCCCAGGTGACACCAAGTTGGGAGGAAATGTCTATCTGCCTGAGGGTAGGAAGGCCCTGCAGAGGACAGGCTGGATTGCTGGGCTGAGGCCGATGGGATGACCTTTAAAAAAGACTGAGTGCTGAGTCTTGCACTTTAGTAACAAAAACTCCATGCATTGCTACAGCCTTGAGGCAGAGTGGTTGGAAAATTGCAAAGGAAAAGGATTTGAGGGTGTTAGGCAAGAACTGGCTGAACAAGATTCAGCTGTGTGCCCAGGTGGTCAAGAAGGCCATTGCCATTCTGGTTTGTATCAGAAATAGCATGGCCAGCAGGAGCAGAGAGGTGATTGTCCTGTTGTCCTTAGCCCTGCAGAGGCTGCATCTCAAGTGCTGCATTCAGTTTTCAGTTCCCTCACTACAAGGAAGACATCGAGCTTTGGAGTATGTCCAGAGAAGGGCAGTGAAGCTGTGAGGGATCTGGAGCATATGTCTTAAGAGGCATAGCTGAGGGAACTTGAATTGTTTGGCCTGGAGATGAGGAGGCTCAGGTGAGCCCTTATTCTCTACAGCTCCTAAAAGGAGGTTGTGATGAGGTGGGGGGTCGGCCTCTTCTCCAAAGTTGCAGTGGTAGTACAAGAGGTAATAACCTCCCCTGGCACAACTTGAGGTTTAGCTTGGATATTACGAAAAAGCTCTTCTGAGAAGAAGTTGTGAAGTAGCTACTGGAATAGTTTGCCCAGGGAAGTGATGGAGTCACTGTCCCTGGAGATATTTGTGGAACTTGTGGGTGTGGCACTGAGGGACAAGGTTTAGCGGGCATGGTGGAGATGGGTAAATGAATGGATAAGTGGTCTTGTAGGTTTTTTCCAATCTTAACGTTCTTAAGGGTAAGGTTTTGAGGACAATGCATTGAAATCTCCTTTAAGAGCAAATGCAGTATTTATTCTGCCTAATCAACTCATACTTAGGAAAGTTTTGGGGAGGAGAAATATTTTTTTTTGTCATCAATTAAAAAAAAAAAAGAGGTTAAGTAAACAAAGTCAGATTTTAATACATTGAAAATTGTTATCAAAACATTTATATTAATGTATCTCAATTTGGGAAGTGTGAAACTAAGTTATAATTTTAGGTTGTTATTACATGTCATCTGCTTAGCCTTAAGTGTTGTGCCATATTTTTCCTTGTAGAATAGACAGTTGGGAATGCTAACAAGTGGAGTACGTGTAAGAACAGAAAGCAAAGTGTCCTCTAATGCAAAGCTTCATATGGATGCTTATTTCTCACTAAACTGGATATGAATTAAGCAGTTGTTCTAACATGACAAAAATTGTCAATGCAAATATTCAATGATGATACTGCTTAATAACTTAATAACAGTTAATCAGGGTGTCAGTGTGCCCACTTTATGTACTGATAAACCAGGGAAGATTTGTAACACTTTGAAATAATGAGATAAACAGTTTTGCTTCGTTTCTCCAACTCTGCACATTAAGATTTTATTAAATGCTTAGTATATATTTTATACATCCAGGGGATGAAGTTTAATTCTCACTAAGTGTAGTTACGGAACTCAGTATGTAAAATAAGAGATTTTTATAGACCTTCAGAAGAAAGGAATGCTCAATGGATAGAAACATTCAGAGAAATTTTTGTCATTTTCAATGAAAAATAAATGTATAGTTGAAAGCAAATCTGCCTCAGTAGGTGTGTTTCAGAGAGGTAAAGGTTAACAGATGAAGTAATTATATTGCCACGACACAGCTCTAGAGCATCAGTGCTCGAACGTTCAAGATAGAATGTATCAGATTGGAGGATGTTTTTTAGTAGATGATGCAAGTAGATTTGTATTGCCTCTTACAAGTTACATTAAGATTTTTTTATGTTTTTTGTAAATGGTAAATTACTCTGTTTCCTAACTGCTGATGTAAATTCTTTGTAATGGTCGACTAAAATTTAACATTAGATGCCTATGTATTTGTTTCTCTCATATTTGCAGTTTTGCATTGTTGGACTTCAAATTGTTTTGAAATTTGGTGTGTAAGAAACTCTTCAGCTGCTGTGAGCAAGTCCAAGTGATGAAATCTAATCATGAGATAAAAATAATAAAATAATTTAAATTCTACATCTCAGGTGTAATGCTATCATGCAGAACTAGTTTTCTGGGTCAGTGTGTACAGGCAAAATGGCTTATTTTGATCTCTGAATGAGGGCTAGCGAGAAGATGATTGAGGGAGCATAATCTCAGATTCATCCTCCTTTTAGAGCAGCATGAAACTGACAAAGTGTTTAGAGGATCACAATAAGATGTTTTGCTTTCAAGTAAAATAAATGCAAAAATAACAAAATGACTGCTATCCTCGTCATGAAAATAGAGGTCATCAGTTGCCGTGCTTTGAAAGATAACCATGTATAGACTGAATCTGTTATTATTTGAATGGATATCCTCAAACTAAAACATAATGAGCTTTAGTGAGGAGATACGAAAAACTTATCCTTTCATATAATGACAGGAATAGACAACTATTTAGAAAAATAAAGAGATGAGGCAAGAAACAGAGTGTTCTGGTCAGTTCATGACAGACTGACTAGTAGCGCAGTCTCTTCCTTCCACTCTGTAGCCTGTGGTTCTGAAGGCTGTACTGACCAGAAGGCCAAGTCTTTTATAGCTGTTAAATGAGAATATGTCCTTGTCAATAAAAAGTCAGTGTAGGAGGTTTGGCCTCCTTCTGATAGAGATGTCTAGTAATTTACATTTCAGTCAGTCACAGTACAGTATAAACACCTTAATATGAAATATTTAAACTTCATTTTACATGTCCGAGCCAGCTAGACCATCACTCGAATTCCCATGCAAAAGAGGGAAGGGCAAAGATTTTAAATTGAAACTCAAGGTAAGAGATGTGTAGTAGGTGTTCAATATGCATTTAACCAATGCTGTTCAGAAAAAGTTATTCAGCTGCAATAATTTAGAAACATCCCTGTTTTGTGGCTTATCTTGTTGTGATAAGCCAGTGGGACTCCTGACAGAAATCAAATTCAGGGTTAATGAGAAAAAGGCTACTTGGTCCTGGCCACTGGACTTCTCGAGGTATTTTTCAGATAAGGTCCTATTCATGCTGTTGATGACATTCAGCCTTGCTAAATGGTCTCCAAGGTACAATCATTTAGTTCATTTTTCTAATTTGATAAAAGTTAACCTTGAGCAGATCAACTTTGGAGCAGAGGCTCATACTGATGAGGGATCCTTGGCAGAAATAATTATAATAAAAGAAAAAGGCGTTGTGAGAGTGAGGCAGTCCTCTGCTCTGCCCTGTGAGCAGAAAGAGCTGTCTCAGTTAAGGCTCTGCTCTGACACGATGGGAGTAGAGCAGTGATGGTGGCCGAACTCCCATATATACAAAGGCTGTTCCCAGGGAGCACAGCTCCCAGGAATACGGCAAACAGTGTGGTGTGTCAGAAGGACATGGTGTGGCAGGGCTGAGTATCCCTTCCCCACTTGGGAGAGCAGCTCATCTTTCGGCTGCTTTCCAGACAACAAATCTAACCATGGTCTCTGCTAGGCAGAAAGCTCTCTCCAGAAAGAAGACATCTATCCAGACAGAGTGCCTGCTCAGAAATGCAGCTGGTCTCTAGCTGCAGGGTGTGCCTGAACCTGTTCCTTCTGCACAGGATGGTGGTAGAGATACCACTTGTGAAAAGGGGGATGATCTGCTGAGCTTGATGGCAGAACTCAAGGAGAAGATGAAGAGAATAAGGAGCATCAGGGAGGTGAGCAGGGATCAGACTCGTGGAGCAACTCCTTGATATACCTATGAGAGAGGCACTGGCACGATGCACTCCAAACAGTGGTGAACTCCCTGCCCTGTCACCGTCAGGCAGAGGGAGGGAACCTAAGAGATGGGGAGGAATGGAAGCAGATCCGTGCTCAGCACTGCTGGAGAACCCCATCTCTATCTACCTCACCTTCCCATGTGCCCCTACATAATAGGTTGAAATTTGAGGAAGAGTTGAGGATGTAGTGTAAGGTCCACCTAGGCAGTTGTTTAGGGCAAGGATGTCAACTCCATACCTCAAGACTGCCTCTGTCATAAAGCAAAGAAGGGTAATTGTTGTGGGTGACTCCCTTCTGAGGGGAACTGAGGGCCCCATATGTATTCCAGACCCAACCTGTAGGGAAGTGTGCTGCATCACTGGGGCCTGAGTCAGGGACATTACTAGGAGACTGTTAGTTCAGGCCAGCAGCAACAAAGTTACCGAGAGAAGCCTGAGTGCTATCAAAATGGACTTAATGGGATGTAGTGGGTGGTGTTTTCCTTTATCTCTTCAGTGGCTGGGAGGGGTACTGAGAAGACTAAAAAAACCAATCTGAGAAAAATGTGGCAAAGAGACTGGTGCTACTTAGCTAATTCTAGCTTTTTTGAACTGTGGGGTGGCTTACTCAATGCCTGGCTTGACATATGCTGGGTAATAGTTCAAAGGAATTAAGGAGTTATCCTCCAAGAAGACCAGATGCCTGGCTGAAGTGACTGTAGATCGATGTGCACAGCTTGGGAAACAAACAGGAGGAGTTGGAAGCTACTGTGATACTATAAAACCATGATGTAGTTGCTGTCACTGAAACCTGGTGGGATGATTTCCATGACTGGAATGTGACTGTTGATAGCTACAAGCTTTTCAGAAGGAACAAGCAAGGAAAGGAGGAGTTGCCCTCTGTGTCAAGGAAGGAATAGAGTGTGAGGAGCTGTCCGTGAAGAATGATTGAATAAGCAAGTTGAAAGCATATGGGTGAGAGAGACTGAGGCAACAAAGGGAGCCTTGTGGTTGGGGTCTACTACAGGCTGCCTGATCAAGCGGAGCCTGCTGATGAAACCTTCTTCCTCCAGCTATAAGAGGTGGTGTTATTGCAGGCTCTCATCGTACTGGGGGACTTAAACCACTCTGACATCTGCTGGAAAAACAGCATGGCAAGCTGTAAGTGATCCAGGAGGTTCCTGGAATGGTTCAAGGATCACTTTCTGAGCCAGATAATAGACAACTCCAGCAGGGGGTGCTGTGCTGGACCTGTTGCTTGCCAACACAAGTAATCTGGTTGGTGGCTGAGGACTGGGGGCTACCTGGGCTATAGCGCCCATGCAGTGATGGAGCTCAGACTCTTATAAGATATCAGGCAGGCAAAGAGTAAAGTAAGAAAGATTAATTTTAGGAAAGCCAACTTCCAGCTATTCAGGAAGTTGATCAACAGAACTCAACGGGATGTGTTCCCAGGGACAAGAGTACAGAGCAGATCTGGCAGATCTTTAAGAAAGCTTTCCTTAGGACACAATAGCTTCCCATCCACAGGAAGTTGGGGAAGAAAGGCAAGAGATCAGCATGGCTGAACTGCTACATGCTCGCCAAGCTGGAGGGCAAGAAAAAAAAATGTACAGGCACTGAAAGCAGGGATAAATGGGAGAAGTATGGGGATGCTGCTAGGCTGTGTGGAGTTAGAATCAGGAAGGACAAGGCTCAGCTGGGTGTGAACTTTGCAAAGAACACAAAGAAGGATAAGAAAGGCTTCTATAGTTAGATCACCCAAAAAAGGGAAGTCTGGGGAAGTGTATTCTCCCTAGTGAGTTGCACAGGCAGGCTAGTAACAAGGGGCAAGGAGAAGGCTGAAATAGTAAACTTTTCTGCCTCAGTCTTCGCTAGTGACTGCTCTACACATAGCTCTTGAGTGGATGGTTCAGAAGGTGGGAACTGACAAGCGATGTCCCTCTCACTGTAAGCAAAGATCAGGCTCGTGACCTCCTGAGAAACCTGAGCATCCAGGAGTGTATGGGTCCCAATGAGATACATTCCAGAATTTTGAGGGAATTGGCAAACGTAATCATTTAGCCACTACCAATGATATTTGAAAAGTCACTGTGGTCAAATGTCCCTGGTGACAGGAAAAAAAGATAACGTAGCATCCATTCTAAGGAGGGTAGAAAGAATGACCCTGAGAACTACTGACCTGTTAGTCTCACCTCAGGGTTCAGAAAGTTCATGGAGCAGATTATTCCAGGAGCTGTGCTAAGGAGGAAGATAGGGAGGTGATAGAGGATATCCAGTATGGCTTCATCAAGGACAGGTGCTGCCTAATCAACCTTGTCACTTTCTATGATAGCATAATTGCATCAGTGGACAAGGGAAGAGCAACTGATGTAATGTCTGGAATTCAGTAAGGCCTTTGGCACAGTCACCTGTAACATTCTTCTCTCCAAATTGGAAAGCTATGGAGTTGATAGGTAGACTATTCAATAGATTAAGAACAGGTTGCACAATCATATCAAGAGAGTGGTGGTCAATGGCTCAATGTCTGGATGGAGATTGGTATAGGTGGTGTCTGTCAGGGGGTCAGTACTGGGACCAGTGCTCTTTAACATCTTCATCAATGATGTAAACAGAGGAACCAAGTACACTCTCAGCAAATTTGTGGCTGACACCAAGCTGTATGGTATGGTCAGCATGCTTGAGAGCGTGAATGCTAACCAGAGTGCCTAGACCTAGACAGGCTCAAACACTAGGCCCAGCAGGACTTTTTGAGGTTTAGTAAATCCCAGTGCAACACGTTAGATCTGCGTTGTGTCAATCCCTACTAATAGTACAAGCTGGGGTGTGTAAGGATGGAGAACAGCCCTGATGAAAAAGACTTGGGAGTACTGGTAAATGGCAAGCTGGACATGAGCCAGCAATGTGCTCTTGCAGCCCAGAAAGCCAGCAGTTTGCTGGGCTGCATCCAGAGAAGTGTGTTCAGCAGGTCAAGGGAGGTGATCCTGCCATTCTTGTCTGCTCTGGTGAAACCTCATCTGGAGTACTGTGTCCAGATGTCTGGACCTATACTGAGGACTCCACATGGACCTGTTGGACTGTATCCAGAGGAGGACCACAGAAATTATCCATGGGATGGAACGTTTCCCCTGTGAGGACAGGCTCAGAGAGCTGGGGTTGTTCAGCCTGAAGAAAAGAAGGCTCTAGGAGAGTTATAAGAATGAGTGAGATGGACTCTTTAGCAGGGTCTGTTGTGATCGGACTTGTGGAGATGGTTTTAAACTAGAAGAAAGGAGATTTTGACTGGATATCAGGAAAAATGTTTTTTTCAATATGGGTAGCCCATACTGGAAGAGGTTGCCCAAAGAAGTGGTGGATTCCCCGTCCTTAGAGAAATTCAAGGTGAGGAAGGATGGGGCTCTGAGCAACTTGATCTAGCTATTGATGTTCGTGTTCATTGCAGGGGAGTTGGACTCAATGACCTTTGAAGGTCCCTTTGACTCAAAAGTAAAAATACTCCTTTGTAAGAATCATACAGAGGAAAGGTCATGACTGATGTAGTGAACTTATATTAAAGTAATCTATCTTCACAGTAGAACTTGTGTCTTTGAGAAAAAGTACAGTTAGCAGAGAACAAATATTTTTCTCTGGATGTTTTGTCCACTGGGCAAAGAATTCATGCCAATTTGCAGTCTTTGGTTTGTTTTAAAGATTAAGTTCTTTGGGAGTCTTCTCATGT
Source organism: Chrysolophus pictus (assembly GCA_037305975.1). Taxonomy (NCBI): domain Eukaryota; kingdom Metazoa; phylum Chordata; class Aves; order Galliformes; family Phasianidae; genus Chrysolophus; species Chrysolophus pictus. Next base: position 79,621,192 of record CM074576.1, read on the forward strand.
AAACATAACATGTTATTGTAATAAAAAAAAGCAAGTTATTTGCTGTGTTATTTGAAAATTTTGGTAGAGTGACATATTCTGAAAGAGGTAACACCTGACTCAAGAAAAGTATGAAGAAATAATTACAGTAATCAGGTTCATGAAAGAAAAAGGTTATCAAGAAAATGTCTGACTGATAAAAACAGATAAGACGCAGCTTGAATACTGAAGTTGTAGTAGTCTTTAGGAGCTACCAGTATGTATGATGTTTCACTGGAAAGAAGCAGTTTGCACACACAATCTTTAATTGCAGCACAATGAAAGAAAACAAAGAAATATTTAGGGACCACAGTATTCTACAATCTACCCCCAACTCTCCAGAAGTAGGATATTGAAGTGAATAGGTACAAATTGAACAGAGAGGCTCATATTTTTAAAGCTCTTGTTTATGTGTGCATGTCTGGGTGAGAGGGGAACAAAGGAACAGTACAGGTAGACTGTGAAAAGCACTAATACAATACTGCAAAAAAAGCTTTTGTGCCAGGCCTGTTGGATCATCAAGTACATCAAGGATGTACTGTCACACACTAATGCATCAAGATTAATGTGTCTCCATTAAAGTAATTTAATATTTGTAATGTTGAAAAGAAGTGCAGAAAAATACAAATGAACTGTGAAACATTAAGAAAAAAAAAAAAGATAAACATTTGCCTGTCAGAAGAAAGGCAACAACAGATGCACCACTCAGCAAGAAAATGCTTGTACATAAGAGTAAGTAGACAAGGATAGTTTGTAACTGAAATGCAGGTTAGATTTGGTTAGGTTCACAACTCTTCCTCTGATGTGAAATGCTCAGTTTGCGCTTCAGATTGTCCTCAGTGGGATGGCAACTAACAGAAAGGACTGGTCTTTATGTAATTCTTAAAAAGGATTAGTATATCTATTCCTGGGTTTGAGTATAATTTAAGCTTTTTAACTATGCAAATGTCTTCATTGGTTTATGAGAAACAAACCAAATTTCCTTGCTATCATACACTGTTAACTATAGATTGCCTTTCTCAGCTCACAGCAATGAATATGAGTGAAGTCATCTCTGGAACAGTTTTGTCATATATTGTTTGAAAAGGTAATGTATGGAAGTGGAAGAAAGGAGAGAAGTATAGCGGTGGACAGCTACATGACAGCAGAGACATCTGAATTTTAGATGTTCAAGAATAATTAATATAACAAATCAGTCTGCATGGGGAGGGAGGGAAAGATTAAAATCAATGTTCTGGAAAGCATACAGTTTTGCTGGAGAAGATGACTGGTATTTCTGAGCATTGGAACTAGTTTCAAATGAAAGCAAAAGTGGTTTTTATTTTTATTTTTTAAATAAAAAATCAAATAGTAAAGAAACTTAGTCAATTCTTAAAGGAAGATAAGGATGTGGAAAAGAAAAGGAGAAAAGCTTGATGCTTGCATATCTTCTGCTGGTGGAAAAACTTAAACAAAAAAAAAAATATAGGAATAAATAGGAATAAAAAGCTTACTAATAGCTCAAAACATTTTATTAGGTGACAAAATTAAAATGTTTAATGCCACAACTGACTTCCTGCCATCAGTTCCCTTATATTTTTCATTGAGCTCATAGCACTCAGCACCCTCGTAGTTCTTTGCTTGTGAGGTAAGATACAGATCCTAAAGTATTTTAACAGTTGTGTACAGTCATAAAGCACCAGATACTAGTGGGTTAACATGGAACCTGAATAACTTGTCTGGATTTTCAGTATGCTACTGAACCATACTGAAATCAAAATTTCCCAATACTGATTCTTCCATTAGTTTCTGTGATATATAGCACTGCATGAACGTATAAGAATATAAAGTTAACTTTAGAGATGTTCTGAGCATTCAGTATTAATGGTACTTTGAAGGGTTAAACTCAAGGGTTGAAGGTGCCTATCAGAATGTGGCCTGATTGTGCCTGTCTGAATGTGGCTCAGAGACGGACATATTTTCTTGTTTGTTTTCCTATGGCAATAGAGAATAACACTAGCGCATTTGAAAGCATCTGCAAATATGGATTAATCAGTTCTGCCTTTGTGAATACTTAGTGTACATGTGTCATATACTGATAACACTATTCACAGCATCACTGTGTCTGTGCAGGTGCTTTCAAACATTCAGTATCTTTTAATAAGGAGGTTTTAATGTATTCTGCATGAATGAATTCTAAAGATTTGGGTATTATGGTTACCTAGAAAGAAAACTGGGAGGAAACAGGGACTAAAAATCAAAATAAAGCGGGATGATACTATCTCAGATAGGATTAATAAATGTTCTCTAGAGATATTTACACATTCAAACATGGTGATTATTGAAGGTAGAATATTTGTCTATTAACCTTTTTTTTCATTTCTTTTTTTTTTTTTTCATTGAGTGCACTGGTGCTGAATAGGTGTATAAATCTTTGGCTGATAATGGAAAAGTGTAGTAGTGGACACAGATGTTTATCATGTAATAGGTACAATTTAGTTACGTTTGGTCTGAGGTGAGGTTGTTATCCCTTTTGAATGTGTCTTTCTTGACTACTGTGTTTGTCTCTTTCTTTCCCCTCCTTGAAAATATTCTGTTCTTGCCAGATAAATTTATGGAAGAATATACTACAGGAGCCCCCAGACCAGTAACTATGACATTATAACCTTATAACCTATAACAACAATAATAACACTTTGGTTTCAAGCAACCATATTTGCTTATGACAGATGTACTACTAAGTAGGTAGTAAATGGGAATTCAGTTTGAAATTTGTATGAAGTTTTGATCTTTTAGGATATATTATAATCTACTATGTCTACAGGAAAATTTTGTAATAATTATTAAAAGATATTAAACTGAATCCAAATATCATTTTATACATTGTTGTATAACTGATATAGGCAATAACTGGAAATATAGTTAATGAAACGCAAAAAAACCCAAGCTTCTTATTCTTACCTCTTACTTTAGATAAGCTGTGTGTTTGGCTACAATTTTTATGACGTCATAATTCTTACTGGAACATTTTGAAGTAGTAACATTAACACTGCTGTAATGTGAAGTTGTTTGTTTCACTAGTCATCTTATTTTAAATAGTTCATAAATGCAAAAATGAAAAAAGAAACAAACAATCCCCCCAAAATCATTGTTCTTTCCCAGCTCCTGTACAACTGAGTTAAGGGCTGTTATGTGATGAGTACTGTACAGCCAGCTGTAAATTCTCTTGAGCAGATCAGACCTGAGAATGCTGTCTAGAGCGATGCAACCCAATGAGATTGACCCTGGAACACTGACTCATAAATTCTCATCTCCTGCGATGGCTTTGCTGCATGCTGGTTACTAAGGCTGCTTAAACAACTTGGATTTAAAATAAATAATAATAAAAAAGCCATCAGCAGCAGCTCTGTTTAAAAGGTAGAATGTAACACCTGTCTCTCAGAGCTACTGCAAAGATTAAGCAATGAACTTTAATTGCCCATTAATTATGACTAAAAAAACCTAGTGGAACACGATCAGTGAATGAAAAAAATGCACAGTTTACTGAATACATGGATAGCACCATGTTTGCCTTGCTTTCTTCAGTATAACTGTTTACCTTATTTTCCCTTTTGGTATAATATTTATAGTCTGGCTACAAAAATGATTGATTAACCTGATAACTTCTTTATATAATGGTACGTAATACTGGTGTATAAGATAATAAAAAGAGCGTAGTGTTTTCATACTATGTTTCACAGATGTCATGCTTTTTTGGGGAAGCATTTAACATTATATTAACTGCCTAGTGACTATGAATTAATTACAAATTTATTTGTCTCCTTTTGCCTTTTTCAAGCTGAACTAAAACAGTACATTTGCTGTTGCAGAACTGTGCTTTGGAGTGACAAGGAGTGCAGTAGACTTCTAATTGTTCTTTCTTTTTTTCTTCAAAACTGTAGCAGAAACAGTTAGAATTTAAACTGGAAAAAAAACATAAAAGCTTACCATGTTTTCTCTGTTTACAACCAAGACAGCAATGAGCAATGCTTTCTTACTATTAACAAAGGCACAGATTTTTTTTCTTATTTGCCACTAGAAGTAATTCTGCTAATTCCTTAATTAAATCATTGATTTTTCAGCCTCTGGGAAGTAAAATACAATATTATTCCTATTTTTTTTTTCAGTTCTTTGCTGACTTTGAACTTGTAAGTGAATGAGAAAACAATTTCTTCTGATACTGTTATCTAAATAACAGTGAGGGAGATGCTCACAGCAATGGTTCTGTTCTGCCTATTGAACTTTAAAACTGTGATTGAGTAGGCAAAATATTAAAGGACTGCTTTCTCCTTCAGTATGTATAATAATATATTTGAAGGCCAGTTTAGCTCATGTCAGCTTTGTCGTGGCAAGGAATATCTATTCCCTTCAGTCTTTGTCTGAAAACTTGCAGTGAATTTCTGCTTTCCATAAATGCCATGCTATGCCTCCAGCTCTATAGATAGGGATCATCTCTTGTTTCCATTAACTCTGTAAATTTGCTCTAGTCTTCCTCTTGCATATAATATTTCATTTCATTCAGAAGTGTTCCAGTCCAGATAAGTAGCACTGGGGGTAGGAAAGCATGGAGGGCATCCTCTTATTGTGTCTCCTAAGGAAGGATATACAGCCTTGGAATTTTTTTCCCAGGGAGGCCAGCTGTCCTTTATAGTGCTGGAGCAATGTAACTAGGAGCAAGTTCCCCAGCCAGACTTCTGCTGTGCTACTGTTTTCAATATTCTGAAACAGTTCTGTTTCAATAGACTGAATTATGCAATGCCCATACAGTGGACTGTAAGCAATCGGCTTGTTACCAGAATTACCTGATCTAGATTACATGCCCAGTTCAGTTCACTGTGGATCAGTGTTTACCACACTGATTGATGTACCACCTCATAATCAAACTTCCTTCTGTTGACATCTTGCCTGACCTACCACACTGCCTGTGGCACTGCACAGGTACAGCTAAGCCTTTCTCAGAGTGTGTCAGTCTGGAGGCAGACTGCACTGTTTTTTTGTTTTGTTTTGTTTTACCAGGTTCCACTGTGAAATTCTGACAAGTTTTGGAGAACTTGTGGACCTTAATTTCTTATACTCTTATTGGCATGAATGTCTTGTGTTGTGAAAGAGTACTTCAGAAAAGTAGGGATTCAGTGCAAAATGAAATACATTTGTATGCCACGTTGTCTATGTATTATGTTAATAAATCTAAAGACTTAAGTGGTTCCTGCTCTTCTTTCCCTCCTGAACCTCAGAAACAAAAGCAGAACTTCTCAAGAGAGGGAGAAGTTACCTGAAAAGAAAATGGTGTAGGAAGTACAATGACTTGGGCCTTTTGCAGTTAGAGGAAGGAATGAAATGTTCTCTCATCTCTGTGAATATTTGTTGAGTGAAAAAAACCAAACAGATTATAACAAGGTCTGTCCTTTATTGCCTTTAGTGCTGCTGTTGGGTATTCTGTGTTATTCTGAAGAACTTCATTCTTTGGCATGCGTGTAAGCTTTCCCTTTCTTAGCAGTTTTGTATTGTATCACAGGAATGGCTTTTGTAATGAATGAGGACTGCACAGCTCTTATTACTGTCTACTGATCCTTGCCAGTATTCATTCTTCTTCAGTGTGTACTGAGCTGCTGCAGTTTAAGATAAAGCTCTGTTAGTCTAAATCACTCAAATGAGAAAAAAGAGTTCTACAGTGCAGCAGAAAAATATGCAGAAGAATAAATTGTTTTAAACAGGCCTTATCCTTAAGAGTGAAGCTGGCATATCTATCCAGGCATTTGCAAACACCTATGCAGGTTATTAAATCATGCAAAAATCCTTATGGCAAGCCTTATGGCTGGCCTGAGTCCCTTTGGTTGTCAGTGATGGGTATGGCAGATTGCAGTGACCTTCAGGCTTAGCTAGAAGAAAAAGCATTTTTTTTAGCATAAAGAAAGCATGAAAGTAATGGCAAAGATAAGGAGACAATGTGCTTCCCTTCAGGGAAAAAAGCTGGCTAGAAAATCATCAGTGAATCATGAGCTGATGACTGAGAAAGACAATGTATGGTAACTGACCTGGAAAAAAGGCATTACGTTTAAATCCTCAGCCTTCCTCCTTCTTCTGCCTCCTACTAGGCTTCCACCTCCGTGAAAGAATTAGACGGAAATTCAAGCACAGTCTAAGAATCCAAATTTTGAAAATTTCAGGGCGAACTGAATTAGCTTTGGTTGCACCTGGGGCTCATGAAACGCTGTGAGGCTCAGAAAGTGTGAAGGCAGTATGGAGAGAAGAGATATTGCAAAAGGCTGAGGGTTTTTTTTTTTTTTTTTTTTTTGTATCATTCATGAAAGGCCAAGTTATGTTTATCTAAATGGATGACAAACTATTTATGAAAATCTGATATATCTGATATTAACTCTTAAGCCATAAGGAGTGAAAACTAAAGCATTCATATGCTTTTCAATAAAATTATCCTTAGAACAAAAGCAATCAGTTTTTGAATGACTTTTCACACAGAGAACAGTGTTTTTTGTTTTTTGGTTTTTTTTTCCTAATCCATGAAAATTGTATTTTATTTGTATGTAATTTCAATTAATTGTCTCCATTATCCACTGCAGTTTGACAGTTTAAGATTCCAGGTTTCTGATTTGGAGTTATAACATGAAATATTCTAAAGCAAATGTCCTACATGAAGCATATAAAAATCAGTTTTGCTTCTAGAAGCTGAATGAAATCATGATGATTTGTATTGCTTTGATCTCTCTGTTCCTGCATGTTTTCATAGGAAAAGAAATTATAGTTTTATTATAAATTTAGAAACAGGACAATGGGAAACATTAATGAATTAATGAACATCACCTCTGAATATGGCTGCTTTGTTAATGTGACTTTTGTCTCCAGTTTTTTCTACAGTCACATCTGAGAAGCTAGGTGCAAATAGTTACAAATTAGCTTATGCTTGGACTATCTTGACAATGAAAATCTCCTTTAGTAAGATTGTGTTACTTTGAATATTAAAAAAAAGAAAAGTTATAAACTGCATTTGATTTTAAATGTTCTAATACTGCCATGCTTTGGAAGAGGAACCTGAAATTTTCAAGTGCAATTTCTTCATACACAGCATGCAGTATGTGAATGTGCTTACTATGTTTAATGAGCCTGTATACTCTACATAGTTACACAGACTTCTTTTGTTTGGCCTCTGGAAAAAAATCTACCTATACTTCATCTTTTTAGTGCATTTGTATGAAGATTTGTATGACTGTAGGGGTTGAACAGCTCTTCCTTTCACTTGTTTCAGTTGTTAGAGCTACCTCCCAGGAGGTTTTGCATTGTTTGAAGATCTAGACAAGAATATCATGATCTCTCTCACATGCGCACTCACACACACGTCTGTATAGTTGCAGAAGGCACAGAGGAAATAAGAGTACTACATTAGATGTAGAAATGAGATCAGTAGCAAGTGTTTCTGGGATTATGAACAGAAGTGCAGAAGACAAAGAAATACAAGTGACAGAATAAACAGGAGCTTGGGATGTAAGAAAAGGTTAAGGGAGGAGAAAACTGCAGAAGAGCTTCTTATAAATAATGATGTACTCACACTTGCAGGTCCTGAGAACTTACAAGTTGTGAATAGGTCTAGTAAAGAGCTGGCTTATGTACTAGCAACATCCATGTTGTCACTGCAATAGAAGATATCTATGAAGTTAACAGCTTTGTACTACTATCTCTTACTGCATTTCTGATGTAAAGTTGCCCTCGGTAAGTTTGCTGATGACACCAAGCTGGGAGGAAGTGTTGATCTGCCTGGGAGTAGGAGGAGGCCCTACAGAGGGATCTGGATTGCTGGGCTGAGGCCAATGGGATGAAGTTCAACAAGGCCAAGTGCTGGGTTCCTGCACTTTGGTCACAACAACCCCAAGCAATGCTACGGGTTTTGAGCAGTGTGGCTTGAAGACAGGAATAAATGGACCTGGGGTGTTGATTATTGTTCAGCTAAACGTAAGACAGCAGTGTGTTCAGGTGGCCGTGTAGGCCAATAGCACTCTGGCTTGTATTGGCGTGTAGCCAGCAGGAGCAGGGAAACGATCATTCCTCCGTACTCAGCTCTGGTGATGTCATTCACACACCTCTTGTGCTGTGTTCAGTTTTGGGCCCGTCACTACCAGCAAGATATCGAGGCGCTGCAGTGTGCCCAAAGAAGGGCAAGAAAGATGAGAAGTCTGAGGAGCAGCTGAGGGAACTAGTATTTTTCAATCTGGAGGAGTCTCAAGGTTGACATTATTGCTCTCTATAACTTCCTGAAGGGACGCTGTGGTGAGGTGGGATCTGCCACTTTTTCCATGTAACTAGCAATAGGGCTACTTCATTTGTAACTAGTATTTTCATTTATATCTAGTAATATCAATTATGAAGAAAACATTTCATTACGTTATTCCAAACAATTTTTAGATAATATCTAGACTTTGTTTTAAGAGCTCCATTTACATGATCTTGGAGAGTCAAGCCATTGAAGTAATAAAGCCACAATTTGTACAGTAATTCCAGTTTACTTTGTTGCTTTGAGAGCTTTGAAGGCAGTACTTGCAAGGGTTCCCTGGAGGGGGTGTGAGAGGCACTGCAGCGAGACCAGATAGCTGCAAACTGTGATGCTGAAGCAGCAAGGTCAGTTTGAAAATAAATATATATATTCCAGGCGTATGCTTTCTTCTGCTTTTATTTCCAATTTTTTTAAGAGCTTGTGTTGATAAATTATATTGATTATTGGATGGTCATCTGTGAATGACCTGACAAGCTCTACGTCATTCCTGTCCTTAGGATGCAAAAAGCATAATTAGACTGTACTGACTTTCTCAGCCTGTCATAGCTCCAGAGAAGCTGAGGGAACAGAAGGACTGAGATGTGCATTCCGTGCCCCCTGGTGAGCTGTCAGACTAAGGGATGTACCAAGACACTGGGTTTTTCTGCTATTCTGCTGTGCCAAGCTGGAATAGGAGGTGCCATAGTTTAAAAGATAAGTATCACAATGGAGTTTTGAGAGCATCTGGAAAAATGATGGATCACACATGAAATTATAAATAGAGATCACCATTAATTTAGGACTTCTTAGAGTTTGGAAATAGAATATATCTAGAACTTGTGAGAATTCACTTAGGAAATATTTTTCTATTTGTCTTTTGTTCATATCAGAGAGAGCCAGAGTGAATGCTTTTGTCCTTTGAGATACTCCTGGTCACAGGAAGAACATCTGTCACATGTAGACAAATATTTGTTTAGTTATCCTTTGTAGAAATGCTTCATGAAAAAATATTTATCCTCTGAGAAAGGAATGCAAATTGTTTCAGTGTGAATCTTGGAGGAAAAAAAAAAAATATAGGCAAACTATTTCTCAGCAGGCAAGGGAAAATAAGAGCCTGTGAAAAGCTGTGGAAAAAAAGATGAGTTCTACTCCAATGAATACTAATTTTTCATTAAATGATTGTTCTAATTCTCCTGACTGTGTCAATTCTTACTTACCTTTCTGTGTATTCACCTTGAATTGCTGCTTCAAGGCGAGGAATTTACTTTCTCTTGAATGGTATGTATCTTTTTCCAGTGTACTAGAAAAAAAACTTGTTCCATTTTTGTACTCTGTTCTACACTAAAGGGATACTGTAACTTTAGCTCATTTTTCATTGAAATCTTCTGCTTTGTTATCAACACTAATCTGAAAGCTGAATGAAATCAATGTCCACAGAATATTAAATGGGTTACTCAGTGTTCGTTCAGTGTTATCAGTCTCATAAAGATTCGTAACATACAAGGCAGATATGTCTGTTTTCCCCTAATTGCTCTCAAAAACTTTATTCCTGTCTCCTAGATATTATCATTTCATGCCTATTGAATGAAAGAAAAAAAAACACATTTTGTGCTGGTTTATATCCTCTGCTATCTCACCTATTTCAAGGTGGAATTGCAGATATCATAATACTAATGGAACATTTGTCCCAATTATTTTTTCTATTTGTAACAATAAAGCCCTAGAGAGTATTTTTAAAATGTTTGAAAAAGTAGCTGTGATACTGTGTCTGATAACAATGTATTTTCATGTAAAATCGTTGGCTTTAGTGTATCTTCAGTGTTACGAAATAAGAACCTATACTTTGTTTCTGCATGAGGAGATGTTCCCACTCTATTCTTGAGAAGTGTACGCTTAAAAAATACACATACTGGGACTGACTTTACAAATGCTTATTCACTTGTGAAATCTCTACTTGCACAAGCAATCCTGTTGAAGTTAAAACTCCCAGATACAATGCAATTACTCACATGCTTTAAGGTTGCATGGATCTTGACAATTGTATTCTGCCCCCCAGCTAAAGGCAAGCTTGAGTTTCATCTGACGAAACCTTCCAGCTGAATGCATGCCTGATGTGAATATATGTTTTTGAAGTCTTAAGAAGCAGAGAGCCAATTATAAACTGGCAAACAATTTTTTTTTTTTAATGAAAAAGCAGATCTAGTTTGCTTTTAATATTATTTCCATCTTTTCACTGTTCTAGAACTTTGTTGTTTACTTCACTTTGCAGCTTTTCTTCTCCAAGAATACATGGCTTATTATAAGATTTCTTTCTGATGATAGGAGAAGGAAGAAAGAAAATGTGAACATTCTTAATATAGCCTTAACAATGACCTTTGTTGTTAGGGCAAGAATTGATGTCGTATTTGGCACTTGGCCCCAAACTGTTCTGCAACATTGCTCTATTGCGGCATAGATTTTTACCAAAGAATTCTGCTTTCAGAAATGGAGACAACTGTTTGCAAAACAGCAATGCCAAAACTAATTTTTTTTTAGTGTCTTAAAAACAGTATGTAGGCTGACTGCATTCTGCTCTTGGTTATACTGTGTCATGACTTCTGGGTGCATACTGTATGCATAGTGGGTATATATGCATAATATATTCTAAGATATTAAGAATGATTAAATTTTAGTAGTGGATGGTGCACATTCTCTTGCATTAAATTGCCTTGGCTTTCTTAGGATAGCTGTCATAAATGAGTTTGACATGTCAGTAGTGGCTATTAGCTAATTATATAATCTGGTTCTTTGATGTGCTTTACATACACAATTTTACTTTCAGACAAAGCTGCCAACTGAAGAAATGGAGTTTCCTTTTTTTCTTTCAGTTACTTAACATTACTCATATACTCATCTTCTGCTGAATGTAATTAAATGATTCTTAGAAAACTATGAAGTCAATAAGTCTTTGGAACACAGTTGTGTGTGAGTTGAGTGAGCACATATGTGTGAGACAGAGAGGAAGTGATGCTGAGACTGGGGGCGTCTTTGTTATTTGAGCAAACTGAGTTGATAACTGATTTTCCTGCAAATATCCAGTGCTACATGCCAAACCTCAGAAGCATTTCCCTCTGAGTATTATTGTAATAAGCACTGTCTTTCGGTAACTTCAGTTCTCTGTGCTGGCTATCTCTCCACAGCAACAGTGGGATTTCTGGCAGGAGCTAGTAAGGAGCATATGGGATTATGGTATTAGATAGAGATGCACTGCTGATGGAGAAAAGTATTAGGTCCTTACCTTGCAAGGATTGATGGGAAATATCTGAACAGCATTCCGGGTTTGTCAGTTTGAAGGGAATGATATAGAAGTATATTGGACAAAATTTTATGTAAATAGATTTAATTAAGTGTTTTACTTTGCATGTTCTATAAATTTTGTATAGAGCATCTGTTGTCTTTACATGGATCTTTTAATCAAATATGTATTACTTCAAAAATGAACATCTACCTCAGCTCATGTACTATCTCACAGAAATTTCTGCAGCCCTATGCAAGCCAGCAAAATAGTGCAAATGTATACCAACAACCCCGTGACCCAATTATTTGTTAAACTCTTGCGTTGCCTCATTAGATTTGCTGAGGATTATGGATATTGGCTGGATGTAACGTGTTTTCTGCTGTTTAGCCCATGTATCTATTTAGCAATTATTGCTGCAAGTTTCGGTCCTGTACTAAGGTGCTAATATCTTGTTCCCTTATTCCCTTTCCTTTCTACTGGAAAAAAAGGTTTTCTTGGTAGTGATTATTGTGATCCTGAGTTGTATTATTCAGGCAAGTGAAAATTTTTTTTACATGTCATTATTTCACTTTTTCACTCATCATGAACTATCCTTGCTGGTTTAAGTGGGATTGCTGTATTACTGATTTCTATTGAAATACCTTCTTTGTGTGTCTGTTCTTCTAAGTGCTAAACATGGAAGCTTTGTGTTATTCTTATCTTGTACTGATACACATCAAAACTAACCTTCCTAACATCAAATTGACATTTTACAAAGAATGGCAATGGTGAGAAATGGCACCCTATCACTCCATGTACGTGCAGCACTATTACTCTTCTCTTGTTCCCTTCTCTTGTTTTTCCTCCCACTTTTCTTGATACGATAAAGCCCTCTTGAATTAAGTTGCATTGTACTGTGCCCTGTAGTTCAGAACTCTGAGTTTTACTGTTTTAAGCACTTTTTAATTTGACATAGAAGTGAAAGCTTCTAGCAGTTCATTTATTTCATGAAGAATTTATTATCAGAAAATTGATTAAAACATAGGAAAAGAAATACTGTGTGTGAACAGTTGAACTACATTGTTTATATACATCAGGTCTCGTTCACTTCTATTCATTTATTGTTTGTTCAATACTAGTGCTTTATGTATATTAGAAAATGCCTTGATCTAGCTTTTCCTGGATCATCCGCAAAAGATAGCTTGTGAAATATGATTTGCAGAGCTCTGTGACTAGCAGTGTTACTTAAGCAGTCTTAGCATATTTTTTAATGACTATCAGCCATCTTGCAGCACCTAAATAATACTCTTATCGTTTTAATGGATGGGATATTGACCTCTTTTGGCCTCTAAAGCTTCAGTAAATATCATAGACCTGCAAGAATCATTTGAAGGAGATTATTTCCACCTGATCCCTTCTTCATTCTCTATTTTTCTTTTTAAGAAGTCAGATGTGTCTACCGAATGTTAGTATTAAGCTACATAGAAGTTAAAAGGTCATAATTTCAAATCTGAGCACTTGTGGAGTGTACCTGCGATCTTTGAAGTGCGAAAGGAAAACATTATTTAGAAATGCTTAATAAAGGATATTTTTACAGATACTTACGAATATGTAGGTCACTCCAAAAGTACTGCCTCCTATTTATTTCCATGGAAACAACAACAGAAATGAAGAGCACAGTGACGTTCTCATCTACAAAACATTTTCCCAGCATATTCGCCAATGATTTGCACAGGTGAAGATGCTCTTCATGGCATGATAGCTGTGCATGCGTATCTGGAATGTGGCTTATCTCCCACATTGCTATTACCACAGCTGATACAACAACACCCACCACCTCACTGTGCTAAGATCCACTCTTAGGTCTTCAGCAAGTGTTGATGAATGTCGGTGGGTGCAATTTTTCCACATAGAAGAATTCAGTGACATACCTTTGCTTCATCTTCACTTCCATGTCTGACACCGTTGTGTCAGCCTGCCCTTCTGCTTCCATCTGATGCAAAGCAACAACATGTAACAGGATATTGGTAAAAAAGTTCAACCTCATCTGCCAAGGCTAGTGCATACTGCACGGAATTTGTATTCAACACACTGCATTTGATGTTGTGGTCCTTCCTCTCCGTGCTCGAAAGAGGAATGGATATAAGGGAGCCAGTGCTCTGAGAATGTCATTTTATCAAGTTTCTACTGAGAAAAAAAGAGCAAGAAAATATGCTGATATAAACATAAGTATATAAAGAATATTCAGTGAGGAGTCAATGGGATACAAATACTATGCTTTGCTGGCTGGATATATGCTCCCATTACATACAGAATGTTAAACAACAGGTAAGCATTTAATGTAGTGCATAAGCATGGGGCACTGGGAATAGGGCTGTAGAAGAAGTTTAAATACTTGGTTCTGTATTTCCTAATGCAGAGCTTCTTGCTTGTGTCCTAGAGAAAAAATACTTACAGTTTCCAAGCCTACCTGTATTACCCATGTTACTTTTGACAAGATCTTACCCTTTTGTCTGCTTCTACTTAATTGGAACAATCCCATTTTATAAAAGCAGCTTCCAGGTAATGCGGCCAGAAAATCAGGAAGCAAACTGCTAGTGTGGGAACTGGGAAGCAGGTTTTCATTTACAGTGTATGAACTGTAAACATGTTTCCTTCATTTCTTTAGGTTAGGAACAGTGTAAGTTATTGGAGAACCTCAAACTGTATTGGCCTTTAAAAATACCAACCTCCATCAAGAAGTTTTGGTTTTTTTTAAAGATGAGGGAAGGAGGTCTATTTCAACTTTTTGTTTGTTTTTTAGTTTTTTGCTTCCCTGAGACAATAGACATAGAGGAAAACAGTTTTTTTCTGGAAAAATTCCTATGTATATGAAGGAAAAGGGAATGCACTCAAACAATTTGCTGTGTTGATTTCTGCAGCAGAATAAATAGAGATTTGTACCTGATCCAGCAGAACACAGTACTTGGAGGTCAGTCACCAAAGACATGTTGGAATATCCCAACCTCTCTACCAGAATGTTGTCTGACTGTGCTACCTCATAACTACTTTGGTATATGCAGAGGGTTTTGACTGTTTTTATTCTGCTGCAGGAGATAAGGACATAATGGTTGTCTTTGGAAAAAGAAGTGAACAAAACCAGATTTGTCTGGAACCTATTTATTGCTTGAAATGAACAGCTATTGTTAGTGCTGCCATAGAAATTATACCTTAAAAAGACTAGTATTTCTTCTCTATATTGTATTCTTTGTATATAATATTGTGGGGAAAAAAGCATTTTAAATAAGTCTATGGAATGTCACAATTCTGACTGATATCTCTTGCTCTTGTTATTAAATTTCTTCAGTCACATCCTTCTGCTAAGAGTCCTTGAAAGGCTATATAGCTGCCAGTATAAATGTTAGACAATTCCAATGTTAGAAGACTTTCTTCTTTTTATGAGAAGTTGTGTATCTTTTAAGCATCAGAAATGTGCTGCCAAGTACAGATCACAGCATGAAGATAAATAACGCCATTAAACTAGAACACCTTTTAATGATTGCTGGCTACTCAGTGGGTTCAGTTCCTTACAAAAATTGCTGCACTTATTCCAACTTCTAAGTCGAGCAATCATTTCAAGACAAAGCGATAGTGTTCTTTCATTAAGTAGGTTGTTGGTGATTTTCTGAAAGCTTGCCTTGGTGATTTTTGTATTCTTTTTATCCCTATGTACAAAAAGAAATCCAGAATGTGAGGATTGTTAAAATAGCATAAAATTATTTCCATTTAGTGGAGACTGTCCAGGAATAAGGCATGCTGTGGAAGTCATTCTTAATTCCCATGAGGGTAGCTACTGTGAATTGACAAATACACTTTGCCAGATTTACCACACTGCCCTTAGTAATTGTTAAGGAGCAGAGAAAAATGACATGGCTGCCTTACTACGTCCGGTCAACCATGACTTCAGATTTTTTTTTGTTTGCTCCAGTTTCTGCTACTATTTATGTGTTTTATCACATAGTATCAGCGCAGGAGAGACTCTAGCATTTATTTTGTTTCTTTTTTACACCTACATTATTATTTAAATCTCCATTATATTTACCTTTAGTAAAATATTGCCTGTATAAAACAGATCGAAATACAGCTTCCCCACAGTTAGAGAAATGGATAATAAATCTTAAAGCATGGGAGAACTTTTTAAAGACAGAAAGAAACATTAACGGGGGGGGGAACAAAAAAACAATCCATGCAAAAATTAATAACTGAAGAGTTACAAGTAAATTTAACAAGAAATTAAAACAAAATCCTTTGTGATCCTACAGGTGAAACTGATTTCACCTTTTTTTTTTTTTTCATTTTAATTTGAGCAAGCAGTAACAGAATAAAAAGTTGTATAAGAAACTAACTTCATTATTCTAAATGTAGAATATCTTTCTGAAAGGCAGGTCAGAGTTTGGTGATTTAACATGGATCTAAAAATCATCTTCCATCTGTAGAAGAGAATGTGTACTCAAAGCTACGTTCGGTATAAAAAAGAAGTTCAGAGTGCATTCTTTGAGATATGATAGCACAGCCTGCAGGGAATGATGCACTATAATGGATATTCTCTGCAAGGCTCAGCACATCCGTCCCCTTATGTCCCTAATAGATCTGACAGATTACATTCTTTTATTTAATTTCTTTTCCTTCCGCACACATACACTGTATTTCTAAAATTTAAGCAAGATTTTATAATTGATTTTTTTGTTGTTTTGTAGCCATTAATTTATCAAAGTAGTCTTACAGTCTTGAAATATGCTAGTATTTAATTAAAACTTCAGAGAATATATTCCCTCTCTCATCCTCTCTGCTGTAGCACTCAGTATTTATTAGGCTAGCATTAAACACTAAAATCATGTCCATTCCAGAATCTGAAAATAGAGATGCAATTGTAAAATAACTAGCTAGATTTTCTTCATTCTTTCATAAATATTTGATTTGGTTGAAAGGTTACGGATTGTTCCAAACAGCTTTATAGCAGAATTATTAAAGATCTTCCATGTTTATTGTCACTGAAGTCGTATACCTGAACACTGAGCCTCTGTCAGCTTGTAAAGGTTTTGTTATTTCTAATCTTTTCTAATTTAGAGTCCTAAATAACATAATGTTGTTTGCTTAAGAGTGAGTGATGGGTTTTAGCAAGCGTATTTTTTATTAAAACTGGATGTCTGAGTAGGTTCTTAAAGAAGTTTTTAGCTCATTGACTTTTTTGCCTATAGTTCTAAAGGCACGTGGTAGTGCATAGGAAAAGTATTTTCTGGGATGGTATGCATCCTCTGTGAAGATTAATTATTAAATCTTCTGAACTTATTTTGCTCCTTCAGAAGGGCTGTTACTTGGAATAAAGTCGGTCAACATTAAGCTTTGCTTTATGTTCCAACTTTTGAATAAGCATGAAGCTGGCAAATTTAATTGTTTATTTCTCCATTTACCATTTTTTACTTGAGCTATCCAACAGTAGTTCCATGCTTATCTCAAGTCTGTTGTTAGTGTTTTGGATAGAGGCTATCCTAATAAATAAGATGGTGTAAAACTTTTATAGGAATGAAAAGTTGATTTTTTTTAAATATTAAATACTAAACATGGATATTGTTATATTTATTGGGAGCATTATTCAGCAGCAAAACCATGAACTAAAGGCCTGAGGGTAGATCTTTGCATATACATGAATCATAGTGAAGTGTGTCTATATTTTTCAGAAAAAACAGTTCGTACAGTTGATATTTTTCAAACTGTGTTTACTGATTAGAATGCTAATTTGAACAAAGGATAAAAAATCTGGAAAACAGCTGTATTTGACATTATTCAAGACCTGACTGGATGCCTACCTGTGCAGCCTGCTATAGGGGACCTGCTTTGCAGGGGGGTTGGACTCGATCTCTGGAGGTCCCTTCTAGCCCCTACAGTTCTGTGATTCTGTGATCTTAATTCTAAAAAGTGATCACTTCAATAAAATCACAAGAATTTTTGCTGATTAAATTACTTCAGTGCTTGCACCTAAGTTGCAAGGTGACTATTTTCTACTGAATTTCATGCAGATAATTGTGATCAGAGACTTTTAAACATGAAGATTATAGGATACAGGATTTGCCATCTTCTTGGAAGCAATATGACTTAAATAAATAAATATAAATAAATAAGAGTAAGAGAAAAGAATAAAAGAGGTCTGTTAGTCCTTAAGCTGAAACCTTTCAACAAGTGACATGGTAAAAGTGAAATATGATTTCACTAATAAACTAAGGTTTTGGTGAGGGGATTGAGAGGGCGACACTCCAGTAATCTGGAGCCTTTCTTGCCTGTTTTAGTAATCAAACTGTGCTGAGAGCAAGATTATAAATTGAAGCTCTTTTGTTTCAGACAATATTATACAAGTATCATCTGTTGTTAGGGAGATATTCATCCAGGGAACAGTCAGTAAAAGATAGCATGATGTCTTTGCCACATTCAAGCCTGTAAAGACTGTTCAGTTGAAAACAGAATGGTCCCTTCTCATTTTATTTTAAGCTGCACTAGCAGCTGCCATTATACATAAAACCAGCTAAATGTTTCCATAACAGTATTAATGAATTTAAATTAGAGCTGAAGTCTACTCTTTTCCAGTCTAAAATTTCAGCTAACTGGGATGAACACAGAGACTACAGTACAAGGGGAAGTAATTTCTTTTATCCATAAAATTCCCAGTAACAATTAAGACTTATTCTGAAAGAAAAGAGAATTATGCTTGCTGAGGATGTTGTACAGCAAATCAGTTGAACTATCAATAGTCAGAAGGAAAATTTGCTGGGCTGCAATACTGACATTTTCAGAGGGAAGACAAAATGAGTAGTAAATTGGTGTCAATGATAAACCACAGAAATTAGTTGATCTGAGTTTGTTGTTCACAAAAAAACAGAACTAACGTTTACTGAGAACAAGCTTGCTGTGGGAGAAAGCTCCAGGATAAAGCATTCAATGGTGATTTTAGCTATTATTGAACTGTCATATTGAACTGGATGTCCTTAGAATGCAAGGTACGTATGCTTAGTTTCCTTGTGAAAAGTTTCCATTTCATGTGGGGAGTTTAGGGGAAGAGATCCATGAATGTTCCAGTTCAGCAAACTTAATATAACAAAAAGCTTGTATGCTTTAACATATGTATGTTTAACATTTCAATTGTGACCCTTCAGGAGTAATGATTATAGCAGTGAAATTATTTCATTGAATTGTTCCAGTAAAGTTTTTGTAGTTTATTGGCTATTTAAGAGAGCCTGCAATACTCTTAGAACGCTTCTCGAAGTAACAACTTTATATACCTCACAAAATGTCATCTAAATATGTTCATGTGATAAGCAGGCAGAAATTGCTAAACATCTTACTGAAACCACTCAAACTGAATATTTTATTTAAAAGCAAGAAATCAATGAAAAAATCAGACTTTGAGAATCATTCTAACTGGATTCTCAATCAATACCACTATAAAATGTCTTCAAGCCATTATCTATTGAAAAAATACTTTGTCTCACCTAGTTAGAAAGTAGAAAAACTATAGATCTTTAGAACTAAGATCATTTATTTTGCTTAGAAATTGACTGATTAAGAATGCCCTTAAATCCATTCTGAAATTACTTTGTGCATTTGGTCCAAATTCAATTATTTCATTTGAGTAACAACATTTCACAAAACCTGCAAGTTTGGGGTGAGCTCTTTCTATGTAAAAGGTCTGACTCTCAATAATGAAAAAATGTTTCTGTTACAGACTATTTGGTCGAGATTCAATAGTGTCATGTTTATGGACAATATAGATAGTTAATTGCTGCCTGGTATCACAGGCTAGTCACAGTGTTCCGGAATTAACAAATGCATTGCACACTAACCTTACCTGCTTTTCTCGCTCAAAGCTGCACTAAAACATTCCAGTGAGGTTAGTTATAAGCCATCATAAGCTATAGGTGAGTTAAGCCAGGTATTCAGTGACAATCTAGTCAGACCTAAGTGCTGACTCGAGCTATACTAGGTACTTTCATCTCATCTTCACCGTCTTGCACCATCTGATCTTTCCTCAGAGATTTCCTGTTTGCAGCAAAAATCAATAGTACTTGAACAAAGCTTGATGAAATGTATGCTAAATACTGGCACAAACCATGGAGGGGGCAAAAATTGTGTTAGAACTACTAAACTGTAGAATCAAGTGAGGAAAAATTTAAGAAGTAGAATAGAAGCTTTGGGCCCCCTCAACAATATGTTTGAAAGACAGACGTCTAATAAAGTAAACATAAGGATATACCTACACTATAATCTTGATGTTGAATCTGACTTGTTTTTCTCTAACAAATCAATCTTTTAATCTACCTGTGGCAAGCTAAGTGAAATTTCTTTCAGTACATAGCTGTCAAACTCCTGTACAGTTTCATCATGTTAAGTTGCTATGCTTTGAACTTGATGAATGAGTGGCGTTTCTTGTATTGGCTTCTGCCATGATTTCTGTCAGAGGTAAGCCATTTCAAGTGAAGTGCGTGGTTGCTACCTGGCTTTGCTGCTTTCCACTCTCTCTTTAGCCCTTTCTGCAAACCTTCTTTATTACCTACCACATGCTACCACATTTATCTCTTTTGTGTCTGATGGAGATTAGTAATCTCTTTTGGGAACTACCAGGATAGTAATGAAGGCATATTTTCAAGTGTTTAGAACTTCTTAACTAGCACAAAATATATATACACAAGGGAACCAGAGGCAGGGGTGATGGAGCAAGACACCTCTTGCTTAATTCTTCAGTCTCTGCAGTTGTGCCTTAAGCCCATATCTGTACCTCCTCTGAATCTGTTAGTATCCCTTCTCTTAGCCTTCACAGGTTCTGTATTTGTGGGAGGAGGGAGAATGTCCTTTACTTCAAAAGAGCAGTTTTAAATTCTGCTTTAGAGGAATGCTGTACTTTGAAGCATACTTGCAGACAAGCTGGAAAAAATATCTTGTATGGAATGTAGTCACCACTTCTATTCTTCTAGGTTCCAAGTTGCACTTTAACTCTTCAGTACAAGGATACATCTACACTACTGTCAGACTAATCTTTGAAAAAGCTGTTGGTACAACTCCTATCTCCTGGAGCATAACTAAAGACAAAATAGAAATTGTCTGAGAAATAAGGATCATATTAATTCACTTAATTAAATATAACTTTCAAAGTAGGTATTTCTCAGTGGGCACACCCACCTATGGTTTATAGTGGATATTTATCTAAAAGTATGCATAAAATAATGTTTTAATGTGTTTTGAAAACACTGTCTCTTGTTGAACAGTGAATTCTGGACTTATGTAAACTTGTTACTCTAAAAATCCTTCAATGAAAGTCTTAACGCAGGTATATATACCCTACAGGCAGGTTTGCATAGTGACATTTGTCCAGATTCACATAGACATCTACCAGCAGACTCGGATTCATATTCTTGTCCACTGGCTATGAGATCATTCTCTCTGACTAGCCGTACTCCTGGCAGTTGGGCCCCAAAGACAACCACGGATGGCGCCTTCTTCTTGGTGAAGACAGGTTCCCAGACATCACAGGGCTCCCAGAGATGCTGAGGGCAGGCCAAAACCTGGTCTGCGAGAGTCACTTTCAGATGGGGCCCTATTGCAGGGTCTGCCCCTGCTGCCTCAGCCCTATGTTCCCCACCACTGAGCTGGGTGTAAGCGCCCTTTCCCAGCCTTGTTCTATCCTTGTCACCAGAGGGGTGCTGGGGCCTGGGGTTGTCTGAATGCCTCCAGCTGCCTGCTCCTGGCTGGAACAGTGGGATGGGCCCTGACTGTCAGACCCTACCCTAAGGTCCCCGCATGCAGACCTTCCCACCATGTTCCTAGTTCCAGGGACTTGCTGCCCTCACGGTGCCCTGAGATGTATGGTCTGCTCAGTCAAAACAGAAGTTATTGTTCTGCACAATTTGCTTGCTGTTTTTAAGATTGTTTTGATGTTCCGTACCCGTTTAGTATATACAGTACGTTTGCCTTTAGGCCGTGTACCTTGTGTTGTATATATTCCGTTAGAATGAGAAGGAGAAAATGGATTTTTGTCTTGACAAAAGCAGGATGCTTGCTTCCTCCCTGAAACCATAGCATTGCCTTGCGTTAGCTCTACCTTCATAGATCATAGGATCATAGAATACTTCTGAGTAGGAGGGGACCCACAAAGATCATAGGTTCCATACAGCACCACCCAAAATCCAAACCCAATATCTGGGTTTTGTCCCAGTGCTCCCCAAGCTCTGGTAGCTTAGGGCCATCCCCACTGCCCTGGGGGATCCTTTCCAAGCCTACCGCCCTCTGGTGATGAAGCTTATCCCGACCCCCCACCTGACCCCTAATGCTGCTCCATGCCATTCCCTCAGACCCTGTTGCTGTCACCAGAAAGCAGAGCTCAGTGCTGCCTCGACTAAGTTTTCTGGAGAAAAAAGAAGCAAAAAGTGGTCCTTTTTGCAAAATTGCAGGAGATATTTGTGCACGAATCAGCCTTTTTTATTAAATGCTTGATCCACAGTATGTAATCAGTTGAGACCCCTGCAGAAAAAAGAAAAAAAAAAAATCATAGTAGATTAAGTTGCTGCCATGCAGCTGTGTGGGCATGAGAATAGTTATGCCAACAGCTCTTGGTAAGTAGGAGGCATGCTTTCCTCATCTACCACTGGACTCTCAGGACAAAGTAATTAGTACTTAAAATCCTAAAATCGGTATCAAGAAAAGGGCTGTATTTGACCTAGGTAACACTGAACATGCCTAGAACCGATAGATAGTTCAGAAAAATTTTACAACAGAGGTTTTGTTACAAGGAGAGGTACCTTCTCTCTTTGTTTGAGAACTATCCTCTGCTTATGCTAGTATGTGTTTCAGCAAAGCATTTTGACAAGGCTTTTTGATTCTATGAGAAAGCATGCAAGAAAACCTAAAACTTGTAAAAGGTGTGGAAATAAAAGGACTATCTTTCCTGTCGGAACATTTATAGATCACAGACAAAATTAACCTTATGGCAGATTAACGTGTTTTAAATACTGTTGAGTTTATCAAACATTTCAAATACTATATGTGCTGCGAATATCCCATATAGAAATAAAGTTTCAATGATTATCTGACAGCAGATGCAGAATACAAAGTATATAAGAGACTGTTACACTCTTATGATTTCCTCTGCTCTGAAAACAAATGAACTGTTTCATATGAGACTGAATTTGTTTTAACAATTGAAGTTCAGGTTAGTTAATTGATCCAAGATGATAGCTGAAACCTCAACTGTATCTAATGGCTTATATATAATATGACTAAAAGCTTCTTGGTACGTTTGTAATGAGTTATGCTAGAACTGTGCTAATATTCTGCACTTAAACCTTTGCTTACTTCAGTATTCTCTTATTATACTTATTTCCATTGACAGTTCATTTGCACACAATTATGAACAATACATGCTTATTAAACAGAAAATAATTTTCTATAATTTCCTAATTGTACAAAAGTAGGCACTCTCTTGGCTTTTTTTAGCTTGGTTCATTTTTACGTAATGATTGCAGCTATTAGGTATTGCATAGTATAAATTGTGTAAAACTGTGAGCAGGACACACGGGGCAATGAACAACAGACTGTTACTAGATGCAAGTATCAAGCTGCAGTATTTAATTTAAGAAGGTACAAGGGTGTTACACTCATATCTTTTGCTTAAAGTGGATCTAATGCAGATCTGGACTCTGAAATTTATTCTTCCTATTTCCTTTCCTGAATGGAAGTTACTGCGGAAGCATTTCAGGTAGATGGTCTTAAGTTCTTCTTCTCTCTCTCTCTCTCTCTCTCTCTATTTTTAATACCTGTAAAAGCTCCTGTGATTATCCCAGTGTTATAACCAGTGAAGTAACTTTTGTACAATTTCTATTTCACTGCATGTGGAAGGAATTAATATTGCAAATGCATCCACTCTTGTTCCCTCTGTCTCATCCCACTCAGTGGGTTTTGAGGGAGGTGAATCTTTTTCTATCTCCTGAGTCACGCCTCTCCTAGTCAGCAAGGGGTCACTACTGCAATGGAGTCATCCAAGTCTCGGAGGAATAATACACATTA
This sequence comes from Chrysolophus pictus, assembly GCA_037305975.1. Taxonomy (NCBI): domain Eukaryota; kingdom Metazoa; phylum Chordata; class Aves; order Galliformes; family Phasianidae; genus Chrysolophus; species Chrysolophus pictus. Next base: position 79,644,828 of record CM074576.1, read on the forward strand.
GTTTATTGAGAGCTTTCTTAACAACTAACAGCAACTACTTGGAGGTAAACTTGGTTAACTGGCTAATTACGATTAATAAGCGTTACAGGTAAGACAATTTTAGCAAGGGCTAGTACGAAGAGTAAAAGAATAAAAGAAGATAAAGATAAAAGGTAGAAAACAAGGAAAAAGAGACAAACAGATCTATAAACATAGCAAAGCAAAGCGGTTCACCACTCCTAGATCCAGCCGTGTCTTGGTATCAGGTGCGGATCTTCAGTAGAGATGGGTCATTGGAAGTCATCAGTTGAAGATGACTAATGATGACCATACAAACTCTTATTTATAGTCTAAAGTGTCTAAAGTGGTCGAGTCAGCTTGTGTCCTGTCTTTGCAGTATACAGTGGTATCATCTCCCAGTTTCTGGTACCAAGCTGGAGTTACTTGCTCACAGGCCGATCTTCAGCCAGTAAACACTCCTGAGCACTCCTTTTCAAAGGAAAACCACTCCAGAGAAGTGCTCTCAGATGTGAAATTGTCCACAAAATGACGTTGATTTGAGACACTTCTTACCAGTCTCATATACCCTCATTAACATGTGAACACAATAGCCATGAACAATCAAGAGATGAGCAGACAGGTGACTTGCTGCATATGAGTCATCTTCTGTTTGTGCTGCTACCCAGACAGTAGTGCCTTGCCAGTTCATTGTCTGAGGCTGGGGTGATTGCTACGAGAGAGTGGGAAATCACACTCCTCCTGAGTGTGCATGGGAATGTGCATGAACTATCAATGTACTTACTTTCAGATTGTGCCTACAAACATTTGTTTTTCAGAGACAAAACATTAGCAGCAGTATTCTGATACAGATTCTCTGTACGTTATTCATCTGTCACAGTAGTAGTTACAGCATGGATTCATGGACAAATTCATTTATGTTCAGTTTTGAATTGTGTGAAACGAGATGCATTTCTACTGAGCTTTTAAAGCTTCCTGAGGGCTTTCACAACAGGAGCTGATAAAGTTTTATAGAATGCTTTACTTTTATGTATAGTCAATATGATGAGAATCATTCTACCCTATACAACAGGATGCAAATTAACTGAATGGTTTTGAATGAGCCACCCATAAACACTTGCTGCATTTATTTTATGTGATAACATATTACTCAGTGCAAACTACTCCTTTGAAAGCACACAGTGTATATGTATTATGAAGTTAGAGCACGTGCTCAGTAAATGGGAGTTTTATTTTCTAAATCTTCTTGGTTTGAAGAATTTGAACCCACTTTTCCCAAATCCCTTATCCAATTATTTTGATTACTATGACCTCTATCATTTCTGGGTAAAACAAGGCTCTGTGCATCTGTGCATGCTAAATTCAGGGGCCTGGAAAAAGAAGCAGCAGAAGACAAATTGTGGCTTCATATTTACAGCGCTTCTTCAAGAAAGGAAGAGTTCCAGGATTCCAGCCTCTTCTGTGTAATTTCTGTGCTACATCTCCTCTGTTTTAAGATCAAAAGCTTTGAATTAAGAGCTTGGAATCCCACATCTGATCCACCACAGCTGAGACCATTCTATTTCTCAGTCTCCTACTGATCAAAAATATTTAAAATCCCAACTTTGACACGGTAGAGGCTTACCTGTTTTGGTGGAAGGCAATGCTCCTAAATTCCAGAAGAAAGTTTTTTTTTTTTTTTTTTTTTTGGAGAGGGTATTTTATTTTTAGTCCTTATTGTGAAAGCAAGACTTTAATGAATACAGTCATAAGCCATGAAAATTGCAAGAAGCATATGGAATGTACTGCAATTACTGTGTAATTAATACTCAGCCTGTGACCTAAATATCTGTGAACCTTTACATGATTTATGTTTTCCATTGTTATAATCTGAAATTAATGTTAGGCGGCTTTGGAATAACCATTGTTATCCACCAGGCTATTGCAGTTTTAAGGCTGAATATCATTTATGTCATGGCTACACACTCATAATACATTATTAGTACGGGAAGCTCTTTCTCTTAAGAAACTGTCCTCTTTCTTTTAGCAACAAATCTATGAAAAGTTATTAATAAGCAGTACTATTCAGCAGCAGTTCTAATTGGATTAGGTCAGAAACACCCCTTTTCTGACCTTGGATCTCAGTATAGTTTTGTAGAGTCATAAGTCTCCTACTGTCTTTCTGCTATCAGGTAGTCCTACTTGTTATGAAGTATTGTTATATGGGTTTAACAAACATTAGTCATATCCAATTTTGAAGTTTTCTTCCTACAATTTTAATAAACTGCAGATGTATGTGTTATAAAGATCATTACTACTTAATTCCTTTAGAAACCAATTTAATGACAGTTATCCTTGTAGGTTTTTGTTTTATTTTTTTAATAGTTATCCATAAGATCCTGTATCTGAATGCTAAGGCAGACTTGCCCTTTCTATAAATACTTTTCTTCAGGTGCTTTCTGTTCTTGTATGAATGGTACATGATTTTTTTCTGTCTTAATGAAGTAGTAGATTGCCTATGTAATCCTGTATAGAAACTGAATTTTTGCTATGCAAATGCTTTTATATGAGATTCACTTACCTAAACATAATTTTATAACAGGTAAAGAAATTGGTGATACTGTGAACTTCTAAAACTTTTTATTATTTATTGTTCATGCAAACTTAATTATAATTCTTATATTTCTAGGGGGAAGCAGTGACTTTCTTCCTAGGCTGCTTATAGCATTAAAATGCTATGACTTTTCTCCTGCTGGAAGCAAGCAGGCCGTGGTGAATACAGTTATTCTGGTACTCCAGATCCTGTGGAGCAGCAGGTGCCTGCCTGCAAAGAGGTCTGGCTGCCCTCTTCCACTGGAAGCCATGAGCTAGGGGCAGTCACAGCACAGCTTGTGCCTTTGCCTATATGACATGGGGCTCAGCTAAGGGATGAGGGATGCTTAAGGGGAAGCTGGTCAGAGCTGGGCGTGCCCAGTTGAAGTAGAGGATTACCAGAATTTGGCTTGGAGAAGAATGAAGGATTTGGTAGTTGGCTTATGAAAGAGAAGGAATAAATGAAAATGCTTCCACCTTTTCAAAACCCTGAAGATACAAAGTGAGCTCAAATGTAAGAAATGTAATGTAAACTGGAGACCACTTTTCTAACTTCTAATGTGGCAGAGTTGAGTAAGAATTACATTGGAAACAGATTGTATTCCAAGGTCCAACATTACACTGCATTAATAAGGTTATGTAATAAGGATCAACTATGAGAAAAATGAAAATACGTAGCCTGCTGTGTATAACATAAAACTATTAATGTTGTGTAAACCAGAAATCTAAAGTGATGGTGAAGAAGTTTTACTGTTTCGATTATTTGTACCCAGAGAGTGTTGGCCAAAGGCTCAGTGTCTGAATGGAAGATGAGTGATGAGTGGTGTCCCTCAGTGGTCAATACTGGGACCAGAGCTCTTTAATATCTTTATCAATGACATTGACAGTGGGATTGAGTACACCCTCAGCAAGTTGAGCTGTGTGATGTGGTCATCATGCCTGAGAGAGTGGATACTAACTAGAGAGGCCTAGACCTAGACAGGCTCAAACACTGGGCCCAGTGAGACTTTGTGAGGTTCAACAAATCCAAGTGCAAGGTGTTGGGTGTTGCATCTGGGTTGTGGCAACCCCTACTAACAGTACAAGCTAGGGTATGAAAGGATAGAGCACAGCCCTGACAAAAAGAACCTGGGGGTGGGTACTGGTGGATGACAAGTTGGACATAAACCAGCAGTGTACCCTCGCAGCCCAGTAAAACTAGGGTATGCTGGATTGCATCAAAAGAAGCACGGACAGAAGATTGAGGGAAGTGATCCTGCCCATCCACTTTGCACTGGTGAGGCCTCACCTGGAGTACCACACCCAGATGTTGAGACTTGAGTACAGGAGAGACATGAAACTGCTGGAGCTCATCCACAGGAGGGCCATAAAAATGATCCAAGGAATGGAATACCTACCCTATGAGGATAGGCTGAGAGAGCTGGAGCTGTTCAGGCTGGAGAAGAGAAGGCTCTGGAGTGACCTGATAACAGCATGTCTCTACCTAAAGGGAGGCTATAAGAAAGAAGGGGATGGACTCTTTATCAGGGTCTGTTGTGATAGGACAAGGGGAAGTGGTCAAAGTAAAATAAGGGAAATTTTGAGTGGATGTAAGGAAAAAGTTTCTTACAATAAGGTAGTGAAGCGCTAGGAGAGATTGCACAGAGAAGTGGTGGATAGCCCATCCTTGGAGACATTCAAGGTCAGGCTCGGTGGGTCTCCAAACCACCTGATCTAGCTGTAGGTGTTGCTGTTCATTACAGGGATTTGGACTTTCTGACCTTTGAAGGTCCATTCCAATTCAAATGATACTATGATTTTATTATCCTGCACAGAAATGTTCTATTAGAATACTTACAGTGGAGTTTCTGTCCTTAGAATATAGAATCACCAAGGTTGGAAAAGACCTACAAGATCATCAAGTACAAGCAACGGTTGCCAATGTTGAGGCAAAATGTCTCTGTCATTAGTGAATTAGATGGGTGATATTATTTAGAGAACGTTTTGGAATTAAATGGTTCCCAAAAGTGTCATCGCCAAAGTAAATAGAATATTCTGTTATAAAGTAGGCATCTACTTGTACTGAACTTCATAGTCTTTTAAACTTATGCTAATACATGTTTTTTTCTCATCTAAAATTTCCTTGGAATGAAAATAAGCTCTTGTTTATTCATTGTTCCTCTGCACCTGAGTGAATAACACACTAGCATGCTTTTCCATGGCTTTCTTTTTCTTTTCCTGCCCCTATTGCACCACTGGTGGCATAATGAAATACTAGGTTCTTCTCACTCTCTCTCAGGTCACTCAGTAGTAAAAGGTGAAGTAGACATGAGGAGCTTGATTCAGTTCAGCTAAACGCGTTATTTGTGTAGTTGCTACTTGTTTTGGTTTCAGATAGGATGGTGTATTACCCTTAGTTCTTCACTGAGCTAGACAGTACGAAGTAGAACTGAAGGATACTTCTGTCATGGTTGGGCAAGAAGATGTTTAAAACAGAGTGGCCAACTTCTGTCTCTAAGAGACAGATGTATCTCATAGCTGGAACATTTGCTGTTCAAAGAACACAAGTGTCTCAGGACACATCACAGCTGTGTAGGCAGAGATGCTTTGGACTGATAGAGCCAACCTTCATGAGTTATGTGGGACTGAAGAGGGTGTCCTGCTGACCTGTATCCCACAGGACAATGTCAGACCACTGGAAAGCTACTGAATTTCTTATTCCTCTCCTGAAGTTGTTCGTTCTCTTCTCATCAGTGCTTCCCCAGCGTATGTGTCAGATAGTTTTCAGCTGACTGTTTTAATTTATGGAAATCAATTCAATTGTTTATTCAATAGTGGATGCTCAAGGATATGGTGTATAACGTTTCAGTTATCTGCAATATGCTACCATTTGTTCCTTTCTTAACAGAAAAAGCAATATCCAGAAATCTTGACCACTGTGTACCACACAGAAAGTCACTTAATAACATCACTGGGAACACGTTGAACAGTGCAAATGGCGTGCAAAATATGTTTGCTAGTCCATCACCTTAAGTGCAAATGCTGCAATGACATCGTTTTACTCAAAAATGAAAAACAAATAGTAGGACAGACAGTTGTCTAGTTTTGACAATAAGTTTCTTCCTTATAAAATCCTTTAACTACTTTCTATGCTTAAAGCAAAGCAGGTTTGTTTGTTGAAACTTTTGGGAATATCAGATTATGTTTTCGTGCATAGGAGAGTCACAGAATGAAGTTAATTCTAGTCAAATCATCATTCCTACAGTATCTTGCATGATGGACAGAGTCCATATCATTAGCAAACTAATGTTATTAACTAATATAGCACTTTCATGACACGTGAACTCTTTAGTTCAATGTTCAGGACAGATACAGTGCCTAAAGAAAGAGGCCTTTTTTCTGTGCTTACATTGAAAATACATGTCAAGATGTGTGTGGCTGGACAGACCAGTGAGAAACAATTTCACAATTCTAGATAGTTTGATAAATCTTCCCTAAAAACCCATTGTTACAGAGCAGTTGTGAAGTATTTTTCGGGGATCACAAGTCCTTTTTTTTTTCCATGAAGGGGATAGGATGGAAGATAATGAAGTAGTTTGGATCATGTATAAAAGAATATTCTTCCAAGTTAAAAAGGCAGCACAGGAAGAAGAATGATTTTCAGATAATTAGCTGATGGACAGTAGCTAGCATTCATAGAGTAATGCTGAAATGCAAGACTGTAAATTTACAGTTAGAGACTGAGCCAGTAGAAAATTTCCCAAATCAAGTAAGTGTAATTTAGCTTTTGGGAAGGACCCAAAATGAACATAAGTAAAATTAGGAGAAGATATATATATATATTTCCCCCATTTTATTTCCTTATCAGGAATTGCTTTACTGTGGTTAATTTAATTTCTGCTGAGCTGTTTTGGGGAGCACATGTGTAAGGGTATGCGTTCTCCTCACAGTGAGTATTTATGACAACTTAAGAAAAAAATCATGCTTGGCATTACCCCAAGGAACATTAGTGTTGAGATACAGCTGTATTTCTATTTCTGACTCAACTGGAAACTGAGATACTCAGCAATACAGATGCTAGAGGCTTCCTACGTCATTTTTGTTTTAAGCAATGACACTTTCTACCAAAAATAATTTTTAAAATGAATAATATGCCAAGTTAAAAATTGTGTGGAATACCTTTATTCACAAATATTCAACAGGATTTCATATTGTGCTTCATGCAAACAAATAACCCAATGCTGTACTTCTGAAATGGTGAATACTGCATAGAGCTGAAATATACTTCCGTTCTTGCAGTTGTATAAAGAAGGGCAAGGAAAAATCCCTGATTCTAAAACGTAATGTTAGTCTACTACTCACCCAAAGAGTCAAGCAGTCTTATAGCCAGAGAGTTTGTAAGATATACTGGCGTTCATACAACTTCAGAAGCAGCAATGAAGTTTGTAACTACCATATGTTGTCTTAATTTTCTGGAAGAATTAACAAAAAAAATGGTAAGAAAGCCTTTTGTACGTGCATGTGTCATCTGTGTATCTGCCTACTGCTTCCAGAAACAGCAAACTTTTGCTATTTCCATTTTAAATCTTTTTTTTTTTTTTTTAAATTAATAAATTCCTGCCTGTTTACTGGTAAACAACTAGTAAAAACTAATTGCTGAAAAAAGGCTGTTTCCAATGACTAAGTGTCATTTAAAGTTAGTGTTAAGAATCTGGTTTCTTAGAATTATGCCTCTTGTTTTTCAATTTAAAACCTAGCAATGCATTACAGACTATAGGCCTCAGACGTGCTCATTATAGTAGCAAAAGAATTTGTGCATTATAAGATCCCCCTTGAGATGTTTCTTTTTAATTTCCTTCTGACTTGCTTATTTTATCTTTGCAAGCAGTTTCAACAAGGTGACATTTTCTAGACTAGTCAGTTGCTGAGGCATTCACCTGGAACAGGAGACAAGTGATGTTAAGCACCTGCTTTGAATCAGTCATGAGAATGATGTGAGCCAGGTTCCACAGCTTACTTAATGATGTTCAAAGGCATAAAGCACCAACTCCACTATCGCAATCTAGCAATCTTTAGCTTGCATGTGTTTTTGATTTTTAAAATGAAGAATAGGGCAGTAACTTCTGCTGCAGGAAAGGCAGTAGAAACAGAAGTGTTGGAAGACCCCTGGGGAGAACCGGATAAGATCTGCTTTAGTGCTCATAGTGCTCCATGGAGGTAAAGGCTAGTGCTGGAATCATTTTTCTTCCTTCACACCTTTCAGTGGAAACTACTTTCTGATATCTCATAAACAACAGCAGACTTTACTTTCTGGGGATTTACTACGAGCAAAGTAGGCTGCAGCCTATCTTGCTTATGCCTTTAAGTTAGACCTTAATCTCTGAGAATAAATGTAAATGGGAATGGATTCTACAGTGGAACCATGTTTTAAATGCAATTAATTGTTATAAGGACTTTTTCTTTTTTTTTTAGCAGACTTGTCAACATAAATGACTGAAATATAAATGGACCACAACAAGAATTTAGTTGAAAGAGCCATTTCTCATTGATATTCTTATATTACAAAGGCTTTCTTTGATAGCTTCAAGCTTTATATCTTTTGCTTTGCGCTTCTTTTACAAATACATGTACACAGAAATATGAACATATATGTCTGTAGGTATATGTTTCTGAAAGAAACTTATGTTTCTTTCAGAGCTATCAGCAATATTATTTTATTTTATTTTTTTACGGTTGGTCAGTAAAGATGTTTTTGGATCTGCTTTCCCAGTCAGGAGCTATTTACTGAATTTGTAAATGTATAATAAGCTCCTGTTGTTCTTTAGACAGTATTTATTAGACTCACGCAGAGCAAGGTGCTGACTCTCACTAGTACCCTTGAGGCTGAAGATAGCAGCTTCAGGATTTCCTGCAGCATCAGTTAGTGCAGTGAGAAATGGGATTTTGATTTCAAAAATGCTTGACTCAAGTCTGCAGTAAAATGTTGCATAACACTTTTTGATATCTATTCATTGTTTCCAGGAAAATTAACCTTTGTTTCTGGCTTCCAGAATACTAAGCTTCTATGTCATTTATTATGTCTGCGGTCACATTATTTATTTAAATAATATTGACTAAAAATGTTCATATTGCTCCAAACTTAACTTGGAGAAATCCCATCTGTGACATTTAATTCCTTTGCTGATAGGCAATTTATTGTCTAAATTCTCTAAGATATATGAATGTGGATAAATTTTAGTCCTTAGTCTGCAGTCCCAAAGTGCTAGCGTTTGTTCACAGCCAGAGAATGAGCAAATATATTACTATTACTTTTTATCTCTGTGTTTATAAATATCATTATCAAAAATTAGGTATCAAAATCTGCTGTTTTCAAACTGTTTTCTCACTCATCTTTGATAAAACCATGATCATGAATACATTAGGTTTGCACTTCTCAAACATCTTGAAATCTAACACTTCTGAAGATAGATTCTTTAGGAGTCATCATTGTTTAAGTAATTCTTCCCATAATGTGTTCTTTTACGCCTCTGCTATTTTTTATTTCCAACCTGTTCTCTTCTAAAATAAAGCTATTTAAGATACTGCTTTCAGAAATGTCTTAGGTACTCAGTAACCTGACTGCCAATGAAAGTGCAAAAGATGCATGATCTCTTTTAAAATCAATCCTTGAACTGTGTGGTTCGTTTTGAGAATGTTTTCAATTGCTGCACAGGACTGTGATCAGCAGAGGTCAATATCAAAACTACATTGGTTTCATCTCAGTCTTTCTTAGCAATTTCAAGAACAATTGATCACAGCCCTTTCTTTTGTTATATAAGACTTTACATAAGATACATCCTATCATGAGTATAGATATACTATACTTTCTCGATGGACTAGCCACAAAGCTTAGCTCCCTTCAAATTAAAATATTAAAATGTAGGTTGTTAGTCCTAGCAGCCATTTCAGAACAAAGCTGGAACAATATTATGACTAGATTACATCCCTACACCCTCTGAATTAACAAAATGTGTGCTTCCAGTTTTCACCTGCTGCTCATACCATTTACTCTACAGAGAATGTGAGCAGTAGAAGTAGAAATGTGTAGATGTGCTGAGGACACAGTCTAGAGTGATCACAGGTATGGGTTGACAGTTGGACTAAGTGATCTTATAGGTATTTGTGATTCTAGCAGTAGAAATGGAAATCTTTGTTTACATCTGAAGAGGTGAAGGCTAAGCCGCAACCTGATTCTTCTCTTTCCCATCCTAATAATGTTCTTGTTTGCTGCAGTGAATGTGTTTGATCTTGCTTATATGCTTTCAGCTCATATAAAAGCAACTTACAAGAGTCTCTGGTGGACTGTTATGGTTCCCTGTTCCTAAGACGATGACCAAATTTGTTTGTAATTAATGTCTCTTTTCATTGTGAATCTTGTGCTCAGCCTGTAGAATGTATAAATGGAAGGAAACCAGAGCAGAAGGGTATTTATTTTTCTTCCTTTTCCTTCCTGGAAATGCAATTACATGATTAAAAGATAGAATTTGATATTATTTTTAGAAGCTTAGTGAAAAAACATTTTTCATATAACAAATTCATCAAAAATGTTTCAGGAGATCTGTTAGAAGGTTTTAGCAGGGAGATGGTGAATTTTCAGTGTATCTACAAAATTAGAACTACGGCTCTAGATTGAAATGCAGTGTGTGTACGTGTTTTCCTTTAGGTGATTTCAGTTTACATATTGTTTTCAGTAAAAAGGAATCATTTTGGTGCATTAAGTTGCTAAAAAAGAACTGTATTTAACGTTTCTACAAAGCCGGTATTATGATTAATTACTACATGGTTGTTTCAATACCAACATAAAGCTAATGTTTTCTTTTTTCCTTTTTGGTACTCTAGGGAGCAGCCGTGGAAAGAGAGAAGATGAAAGTTCCTATTCCAAACTTGATTCTCTTGTATGCTACTCTAACTCAGAGCTTGAAGGTTGTGACCAAAAGAGGATCAGGTAAGTAAATCTTTCTCTCTGCTCTTATGTTTTGAAAGAAGAAATCCTTAAAATTTAAAAATATACGTTATGATGTTGTTATAGTTATTCGAAGCATGGTTAAAAGGATTTCAAATTTGGCAGCAAACCAATTTAGCAACTTCTGTATTATTTTAGACTATTTTATAGTGTGAACTTGTTGGAAAATCAAAATAACAGTTCATCTGCTAAAGGAGAATATCTTTTTTTTTCTTTTTTTCCATTGTATCCCCAGGATTGTTTAGCTTACTTAAAGACTTGATAGCAGTCACTGAGCTACTGTACTTCAATGTGAACAGTTTATCTGTTGACTACCTTCTTTATGGTGAAGAATTTCTTGGATATGCATGTAGCTTTGGCTTAAACCGTTTTTATAATTAAAAAAAAAAATCAAGCCATTTTCAACCATGAAAAGTGAATAAGAAAATGCATTTTTTAAGGGGCTATCACGTATGTTGTAAAAGATTTGTGCAACTAGGAAAATATAGGTGGCTTTTCAGCAATTCAGCAGAGAGTGATATATTTGCCCATCGTCTTTCGTGTGTTACTGTTTGTATGTTTAAAAGAAAAAAAGGAACTTTAATACTGACACAATGGTTGTTTTTTTTTTTTTCATCATGAAATTCTAACTTCCCCTTCTATTCCTCTTCATTGGATAATGGAAAATTTGCAGGATAATATTTCTGCAAACTCTTACTTTGATCTGCGGGTGTAAGGAAACTAAATCCTTGATGGAGGACTTGATCCCATGTTGATAGGATTAATTAATTTTGTTGTAACTAGTTATTTTTCTTTTGTCATTTGATTGCTCTAGGTGGCTTTTGTTGCACTGTTCTAGAAGTCTGGACTTGATTTGTTTATTTATTTATTTTCTTTTCCTTTTATCTGTTTCCAGCTGGAGTTGGCTGCTAGCAATGCCTGTAATAGTGAAGAGATGCTTAGGGGGATCTTTGTACATTTTGGGCAACAGTTTAAATAGCATCTTGTATTTTCAATAGATCCTACTCATAACATACGAAACTAGCTCTGTCTTCAATGTTTTAATGACTGAAGGAAGGAAAATTAGGAGTACCACTCTAATATCTTAAAATATTTCTCAGTCAGGACTTGAAACTGTGATATATTTAAGCTCAGGAAAACTGATTTCTGTTCACTATGTGCAGAACAAAGGAGTTGTTGATGAGATGATGTATTTGCAACATGACGTCTGCCTAGACAGAAATCATTTGAACGTGTCTGGGTGAGGCTGTTCTTTTTGATCTTTTTGAAAGTTGAGCTTTTGTGAGCTTTCAGTTGAGGTCCCTTAATCCAAATGTAGTGTAAACAGTAAAAATCCTCTTGAAGCAATTTTTACCATGACAGACGTCTTAAAAGGAAACAAGAAAGCAGCCAGTTATAAAATACTTCCCACTTCAATGTGACAGTAATAAGAACTCAAGTTCTCTTTGGATTTTATTTCATTGTTTTTGCTTATATCATCTTTCTGAGATTAACCACTTGAAGGAAAAGTGTTAAATATTCATGTTAATTTCTGTTTGGGAAAGTTATGTAATTTATGTCCAGGCAAAGAAAAGAAGACTTTTTCAGCTGTACTGAATATTTTCTCATCCTATGCAGTAAAAAAGGAAAAGCTTTAATGGAAGTCTTTGAATCTTACTACAACATGGGATTTTTTTTTATGGTCTTGCATGAAATCTGCTTTTATAGTATTTAGTTTGTCAGCTACATTGCCAAGAAGACTGTTTTGTCATAGTGTATGGTGCAAAAGAAAAAGCTGAGTTTTACTGAAATTTCAGCTTTTACTGTTTTTTTTTTTTTTCTTTCATGCCATTTAGTGACTTCAGATGTGGTGAACTTCTATAAAATGAGGTGAAATTTAATGAATAGATGATAATGCTTAGCTTGATTTTTTTTTTTTTTTTTTTTTTAATTTTTTTCCTTGGCTGATCTGGGAGGAATATTTTCAATCCTGAATTGTTTCTATGAAGAAAACACGGGTAGTTTTGTTTTGTTTTTGTTTTTTAAGGAAGTTTTAGAAAATAAGATTCGTTTACACATACAGTGAAAACGTTTTTTTTTTCTTCCTGAAGCTAATCAATTTATAGTTATAAGTAAGTTATAAATAGTTACAGATAGTTATATGTAAGGAAAAGAAAGGTATAGTTTAATGTAAGCATGTTAATCAAAGGCAGCAAATGGTGAGGTTTATATAGTGTTTAGTTATGTGCATTGCGTTCTGCCACCTGGATCAAAAGTTTGGCTGTGGTTTACTTCGTGTTCATTACCATGTCTTTAGGAATCTTGTTATATATGCCTGAAGTGTGATTTTATTTCCGAGTTGAATGCAGTTGTCCTTCTCCTATTTCCTTCATAAAGATTGAATATCAGAGCAACATAGAAAACTGTAATGCTTTAATATAGGCAATTTTTCAAAGAAAACAAGAAAACAGAACTGAACTTTCATATGGAATTTATTGTGTCTCAATTTTGGAAGTGTAATGAATGAAGACTAAACCAAAATTGAAGCATGCTGTAAATGTTATTTTTAATTGAAGAAGTAGAAGCTTAAAAATAAAATCTTTTACATGCCTTTTTAGAATGTTTTTTTCATAGTAACTGAATATTTGCTCTTAATGGTGTCCTACCGACCTCTTCTACCCTTTCCTATGATAATATATTTTCATATTGATGTAAATGTGGAGTAGTAGTAGCCATTTTTTTTTTTTTTAACAGATACATTGCTTTTTGCTGTTATGAATGAAAGCAATGTATTAAGAGTGAAGGAGTTGTTGCATTAGTATTCTCAATGGTTGTCCTGACTGTGGCTTGTTCCTTCTGTTCTTTTTTGTTGAGCTTGTTTCTAAATATCAAATCTGAAACAAATTTAATGTTTCTTATGTATTTAACCTCAGTCTTTTGTTTTTAAATGAAATCTATTCTTGAAAATATACCTTCTCTGTACTGTACTGGTTAGATTTCTCCTGCTAGGGTCATTTTCTCTAAGGTTCTTAACAGCTATGCTAAAAAGATAGTGATTAGTAAATTACAGTCTGAATTTCTCCATCTGATGTAAATGCATTTCCAATCACTGTTCTGATCTGTCAAGAACATGAAAACCTACCTTCAAAAAGTCAGCGAGGATTCATAGCATGCCAAAAATGTGGAAGTATTTCCAGGCTCAAATTCTGTTTGTTTGTTATTTAATGGATAACAATTCTGACTATCTACTAGCTTTCAGGATATAAGTTATATCCCATAATTTTATTCCTGTCTGTGCTTCCCTGAAAAACTGACTGAAAAAAACAACAGTGTAAGAGAACGTTTAGATTGTGCTACCTTGGACTAAACGGTTGTAAGAGTTGTCATTATGCCAAACATTTGAATGATATTATTTAGAGTCAAGCTTTGGATCTTTCATAAACACTGGAGCAATTATTAACTTGTTCTACCACTGTGGGTTATTCATCAGTTAAATATAATAAATGTGTGTAGGGAAAGGTGTTAATGAAATAGTTGTTACGTTTTCATTAAAACATGTTTTAAATTTAACGCAGCTCATTGCTGTGTGATGTACTTGTGTAATACTTCAACTTTGCATTTGTTCTGTTTCTATCAGGTATTTTAAAAAATTCCGGAAATTCCTGTAAGGCAGTGAATTATTTCAAATGACTCTAACATAAAAAGGATTTATTTTACACCTTGAGTACTTATAACTGTGCTATTACATAAAAATGTCTGGGCAAGCAGTTTAAGTAACAATTTCATTAATATGTAAAAATTATGCAATGAACGTATTCCTGTATATCCAATTGTGCCAGTAAATAAGACTTAAACCTCTAAACTTTTCCTGTCCATTTTACTTGAATGCACAACTCCTGTAAGCTTTAATGCCTAGTCAGGCAAGGAAGAGAAGACTCTTCATCATAAGCTTTGCCATTCCAAACACAAACTGACACTTCAAAATATTACTTTTCAAAGTATCTTGCTTACGTTTCTAAAGGTTTTCTTTCTATTTTTCTTCAAATTATCCTGTATTAGTTTGAACAAAGTAGATTTTTTTTATCCACTCCTTTAACATCCTGATTTAAAAAAACAAAAATGTTTCTTACAGTCTGTACTTCTCAGACTGAGTGGTATTTGACTGCTAACTAGTTGTAAAGAGAGGGGTTTTTTGTTTATTAGCCATCTAATATTCATCAAACAGGTTAGGAAAGACAGCCTCTTACTGATCCATGGAGTTTTTTTTTTTTCCCCCATATCATGTAAACTACATAAAATACTAGAACATACCATTCCATCTTGTGATTTTTATTATTATTATTTACCAAGGTTGCTGAACAGACAGAGAGGATTTTTTTGGTGCTAAGTAATCTACAAAATGTGTGGGAGGAATGGGGGGGAAGTTTGTTTTTTTAAAAAATGCGTAAGATATTATAACCTCATTGTATAATTAGACAATTAGGATATTGACATTTTAGACACTAATAGTAGTTTGATATCATCTTGTATCAAAAAAAGTTGAGAGTTCTTATTTTCTGTGTTCCACTGTTTTTCTACTGATTGCATCGCATAGAGTTAATGAAGGAGCTATGTTCTATGCTCACTTGTGTGAGAGTAAATCTTCTCTTTGTCATATTTATTCTATGATAGAAACCAAATTTAACTGAGAGGACAATGTCTCACGTGATGGTTTATCAGGAGATGTACAGGGTCCTTCACATCGTTATTATGAGATTAAAGTCTGCAGATGTATTATTCGTGTGGGGAAAAAATGTTTCTCTTCTTAAGGTATAGTACCTTTTTGTCTGAGTTACAAGTAATCAATATGGGTGGTTGTGAAGTTCATAATGTTTATACGGAGTATTATGAACTTCATGAAAATGAGAAGTCAAATTTTGACATTGCAGCCCTTGTTGATGTTTCTCAATTTTAGTTTGCCTTGTAGGAGCCATTTGTTGGTAGATAATTTTAAATAGATAAATGCAATTCAAGGTGCACTTTTGTTCTAGAACTAGTGAAAATCTGAGGAACAGAATGGAAATATACATTTAAAAAATCAAGTAATTATTTTGCTTGACTGATTTTGTATACTTTAACAATCTTTAGTAGACATTCAGAGGGCATAATTTAGTAAAATTTTTACAAATGATTTCTTACATATGTCTATTTTAGACCATAATATTAGTTATGTTGCGAATATCTCAGTACAAATGAGGCACTTTTTTTTTTCCTCTAAAACATTTCCTTTAGCTGGAACAGAACAAATGATCTTAGCATTGTTGACCTTAGCATGAAGAAAGCCAAAATTTTTTACATTGTGACAAATGCCATAATGAGTATTCAACAACTTATAATAAATAATATATGAATGCATAGAATAAAAATTCTTCACCTTAGCTATATGTAATGTATTTATCTATGGCATGCAAGACAGCTTTGAGAATGCTCTCAAAGGGAAAATATGTGTTGCATTAGGATCTAGCAACTGAATTATCTCCATTCTACAATAAAACAGGTAATAACAATTAAAAAAAAAAAAAATCTATAATCCAGGTTATCTGGATTTTCTTTTTTTTTGAGAAATTGTACACAATTAAATACTGAGCCAGAACAGGAATCTCACACCCATTATTTGAGCATCTGTGTATTACGTATTTTTTTTATGAGACTTGGTAACCCAACTGCGTATTACTATATAACTGTCACTCTATTCTTCTGAGCATCTTTCCATCAGTGGTGTCATTCTCTTTTTCATTCTGGCTGTGCTTTGTTTGCCTAAGCATTTTCTTTTGGAATCTTGTCAAAAGGAAATTAGTTGATGAATGTCATATTGGATCTGATATTCACTGAACAGTAATCAGATGGTTCAAAAATTAAATGAGGAGGCATCTATATATTTGTTCTTTTTTTTTTTCCCTGTACAATTTATAGACTCATGCATGGTCTCCCAGTACACTGAAGTTGGAGCAAAGCATTTAGAATGATTAAAGGATAAGTTTCTTGTGAAGCACAGAAGTTTTTGTCAATTAATATTAATGGTCTCTAGCTGTTGTTTACACTGTTACAGAATGTTAGTTTTCCGTAATTAATTGATGGGTCTTTTGGCCTTTTGCGTGGTTACACAGAAGCTAAGCCTGTCCATGTCTATCTGACATGTAAGATTAACTTCTATGAATGAGGAGTTTTCTGCAGTTGAGCAATTAAAGCTACTATTACTGCTATGAAAATTCTTTTTTCTCTATTTAATGATAAGAAGCAGAGAGACAGCACATTTAAGGCCTAAGCAAAGATGAATATACCTTATTGGATTTAGGAGATAGAGGAAGGCAATCTTATTTGTACCATTACCTTGTGAAGAAGCGAATGTTATTTTATGTGAGGACTGTTTCAAAATACTCACTTTGAATTGGCATCGTAATACGCAGCCTTACATATTCTGTAGAAACTGAATGGGGAAAACAGTGAACCACTTTTCTTTTTGAGGCAGATGGGAGAGAAAGATGAAGGGAGCACCTTATATAGGCAGCAGAAGTATCTCCCTTGCCATTCTACAGCCAAAACTGGCAATGCTGTTTACTCCAGGTTTGATATGATCCTTGTTGAGAAAAAGTCAGTGCTTTTTGTCCTTTGTGAATCAGTGGAGAAAGAAGTTGTTAACGATTAACGTATGTAGTAATATTAGCGTATAGTTCTAAACCTATTTCTGTGTTTATGCCAACTGTATAAGGAAAGTGCATTTTCTTTAAAGGAATGTTTCTTTTGCTACAGAATGCTGTACGTGTCACAGTTGTGGAAAGTGATTTTCAACATACAGATTTTATTTCAAAACTCTGAGGAATAATCTTGTTGGAAAAACCAGTGGGTTTTGTTAGTGAGCTTCAACAAATGTTTGCCATGGAGCAGTCTGGCTCTGCTAGACTTCATACAAATGTTCTATGAAAAGGACACTGCAGTATGTCAAGATGAGCAGCAATGATGCAGTTTGTTGACTAAAGGGGAGTTGGGAGCTGTATTATTAAGGAACAAGCCAACATAATTCTGAGCCGCTAGAGGATCTAGACGATAAGAAATGACTACATCACCAGCACAGACCCTTTGTGACGCATTTCTTATTTTGGAGACTGAATACAGTAACTGTTACTTGTCCTCTGAGCATTAATGAACAGGATGGCTGACATTTTAAAGATAGTTATATGACCTTTTATTGTTGCTGGGATCCATACTGGTACTTTCCAGAGTCCTGAGAGATGGTGAATAGTAGTATAATGGTATGTGAAAAGACTGTAGAATCAAAGGGTCAGTGTTTTATAGTGTGCCATGCATATTTAGAATGAATAAGAGTAAAGCAGACAAAATAAAATCTAAAGCCAAGAGGACAGCAATAGCTTGTTCACTGATTTTTAGTAGCTGTTTAGAATGACTCTGCTTCCACGGTTCCTGTTGACTGTAGGGAATTGTTAGCAGTAGTTTTGCTGATTGGCATCTGTTGGCAAGTGGCCTAGAAGATGTAAAAGAACAAGTGACCTTTGATCAGAAGATTTATTTATTTGAAGATTACGCTGTCACTTTTTTTGCAGAATAATGACTGTGGAGAATAAGGAGACTGAAAACTCTTAAGGACAAGTAATGACCATGTGATAAATTTCTCTTATTTAAGTGTAGTCATCTGTGAAATATTAAAATAAAGAAATAAGAGTTGTGATAATAAGGCTTGCCCATTAGAATATGTATTGTTGCTACACATAAAGCAAATTAAAATTGATGAAATATTCTAGATTAAAATGCTTACTGTTTTGTTCCTTCTGAAAGACTGAGGGAGGATATGCTATCAATGCAGCATGCACAAAGACTTGTCGAAAACAGCTATGCATGAAAAGAGGAGGCTGTCCTTCAGGCTCCAGTACTGAATTCTTCAGCCATTCTTGCTCAAAGTAGTTTTTCCTATTACAGTCTTTAATTCAAATGTGAAATACGCAACATCTGTCATTACTGTAAGATTTAAAAAATCTGTTTTTCAAAAGAGTCAGTTTGTGTGTTTCTGTTGTGTTTTTTAATCTTTTTTCTTTTTTTCCCCTCCCCAACTGTAAGGACAATTATCAGACTCCTGTGATGGTAAATTACAACATAGTCGTTATTTGAAAGTTGAATGCTCCTGTTATTTGAATGTCTTGCACTGAACACCCAACTCATTTCAGGAAACTGTCAGGTGCACAGATCCAAAGCAGCCAATTGTGTCGAAGCAATCTGCAAATTCATGTGGAGTAGCTCACTTCCACAAATGACTTTTTCATCCTTGGCAAAAAGGTGTGATTTTTCCAGTCTTTTAAATCAATTTCAATTCTATTTGAAATAATTCCAACTGATAATTCCGATTTTAATTATAGAGTCATTTGGGTTGGAAGGGACTTAAGATCATCTAGTCCAACCCTGCTGATGCAAGCAATGTCAGTTAGAGCAGCTTGCTCAGCACTGTGTCCAGTTAAGTTACTTCAAGACTGTTTTTTAAGCACTTTCTTTTTTAAGAGAGTTGAGGTGAGCCTTTTGGAGACTATATCTATGTGTCCTCCAGTGCAGTCCATGACCCTCGATTTACCAATTCAATCTGGTATAAGTTTCTCTTTTGTAGTGATTTGCCTTATTTGTCTTTCAGTGGAAATTGCGTGTTAAGGATGATACTTCTAATGTAGAGTTGTAACACTGAAAGGATATACCTGCAGTTCTTATCACATTTTAAAATGTGACTTACCTGGAAGCAATGGTAGTTAAGATTGCTTGGTTACCTGTTCAGGTTTGTTTATTTTCACAATCAGATTAATTTTTTAAAAATTACAAATATTCATATTCTATTTAAACTTAAGCCAATAAACAAGTCATGTTAAGCTACATGAAATAATGAGTGTCTATATTTGCATGATTTACTGTTCTGTAACTTCATTTTTAACTATAATTAATACTCTTGATGATATAAGAAACACTGTATTTCCTTGTGGGAAAAATTTCTACTGCTGAGCATGCTATCTTCATGCATTTTTATGTATTCATTATATGTTCACTATGATCAGTTCTTCAGTTATGTTTGTGTTATGTAGAATAAAGACAACGACTTTGATATCAGAAATTAAATATTAAATCTTAACATCAGCAACTTGCAGGAAAAAACAGCAACATACTTTGGTTGTTCAGATCAGGAGACTGCACCCTGAAGGAATGCTATAATTTTTTTAAGGTACGGAGTTGACTTGTCTGAAGACAAATCTTCAGCCAGATGTCCATGAGTATATGATCCACAGTGAATGCTGAAGGCAAAACAAAGAGATAAGCAAGGAATAATGCAAATTCTACCTGCCTACCTGTTTGTCTACATATGTTTCTGTGCTATGAAGAAAGGCTCAATTTTTTCCTAGGGATCCTTGTCCCAGTAGAGATGCTATTAAGCATAAGTAGGTTTATAGGTATGGCACCACAAAGAGGAAGTAAAAATATGGAGAGAGATCCTGAGAAACAGAATCACAGAATAGTAAAGGTTGGAAGGGACATCTGGAGGTTGAGTCCAGCCCCCTAGTAAAGCAGTTTCCCTACAGCAGATTGCACAGGAAAGCATTCAGATGGGTCTTGAATCTCTCCAAAGAAGGAGAGTACGCTGTTTCTGTGGGCAGCCTGTTCCAATACTCTGTCACTCTCACAATAAAGAAGTTTTTCCTCGTGCATATGGAACTCTTGTCTGTTCTGCTTTCTGTCTGTTGCCCCTTGTTCTGTTGCTGAAAACTGAGCACTATGTAGTCAAATGGCCTGAGCCATATTTGATAAGGAGTCCAGCTGCTTTTTCTGGGAGTGAGTTTTGGAAGAGGCCTTCTGGTATTCCATAATGTCTGTTGTTGTGTTGTCATTCCACTGACTGCGTAAGACCGCTCTGTGCACTTTTCAACAGTTGCATTTTTGCATTTTGGATTTATTTTTGCACTGTAGATTTATTTTTGTCCTTGGCAGTCTACTATATATACTTCACATTTTTTATAATCAAACTGCAAGCATTCAATTTCTGGGAAATTGAGTAAGGATCAGTAACATTTCTGAGACAATTATTCAGTAGAAAAATAAGTTGGTGTTATTTATTATACAAATATGCATGCATTCATTTTATATTTTACTACTAGCTGTGGAGTTAGCAGAACGGGACTGTTAAAGGATGAAGTTGTAAGTAATTTACAACAAAGACTAAAAGTCTTGGAAGAAATTGCGGCAAATCATGTTTGTCAAAAATACCTTTTACTTTTCCCCTGGGAAAAGTAGCTGTCTTGGAGAGAAAAGGAGCAATCTGTGAAACAACTGAGCCAAAATATTGCCCGTAACTTAATGCATTCAAACATAGAACATTAAACTTACATAAATTTAGTTTCTTGATAGATTTGAGATTTTTTCTGTGCCATCATTTAACACCTTTATCTACCGCCTTTACTTCTGAGTACCTCAAGTTCATGTAAGTACTCTTCTCCAGCTCTTGTATAGTACCCAAATGCTTAGTCGTGGATCAATGGGAACTTGTAAGAACCTATGGAGAAAAAACATTATTTTCTGTGTAAACTACTTTGGAAACACATACCTCATCTGCAGTCTAGACAGCCTTAACAGATGACTTCTGTGCACTTAAATAAACACGCTGCTTAGAATTGCTTAGACTTTTGCTGGGTAGATTAATTATCAGAATTCAGGTTTGATGAGGCCAGAACAGAAGTTTAGAGAATAGTAATACAAATAGTCTATTAGTATGTTGCTGTACTGGGCATTGAAGTGCAACATCACACAGAACAGTTGTCAGAAGGTGAGAAACGGCTCTTTTTACCAAACCAGAAAATTCAACGTAAGAGCTCTAAGAAAAATAGTTTCCTTTGCTTTTGATTATTGGGAATGATAGCATAGAATGGCTGATAATTTTTTTATATATCATAGCAATATTTTTCTGTTATTTGATTATATTCGTTCCATAAAAACATTTGAAAACTACTTATACGTGAACAAGAGAAGGGAGAGATCTGAGAGGAAAAAAACAGGTTTTCTCTTTCTCAGATTTGTAAAGAAAGCTGATCCATGACAAACATTGCTAACTGTTAGTAAATTTTACTGATTACCTTGAAAGAGCCACCAATTGTTTCTGTTAGCTGATTATTACTTTTTTACACTTTTGAGTTAAATTATCAGATGTCTGTGCAATAGGATAAATAGTATGAGGTGATTTAACAGACATTAGGTTTTTTTTGCAGTGTCATTTTGCAATCTATAGATTTTTCAGTGTAAGAGTTTGCTACAACAGTACGCCAACATGCAAAAGGTCAGTGCCTCCCCTCCACTGCAGACAAACAAACAAAAAACACACAAACTGCTGTGAAAAGAAGGTAATTCCCAGATGGTAGAGCAGTGACTGAATTCCAGTATGATGGCACTTCCCCGGTGCCCACAGAAGTTGTAAGATCTCCTTCAGAATAAGATTCAGATAAAAAGCAAGTATCTTTGTTATCATCTGACTAATGTCATGCCATCTGTAATGCAGGACAAAATTGAAATAATTGAAACTTTAATCTTATTTTACCAGGTCACTCACTGTGTTGTATCTTTTTGCCAGCGTTAAGTAATATGTGTGTAATATAGGTGCATTTCAAAGTAGGTCATGCGATTTTCATAGACATAGGAGGAGAGTGTTTTATATACGTTTGGTATTGAAGAAAGTTATGCTAAAATACTTCCAAGTTGATACCAACTCTAGAGTAGGTGCTGCACTTAAGTTTTCTGATACCTAATACATTAAAAACACTGTTTCTTTCTGGGGTAATAATTCTATTTCCAACTCTTCCTGAACAATACCATTCTTTAGAGTTGCTTTCTCACTGTTAATATGTTGTATGTTTAAAATGTCTAAAACTTCACTTTCTGATAAGCCTAGGCATGAGATTCAAAGAAAATACTGAAGCTGTGTATAAAGTCTCTAGAGTTAATAACTAAGGGGAAAGGTTTCATTTCTTAGTTGTTCTGTTTTTGCTGTTTCACTAAGAGCTAGCTGAAATAAAGAAGTGCTTATCATTGTACTCCAAGACCTTTTCCAATTTCATTCTTCTGTATAGAAACACAAGGTTAAAGATGCAATAAGGTTGCCCATCACTGCACAGCAAGTTGTTATATGTCCCGGTGCTGAGAAACTCGAGCAAGGGCTTGAAAGTTGGTTTTCCAGGCAATTGTGATCAATAGAGGGAGGCTGCTGTCTCACACACATAATTTCCAGCATGACTGTAGGCAATGCAGCAACTGTCTTCCTCTGTCTAAACACTGTTCTTCGAGATTTCGTGCTTAAGTGCTGAATCCTGTAGAGCAGAACTGTAATTCTATTTAAACTGAAAATTAAGTTAAGCTAATTTCTACACAGTTGCAAGTATTAGTAATATATAGCGACTCCTATTGTGCCATATAGTTTTGAAAGGATCCAATTCTCATTTTTTTTGCTTGTGATTTGTTAACTTCCGAAAGTTTTAAAATCCATTTCTTTTTCTACTTGTAATTAATTCAAAGTAATTAATTTAATATGTGCTTTACTGGGTTGATCTCATTAATAGTTCTATTGAAAATTGCTCTTTATTTTCTGTCCCATTTACTAGATCTTAATTTCTAGGCCAAATTTAATATGAAGCCTGTGAATCTTTTTTTCTCTTACAGTAAAGGTCAGGCATCAACTTCTATCCCACGCTAGAGAACAGATGAGTATGCTGTGTATGCTTCCTTCACAGTCCTTCATTGCTGTGATGAATTCTCAATGATAAGTTGTGTGTGGGAGTCGTTTCTGATATCTTATCAGAGGAAAGGTGAATTTGGTTTATTTTTTTCCTAACTTGAAGTCTTGTTTACTTCTTACTGGACTTTATTGTATATTTGTTGACTATTTTGGGGTCAGTACATTTTGGAGAAGTTAAATCTGATGAAGAAGTAGCTTTTTGAATTAGAGAAGCATTAAATTTTTAAAATGAACTATTAAAGTTGTCTTTGTACATGAAAAGAATTGTAAGTTAATTTCCATTTGAAAAAGTTAAATTGAAGAAAGTGCTGAATCTATTGCAAATTATTTAACTTTAGCTTATTTTTGTAGTTTTATAACTTGCACTAAAACAATAGAATGGCAAGATCTTCCTAATCTTACTTTAAAAAAAACAAAACAAAACATTTTAACTTAGTGATGTTTAGTTTCTCCTCAAGGTAGTTTTTCAATTCAGAATACAAAGAAGAACAGTCTTATTTTTCCTATTGGTAAGTTATGCATACTGTATAGCTTTCTGTCCTGAAGTTGTCAGTAGGGAAAAAGCATGCAACAAGATTAAGGATGGAAAAATAAGTCAGTCAAACAGAAAGCATTCTGAGAAACAGTTCAGGAAGTACTGTCATTTTAATTTTGCAGTCATTGCTGCTTCATGTATGTTATGGATTTGCTTTTTGATTGTTTTGCTTTGGATTTTTGTTGCATTCTTATGTTGCTTTTTTTTTTTCCTTCAGATTATCTGTCAATTACCATTTTTTCTCATGTCTGTAATAATCTAGCTTTTTATTTCAGTGGTGCAGACTCATTTAATTATCATTAACCCTTTTTTCCTGATTTCTTATTTTCAGCAAAAAGTCTGATTTCTCTGTAACTGTTCAATAATTCTTTCAGTGTAACTTAACAAGACGTCCATATTTTGACTGTCAGAATTTTTGGTTTAGTATACATTGAAAGCTACGCTGATGCATTTTTCTACATTCAGTGCATTTCCATTTCCAACCTGTTGAAGCTGAATGTTTCTTTCAACATCTTTCAGTATGTGGAAAGACTGCAATTGTAATAATGAATATGTTTACATAAAAAGAAATAGAAAAATACAATAAGGTTCTTGGTCTGTGAGAAACTTTACAATTTTTAGCATTGCGGACTGAAAAGTTATATAGTTATAACTGCTATTGCTTTTGTTTTTGCTAACAAGCTTGATTAATAAAATTAATCTGCAATAAAATTAAAAAAAAAAAAAACCTAAATTGAGGCTTTCCTTTAAAAATACAGTTTCAATATATTTTTTTGTCTATTTGATAAAGGATCAAGTGATTTATTTATTTATTATGGCAAGCATTAAAATATTTGTTTAAACGGCACATTTTGAGTTTTCTGAATATGATGTTCCACCTTCTAATGCCCTCGATAGCACCCTTCGGGGTACCCAGTGGATACCTAAGTGGGTGTGAGCTCAAGGATGTACCTATGATAGAGTGGTCAAGTTTAACAGGGTTTCCTTTAGTTTAGTTTTGTTTTCCTTCTGAGGCTAATCTCCAAGGGAACTAGTTTGTCAGCTGAGAAGCTAGTGACAGGTTATTAAATTGATAGATAAGATGACACAATGCAGAACATTAATGAAGGATTGAGTTGCTTTCAGTAGATGGGAAAATAAATAAGAAGACAAAACTCTGACCAGAGGAGAGGAGTTTACATAAAAAAAAAGGGCATACTGACAAGAAAAAAAAGTAAATTCTGGATTAATTTTGTTTTGTATAATTTTCTATTTTTGCAGTTCCCAAGACTCTAATAATGTATCTTGAAATGCACTTCAAAATAAAAGACAAATATGATAAACAAAACATTCCTTAGGCAGAAGCTTTAATATTTAAAACTGAAGCTTCAAACTGTTTCTTATAACTGTTTAATTACTAACTATGTTAACCTTATCTGAATGAATCCAACATGGAATTACACAGAGCTGAAGTACTCTTTGACATGAAGGGAGAACTGAATTATATATTTACCTTACTTATTTTTAAATTTGAATAAATGGCTTGAAACTTTGTATGGAGTTGCAAGTCCTGCTCAAGGCTTCAGTGGCCTGCTTCACATAAAAGAGGGGACTATGCACGGAACTGGCTGCAGCTTTATAGAATCACAGAACTGTAGGGGTTGGAAGGGACCTCCAGAGATAAATGAGTCCAACTGCCCTGCAAAGCAGGCATCCTACGGAAAGACTCAAAGATGCAGTCTTAGTCTGAAGAGATTGTAACAGACAAATTACTTTTTAGTTGAAATCAGCTACTCTAAGAATTTATTTCAAATGCTGGAATATCTAGGAAACATTATTACTTATCTCGAACAACATAGAAGATGTAATTTACCTATTATCTTTAATATTGTTAAGCATAGCAAATACATTCCCACACAAAATATTTGATATGGAGAATGTTAACTTGCCAAATTAAGTACTTCCAGTAAGAATATATATTAAAAAAAAAAAACAAACACCAACAAACTTAAAACTCTGTTTATCATGATAATTACTCAGATTTTAATTAATTGAATATTAATAGTCTGTACCTTTTTAGATCTACTCCAGACTCCTTTCTGGGTATTCAATGGTTTCTATCCAGCAATGTCTCTATCCAACAACCCAGCTCTTCCAGCAAATTCCCCTCTCTACTTTTGAGATGTTAATAAACTTCTCAACTTGACAGTCTACGTGTGCAGACTGTCCTTCCTCTAACTGTTTTTCAAGATCGCCACTGTTGACAGATTCTCCAGTAATCTTTATGATACATTCTCAATAGTTATAAATCTCTTCAAAATGAAGGACCATAGTAGATTTCTGTTTTTTTCTTCTTTTTTCTTTTTGCCTCTTTATTCCTTTGCTTCAGAGGAAGAAAGAAAATGGCAAATGACTCCACAATTTTAGCCTTTAGAAATCATCCATATATTTCAAAATAGCTGGAACTTTTATCTGCTTTCTTTCAATAATTGATTTTAGCATTGTATTGCCTTTATTAAGCACAGAAAGTGCGATGGTTGAACTCTGTTATTTCATGAAATGTCCTAGGGGCATAGAAATTCAGATATGCAGCTGAGTCACAGCTCCTGTGTCATTGTTGCTTTGGGCAAGGAGGGTGATAATTTGCTGCTGGCCCAATTTTACTAGCACAAAATTTCCAGTCTCTACCATCTCTTCCTGCCATCACCACTTCAATTCTTTGGCTGGGAAATGCTCCCTGATCCAAACATTCAGCAGACTGCATAAGGAATGAGGGGAGTTTAGTCTTGAGAAAATGCCTTGTTCAGTAATGATTGAAGCCATCACTTCTAAACTTTTTCCAATAGGAGCTCTACTGTGTTTAGACACTTAAATATCCACATTAAAAAATGACAAAGTGGTGATATTAGAGCTAAATAGGTTTTCCCTGCAGTTCAGCTAGATCATGAGTGAATGCTAACTTCCACAATTTTTCATTGTTTAAAGGCAATTTCTAATCTCTAGAGAGGGACTAAATTTCATTCTGTGTTTACTAAACCAACATGTACAGCATTAAATCAGTGGAGCTTTGGAATAAGTCCAGTTCACTGTTTTAAAAGCAAAATGCCATTTTAGATGGAAAGTGTCAAAAGTCAGAACTTGACTTCCAAAATCTCTTTCGATCCTTGTTGTTTCTCTGTGTATGGTTGTACAACTCTTCATTCATTTTGCTATGTTGTGCTACGCATCCCTAATATGTTGAGATTTTTCTCCTGTAATTTTTTTTTTTTTTTGAGAGATTCTATTATATGGGATCACATTTATTTCTTCTGACTTTTTTTTTCCCAACATATCTGTGCCTTTTTGTCTAAAATATGCTAGTAGTTCAAAAATTGAATAATTTATCAGATTGGCAGCAGAAGGGACTGGTAGGCCAACAATCAAGCAGATTGTAAGGAATGTTTGGGTTTAACACAAAATCATAGTATTTAATTAAGTATATTATCATCTTAAATCTCATTAAATAGGACTCAAGTTTCAAATGGATGTTAAAATCACAAGGCTTATTTTCTGATGTTTTACTTTCTGAAGTATACCAAAATTCCAAGTTGTTACTATGCAGTTTTGTATTACTAAGGAATGAATTTACACTATCATCCTTCAGCTGAAAGCAGGCTCTACGAAATACTTGGAGACAAAACTAATAATATCAAAAGTTACATGTTACATAGTATTTTGGAGTTGAATACTTATCAGTTTAAATAGCTGTGATAGAATATTCCTCTCAAATATTAGATTTTTTTTTTTTATGTGTGAGCTCGTAATACAAAGATAAAATTAGCACCAGCTAAGAAATTGCCTTACAGTAATTTCTAATAATAAAGGTGCCAGTCAATTTAGACTTTGTATTCAGCAGAGCAGGGAAGAAAAGATGAGAAAAATTGGAACACAGATTTGGTGCTAAACACATGGTTTTATAAAAATTGCTGTGACTACTACAGTCAACATCAAAAAGAGGGGTGGCCGGTGGGGACAGGGAGGTGATTGTTCCCTTTCACTCTGCTCTTGTGAGGCCTCATCTGGAATACTGTGTCCAAGTGTGGAGCCCCCAGTACAAAAAAGACAGGGAGTTGTTGGAGGGGGTCCAGAGGAGGGCCACAAAGATGATCAGGGGACTGGAGCACCTCCCCTATGAAGATGGGCTGAGGGAGCTGAGCTTGTTCAGCCTGAAGAAAAGAAGGGCGGGGTGACCTCATTGCAGCATTTCAATACCCAAAGGGATCCTACAGAGGGGAGGGGAATCAACTCTTTGAAAGGGTAGATAACAGCAGGAAGAGGGGAAATCGTTTTAAGTTGAGGGAGGGGAGATTTAGGTATTTCCAAGCATCTGACAACAAATTCAACCTTTATCAATGTCAAAGATTTCATGAATGGAAGCTCTTCTACGTTCCAAAATTTAGCTGGTTTATGCAACCATTTGATTGTTGGCAAAGACAACACATTTCTTCTATGATGTAGGAGTAGAGCAGAAACCAATCCTGCTAATTCAGCATTACTTTTCATTTTTCATCAGAAATGTGACTACTACTAGCATTTTTAAAAGGCATGTAACATCTATTTCATTGCATTATGAAACTAATGATGGTGATGTTTTTTTCTAGGTAATATGTTGCAATGCTTCATCTCAGCATTCCAAGAAAAAAAATATGTTCTTTCTTTACTCCAACCTTTGGACTGCATTGCATATTCCTTCCTGTTTCTTTTCCCCAGGCAGGAATAGGCTATTAAATACATTTGTGACTTTGTTCGGATACAGTTCTCTGAGTTTGCTTGCTATGAATATATGATAAAATGTTTTTCTGGACTGTAATTATGTAATAAGCTACATCCATTCCTGCTTGCTTAAATGAAGTATTCACAAAGTGAAGGGAAGATCAAAACCACTGCAAATATCTCATTTTAGTTATCAGTTTTTCAAAGCCTCGGAAATAGGCTTTAAATTTTTAAAATCCATATTCTGTTCAAAAGGTTGAGAAATTAAGTCAAGAGTTTTGTTTTCCTTTGGTTACTTACTCATCTTTGAAGTAAGCATTTCTACAGAACCGTCATTAAAAGCAAAGTTTTTTTGTGAACATAAGTATTTAAATTCTGGTTTTGAAAAATAAACCACCTCTGCAAAAAATGTTCATTCATTTTTGGAAAGATCAGTACTTGTATTTATAAATTTCTGAGCACTGTAACTCTATTTGTGATGTTCTACCATGTATAAAATTATGATAGGTTTGAAAACAGTCCAGATTTATGTCACTTGTGCATCCTTAGCATGTTGCTTCACAGTGTGTATTCATTTTAGTGTATTCTGATCTGTCCAGTCTTCTCTCACTGCTTTTGGAAGAAATAGTATAGTTTGAATCCAGTTCTGTAGTGTTACAGAACAGAGAATAGATGAAGGCTTTTACTGATCCATCTTTACCTCTCCTTCTATCTTTCTTCTTCCCTTAAGTCCTCCTAGTATAGGAAGTTTAACTTTATTTTTCCCAACATGAACTTTAGTGACAGCTCAGTGTAATAAAATGCCATATTCTAGAAACTGTGTTTGCTTTTGAACTGTGGGTAAATGTAGCTATAGGTAAATGTGTACCTTAAAGTATATAGAAGAATAGACCTGTGTGTGAATACTACTTCCATATATATGAGTGAAAACAGCAAGATCATTCTCGATAAGGTCGATGCCTGTTTAGTCTATGAATAAAGAAAATACAGTTGAACTCTCACAGAAGTTTTGTGGAAGAAACTTTTGTGAAAGGTTCTAGTTGGAGCCAGGTCACCAGAAAAAAAAATAAAAAATGTGCACTTGTGTACAATAAATACTTAAAATGTAATATGGATTAATCAAAGAACTGTTTGTCATATGATTTTCATCATAAATAAAAAAAAAAAAGTTATGATTGATTCAGTTACAACATGCTCGTCACACTTTCCATAGAATCCTCCCATTCAGTTACCAATGTTGAATGGAGGAAACCATGATATAATTTCCAATAACTTATTCTGAGTCCGATTATGTTATTTATATTTATCTTTGGCCAATTTATCTTCCCCTCAAGATCAGTGTTTATTTGAGATGTCCCTGTGGTGATATTTTTTTTACAGTTAATTAGACATTCATTTGCTAATAGACAGTAGAAAGCAAGAAGCTTCTTGGCTCATCTGTTAATCAATAAATTAACCCTGTTAATGTCCATTTAGTCTTCTTAGAAATATAAATATTGTAAAACCAGTGCTTAGAAGGATGATGCAAAATTCTCCCACTAATCATAGATTTATGATTCCTTTGGATTTAATTTTTCTTCCTTAACTATGTTGATGTTATGCAAATAGAATTTAACTTTGTATTATGTCTTTTCTTATATGCAGCACTGTTTGAATCTATGTTTTGGATTCAGGCAGCTTTAACATGTTCTTTCAATTAAGGAGATTCACTGAAACAAAAGAGCTCTTTGTTTTCCAATTACACAGGTCACTTATAAATTTAAATATATTCAAGAAGGTTTCAATCATTTCTGCTTTTTACTTTTTCTGCCAATTCTTATTTTCTTATTGTTCTTTCCTCTCAATACGTGGAGATTTTTCATATCAATTAAGCAATAATGGAAGCCAGATTTAGTCTTCTAATTTTTAATTTCCTTTGAGATTTAGAAAGTTTATAGAAGCAAACAAATTAATGAACTGGAACATATTTTAAAAGTCCAGTCTGGTGTAGTTTCTGATTCTCCTCATTTGCATCATTTTAACAAGGTCTTTTTGACTCTTCTAGAGTTATCTGATGATTACTGTTGAGTCAGACTCTAGGACAAACATATTATAAAGTAATGCCAATAAGAAACTAAATTGTTATATTATCTATCCTAGAAAGTACTAGAGACATGACAATGAAAATTAGTGTGATACCAGTTCTTAAGGTCTAACCTGAACCTTTACGGTTTTTAAATGAATTGGAATGGCTTATGGCTGATTAATGCTCAAGGTAGTTTATGTGTTTAATTCTGTGATTATGTGGCATTGCACTTGTAGTGTTCTTGTTTTTCTATTCATTAGTTGTAATCTCTGGTATATCTTATAACTGTTTTATGGTAACTACAATGAATAGTTTGTTTATTTTCCTTTGATTTGATATATACTCCTAAATCTGTGAACATGTACTATTAGGCTGGGAGATTTATTTATTTATTTATTCATGTTTAAAGCCAAAAAAACTTATTATCATTGTTAAACTTCATGTATTCAAATAATAAGACCCACGTAGGGGTGAATGTTTGATATTGTCTAAGAAAAAATAATTACATAATTCCTGCAATTCAGTAATAGCATTTCTATACTCATATTTTCACATGAACTATATGGAATAATATATATATCTTCCTGAGAACCCAATGTTCAGATTTTGTAATAATGAATATTCATACCACTCAGTGAATTAATTTTTCACTTGTAACTATAATGCATGTAAAGTCATTTTTGCAAAGTTGCACAGCATACAGAAGACTTACTGAAGTCTTGTTGAGCGAGCAAAGACCTTTCTTAGGGTGCATACAATTATATACTAATAGCTTTTTTCACTCATTGCTTTTATGATTTTTTTAAACTGTAGGAAGGGATTTAAATTATAATAGTTTATTGTATGTATGAATTTGTATTTGTACTGTCATGGTATTTGAATTTGCATTCTCCTTCTGCATATGTTTTTCTGCATGTATGATTCTCTGTTCTGTTTGACTCTATTGTCTCACACTGACTTTAAATATGAAGGTAATTCCAACACATTGCTCACCAGATACAAGTTCAATTTTGCATACCATAAGTGTTCTGCACTTACAACAGGAAGTCTATGCTCTTTTGAAAAAGTATCCTGTGTTTGTTCATGACTTCTCTTTTTATAGTAAAATAAACCCCATTGGCTCAGCTGACAACTATTTAGATAACAAGTTAAATCACCAACCATTTATCACAAGGGAATTTTCTTTTCTTGTAGTTTAAATAGAAATATTTCACTCCAGCAACTCAAACATGGTGTGTATTCTTCTCAGGTTCTTTGTCAGTCACATGTCTTTGTCAGTTGAGTATAATAGGAACATGTTTTTCTGCAGTCTTTACAGCCTCCAAATTCTTTGCTGTTTTATACAATATTAGTGACTTCTGCATTCTGAAAGCTTAAGGGGCTATTTAATATCGTAAGAAAAACCACAGAGAGTAACAATCTTTGCTCATAACATTTGTAGGAAAATTGAAAATACCATGACGTGATTTTAAAGATTTTCATTGTATTTGTACTTTTTTTATTGCAAACTTCTTAAGAAATGTTTTTTTTTTTTTTTTTTCCAATATTGTGTTTCCATATATTTTTTTCATCATTTTTTTTTCTGATGGAACACAAATCGGCAGTCACTTAGAATTGATTTTTTCCTCTTTACTCCCTGCTAATATTGCTGCCTGCATAGCTCTGAGAAAAGGGCATGAACTTTTACTGCTGACTGTGCATGAGCACAGAACAAAGCCTTTTGTTTAGACATAGGTGTTTGTTTCTTAAATTTAAAAGAGATGAGGAAATTGCTGAGTAGAGGTTTGGAGATGAAGAAAGCATTGCCATAAATGGGCCTCTGAAATGCACAAGAGGAAATTAAATATTGTCTTACTCATACTGCTGCTCAGTTTAGAAAAGGAGAAAATAAGGAAGATAAAGCTCTTCATAAGCATTACAGAATTATGTTGCCAGATATGATTGTCTAAAATAGTCATGTCCATTCCTGATTTTTCAAACTGGATTTTCACTGCCAGGCTGTCTTGGAATATTGTACTTAAGATGGGAAGGATTAATTGGAGGGAGGGGAAGATAATCCTATATATGTTAGCCCTTGAAAGATTACAGAGAACATTTGTGTTCAAAAAAGTTGCTGACATGCATGAATGCTGAGAGGAAAAGGGAAAAAAAAAAAAAAACAAACACGTCACCAGACTGTATGTCATATATCAAAGATGTTATCTGGGCCTTTCTGATTTCCAAATTCCATCCATAGTTGTCACGATTAACACTATTTTCAAATCTGTGATTATGATAATATACATATCAGCTTTGCTTACACAATTTTTAAATAGAAACAAATTTCTTCACGTCGCATACTTCCTCCTCTCCAGTTCCTTTGCCTTGAGGACAGTGTAAAGATACAGGCTTGGTTCTCTTGGTTGCATTACATTTGTGTGTCTGCTCTTTCTATGAAGCCAGTAAAGTCAGACTGTGGAAAATTAAGTGGAGGATATATTTTTTCACATGCTTTATAAATTTTCATCAGTTCACAGTAAATCACAGTGAAAATGCAGTTGTAGCAAAATAAGACATTTCCTAAAGTATCCTCAAACTCTAAAGGAACCGCTAGAGGTCTTCAATAAAAAATTTTATGGTCTGTATAGTCTGTGTTCTTGTTGGATTTACGGTATAATTCTACATTTTTAAATGATTCAGGTGCATCACTTTTTATGGCTGTAGTTTATGGAGAATAATAAGCACTGGTAACCTGGAAATCATTTCATGGAAATGGCACGGACTTGCTATTAGCTTTAGGACTGCTAGTGTGAACTGCTGCTGTAAAGTGTAGATCCTAGTACTTAATGCAAGAAAAGAAAAAGTACAGTATAAGTTTGTTGTAGCAATTCTATTTGTTTTGTAGTTCAGAAGGGATGCTAAAGGGTTTCTTTTCATTAGGACTTTGGGTCACTCTCAGATCATACAGAAAACTTTTACTGGTGCTGATTAGTATAATCTTCTCTGACTAATCAGGAAAAAAAATAGATTAATTTAATTTACAGTCTTTACTATATAGATGCTATTGAAAGTATTGCGTTGTCAAATTAGATTGTACACGCTGTTCTGGTAGTAGAAATATTTCAGATATTCCCAGTTATGTTCAGTGGTAGAAAAAATAGGGAGTTGATATTTGGTCATATTTTAAAATATTTTATGCTTATAATTAAGGAATAGTATTTAGGTAATTATAAATGTAATTTGACGGTAGTGGGGAAATTTAAAAGAAAATCTCAGCAAATTTAAAATTCAGACCCTCATCAGCAGCATATGAAGTAATGTGCAGTCAGTTCTGTATGGCTGTGTGATCCTCCTAACTTTTCCTGAGATTTAAAAGAATACATTTCAGGAGCATTGCAGTAGAAAATCTTACTGCTTTAAAAACCTGTTAGTTTCATCAGAATATAGACAACGTGTTTTAGCTCCCCTGGAAAACAGATAACTCAGCAAGATTTGCAAGAAGGCTAAGTATTGTGTAAAATTGTTCCTATAGTTCTACCAGTACATTTATGCATGGTCTGAGAAATTTTCCTGTATCAGGCCTGATACCCTGAGCTAGTCTATAAATGAACCAAGTTGCAGTGAATACTTGTTGAAATACAGAAACTTAAATATATTTTAAAACTAAGCAATATTCAACTGTGGAGGAGATAAACAAGCTTGTCCAGAAGTACTTGATGACTGAATTACAAAAGAGTTGTGTAGAAATTTATCCCAGTACAAATTCAATCTTATATACATCATAACGTTTTGCATTTTTTAATATTCATTTTGGATTCTCTCTTCCCAAGAATCAGCATTTTTTCAGCGTGCAAGACTCAGAAAGCAGTGTTTGAAATTTTCATGATAGGATAGAAAAAATGATGGTATATGCATGAAAACTATTTACAAACTATACATCTGATAGAGTTCTATCAATAAGACTGACTTCCGAATTTGTCAATCTGGTAAGTATCTTAGTTTGCATGAGATCTATTCAGTAGTAAATTGGCCTTTCCTGTCCTTTTACCAATGCAATATAAAATTGACTACACATGATTAGTAATTAAATACTATTAAGATTTTAAGTGCTCTATGTGAGGATTTTATGTACAGTGAGTTTTCATGACTTAATTAGCTTGTTCAAGCATCTGTTTACATCAAAAATAGAAATATGTTTTCCATCTATCTTTGTTGTTTCCCTGAAACCTGGAAAAAAAATATCCCATGACTTCACGTTTACTGGCAAGGCCTGTGAAAATAATTCATATCATGCTGTAGCAATACATAAATTTTAATAAATCTTCCCGTCAGCAGTTTTGAAAAGACTTATTGATAAGTGCAGTCAGGATAAAGTTAGGGATGTAATTACAATACGGACTATAGAATTTCTTACTTCAAATATTAAATATCATTAGCATTTCTGTGTACCTTCTCTCTTATTTATTTTTTTAATTTAATTAACACATTTAAGCAATGTTTGTCAGATTCAGTAATTAAAATTTCACTAAATGGTAGTGACCATAGATTTTTTTTTTTTTTTTTTTTTTTTCTTTTCACATGTAGAAAAATATTCTTGTGGAGTCATCTTTCCCTATCTGATTCTCCTAGTTAGACTGCTGTCATCTTCTGAGATGATCAAAATACATTTATTGTTGCTTATTTCATCTAGTGATGCAGAGGAAATGGATTCAGACAAACTTATTGTTTTCTCTTGAAGAACAGAATCCTTTGCTGATACTTTGCTTTTAATAATAGAAGCTTTATATGGAACAGTAGAAAAATAACTTTTTATAGATAGTTACATGAAGTTCCTGTGACCATCGTGAGACTAGATAATTTTTTAAATTAAAAGATTTATTTTAATAAAATCTGTGCAAGTAAAACCTGAAGGGGCCATATTAGATTATTTCATATTTTATGATTCAAATTATAAAACTGTGAAACTGTAATCAGTTCTGTACTCAACTGTATACTTGTGTAATGAGATATATTTTCCAGAATTACAGTTATTGTTTTGTGTTCCTTTGGTTCTGAATTTTCAGATTGCAATTTTCAAGGTATTCTCTGTAATCACACAAGTTATTATTTTTTCTTCTCATTAGAAAAAAGAAAAGACAAAAGCATAAGTGTTTAAAATTTCTGGGCTCTAATGAAAGGAAAATTAGTGAACTGATGACTCAAGGGGCTAAGAAAGTGTGATCCTTTTCTTAATCTTGTAATGCCCCACTAAGAATAAAGAAAAAAAAAAAAAAAAAGTCCAGAGCATTAACAAATATTTTCTGTTTATTTTGGTGAGAGGTCACATAACAAGTTTTTTGCACAGTTGTATCTTAAGTAAATTTTTGTTTAGGGCAGATAAGCTGGATGCTGTAAAAGATGCAGTTTAATGGCACTGTATTAACCAGTTGTCACAGTATTTGCACAGCTTTTTTCATGCTTTGTGGTGATCTGTGCTGTAACTAACTGTCAAAGCTTGTTAATTAAATTCTATATATGGATGTTTTCGTTTCTAATGATGTACAATATGATTTTGTTTTAAAGCCATTAAAATATTTCTGGAAATGAAATTTCATTGGTTATTTCCAGAAAAGCAGAGTCTGGAAGTCACCTCTGGAGAATCTGTTGAATCCTCAGAGCAGTCAATGAGAGCAAGTTGTCAGGGCCATGTCCCACTGAGTTTTGAATATCTCAGATTGATGTCCGTTGCAAGGTAGTACAGAATGAGATGCGCTATGGAGGAGAGCTACATATAAGCATGATAAGGGCACCCAGAACTTTTTTTCCTCCAGACTGTACAGTCCCAACTCCCTCCACCTCTCCTCATATAGCAAATGTTCCAGTCCCTTAGTTTTTGTCCATGTCTCTTATTCTGGAAAGCTCTGACTTTGACCTTGAACTCCAGGTGTCCCATGAGGCCATGCTGGAGGGTATGAGTCACTCCCATTGACCTTCAGTTGATGCACACGCATACTACTGTTGTCTTTGCCGTAGTTAATGACTCATGTCCAACTTGCTGTCCACTGGATTGATCAGGGCCTTTTCTGGAAATCTGCTCTTCAGTCAGCCCCTGGTGTGTACTCATGCATAGAGTTAATTCATTCTAGGTGTTGTTATGGTAGTGTCCCATATGGTCTGATAGACTTGTGTACCTCTGTCTTGTTTAAATGTTCCCTAACCTGATCCTCAAAACAAGGGTAAGTCTTCCTTGCTCCAGTCTGCCCTTCTAATGTCAGAGCCTGGGATTGCTTAAGGCCAATCTTAACCAAATTAAGGCAAAGAAAGCTTTGAGAAATTTGTCATTTTCTGTGTCTCTGTCATCAGGTCTCCTGCCTATTCATCAATAGGCCCACACTTTCCTTACACCTTATTTCATTCAATTTTTTTTGGTTATCAAACACCTGTTCTCAGTAGATACTTTACAATAAAGCAACCAGTCAATTCTTGAAATATTGTAGATCTGTCCCATGTAAGGAACAGGCACTCATCTTTCTTACCTAAAACATTTCTTTTCACTATATGGAAGTCTCGCTTTGTCATCGCAAAATCACAGAATTGCAGTGATTGGAAAGGAACTCATGAGATCATTGAGTCCAGCCTCCCAGCTGAAGTACATACTCTACAATAGGACACACAGGAAGGTGTCCAGAAAAGGTCTTGAATATCTCCATAGAAGGAGATATCTCCACAACCCCTCTGAGCAGCCTGTTCCAGTGCTCCAACACCCTTACTGTAGAGAAGTTCTTCCTTGTGTTTGTATTCAACTTTCTATGTTCAAGTTTTATGCTATTACTCCTTGTCCTTTTGCTGTACACCACTGAGAAGAACCTGTCCTCATCCATTTGCCTCTCACCTCCCTTTAGATATTTATAAACAGTAATAAGGTCTCTTCTCAGTCTTTATTTCCCTAGGCTGAACAGACCCAGGTTACTCAGCCTTTCCTTATATGGGAGGTGCTCCAGGCCCTTTATAATTTTTGTGGCCCTCCATTGGATTCCTTCTAGGACGTGCCTGTCTTTTTTGAACTGGAGGCAGTATTCTAAACGTAGCCTCACCAGGGCAGAGTAGAGAGGGAGGATCATCTCCCATAACCTGCTGGCCGCACTCTTTAATGCACTCCAGGATGTCGCTGGTCTTCTTGGCCACAAGGGCACATTGTGCCATCAAAATGTATTATGATGTGTCAGATATGAATTAGTAGTTAATTTACCTTTCTGAAATCATTAAGCTGCATTCTGGCTCTGATTTGCCTTAACAAACAAGATTTTCTGCATTTCTCAGAAAGAGAAAATGCTCAAATACTTAGGATTTCTTTTTTTCTCCTTGATGAACATAAGAGAATTACTAGGTTGGTACAGTATGTTTCATGCGTTTAATGTAATGGGTGATGTTAATTTATGTCTTCGCCTATGCTATTTAACTACTACTGTATTCTTAGACTGCATAAAGGTCTATGGGAGCTGAAGTCTTATTAAATGGAAAAGCTCAAGATTTCAGTTAAAAATCCAAGATTGCTAAGATACCTATATACTTTTTTTTAAGCTGCACACATATTTGAATGCTCTGTTCATGTTGAATGCCATAATGAAAAAATATATTTTTTAATTGAGTTATACTATTTTTTAAATGCTGTTCAGTATTGTGAAAATGCATCTTGATTTGGATAAAAGCAGTGAGTTAAGTTGCCTCTTCCAGTTGCTTTGATTTTGATTTTTCTTTTATTTTTATAACATTCTTCAATAGAACCTGGACTGGTTTCTATTATGTAAAAAATTTCTCTACATAATCATTTTCACTATGGAAGAACTGATGGCTTCTTTTTTTCAATTTATGTATGAGCCACAAAATGCCTCAGATAACAGGTTTTTTTGAAGTAAGATAAGGTAGTATGCTCTTTCAGGCTGAGAATGTGGAAAAGAAGTTATATCTTTAAAATATATCAGGATTTGAATTCTATTTTAGAGTAATTAATGGGTCTGCTTAGTCACTTCTGTCTTTCTGTTTGCCTAATGTGCAATAAGGGAATCAAATTTTCACTGTTTTAACGTGCTTCATGTCAAATTCTGAATTGTTCTCTTCCCAGCTCCTGCTGAACGTTTTTGAGAGAACTGCTGAAAATAAAGGATTGAATATACTTTAGCTGGGCGTTTTCTATAGTGTAATCACACTTTTGGCAGTGCATGGGAGCTGTGGGATGTCCTCTGTTTTCTACTTTCAAAACTTTTTAGATTTACCATATGGTGATATTTTGCTTTGAGTTAAATTAGACAGTGTAACTGATCTTGTTTAATTTATGTACTCATTTTCCTGAAACATGCTTTACTTCACTTGTTAAGATTGTAATGAGTTATTTTTATAATAGCTTTGTGGAGTAATAAGCTGTGGTACTATTGACATAGCCATGAATGGGGAAAGACTGTACACAGTTTTTTTGTAAAAGAGTGCAGATTGAGTTTTCTTTAGACACGAGTTGTACAAATAATTATTTTCATTAATAACTGATGTTTTCTCTGACCTCAGTTGTCTCAGGAAATAATAATGCTTTTTTTTTTTTTTTTTTTTTTTTTTTTTTTTTTTTTTTTTTTAATCATAGAACCAAACATCCTAGATGATTACAGTGTTTTACTTAAACCAGAAAGTATAAGATAGGCTACTTAATATTTGTGAATTTAAACAAAACAAAACAAAACAAAAAAAGAAGAAAAAGAAATTGCTTTAGCAGATGTTGTTTTACTAACTATATTCAAATATATTTCAATTTGCATTATACATGCTGTGCCTAAAGGATTTATGATATTTACAAAGATGTTTCAGGATTGTCATGGTCAAATTAGAATTTTATCCTTCAGAAGGTTCTGGTTTCTTGTGAATGTTTGGCAACATGTTTTGTGGAAAATTCTATCTAGAAGGTTGTCATTATCATAAAGAAGTATAAAACGTGAGCATTTCAGGAAAGGATGCAAACTTAAGAGCTTCACTCAGTACCAGATATATAAAAACTGATGTTGCTTGTGAACATAGTGTTATCAGTCTTTTTTTTGGTAATTTATTTTTCTTAGGCTCCTCAGAACTAACCCTAATTTATTACTTTTTTTTTTCCTTTTTCTTTTTTTTTTCTTTCTACCTTGGAGATTTTGTTGACAAGGGCAACTAGAGGTTGTTATTGATCACTCAAATGGAAGGATTAAAAGAAAACACACAGTTAGATTGAGCATGTTTTAAGTAATTTTCATAAAGTTGTAGTTCTGAGATCTCCAGTAGATTTTCCAGAGTCAAATAGAGTTGTTTATCACTCTCTACAAGGCTTCTCTTTTAAGTAAAGAATATTCTTTTCAGCCAAGAAAGGACATTTTATCAGAATTCTTCAAGATGAACGAGGATTTATTCCTGCATTTTTGTGTATGGTGGATCTCAGTCAATAAAATTTTACAAAGTTAGTATAACTCAGATAAGCAAATAACTTAGTCTAAAACTTCTTGCTTGTGTTAAGTCCTAATATTAAACTCTTAGTTTACGTATAAACTTTTTGCCTCTTGCCTTTTCTTGTGTTTAGTGTAGCCTCTGTATTTGAAGCACTGCTCTTAAACAGTGATGTAGGTTTTTTTTTTTTTTTTTTTTTTTTTTCCATGATGAAAGAGCCTTAATATGGAAAGATTTTTGTGAGTATAAACGTGTTATATACCAGCATAACTCCTGTTCTCATATGGAATTACTTATGCTAGCAATTACTTATGCTAGCATAAAGAGCCATACAATAAAAAATAATCTCCACCTGTAGGTTTATCTGTACTGGCAAAGATAAGACAATGTTACAGTGTAGTATATAAAGGTATAGGAGAGATGGAAACATTATTTTTCTTTCTTTGTTATGTTCATGCTGAATTCAGTGTTTTACCAAAACACCATGCTGACTGACATTCAGCCTCCTGCTTCTCATGACATAAATGATGGAAGCCAGTGCACTCTCAGCAACTTTGCTGATGACACAAAGCTGAGTGGTGAGGTTGATATGACAGAAGGAGGGGATGTTAAGCTTTTGGAGAGGATTTGGAGGAGGTCCATGAAGATGATCAGAGGGCTGTGGCACCTCTGCTATGAAGACAGGATGAAGGAGCTGGGCTTATTCAATCTGGTGAAGAGAAGGCTGCAGGAAGACCTCATTGTGGCCTTTCGTTATTTAAAGGGAGTTTATAAACATAATGAAAATCAATTTTTTACATGTTTAGATAGTGATAGGAGAAGGGTGAATGGTTTTAAATTAAAGGAAGGGAGATTTAAATTGGACATCAAGGGGAGGTTTTTCCCTGAGAGGATTATGAGGTGCTGAAACAGGCTGTCCAAAAAGATTGTGAATGCCTCATCCCTGGAGGTGTTTAAGGTCAGATTGGATGTGATCCTGGGCAACCTGATCTGGTACTTGATCACTTTTGCAACACTGCTTGTGGCAGCGGGGTTGGAACCTGGTCATTTTTGAGTTCCATTCCAATCCATACAATTCTATGATTCTATAATTCCATGATTCCCTCTGGTTGACTGTTAAATGGCAGTCCTGAAGCTGCTCTTGCATGAGGAAGCCCTGAGATGAGAGCGATGGAGTTCCACAGGCAGGAGTCAGCAATGCTGAAAGGAATTGGAGAGCTAAATAGGAGAATGGTTAGCCATCTCGGGGAGACCAAAAGAAACATGCTTCTTGTGAAAGCAACAAGCAAATAAAACCATTAGACAGTCACTGACTGGTGCTATTAAGGGAAGCATTTTCTGAAACCTCCTTTGGCTGTAGCAGAACAGCTAGTCCTGGGAATTCTGTCCACAAACCCTGTACATGTTGTCATCTGCTTTTATGTATTTTTTTTCCCCATAACACCTAACTGTTTAATCTTTATTCTTGATGGCGATATTTCTTTCTATAGGTCAACATAGATAAAATTCTATAAATAAAACATGCTTTTGAATGTTCTTGAGGAATAAAAAGAATTGCCATGCTTATTAAATTTCCTTCAAGAATTTTGGGCTTAGATTTTTGATGAGTTTATATAGACAGCATGTACATTTAGAGATTATTTTCAGAAGTATGGGGAACAGTAGCAGGACCAGTCATCATTTTAACCAAATAGCTATAGGTGTGCACTGTATTGTATTTAGAATAAAAATAAAACAAATTGAAGACTGATATTTCACCGTAAATATTAGCTTCAGTCAGCGAAATTCTCTTTAAAATGTATGTATGTATAATTCTATGTTTGCATTGCAGTTCGAAAAAACCACTGAGATTGCTAAGTCAGATGTTTCAGAAATGTCATCTCTCTGACATCAATAGTTATATCAAATAGCATACTTTGATATAACTTATATCTATGCAGATTCTATACTATGTACATTTTTATGCTTTTCAGTATTTTTTTCTTTGATAGCTCATTCCTGTTATCTGTTGAGCTCTTTAGATTCATAAAAAAAAATCCTGTGGGATTTGGAACTGTTTCAGGAGTACAGTGACCAGTAATGCTCTCTGAAAAGCTTTAAGTAAAAAGATGAGTTTCATGTGGTATAATTTACTAAGTCTCTGCTTAGATATTTGAGGCATTTTCATTCACCTTTCACAACCTTACTTGGAGTAGTATATGATAGGAAAAGATAAAAATTGCAGTGATATTCCTATAAGCAGAGGAATTTTTAGGAAAAGTCTGAAATAAATAGCTTCCCAGAAATGCTAGTATGAGATGAACATC
This sequence comes from Chrysolophus pictus, assembly GCA_037305975.1. NCBI lineage: Eukaryota > Metazoa > Chordata > Aves > Galliformes > Phasianidae > Chrysolophus > Chrysolophus pictus. Next base: position 79,687,206 of record CM074576.1, read on the forward strand.
TATAAGCATGTGTATGTTTGAGATTTAGAGGACTTTCAAGGCCTTTAGGTATCTTAAGAAGCAGTAGTGTTCAAAGCAGTTGTTTTCCAGTTGATCTGAGAGAATCCAGGAAGCTGAATGTAGCTCTCATGTACATGTGTTGAAGGCAACAGAGTAAGTTTAGTCATTAGTAAGACTTAAAGGACATATGCCAAAAGAGAGAAATGTTATAAAACTTTCTTCTGTTTTTCTAGTGTATATCCTCTTCCCCATATCACCTGCTGGTATTTTCTCTTATTTGGTGTTCTTATCAGTACTTGTGTATGTTCATACTTACTTGTATTTAAGAAGAATCATAAAATACCCCAAGGTGGAAGGGACCCATCAAGTCTAGCTCCTATTGTGCATAGACTGAGTAGTGTACTACAATGAGTGTAGCGATGTGCATTTGCACTTAATAATAGAGATAATGAATAATTAAAATATACATTCTTATGTTTGTACATCTCAGTTTATTTGAACGCTAGAGTCAACAGTTAAATGACGGGAACTATAAGATCAGAATTTGGCACATCTCAGAAATACACTTCTTCAGATCAAAATAGTTAATATATTTTTCTGTGAAACAGAAGTGGATTTAAATACATTCTGAGTTGCAGATATTGCATCCATATTTCCAACAGAGTTAAATAGGAGTTTAAAAGCTGAAAGGTTAAACATTGGAGACATAGGAATTGTGACATTTTCTGTTAATGAAAAGTCTAGATGCAACAACAAAAGTAATGGCAAAGTGTTTTCATCTTTTTTGTCAAAGATAGAGCTTCATGTCATTCATTTATGCAACCTCTAAGCCTAGAACTAAGTCTTTTTGTGGTTACTCTGGATGTACAACACTCTTAAATCAGAACAGATTTGCCAAATAACTAATATAGTAATAATCTAGGTGTTCTAGGCTTCTACAAAATATTTTTTAGTAAAATTGTAGAGTCTTGCCATGCACTCTTGGTCTTTTAAATCTTACGTACATTGCCATCATCAAACATCATTTAGGCAACATCATTCTAGTCTAGTTTGTTGGTACTTCTGGTTCCCTTAGTAACTTCTGTTGTATATTAACCACAAAAGGGAAGATAGTCTTTTCACTAAAGTGGTATGCTTTGTGATTTAAAGTAATGAGGAAAGTTTTTCGATATTACTATTCTCTATGGATTTAAAATTCAAATTTAACGCCTTGGATTTAAAACAGAAATATACAACGTCCATAAATTATTGAAAACAATGTTGAAGGAATTATTAAAGATGTAATGGTCTTTAAAAATATGAAGTGATAAAGACGCTGTTGTGGAGGAAGGCAGGAAGAGGTGAATCAAAAGAGAATAATCCATTGCTCTTTCCTCACAGTCTCATTTCCTTCAGTTTATTAATGCTTGAATGTAGATCCTCATAAGTGGATTAGAAGTATGTGGAACTGCACAAGAGAAATGTTAGGTACATGAACTTCTGTAGACTCTGGCTGCCTTCTTGCAAATGCCATTTCAAAAAAAGAAACTTCTGTTGTGTTGACTATGAATTAAAGACACTACCTGGCCTGCAGTGAGCAGTGTTCCCCTGGGGTCAGTACTAGGTCTGGTCTTGTTTAACATCTCCCTGGACAAAGGGATAGTGAGAATTTATTTTCTGATTAGTTCTGTATATCAGATTTTTTTAAAATTTAATGTCACTAAGTAAAGTTCTTCAGATCTAGGTTTCTACTAAACTATTTATACATCTGTATATATATATGGACATTTGTATTTAAGTGGTCCTCCACTAGAATGTGGCAGTCAAAGCTTAAAAAATAAATGTCCTCTTGGATGTTGGGTAGTTTATAGGGTCTGTATTTCAATATTTATCATATTCACCTAGTCCCTATCTTTTACTCTGAACACAATCGTCTTTCCTCAAAATGGAGAGTTACATGTATCCAGAATCCACAAAGGAAATAAAAGTAGATTACCTAGGAGACTTTGTAGTACAAAACAGAAGAATGGAACATCAAATATATGACTGTCTGGAATGCATTAAATTAGAAATACTACAAAAACAGACACTATAGCTTCGATATTTTGTCGAGATACTTGCTTTTTAAGTAAATAATTAGGAAATTTAGTGGGAAGGGGATCAGCAAACTATATTAATAAATCATTAATGAAATCCTGTTCAGAGTACTTGTGGCTTCCCAAGGTCAAAGAAGAAGTATCCAGAAGAATCTTGGTAGAACATGTTACCTGAAATAACTGTACTTCTTTCACTGCAAAAGAAATCTACTCTTTAATAAATGAATAAAATTGCAATTTAAATAGAAGAGGAGCAGTAAGACATTTAAAAATAGAAAGCGTAAGTAGAATTTGTTATGCTTCATTCAAATAATAATAATAATAAAAGAACAGCAACACAAAATTCATTCTTCTGTGGCAAAGAAGCCGTTCGTGGATGATGTATTCATAGCCACTGCTTATCTGAGAGGGATGTTGCCATTATGAAAAGGAATATTGATGATGAGTTAGATAAAATTCTGCATACACATGCAAACGAATGTGATTCTTTTTTTTTTGACTATGCATGTTAATAATGCAATTTGTTTGAAAGAGGCTATGTATTTCAAGCATGTTGTCTTATTACATATGCTGTCATATTCTTGTGTCATTTTCTATTTCCATTGTGTTTATTATGTTATCTCCAATACGCCAGATTATCAGAGATATTTAGTGGGAGGATAACTTTTCAGTGCAATTGAAAAGAAGGTGACTACCTGCATCGAGCTTTAAAGCAATACTTTTTCTGCATTATTTTTTCCCCCAAATGTCTTTTTCAATATCTATTGCATCAAAATCTGCTATGATTCTTAATATTCCAATAGACTGCAGAGCAGACATGTTTACAGCTACTATATTCACCCTTGAGCATTTTATGAAGTCGGAAACTGAAGGCTTTATAACTACTTTATTGTATGGTAGGATTTAAAAACTAAATATGTGTTACCTTGAGAACAAATAAAAAAATGCAATAAAATACTATTTTTGTACTGCAATATTGAGGCTTGCTGTGCTGGGGTGGTGATATGTTTTCCATTATTATTACATCCTAATTTGTGAGTTGATAAAGGAGAAGCTGATATTTTGATCCCACTTTAGAATTACATCTATGACCTAAACTAAAACAAGACTGCTTTGCCAGTGACCTTTATAATGCATTCTATATACTCTCTCACAGTCTTCTGTATGAGCCTATGGTTATGTCTTCATAAAACAGAAAAGAAAGGCCAAGATCAGTGTACCATTGTTTTGAAAAGACATGATTTTCATTGGCTCTCAAATCCATGCATTCTCTTGTCTTATGTCTTAAATCATACTTAATTAGTGTTAGAAATCCACTGTGTGCTTAGTTTTCTTTGCTCTGTGACTGAATTTCCATCCAGCGGTGTAGTACATGTTGACATCAGTATCACTGCTATGATGAGCTGCTGCTGATTTTTGACCCCATCTGTTATCTCTGACTTGCTGAAGTTAACTACTTTGTTTGCAGGGGCATCTTGAGGTTGATAAGAACCAAACATTGTAACAAATATTGTAACAAATATTTGTGATGGTAGATTAGAATCTGTAGTACAATTCTGATTTTGAATTGTATTTTGATTTTGAATTGAATTACCAGAAGAATTGGCCATTAGTTTTCTTCCTACAATTTTTATTTTTATTTTCCCAATTACACATTGTTTGTCCAATTTATTTCTGTGAAGAAAAAAGATAGTGTCCTTGGAATAAAATTCCTTTCTCTTGGACAGTACATTATTCAAAATTAGCCGTTAATGTGTTCATGCAAATATGTCCTGAAGATGTTCAAGGATAAAGGGATCACTATATGCAATCTTGCTATACAGACAGGCGTAAATGTTTCATTCTTTAAATGTGTCTCTAATACTCTTTCTTCTCTTTTACTTCACTAGCAAGAGAATTATTTGCAGGAGAAAATTCTGGCCTTTGTTTCTCCCTGCCTCAGGGGCTGATCTGAGATGCCCAAGCTGTTGATTTGAAGAGAGTGAAGAGAGAATGAAAGTGGCCAAGCTTTCACTTTCAAGATGATGGGGAGTTTGAGAGAATGAACCGGGATGTAGTATAGCATTTACTTTCTCTTTCTGATCACTGACTATGGCTATAAGGTGTAGGAGCTAGTGAAAGCTCAACTAAAGGCACACTCTGTCTTATGGATATGTGTAGTTAAAATGAGGATCTAGCTTCATTTCTGGATGTGAACCTGCAGTGGTGTAGCATGTAATACTGCTTTAGCCAAGTGCTATCAGATGAGGATCTATCCTCTATTTCTTGTTGCTGACCCATGTGATTTTTTGCTGTCATTTATTTTCAGTAAAGGTCTAAAAAGGTACAGGTATTTGATAAATACATATATTCCACAATTAGATGAAACTGTTGTGAAACTCAGTTAACTTAGGAAAAAAATATACCATCCATATTGAAAAACTCACAATCTGCCTGTAATCACAGTCATTAAAGGAGGCTTGAGGAAATAATGAAAATGTAAAGCAAGCATGAATTACCTCAGAGAATACCAATCTACGATCAGTAATTTTACTGACAAAATGTGGAGTTTTCACTAGGAGGTACCGTGTAGGCACAAAAATTAGAAAAAAAAAAAATATTATGCATTTTGAAAAGGCATTTCAGAGCCATAGATTACTGATGTCTGCATTATACAATTTTTACTTGCAGTTTACCTCAGGGTGATAGAACTGCTGACTCAATATAGGGATAGTGATTTATTCTTAGTCAGACATCTTTATTGTTGACTAAATATTATTTTTAGTGTATGAATTCTTTTACAAATCTACTCAACAAAACAATTAATAATGATTGAAATTTTAAGTTCAGGTAAATTATCACTGCTGTACACATTGATAAGCTGCAGCATCAGTGGATACTGACATGAATAATGCAAGGAATAAAATAACGAGGTCCTGAAAGTCTTTCTCCAAGTCAGAAAGAGTTTGAATCTTTTTTCCTTGATGATTCATTAATAATACTGTTACAAACTATTATTTTTACTGATTTCCAACATAAAGCAAACAAAAAGGGATTGAAATAAATTTTTAAAAAAGCGTAAAAATTCTGCTATTTGTACAGTCATTTTAGTTGCATCCTTTCTGATGGTTTAATTGGAATTATTTGAAATACAATAAATATGATATTTGTGATCATAGAACCACAAAAAATGATGAGGGGCTCGGAGCGCCTGCTGTACGAGGGCCAGCAGAGGGCACTGGGACTGTTGAGCCTGGAGAAGTGAAGGCTGAGTGGGGATCTCATCAATGCATATAAGTACCTAAAAGACCGGAGTCAAATGGATGAGACCAGGCTCTTTTCAGTGGAGCCCAGAAGCGGGACAAGAGGCAATGGGCACAAACTAGAACGCGGGAAATTCCATGTGAACACAAAGCAAAACTTATTTATTTTGGAGGTGATAAAGCACTAGAACAGGGTTCTCAGAGAGGCAGTGGAGTCTCCTTCTTTGGAGATTTTCAAAACCTGTCTAAATGCTTTCCTGCTTAACGTGCTGTAGAGAACCTGATTTAGCAGGTTCCTTCCGACATACTGTGATTATAATACATTACTAGTATTCATTGTTACACCTTGATACTCTCTGCATGTTTTGTGTGGAATATTAAAGTTGCAACTTCTACATGACTTAACCTACCTGATATTTAAAAACAAACTTAATTCTTATACAAAATGTCCATCTATCAAAAGCACTGTTCTGTCCTATTTGGTATTTCTGTGTTGGCTTAGGTCAGCAAGAATGAATATAAATGAAGCAACACTGATACGCTGTCTAACAACTAGGATCACATTAAATTATCATTCGTATTTATGTGCATTTTTTTATTTCAGCAAAGACAGAAAACGTCATAACTTATCACACTGCAATATTACTGTAAATAAATTATCGAATTTGGATCAACTCTGTAAACAGTAATGGGACAAATAAATGATATGTGATAATGTGATCTCATTCCGTGATATGAATGAGAACTGTTTGAAATTATGGCGGAAAAACTGAAACTCCAAGTTTTAGTGCATGTACGTTGAGTTCAAATAAGGTTGTTTTTTATTTTTTATCTCTCTTAATGTACCAGTAGTTTTTACAAACATACTGGTTTTTGGTTTCTCAGTGTGTGATTTTTGCAGGGATAGTGTTTTCAAACTTTGTACTGTGACAGTTCAGATTACTTCATTTATAAGAAAATATTTTAACATTTGTTGTTAATCTTGATCAGTAATTCTGGCCTAAAAATTGCCAGCAAATATTGTGGATTTGGACTTTACAAATTTTCGTATTCCACATGGTTTTCATTTACAAATATTTCTGAGGAGAGTGAGAATTTACATATATGTATGGTTGATGCCCCTGCAATTTCTTTTTTTCCTGTTACCCCTTCTCGAATAGAAAATCAGAAGGGAACGAAACAATAAAAATCAGTTTGGTCTTGAAATGAGTAACCAGAGAGATCTTGGGACTGGCTAACTAGTGGACAAGTTTGTTCTTTCTCTTTTACTAACTTGTAATTTGCATATAATATTTAAATCGTAAGCATACTATTCAAATAGAGAAGAATTTGTAAAATGCGGGAAATAAGAGAAGGGCACTCTGAGCACTTCCACTGGGTTCCCTATTGCTATGGAAACGAGGTAGTGATATATTCCTCTTGCTTTGACTCCAGGGGAAAAGGAAATCCTATATGGTTTCAGAGAAAGAAATAAATGAATTAAAGAAGTAATGATTATAGGAAAATTTCTAATCTTTAGCTGAGTGATGCGAGAATGCAGTCTTTGTTAACTTTGGTGGCATATCTGATATACAAATTCTTCTGGCTTTCTGTGGTCTTTTGGTGAAAGATTTTCTAGGTGCTTTAAAATTTACAAGGAAAAGCAGGAAATAGAAGGATATGAATTTTATATGAGGTCTAGAATTATCTTGCATTTATTTATTTATTTTCCTGTGACATATCTGCAGGCATTAAAGCTTCATGGTTCTTTTGAACATGGTAGAAGGAATCATTTAAAACTAATAGGTTTGCTCTTGAATCTTTTTCCGTTCCTTTAGGTTACAGGTCTCTAGGATAATCCAAAATCCTGCCTTATGTTTATGCTATTTTTTTTTTTTTTTCTTTTTTTCCTGAACATCCAAGCTAACCCTATTTAACTTCAACTGGACTATCCTTCCTGAAAGGAAATAAATTTTTCCCTGCTGAAGATCTTCTTTTATGTGTTAAGGTCCATCTTGGAATTTGAATAGCATGTGTATGTCTTCTTACTGTTCAGCAACCCTGGTAGCCCAGTAAACGGTAAACATGGCTGGCAAGCTCTGCTAACGAACTACAAAGAGCTTCCATTTTTGTTTTCATTTTGTTAGCATTTGAGTAAAATGCCTACTTTCTAACATTGTATTTTTTGATTTAAATTGAGCATATTACAAAGCCATATCAGTGACAAGCAGTGAAATACAGTGGTGGCAATTGTATACTTTAGAAAGCTATTAGTATTAGTATTAGCCTTTAGTATTTAATATCTATAATTTTCTCCAGGGTTCTTCTGTAGGCATTGGTTTGAGAGGTTAAGATCCTAAAAATAGTGCATAAAAATAATTCTCATTTCATTTAAAGATTTAACTAATTATTTAAAGTCATACAATAAAGTTGCTTAATCTGCTGGGAATATTGGAACTTTCTGTTTGACTGTGAAGTACATTGTGTGAATTACAATTTACATGAAAATGTTTTTGTTAAGTTTCTAACAGTAGTCTTTCATAGTGGCCAAAAAAGTTGAGAAAGCAATTTCCTTTAAAAGTAGAGAATTCTAGACTAATGGTCACAAGGTTCTTTTTGTATAATCAGAGCAGCTGAGATTTAATTTTCAATTTTACAATTATCTTCTCATTATTCTTGATTACTCATTCTTACCTGTAATCATGTTGGCAATGAAGAATTCAAGGCCATTTGCACAATGTTGAAAGAATGGAAAAAGGCTGTTTTGTGTAAAAATTTTGAAACTTGAGTCACAGTCTTGAAGACAGAAAAAAAAAACATCTTCACACTGAAATCTTAGGTCTAGTTGTTCCTTTCAGGAATGTTACATAAAATGATTGAAATGATAAGCTAAACAGTTGCTGGCATACAGTTTCTTTTACAATATTAAAAAAAAAAAAAAAAAAAAAAAAAAAAGCATACTTCTGTTGTTTTGAAGACTAGGACAGATAGGATTTGTTCAAAATCACAGAGAGGAGATGAGGAGAGAGGTAAGGTAAAAGGATATTACAGAAATCATGAAACAGTTTATTTTCCTCCAAATAGGTAAATGTTCTGAAGCGTTTGAGGATCTGGGGTGATAGGTAAGCAGTATTATTATGTTTTCAGTTAAGTATCTTTCTGAAACAAATCATTGTCATCAATTAATAAAACAATTTTCAAAAGACAGGCAGTTCACCTTAAAAGCCCTGTTGTGTATTGGTATATGGTTCTTTTCAATCTTAGTTTTGGAAAGAAAATAGATGTAGTGGACTTTAGAAGGATTCGTATTTGATTAGCTGTGATGAATTAGCTGTGATATGAATACAGGAAGCATGACAGATTCCAAAATGAAATGGATGTAGAAACCTTCTCAAAGATAATTATTATGATTGTTGTTTACTACAGCTTAAGCGACTGAAATAAATAGTTCAGAATTTACATACTTACTGAAAATGAGCTTCAAATTCAGTTCAAACACACAACATTTCTACATTTAAAAAACTATGTAAAGTACATTGGATAAATCATCAACTAGACGATTTTTGGTTTAATGGCAGAATTTTAAGTGTGTTCTGTAATCTCTCAGGCTAATTTCCCTGAAGAACTTCTTAATAAGTGGAGAAATTCTCCAAAAAAGAAGATAACAGGGATAATATAATTAATTGGAACATAGCCAGGAGGTAAGAGTTAGTATTCTCACTCCTAAAAAAAAAAAATGACATCGCTAATTATTTACAAAGCAAATAAATTGGAATCATTTTCAGGCTTGTGATGAAAAGCAGATGTTTTCTGCCAAAGTTAGTAAGCAGTTAAAAGTCACCCGGCAAAGTGCTTTGCTAGCTTTAATATTTAAAAAGGTGCAAAAACTGAAGTAATTTGTCCTACAGGTGTGAAAAAGTTTGAACTTCATGTGAGCTTCCAAGTATGTTTAAGAAGACAAGAAACTAGCTATTTAAACACTAACCTCTGATCAAATACCAAATGAATGATTAATTCAGTGTACTGTACGTATATGATTAGTTTAGCACATCTTTTAAAAATGAAAAGTTTTCATTATTGACCAGTCTTTCTTGTCCCATTGAGCTTACTGTTGTTGGTTTCTCATTCAAGCTCCTTATCAGAGAAGTCTGGTAGCTTTGTAGGTTCATCAGTTCTGAGTAGTCCCATCCATTGCTATTTCAAGTACTGGTCCCCAGTATTAATTTAATTTAATTTTTTTCAGATTTCAGTTTGTTTTTTCTACCCCTTGGTGTAAGCTGAGACTTTGAAATAACATGGTGGAAGCACTGTTTGTTTTGTGATTTGAAAGGGGCAGGAGAAACTTTTCACAGCAGAGAAGTGGCATATTTTGGAGGAGCACACCATTACCACTTGTAAAGTCAGTATCTCCTGCTTTATCTCTTTCACCTTCTTGTAACGGTATTGACTTGAAAAGAATGTAGGTGAACTCTAAAGTCTCTTCTGGATGAAGCAGAGAAGCATCTTGAACATGGTTTGAAAAATAAACGAAAATACTGATTGTCATAGTAACTTAAGATAGTAACTTAAGAATGGCTTACTACTCACTAGATTGTGATTTTAACAAATGCTCTTTTAGATGAGGTCCCCCCGGTGGAACCTGTGACCATACAGCAAGATTTAAACATGGTGAAATCATAAACTATACTGCATGTACTCTATTGCAGATACTCATACTTTTCTTGTTGGACACTGTACATCAACACTATAACCAGACTATTGTCATCGAAGCTTCATAGTGTACCTATGCACTAAGTATCCCTTCTTGTCTTTAAAAATCATTTGTAGCTTTTATACGGGGCTTTTAGTTGTGTTATGGTATTTGGATTAGTAATTAAACAGTCTTTTTGGATAGATTTGAATTTTTGTATCATGATCAGATTCCCAGGTTTCTAAACTACTGTGGTAAAAATATTTTCTGCCAGACTTCAATTGCTGTAGATCCTTTCAAGTAATATTTTTACATTACTTCAGTTCCTCTTCCGGTTGTACATCAAATGGTCAAACTCTGCTGGAAACCTAACTGAAATCACCACCTCTTTTATACACACTGTGCTCTCTTTTAACTTATTCATTGATCTCTCATTTATGTTTTGCTATTTCTTCAGTTCTGTTTCTGTTGCCTCCATTTTGACTCCTTGCTTTTATTTTCCCTTTCATTACTTTTTTTTGTTGTTGTTTCTGGTAGTTCTTTCCTCTCCTTTCTGGGTAGACTACTCAGTCTGGATCCACTGGAAAATATTCCCCTTTCTTTCTTATAATCCTACATTATATCTGTAAGTTGTTGGTTGTTCACCTGTATTTTTAATTATTTTTAATTTTAATAAGCATTTTTAAATACTACTATTACATGTAACTGTATCTATGTGACTGTGATCCATAACATAAACATAAGTATAGAAGAAGATGAATTAATTTTGTAGTCAATATGAAAGTGTATACTATAATTTCACTGTGTATTCTTAGCCCAAATGAACATACTGCATAATCAGGAAATGACTGAAGGTTGCACAGTAAAATGCAATTCTGCAATCACTATCACACTCCATGAAGGAAAAACAAGTCATATATGCACGTTTTATGCAGAATGCACACTCAGTAACTGAACCATCATGTATATACTTGTTCTGAGTAAGTAGTGGAGAACTAGAGAAAGTAGGAAAAGGGGAATCTCCACATAACATTGTCCTAAACTGTCCCAGATAAAGTGGATACAACAGTACTGACTGCTAGTAGGTTGAGTCTGCAGGATAATCTCTTTGTAGTCAGTTGAGCTCTTCAAGCCTCTTGCACTGAGGATAAGTTACTTCAATAAAAATTCTATTAAAGATAAAGAAAGTTATCTCCAGGATTCTGACACATCTGGATGGATGAGTGAATACATTTAATCTTGTAATCCCTGCCCTAATTGGCAACAATAGAGTTTTAGTTGCTGTCATTTTTGCCTTGATATATTAAATACTGAGAATTTTATTTAACAGAGCAATAGCATTCTTCACAGCTGTAAATAATTGCCTGTCTTATGTTAATTCATGTAAGTCTATATGGCTTTTCCTCAGAGGCAGTGGAGAGAGTTTCTCTTGGTGTTTTACTTTTATTCCAGTAGTGTTTTTTTTTCCTATTTAAGCACTATGTGTTGATTGCAATATTTTTAATATCTGATTACCATAGAATGATCACTCCCGTATGATCACCTTGAAGTGTTTTTTCCCATGTTTTGCCCAGCAAATTCAACAGCAGTGCTGGCCCGCCTAGCAGGATTGATTACCTTTGGTGTACTATTGCCTTCCTGCCTCCCTTTGCTAAGAAAGAGATCTGCAGTCATAAACAACACATAGAGGTTCAGAACTCACAAGTTTTCCTTGACCTTAACCTGGTACCTGAATATGAATATGTAAGTCAATATAGTAAGGTAGATTGGTAACATTTGGTAACTGTTGACATTTTTTTTCTGAAGCAGAACTGTTACTTTTGTATGCTTAATGGTGGTAGTATATGTAAGTAGAAAAATGAAAACAACAAACAAGTACACAAAATGTATTTGCTAAACAAAAATCTGAATACTGGTGGTGTTTTTTGCTGTGGCAATATCCTTACAGATGACTGAATATTTGACTTTTTTTTTTTTCTTACTGCAAGCAACGGAAGCAATGAGTTCTTTTAAGGGTAAGTTGTATTTAAGAACTTGCTACTTAGGGCCTGTGACAGTACCTAAAACTAGTCAGATGGCTTGTGATATCATTTTCCCAGCTCTAAAATGATTTTAAGAGAATGAAGAGATTAATAAGAAAAGAAGAACATCAGCTACATGCAAGCTGAAGAAAAAAACACAAAGATAGGGAAAAGCCAAGAGAAGCAGACGAAAATCTGAAATGGTTACAACATTTGATATGTTGAGTGTAATCCCAGCATCCTTATCATTTCTGGTAATTAATTTGTAGCTTCACATATTTAAACTACTACTCAGTGTTTGATGAATAAAAGGTTGTTAATATATCTGTTTATATTTTTTAGAATTTTTTTTTTAGTGCTTACAAATTATTTTCCAACTGTTAATGTATTTTTTAAGTGCTTGCACTGTATATCTGTGTGTTGTTTTATAGACTAGTTGCAGTACAGTGATCATGATGATTTAGCTATTCATTGAAAAATGTCTGGAGTTGCCATTCTCTCTGGCATTCTCCAGAGTGAATGTTCTGAGGCTCCTATGTGCCTTGGAAGTGAAGGACTTTTTCTAAATTGATCAGGAAGGGGAGGCTGCCATAATTTGATTCATGACGTGAAAGATTTACTGAAAAATTGTTTAAAACAACAAGGAAAAATAAAATTCCAAATTAATTATTAAGAGCATATTGCATGAATAGCAAACTATGTAATGTCATATGCACAGTACTGTTGTTGCTAATGTCAGATGCATAGTACTGTTCTTGTTTTAGAAGATAAATATTTACACCCACTCACACCCATTTTTAAGAGGGATAAAAAGGATGACTCCTAGAACTACTGACCTGTCCATCTCACCTCTGTGCCAGGAAAGATCATAGAGCAGATCATCCTGGAAGCTATGCTAAGGTACATGAAGGACAGGAAGGTGATACAGGAGAACCAGCATGGCTTCACCAACAGCAGGCTGTTTTACCAACCTAGTGACCTTTTATGATGATGTCACTGCATCACTGGACAAGGGAAGAGCCACACATGTCATCTGTCCGGACTTCAGTAAGGCCTTTGACATTGTACCCCACCGCATCCTTCTCTTCAAATTGGAAAGATATGGATTTGATGGGTGGACTGTTCAGTGGATGAAGAACTGGCTGCAGGAGCGAGTCCAGAGAGTGGTTGTCAGTGGCAGTGTCTGGATGGAGGTCAGGGATAAGCGGTGTGCCAAAGTGTCAGTACTGGGACCAGTAATCTTTAATAACTTCATCAAAGACATTGACAATGGGGTCAAGGGCATCATCTGCAAGTTTGCTGATGACACCAAGCTGTGGGATATGGTCGACACAGCAGAGGGATGGGATGCCATCCAGAGGGACCTAGTCAGGCTTGAGCAGTGGGTGCAGGAGAATTTCATGAGGTTCAACAAATCCAAATGCAAGATCTTGCATCTGGGTCAATGTAACCTGCACTACCAATACAAGCTGGAGGATGAAAGGATTGAGCACAGCCCTGCTGAGAAAGACCTGGGGTTACTGGTGGATGGGAAGCTGGACATGAGCCAGGAATGTACCCTTGCAGCTCAGAAAGCCAACTGTATCTTGGGCTGCATCAAAAAAAGCATGTTCATTAGATTGAGGGAGGTGATTCTGCCTCTCTACTATATACTGGTGAGGCCTCACCTGGAGTACTGCATCCACATGTGGAGTCCTCAGTACAGGAGAGACATGGACCTGATGAGCGCATTCAGAGGAGGGTCACAAAAATGATCCAAGGGATGGAACACTCTCCTACAAGGACAGGCTGAAAGAACTGGGGCTGTTCAGCCTGGAGAAGAGAAGGCTGCAAGGTGACCTGGTAGCAGCCTTTTCAGTATCTAAAGGGCAGCTACAGGAAAGAAGGGGACAGACTCTTTAACAGGGTCTCTGGTGATAGAACAAGGGAAAGTGGCTTCAAGCATAAAGAGGATAGATTTAGGTTTGAAATAAAGAAAAGTCTTTTCCAGTGAGGGCGGTGAGGCACTGAAACAGGTTGCCAAGAGATGTGGTTAGTGCCTTGCCCCTGGTGTCTTTCAAGGCCCAGGACCTGGGCACCCTGATTTAGCTATGCATGTCCTGTTCATTGCAGGGGAGTTGGACTAGATGACCTTTAAAGGTCCCTTCCAACTCTAAGGATTCTGTGATTCTGTATTAGAATATAGTATTAATATAATAGAATATTTTAACAGAAATAGAAATCAATAATTTAATCAAAACCTTTTAGTAGAAATAGAATATTTTAATACACTTCCTGTACAATCCCAATTCCTTAATAAATACATCTAAGTACTTTAATTTCTGAACCAAAACACATGCTTTATATTCATTCTATTACTTATGAGAGTCAACATTAAAGTGTCTAATTAATGTTTTGAATAAATATTATTAAGAGTTTCACAAGAGTATAATAAACAGGAGATGAAGCATCTTCTTTGTAAGATAAAGGAATTTAAGCAAAAGCTATAGTTCTGTTTCCCAAATATGTAGGAACTTCTATCAATCTGTCCAGGTGATTCAGGACTACTCTCACATGATTGATAAACTGTTCAACTTCTATTCCTGATTATTTCTTTGATAGTTTACTTAAGTTACCTGGAGAACTTTCAATCTGCATCAATTTCTTCCAGTACCTTCCGTGGTATAGGCTGTTATTGATCATAAATGGACAGAGATCACCTCCACATTTTGGGGCTGAAAAAGCTATTTCCTTCTAAAGTTCTTATAGTTAAAAAGAAAATATGACATACTATATTATATGATATTTTCAGGCTTCTATATTACTCAGTAAATACAACTTCTTTCATACTCTAATTTTTTTTTTTTTTTTTTTCAGAGGAAACCTAATTCCTCTTTTCTTGTTTTAAAAATGTAGCCTGCCTTTAACATTACAGACAGAAACTTTAAAAGGCAAACAATTCTCTCTAATGCTGATGTGGGACTGTGAGCTAGAGCTTTTGACTTCTGTATGAAACTCTGTAGAGAACGGCAAAACAAATGAGATAAAGTCACCGTGCTGCCCTGAAGTATTTAAATGGATGGAAGATCTCAAATGCCAATAGTAAAGGAAGTTCAGTGTAGTCTAGGGGGCACACCTACAAATCTAAAGATTTTAGGCACATTACAGAACCAGAAATAAGTATTGGAACAGCTGAAGGGAACTGAAGTTGTTCAGCGTGGAGAAGAGGAGACTCAGAGGAGATCTTATTGCCTTCTACAATTCCCTGAAAGGAGGTTGGGATGAGGTGGGGGTCAGCCTCTTCTTCCACATAACAGAGATAGGATAAGAGGAGAAGGGCTCAAGTTGAGCCAGATGTTGTTCAGGTTGAATATTAGGAAAAAGTTCTTTTCAGAGGGAGTTATGATGTACAGGTATAGGCTGTCCAGGGAGGTGGTAGAGTCTCTGTCCCTGGAGGTGTTCAAGAAATGTGGAGATGTGGCACTGAGGAATGTGGTTAGTGGGCTGTGTTGGTGGTAATTGTATGATTGGACTGGATGATCTTGGAACTATTTTCCAACTTTATGATTTTACATTTCCCTGTGGTCTGAAATGGGTAGAAGTGAACTGATTGGTGATGTAGTACAATTATATGCAGCTTTTAGTGATGTATAATGGAAGTGCAAAATATTTTTGATTTTAAACTAAAATATTGGATAATGCACTATTAAAAGTAGTATCACTGAGGCTTCCAGCATGATACTGAAGAGGCTAACTCTGTTGCTTTAATTGAGCAGGGTTCTTACCTTCCAACATAGCTTCACACAAGCATTTGAAATATAGTCCTTTGTTGCTGCTGCTGCTGCCACTTTCTCACTTCACTTTTTTTTTTTCCTTTCCTCTTAAGGTGTTGTGTCTTCAAATTGTTACACTTTTACTCCGTTTTCTAAACACAATTCTTTGGTTTCATGAAGCGAAATGTGGCTTAAGTAAAGAGAAGAACAAAGAAAGCATTTCTGCCAGAGGAATCAATGAAAAATATCAGCCTCAAGAAGTAACTATTTTTACTGTAATAACAAAAAAAGAATCAGTCAGATTAAAACTCAAAGCTGAGGCAAAGAAAAAGACTTGTTGAGTTTTTTGCTGTAGATGGCATTTCTGTAAAAGCTGAACAGTACAATTTTCTATCAGAAATATCATCATACAGACACTAGCATCTGATATATCTTTCAGTGACAATGCTGAACGTGAAAATTTTTTCTCTAGCATAGCTTATGATGTTAATTTCAAGTATTCAAAGACTGTCTAGAAGCTGTTTTATCATATTTTTCTACTATTGTCAGCGTTTGCAGTATCCATTAGGGTATGAATATATCAGTGGGCTGCCTTCAGTTCCTTCAGGTTTTATGTATTTATTTATTTATTTGCTTATCCTTCAAAGAACAGTTGAATGATATTGATTTTGGTCCTGTCTTCACGTTATATGTATAAAGCTCAGTCTGTTGTTCTAACCACCAGGTGGTGTTCCCCAGGGGACGCTCGTTCTTCTTCAAGTCAGTCATTTCTCGCCAGTCAAATGCAGGAATTGCTATACCTTGTAGCATTCATGGTTATGTTTGTCTACTGAACGTAAATGTGACTGCTACCTGACATTAGAAGAATTTCTGAATTAGCTTTGATCAAACTGTACGCACTGAATGATGAGTACAGTATATGTTGATATTTACATGAATGTTTGAAGTCAAACATTAAAGTCAGTCTACAATAAATATTTGTTTCATTGCTCTCTGAGGTCAATAAAAAGATGTTCATGGGCTTCACCAAGGTAGTATTCCATGATAAAATTCATGTTCTTGAAGTAATGATGAAGATCTTAACTTTGGAAAGAATTCAGTCAAGGTTTTTTGTAAACCCAGCTTGACACTAAAATTTATGTTCAGCCTTGACACTTTTTTCACCTGAAAGGGCTCATTGAATGTTATTGAAAAGCAAGTATTTTACTATGTGGAAAAGTGCAGCATGGTGCTACTAAGTTAATTCAAGACAAATGTCTTGAATTGAATGAGAAAAATGTATCATTCTCCAGACCTCAAGTTTTCTGTTTTAATACAATAGGAAGTGAATTGGCTACTGTTGAACAGTAATTGCTATCAAATTTTCTCTCTCTCTCTTTTTTTTTTTTTTAATTAATTTTCATATATTCAAAAGTAATGTAATTTAAGTATTTATATTTTTTCCTATGGAGAAATTTGTTGGAAAATCTCCCAATAAAAAACAAGGATACTTCAAAGGTTCCAGTAAATTCTTATAATCTGTCTTGTTACTGTTTTTATTATTTTGAGGGGCATTTAGATTAACAGTGGAAACAAAGTTCAGTTTGCCAGATTTATTCTGAAAATTATGCTTTCTGACACTAAGCATATATTTATGTGAAGAGTTTGTATGGTTGTAGAATAGTTGGAAATGTTGAGAAAGATAATAAATACCTTGAGTAAATGCTACTAAAGAAATAAGTACTTCTAGAAAAAAAAAAAAAAAAAAAAAAAGTATGGCTAAATATATTGCTTGGTGAGTAAAATTTCTCAATTTCCTAGCAGCTAAACTGAAGTCTGTTGAAAGTCAATGTAGTACCCTTCAATGGATGAAAGGTCAGGCCCTTCAAATCAGCTGTAACATCTTAAGGTAAAAGTGGGAAGCAGTTATCTCAGTGAAAAGGCCTCAAATAAAATGAATTTTCTTTCATTATTTGTCTTCATCTGTGAAAGGAATAACCATTTTTTTTTTTTTTTTTAAATTATTGTCTTCAGTCATTGAAAATACCCTCATATTATCAATGTTAGAAAGAAGTATTAAAAATCAATATAGGGAAATAAAAAAAAAAAAAAAAAAAGGATACAGACACTGATTGGTGTACCAGCAGTTAAAAGCGAGAGCTTGGCATCTTACTTTTTCCTTTGCACATTGATTTATGCAAAATTACTAAGGTTCAAGTTTGTCTGCTAAATGAAGTCCTTCAGAATGTATTCATTAAACTACTTGAGAGTTCTTTTCCTGCAGATTTGCTTCATTTTTGTTTGTTTGTTTGTTTTGTTATTGTTCATTTGGGTGGGTGGGTTTTTTGTTGTTGTTGTTGTTAGTTGGGTGAGTGGGTTTTGATTTTTTTAAAAAGTACTTAAGCTACTTTTCCTTTGCTTTCATCAGTTGGATGTTTGCAGTTTGCAATCCTTGTGCCAAAAAAAATCCTTCAAGAATGTGAAACCAAAAAATTAGAGAAACCTGTTGCTAGATTTCTAGTGGTTAAAGAGACTTGGAGATTTCATAATACTTCCAATAGTTACGAATGACTATCAAAATATGTTCACTAGTGTCTTTACTAGCACTGATGAAATTACAGTATTTTTCAAAAGATGCTGATATTGCCTGCAATTTCACTACCATGTGGTTATATATTTACATACTTAAGGATAACCATAGTATGCTGAGCTCCTTATTTTTCAGTTGATGCATAAATACAATGTTTTTGTACCCCTTTATAAATATATATTGCCACTTTACAGTCTGCGTTTAGCAAGTGTATTTTCTTGTGCCAAAATGATTTTTAAAGGGAAATGTGTTGCATTTTATGTTATTTTCTGTCTATCGCAAATGTAGAAGAAGAGTGATGACGTAAGTAAAAAGGTTGGAGGGAAAAAAAATGCTCCCTTTTGATGAAGGGACTTCTGGCAGTATGAGTGAATAAATACCTACTTGTGTTAGTCTATCCTGCCTGAACTGTAAAATGTCATTTGTTTCATTTTATTTGTGATAAACCATTCATTTAATATTATGAGAATTAAGTGTGGCTTGAGTTGTTATTCATCACAGCTAAGTACCTGAAAGGGCACCTGTAAATGGTGTATGCTGTACTAAATTTCTATACAGAGGGTATGAAACTAATGTACTCTAAGATCAAACATATACATGTCCAAAGAGTGAAAATTAAGCAAGCTGTTCAGTTTTTCAGTAGCACACATTAATATTTAGATTATTTCTTTATGTCACCATAAGACTGTAAGGGAATTTGTACTCATTTTCTACTAGGAAATGTATAAGGACGTTGTATGTATAATGGAAAGATAATAAGATAATAGTGCTTGAGGTCTTGTCCTAGCTCATTATGTGCTGCCATTTTTGGGTATCTTACATTTTCTTCTTCATTCATCCATGACTCATTGCTCAAAAAAGCCTACTGTTGTGGCAGTAATGTACATATATTTTTTTCTCACTCTGTTGGCACAAAGAGCATGTGGGAGTTAAGCTATGAATATTTATTTCCTAATAGGTTTCACTGTATCAGTGAAATGCATGTAATAATGCTCAAAAGATTTTTTTTTTCCCCTTTCCGGATGTCTAAAAAATAATATTGAGAAATGTATTTCTAGTTTACTTAAATATTGTAATTGCAGATTATGTATTTCACAGAAAAATTGAACCTCGGACATAAGCCTGGGCCATTGATGTCTCAGTAAGGCCCAGTTTCCAGCAAATAAACATACTGAAAAAAGCTTCTGTAAGAAGCTAGGGATCTTTTATCAAATGCACTGTTGCCTGTATTCTTCTGAGATATGACTGTTATGAATGAACATTCCAGCTTCCTTTTTGAAATCTGGAGAGAGACGTTTTTACTCAGAGAAAGAGATTTCTTTGCTTTTAGGGTGAGGCAGACCATTGCCTAGTGCCTGTCTCTTTTCCTATGCAGCTTACAGACCTGGTTTGGAGCAGATGAATAGATGGAAAAATATAGGTTTGGCTAGGAAAGTAGGAGTGCTAATCAAAGGGGAAAGAGAGAGATCCTGTTAACACATCCCAGTGGTAGATGTTTTCTTATAAGAGTTGCATGCATATTATTACACTCATGTAATATTATGCTCATACAGCAAACTGCAAGGAAAATTCAACCTGAGATTTATCATTGTGCTTGGATTTCAGTTTGAAGGATATAACTGGCCATGAGAGTGGTGCCTGCAAATGGTTTTCCTGTTCATATTGTTTTTCTCATGATCTTCCAGTCCAGATCACGGTGTTTGCTACTATATTATGTATCAATAATTTGATCAAATGCTTTTCCATGTGTAGTTTCCGTTGCAGCTCCTGGTTTCAAGGGATTCTTCCAGAGTAATCAGATTCTACCACTTCTCCCAGTACCCTTGTTTGAGAAAGGCATCTTATACCAGTGGGACCACTTGTTAACTGTTACAATTGTCTACTTCATGAAGGAAGTTCTTACCTTACTGACACTGATAGATGGTGGAGTCATGAATTACAACATTTTGAAATGGCCATCTTTTCTCTGAAGTGTGGAGGCCAAAAACTGTGGAAGGTACTAATCATCAGAAATGGGATCTTTTTGGGTCACAAAAACTTTGTAGTCTCTTCTGAGTTCCTAGGAAAACCATGTGATTTACATTATCTTTGACACCTCTGAGACTGTTGGTTTTCCCCTGCTACTCACAGGACGCTCCTGGTGTCAGTAGAGTGTCAGTCAGTCACCATGGTATCAGTAGAGCCAGTGCAGACTATTTTCATAGTTTATGGTGTGCAACTGCACTCAGAAATTACTTCTTTTGAGCGCACTCCTTTTCCCCTAGAAGTGTCCCACTGAAGTGATGGGGCAGCAGTCAGGATAAACTAGTTTCATTTCTGTTGTCCAGCCTCAACCTTAAAATCAGTACTTATACAATAAACGTTGATCAAACTAATAAAGCAGGTCAGTGTTCCTATTCAATGGGATGTCAGTGAGATGAAATTCGGCATTACCTAATGTGTAAATGGTTCATCTGTTATGTGGAGGTTTGTGTTTTAGAGTTTGATCTGTGTAACTTTTTTGTGTTTTAGAGTTTGATCTGTGTAACTTTGCTAACGTTTTCAAAAGTCATAAAATAAGCCACCGCTGTTGCTTTGGTTTTATTTAATTTGATGAACGGATGAAATGTTTCTCTATTCTCCTTTCCTTTCCTTCCCATATTGATCAAAGAAGAAAGATGACATCTATATATTTTTCATCACATTATTTTATGCAGAAATGCTGTAAAGATTTCAGTCATTGCATTTCTGAAGCTAAAAAGAGACTTGTAGCATACTGCCTGGAAAACAAAACAAAACAACAAAAAAAAAAAGGCAGTTTGCTGTGTGTTGTGCTTTATCTGTGTTAATATTTGTGAATCTCTTATAAAATACATTGCATTGTAAATTCAGAGGACGTAGGGGTCTTAGACCTGTGACTCATCTTAGAATTACCAACTTCTGCATGAATTTTACTCTTTATCTATCACCAGTATCCATATTTATGTAGATTTTTTTTCATATATTTCTACTTTGTTCTCAATAATAAGAAAGATAAAGGAATGACAGGCCTACGGTGACAGATACTTTTGGAGGAAAAAAGGCTTTCACCATCACAGATATTTTTTATTGTATCAATATCTACTTGTCTACAATGCTGGTATGAGTGATTAGTTCCTGGTGCAGTATGCATACATCCTCTGAAAATGGACAAAATCCATTTTTTATTTCGGGAAAAGAGAACATAGCTTTCTTTAAAAGCTGTATGCTGTCCATGTAATTTTGTAAATAACTGAATGAAACAGGTTATGAAATGCCAAAAGAAAATATTCTTGAATAATCAATGATGTTGATAAAACAAAAAACACAGTTCTGTGGGAAAGTTATCAAATTAACAAGGAAAAAGAAACCAGTAGAGGAAGAAGCACGAAAGATTGACATTAGAAAAAGATGTGGACAAAAAAGTAATATTTTCCCTTTCATTTGTTTCTGGACTAGCAGAAGGCTGTGAACTAAGTCTTTTCTTCTTCCAAGAAAATTCAGTATTACTTACAGTCTTTGTAATCGTTTAGTGAATTCGTCTAGGTGGCAACAATACCCCGTTCAGCATGAATTGGAATAACTGAATGGGTAAAATTCACTGATTTTTTTCACTGAGTTTTGTGTTCATTTTTTATTACTTCTTGACTTATGTTAGTTATTTATTTCATAAGTCTCTCTTCCCT
This sequence comes from Chrysolophus pictus, assembly GCA_037305975.1. Classification (NCBI taxonomy): domain Eukaryota; kingdom Metazoa; phylum Chordata; class Aves; order Galliformes; family Phasianidae; genus Chrysolophus; species Chrysolophus pictus. Next base: position 79,709,217 of record CM074576.1, read on the forward strand.
GTCTTCTGACTGAGATTTTTTCTTTCAGCAACATGTGTATGTATGCATGCGTACTCCTCCTTGTCACATCGAAACAGCACACAGGATCTGATTTCAAAATCTAACAATGAAGTTTTATATTCAGAACATTACACTTAGAACACTACTTTTCAGTATTTTCTCTGAGATGGCAGTACATGAAAAAATGTAGTTGAGTTTGTGCTTAATGTGGAAAGTGTCTCACAAAAAACAGCTGAAGTAATTGAATGTATGTGATGAAAATGTAGAAGTTTAATAATATGTTACACTGAAGAAGTAACCTTCAAAGATGTATCTCATCCAGCTTGACATAAGTCATGCCTTTCCAGCCTGCTATGTGAATTTGTCTGTCACCAACACTAACTATGCTTTCAATATGAAGTCTTTCTAGAGATCAGGTTTACCATTTCCTGCATTTTTTCCCATTCTGAAGAATGCAAAGAGGTCACAAGAAAAGGAGAAAGAGCTGCTAAAGCAGAATTGCCAGGTTGAATAGGCACATAATCTAAATGTTTTGATTTTAGGGCTTCTCTGTGATAAAGATCAAAAAACACATCCTGTATGAATATTAAACTGCTTACAATGTATAGCTGTAATTTGACTGCAGCCAAAGTCTAAAGACCTTGTTCTTAGCACAGCAGAAAGTTTCCCATCCTTTAAACATTTCACTAAGGTTTTGCTTTCTATTAAACCAAGGTCTGTCCAATTTTCATGTGTGTGGTATTTTCTCCTTTGCATTATCCAAGCACACTTTAAAGTAACTTACTGAAGTACTATTTCCAAGGTGGTATTAGAGGACATCACGTTGATTCTTTTTCATCACTTTTTAGAATGGGAATAGAATAGGCTTCCTCATTTAGAAAGTCTTTTAGAAGGGAGGAGATTGTAGGGAACAAAAGAAACTGGTTTCTCCAAATCTGGCAGTTTAAAGGAAAACTTTTGGCAGGAAAGTTAAATTCTTAAAATGTTTTACTACATTACAGTTCAAATAAAAAAGTCTATAAATATCTATCACTATTTCAATTTTTTAAAAATGTTTTCATTGCTCTTTTCTCACAATCTGGTATATATTCAAGTCATTTAATTGTATTACTAAATTATCTAAATTCTTCTACTTATTGCATTCTAAATCAGTCTTTAAAAAAGGGTAGAATGCATCTGCAGTTGATATAAATCCACTGTCCTTATGGACTGCAGTAAATGTTTACAATTTATGTTACTAAGCATAGGGAAAGTGAGCTTTCCTTCATCGGTAAATATAAGGTATAGACCATAGTAAAATAAGATTATCCAGTCAACACTTCCCTTTACTTGTTCAATAAGAATTACAATCATGTGTTTAAGAGTGCATGATATTACTTAATGTTTATAGAACTCAGTGACCATTGTGTTGTCATAGAAGGCTCAATGATCACAATTTATTCACTGAAGCAGTTGCAAACATATAATTATTTTTTCTATTACTAATAATTAACAAGCCATTTTACTTGGACAAAAAAAAAAAAAAAGGCAAAATATTAAATTAAGGCAGCTTGTGAAGGAGGAAAAATTTATGTTCTTTAGTTGTGAACTATAAATTAATGTATACAGAGCCAATGGGCCAAAAAATTGCTTTTGCTAAACAGTGAAATAACCCTTGTTTCCGATAACTACTTTCTGTAGAAATTCAGTCACATGGAAATTTGTAAATTTAGCCTTTTTTTTTCTGGTATTTTCTGTATTGCCTATCCCATTAGGTTTTGCAAGACAATTTGTGACTCTATAAAACTGCTGATTTTGTACGATTACCTGTTGATAGAGTTTGTAATGCGAAGAAGGTGATTCTAGAGGTATCTGAGCTGCTGATTAAGTCCTACCCAAACCATTGGTCTTTGAACAGATTATGAGCTTGCAATTAATGTAATTACAGTGAAATGTAAAATAGTGCTGTAAAATCAGTGATTAGATCATTGATTCTTTGTGAAAGGGACTCTTTTTTTTTTAACTAGAAAATCTGGAAGAAAGTTAAGATTCGCAATTTGTAGTTTAATTAGTTGAGATGGACTCTCATCTAGGATCCCTTTTACAATCATTCACATGCTACTGGAAATACTGCACCCCTTTTTTTCTGACAGTATTGTATTTGCTTTCGTATGCTCTTATGGATCAGGTATATAGGTTCTTTCAAAATAATGGATAAAATAATTGAACACCTTGATATATAAGTGACACAGTCCCTGCATATTCATGTGAACGTTTCATTCTCTTTACTGTAAGGTTAAGGATTGAAAAGAAATAAGTGTCTTATTAGCTTAGCCTAAAATTATCAGCTTCTGACTAAAATTCTCAGCTCCTGACTTTCTCAGCTTTCTGACAAAGCTGACTTCTCAATCCTTGTTATGAGAAAACTGGCAAATCCTCAGGGCGTATTCACTGGATCAACCCACAGTGTTGGTTGCCTGAATATAAATCTTAGCAGAATAGAATTTCCCTTTCACCCATCCCTGACCCAGTCTCCTAACTGTAGTCTATTGAACCTTATTCCTTGGTCATGCAGGCATACAAAATGAACAGTATTTCAGCTGATTCTCTAAAGCTGTGTTCAGAACTGAGAACAAAGTCAAATGTATTATGCAATGACAACTTACACTGAGGATTTGTGCTCAAAATGGGGCCAAACCATAGACAAATGTTTTTTCATCTGAAATGTATTAAAATCTATTCAGTATTCAACTGATTCTGTAACTGTGATAGCAGTATAACTCTTCAGAGAAAATAAGTGCAATTATGTTAACGTTTTCAAAAAGGTAACCTTTCAGTGTCATTACAGGCTTCTTGGTCTCTGTAAGTACCTATCAATGTAACTCATGCTAAACACTGTGGGACCAGTCTATAAGTTGGTAGGAGGGCTAATTGCTGATATATTATCTGATTGGTCATAATCACATATTTTGCTCTCTGGATTTGTACTACTGTTCATATTTTTTTGTTGATTCACATTTTACATTTAATTAGACCTTCTCATGGTAGGTTACATCTGATTTCATCACCTATTGTTCTCTAAAATGACATCACATCAGCCAGTACTGTCTGATAAATGCAAAACACATTCATATTTGTTTTGACATACATTCTTCTCCAAAGGAAGTTTCGTTACTCCCATGTCCCAGATTTCCCTTGTGTATCCTTGTTCACCTGTCAGAAGAGTAAAAAGTCCAAACCTTCTCTGGTTCTTTTGACAGTGCTAACCACTCCAGAATGTGCTTATCTCATTTTCCAGACTTCTTGAACGTTAAGTAGGAAATCCTAAACAGAACTACGGTTTCCCTTTCCAACACACCCCTAACTTTTTTTTTTTTTCCCATTACTGAGATGTTGAAAATGCATTTTAGGAAAAAATAACACTATCCCTGCTACTAACAACAGAACAACTGATTGGAAGTAGAGCAGCTTCTGCAGAGCTAAAAATATAAGGTGCAAATATACTATAAAAATGTTTCTAGGCATCTCACCTTGCAACAGAAACCACTCAGCATTTTTATAATTTACTGATTCCCTCAAAAAAGAAAGCTGTTTTTTATCAAGTGGAACTTTCTGAGAAAGAAAAGCAGAATGCAATGAGAAAATATACTTAGATTCCAACATTTGATCTTTTCCTTCATTTTTTTTCATATCGCTATGAGATCTGTCAGTTAGAAAGCCAGTCATACACTGCCTCTAACAAATGCATTGAGGTTTGACATCTAACCTCGTTTCATTTATATGTGCTGAAACTTCTTCACTCATTCTGGCAAAATGATAGTACCATTATTGATTATTGATCTATAAGCAAAAGTTTTTCAGATTGTAACAGTGTATTTATGAGTTTAAGTGAGGCTTATGCAGGTCCACTTACATCCTTTACTACATCCGTTTACTACAGAAAGTATCGTGTAAGTCTTTTTCCTCAAACAGTACTTCGTTCCTTAAGCAAACTATGCAAATATCTTTTCATTAAATGTCTCCGGTTTACTTTAGCATTAAGATTACCTTCAAAGAGAAATCTGAATATGCTAGCTTTATGTTGCATTTTTTGTTGTTTTATCTTCCTTTGGGGAAAAAAACCCAAACAAACATAAATGGAATTTAGTAGACCCTTGTTCACAGAAATGGTGAAAGACAGTGATCTGTTTGCTCTGTTCCTTGTCTATCATGCTTCAGTAGATTCAATGGAAATTATGTAACTTAGAGATCCGCTAGAGATCTGAAATACATATGCATATTAGCTAGATTCTCTTCCCATAAAAATAGCAGCAAGAAAGCATTTGCCTTCAATTTGTTTATAAATTTACACTGTTTATTATCTTGTCTATTAGTAAACTTCGTGTCCTTTCAGTATTTTGCAAGAACCAAATACTATTTTAATTCGTTACTATTTTTCATTTTGCAGAAATTAGCTAGGTTTTAAAAGTCCTTTGGGATGTGTCCTGTCCAGATCCTTTAAGTTCCCATCCCTTATCACCTTAGCTTTAGATCTGCACTCTCTGAAGAAGCTTTCCCCATGTACTGCTTTGTGCTTGTTAAAAATAAAAAAAAAATAAAATAAGAAGAAATCAAAGCCTCTAATTTTTAATTTGATTCACCTTTAAAAGGAAATCAGTTGTGACTGAAAATCCCTAGATCTTGCAAACAGCATGTATTTATACTGAAACAGGTCTTTCTGGTGGATTGACAGTAATCTGCTGTGATCATGGGACAGATCATCTTATTTTATCATTCATCATGCTTCGTCATTAAGAGAAAACTTAAATCATCAATATTTCTAAGGGAAGCAAAAGTATTTTGCCTATTTGTTGTGGTTTAGTCCAACAAGTAGCTCAGCATCACACAGTCATTTGCTCACTTTCCCCTCCCAATGGGATGGGGAAGAAAATCAGGAAGAAAAAAAAAACAACAACAAAACAGTGTAGAGCTCATGGTTTAAAATAAAAGCAGCAAAGGCAAAGAAGGAAGAGGCAAAACAAATCAAACAAACAAAACCCCAAAACTAGTAATGATAATAATACATATTAAAAAACTTATTCACTATGCAGTTGCTCACTACTCGTCAACTAATGTCCAAGCAGTCCCTGTGCAGCAGCTTCCCTGCTCCAGCCACCTACCCACAGATGTTCAAGTTCTTTTCACATTATGTCATATGGTATGGAACATTCCTTTGGCCAGTTTAGATCAACTGCCCTGGTTCTGTCCCCTCCCAGTTCCTTGTGCCTCCTCAGCCCCCCTCACTGGCAGTACAGTGCCAGAAATACAAAAACCGAAAGGTCATTGGCTCTGTACAGTGCTGCTCAACAACTAAAACTTTGGTGCATTATCAACATTGTCTTTCTCTTTGTGCCAAAATAGCATCGTACTAGACACTGTGAAGAAAAAATCCACTGTCGCCCAGCTGAAACCAGAGCTCTGTCCAATTCTATATTTTATCGTTCCACAGCTCATGGATTGTTTATGAAAATTCTGAATGGCAGTGTACAATAGCTAAAATAATGGAAAATTAACGGTAAAGTTATGCAACTTAGATATTTATGAAGTTCATTGGTTATCAACAACTTCAGTCACACCAACTGCATTAAATCTAATTCTATAATTATAGATGATCCTAAGTACTAGAAGAATAAAATAGATTCTCTTCACACGCAGGTAAGTTACTTACTTAGAAAAATCTTTGTTTAATGCCACATATTTCCAGATATGGATAGCTGTAATTCAACAAAGAGAAAAATGTTCTCTCAAAGATAGAGATGTTTAGTCAATCAAAAACTTCCACAGTATATTGTAATAAAAGGAGGTAATGAAGATGATCGGAGGGCTGGAACACCTCTCCTATGAAGAAAAGTTCGTAAGTTCTCCAAGCTAAACAAGTGGGCTTGTTTAGCTTGGAGAAAGAGAAGGCTCTGAGGAGACCTGACTGCAGCCTTCCAGTACTTGCAGGGAGCTTTCAAGTAGGATGGGGATCAACTTTTTACATCGTCTGATAGTGTTAGGGCAAGGGGGAATGGCTTTAAACTAAAAGAGGGGAGAAGGCCAGGTTGGATGGGGGCTCTGGGCAGCCTGAGCTGGTGGTGGGCAGCTTAGGACTGGATGATCCTTAAGCTCTCCCCCAACTTAAGCCATTCTTTGATTTTATACAGCTTTCTGGAGGCTGTTCAATAATGTGATTTCAGCCTGTTGTAGGAGCTTTCCTTCTCAATGGTGATGTCCTGATATTTGGAAATCTTCCATGAAGATACATTATCTCATAACCTCACCACTGTAAACATTTACTTATTCAATGAAATTTGAGAAGGCTTTTGTTGTTGCTACTCCATTCCTTCCACTACCTCCAGTACTCTAATTTGAGTAATCGTTCAGGTCACCAAAGTACATTATGCTTTATACTACTGTACTGCTTGTTCCATTGACATGCTAACATAATTGGTCCTTTTTGTAAGTATTGTCACTTCTTATCAGTCTTCATCATGCATAAGATTTGTATGTTTGTTCAGCCTAATGATTACTGTGGTGAAGAGATAAGTCATCCTGCTAAATGTTGTCACTCTGGTTATTCTCTGACTCTTCAGAGAAACTAGTTAACCTGAGCAGTCTGGCATGAAATTCTGTTGTGTTCTTAACAAAAAGAAAACAATAAAAAAACACAAAACTGTAATCAGTGAATCATTGAAACAGCTGGTAGAGGGCTTTTTTTTTTTTTCATCATTTATATTACAAATTCATTTCTACTTCAGTGACTCTGTGATAGTGGAAGATTTAGTTAAAACGAGCATGACATTGACATTTAAATCATTCTGAAGATCTGATAATTAAAAAAAAAAAAAGCCATTTATTCTCTTACTATTTAATTTTTCTTTTTTTTTTTTTTTTTTTTTTCTAAGTGACAAAGTTTCAAAAAATATGTGGAAGAAGTACTGGGAGAAATTTCAAGACTGAAAAGTCTCCAAAAACACATCTCAACAATCTGTCATCACTTTTCAATGTTATTTAAAACAAGATTTTTAATTATCTTCATTCTTTCATTTTCATTAACATTTTGTTTTAAGCAAATTGAGGTTTTGGTCAGTCGCTTCTTTTGTTGTATTAAGAAAATGTATGTGTGGCAAAGCAGTACCTTCTTTATAAGGTGGATGTGATAATTGAGAGGAGGGATCTTTGGAGTTCATTACTGTCTCAGAGGAAAGGGCAGATGTGTTGCACTTTAGGATTTCAAAGCTGACAGGCTGATAGTTCTATATGTAAGTTTTGTAGATGTACAGATTTGTTAAGCAGAAGCTTAGCATTCGAGTGGAATTTTCAGTGCTATGGATTGCCCAGCATGTTTTTTTATTTTAGGAAAGTATTCCAGAATGTAATCAGTTAGACCTTTCTGATGGAAAATTTTGAGAGCTTATACAGCCCAGTGTTATCATTTTTAACTAATAATCAGAGAATTATTTGCTTATGTGACACGTCTGTATCATAAATCTTTATTGAAGTATTCAGTGGCACCTAATTTTAAAAGCATAATAATACTAGATTGGAACAAAGTTTATTTGAAAATGGATGTGACATTCACATTAATATAAAACAAATGTCTTCCGACTGCTGTTACTGCAGTGAATATCAAATGAATTTATGAAAATGAATGTTTAAAAGCATCATTCTTTCTAATATAGCCTAGCATTTAGTAATACAAATATACATGATATAGTATTGAGAATCCTGAATACTGAAAGTTTGAACATGACTGAAAGTGAAGGCAGAAAAACAGATTAGGTATGAGCAAAATAACATTTATATTATATGAGTATTTAACCACTGGAAGAATTATTGTAGTGGATTCGCTTTTTTAATAAAGACAATGAAAACTAACCACAGGGAATTTTTTTTCTCCTAAAATATTTTCCAGTGCAATTAGAAATTATTAGAGAAAAGTCCAGTAGCTAGGTTTATGTATATGTTGACATATTAATGGTCCTTCTTTTGTTTCAGGATTTATAAACTGTTGACCATCGCAGAAAAACACACTTTTGACAGTTTTAGGGTGGAGATAAAACTTAGCAGTGTTAAAAAAAGCAAAACATATTCACAGATTTCTTCCAGGATAGCTTAATCCCTAGATTTCTTATGTTAGTTTTTAAAAAGGTAGATTAAGTATAACATTGCTTTGTCTCCCCTGCACAAAATACATGGAAGAGTTTCCACAGATGAGACGAAGTAGGGGTTTTTTTTCTTTTTTTTTTTTTGTTTGTTTATTTGTTTGTTTTTAATTTAAATATCTGTATTTGTAATGTATCTTTATTTTTTACTTTCACAATGCAGTCTGTGAATCTTGAAAATGTGTACTCAACATGCATTGATGGTCCTTTAGCATTTTTGCAGAGATCTTACAGACTTCTGGAAATTGAAGTCCTGATTGGAAAAATTATGCTTAAAAGGAGTCTGCATTTTTCTTTTTATTTTTGATTGGTTTTGTTTAATCTCTCTCTATTTTCATCTTCATCCCTCCACTCCAACGTATTTCCAAATGCAAGTGACTTGGGCTTATCCTCCTCCTTGCTATCTACTTCTGTCTTTCCATCTCAGCCAAATTAGAATTGTCATGTTTTCTCTTCCTTTTCATAGAATCATAGAACCATAGAGCCATTAAGATTGGAAAAGATTTCTAAGATCATCTTGTCCAACCATCCACCTCCCACCAATGTTGCCCACTAAAACATGTTCTTTAATACCACATCTACAAGTTTCTTGAATACCTCCAGGGACAGTGACTCAACCACCTCCCTGGGCAGCCTATTCCTGATCCTCCCCTGCTGTAACTTGAGGCTATTTCCTCTCATCTATTATTAGTTATGTGGGAAAAGAAGCTGACTGTCACCTCACCATATCCTCCTTTCAGGCAGTTGTAGATAGCAATAAGGTCTCACGTGGGCCTCCTTTTCTCCAGAGTAAACAATCCCAGTTCTCTCAATTGCTCCTTGTAAGACCTGTGCTCCAGACTCCTCACCAGCTTTGTTACCATTCTCTGGACTTGCTCCAGGGCCTCAATATCTTTCTTGGAGTGAGGCACCCAGAACTGAACACAGTTCTCAAGATGTGGCCTTACCAGGGCTGAGTACAGGCTGATGATCACCTCCCTGTTCCTGCTGACTATGCTATTTCTGATACAAGTCAGGATGCCATTGACCTTCTAGGCCACCTGGGCACACTTTTGGCTCATGTTCAGCCAATCGTCAACCAACACCCCCAGTTTTTTTTTTTTTTTTTTTTCCTCTGCACAGTTTTTCAGGTCAGTTTCTTTCCAGATCATTTGACTTCAGGTAGTTGAGGTCCACGATATCCTTTTGTTTAAAATTGATAATTTCCACCTTTTTTTTCTTTCCATTTGTGCTTTGTTATGTTGCAGAGAACAGTGAAAATAAGTTTTAATGCCAAGACTAGAACAAGCAATGAATATGTGGATGAAATAAAAAAGATATTTTGGGAGCAAAAGCATTGAGTCACTATGACTGAACTCTATCCTCAGACTTGTGCAGCATCTGCAAGCCTGAAATACAGCGTTTCTTCTTTCCTGCTTTTTTAAGTAACTACTTGCTTTGTAAATGTGCTGATCGATATGTAATGACAAAGCATGTACCTTTTCTTTGAGTAACAATATTTATGTGTCTGAGGGATAGGAACTTACATATTATATATATATAATCAGCCATTTGTGTATTAAGCCAAAAGAATTTTACAAAGTGCTAATGCCAAAGGTGTCTTTCACGCCTTCAAGCCAGTGCTAGTGGCTCTTATTTGATGGTTCTAAATGGAAGTCTATCCATCCAGTGCTCCTGATTATTTCTTTGTCTTTGGGCAAGGGCAGAAAAGAAAGAATGAGAGGAAGAGAGAAAGAAAAAGAGAGAGAGAAAGAAAGAAAGAAAAAGTTTGCACACTCATCCTCCTTATGTGTATATAAAAAAAAATAAAATAAAAACAAACAAACGAAAAAAACCAACAACAAAAAAAGAACAGAAAATAATTAATCTATTGCTATCTAAAAAGTTTGTTAGGTTACAACTTATAGATATTTTAATTACTAGTAATTAAGAAGAAGCAAGGATTTCAAGACTTGATTTGATTTAATTAGAATTTATTTGTATGAGAGTAAAAACAGTTGCTGTTGAACATAAGTCCTCATTAAGTCCTAAGGACTGTAAGGCTGTAATGGTATACCAACAATGTATTTTGACTGAGAGTCTTTCTAATTCTGACATTTTTTTCCCATGAACTTGATGGACTTATTTATTTTCTGTATGAATGCAAACTGTATACTATGCATACATACTTGGCTTTCACAGCTTTTAGTCTTCTGATGTTTGTAGGTTCTGAATTAACATTTCTAAATACACAGTGGCACTCTCAGATATCTAAGCAAACATAGTCCTAAATCATTGCATATTCCCATGTAAAATTTAAATTTCAGAACTAGAATAGCAATAATTAATGTATTTGCACAGTTGCAGTGGAATTGCCAGGCCACAGCCTGAATCAATGATTACCAGGTGAGAAGGCGTGGCTAACCCAGGGAGCTCAGGTGCAAGCAATGCACCTGAGTGACTGGAAGATGTGAAGCCTAGATCCACCCTTCCTCACCCTTATTTAAGGACTAGCAGCTGAGGGAGCAGAATAGAGATTGCATTCCTCCTGAGCTGTCTCTGATCATCAGAAGAGTTGAGCTGATTTTTTTTCTTTTTTCCCCGTGATTGCTCCTTAGTGTTCTTATCCCGTTAGAAAGCGCTGTCATTGCCTTCTTTTGCTGTACATACAGCACTTGATAACATTGGTTTATTTTTTCCTGTGAAATGGCAATATGGCTTGAGAGGCACAGCTTGAGCTTGCAAAGGAGGTGTGACCATCCGTATCTGCTTTGCCAACAGTCTGCTGTATCTTACAAGGAAAACACAACAGTGTGATACGTGCTACTATTTGTAGAATTAATATCCTATGCAAATTCCAGCTGTTGCTCATGTCATTGGTCTTCCTTGTAACTAAACAGTGCTTCCTGCAGTCAGTTCAGGCAACTGTGTGCAATCTTTGCATTTAAAAGTCCAGTTTGAATAATTCATAGAGATATCATCTTCTGTGTACATCATAAGTCTTTTTTCTATGTATTCATGCAAGTTAAACAATATGAATGGCTCATACATCATGATTTATCAGTGAATTATCTGCTGCTTAAAATGATTTCTTTCTTTATGTTCAAAGTTACTGTGTTTCTGTGTTTCATTTGCACATCCGGATTATTTTTTAGCCATTTTTCCTCAGATATGCAGTTTGTACAGCTAGGCATGAAGAAGATCCTAGAGAAAGCAGTCCATCAAGTTTTCATCGTCAATCTAAAGAACTGATCTATATGACAAAGAATCATCACCAGCACCAGTGATCATTTCCGAGTGCCAGGGGCACTCAATTGCTCAAAGCAGAGACAGGAGGGCTTTTGAGAGGTCTCACTCCTTGTGCTGTTGAAACCTACGATAAAGCTTCACAGCGCCTGTACATGAAAACACTGAACTCTGTGTGGTTTACTTTCTCATACCGCAAGAGCTACAATTGGTGCACATGTTCAGGCTCACATCTTTGGACTTGTTTTTCTTCAAAACTGAAGTAACAGATTGCAAATCTCCAATTTCAGTCCCACACCTGGCTGTTTTGATGATCCCTTCTGGATCTCCTTGTCTTTATCACAGTTGCCTTCAGCAATAGATGCACACCTGCCAACATGAGTCAGAGAGAAGTTAGCAGTCCAATGCTAATAGGAACACTGGATTAATCACTGTCTTGCTGAAAAGCTTATGTGATGAGTGTGTATGTGGGCTGATAGCAGATCAGTACTTTGTACAAATGTGTATATAACACACGAGCTTGGGATTTCATTAATGTCTGTGTAATTTCTCTTATGGTAAGGAGTCTCTTCAGCAGGGTTTTCATACTAGACCCAAATGTCATTAAAAAACAAACAAAAAAAAACAAAAAAAACAACAAGCTAGCAAACCAGAAAGCTCTGTTCATCCTCATATTCTTTCAGTGGCTAGAGAGTTTTTGTTTTAGAGAAGCAATTTCTGGTTTGTATGTGAAAGCCTTTTTGCAGAACCATTGTTAAGCCACTCAATAGATAATTCAAAATTTTGTGTGATGTTTACACTCATTTGTTATTTGAAATACTCAGTTCTACATTTTTGATAGTCTTTAGGGCAGGAAATATCTTTTCCTTATTCTCCTGCACTACTTTATAATGGCAGTCTATATTCATCTTAATGTTAAATATGAGATAATTTATGTCTTCCATGTTTTGTTTTTCTAGATTGACCTGATACAACACTAGGTCCTGCCATTCTGTTTTTGTCTTTATTCTGCCTTTCTTTTCTTCCCCACTGATACACCTTTTGGTTTTCTTTCTTTTCTACTGACAGTCCTTTTTGATTTCTGTAGCCAACATTCTTTCCTGAAATTGAACTCTTACTCATTTCATAAATGGGACAATACCAGAAGAAAATTCCAGAGACATAGGGCAAGGTTCAATAGAAGCTAGCTGCATGCACAATTCCTACTGTGATACATTTCCTCCAAGACAAATAAATTGCCTTAATATGAGAAAGAGGATAATAAGAGTACAAACCTAGAATAATACATTCCAGTATTCTGATGTAGCCCAGCATGAAAAGAAAGGTCATAATTGTTAGTGTAAGCTTCCCCATGACAATATATTGTTTTTCTGATGATTTGTCTTCAGTATTATTTCAACTCCCCTTCTAATCTGGTTTGCATCAGTTTCAATTCATATATTTAATCATCTGAAGTATTTTTCTTCTGTGAATGAAATATCAGGATTCTCCTGTACATGACGGTGGGGTTGGGGTGAGTGGGGAAGTGGGGAAGGAGGCAGAGTAAGCTAAGAAGGTAAGGGATTTCCAAATGATTTTTAAAAGGCCAGTCTATCTTTTGGTTCTTATAGCACTGAAATCCTGATTGGATATGTAGCAGATAAGTAATTATGACAGTCTTTGCTACTTAGATGTGCTTGATGTAAGCCCAATCTATCATTGTCTAAGTATAACTTTTTCATGGCCAAAGAAAACATATTTAAAGCATTTTTCTTCCTCATACTTTATCATGTTCTAAATTTTATGATGTTGTGTTTAATCATGACTTTAAGATACTTTGAGTCTTTGAGTATGATTTCAAATTACAAAATTTTACAATGGAACCTTTCTAATACTTGTATGCAAGCATCTACAGTTACTGATTAAGGACTCCAGATCAGTAAGAAGAAAATAGTACTGTTCCTCAGTTATTAAATATTACTTTAAATATATTCTGATTTTGAGGGAGTAATGTTGGAGGAAAGGTATAAGATCATTGTTCAAATAGATACTTTTTTTTTTTTTTTAGAAACAAATAAAACATTTGTTATTGTCCAATTTTGCTTTGATTTTACTGTGCTCTTGTGATATAGGAATCAGAAAAATACTGTCTTAGAGTTACTGCAGTGTGCTACATACATAAAGTAAAAATTTAATCCTATTACTGTGTATCTGCAATTATGCTGACAGAAATTATCTACAGAGAAAAAAAATTCTATTTGAGGTGAATATTAGTATAAATAAAAGGAATTTAGGGGGTGAGACTGTGAAGAGAACAGGAGTGTGTGGTGGTGCAGTGGTACACTCTTTTGGTGTAGAGTTCTATTCTCTGAATTCAGCTAAGGCTGTTTAGAGTAATGGGTGACTCTTGATTCAAGAATCAAAGCTCTGGGATCCCATCACTGTTGTTGTTGCATCCAGATGATATTAATGTTCTGGCAGCTACAGATTCAGATGTACCAACAGGGGAATATCTAATGTAAACCATATTGCTGAGAGCATGCCTGTCAAACAATAATTCTCTCTTATACTATGCTAATTCAGTGATAGAATCTGAATTGCAACCTTCTTTGCAGTTTTGCACTAGGCTAGCTGGTGTGTCTGACATCTTGGTTTATTCATTAATAATACAAAGGAAGAAATAAATAACTTTAGAGCATGTTGAGGATGAATTCTATATTTCACCAAGTTATTTATGTATAATTTTCTCCCCTTTTAAGTTGTGTTTCTACCAGCCAGTAAAGAACGAAAACAAAATGTGTCTCTCTTCAGTGACAAATAAGTGTACGTTATCACTTGCAGTTCTGCTGTTCATTTTGATTCATGCACTCTCAACAGAAGCCTTTCAGAAATGTTAGTGATGATGATCCACAGTAATCACCTGCAATGACAGCAGTACATTAGAAACATGCTTCGTGAGACACCTGTGCAGAAGATGCCTCATAGCAACCTAGCTCCTTTTATTTCAAATAGCTTAACAGATTAAGAAATATCTACTTGAATATTTCTGGAGCTAAAATTCAATTTCAGATACTTGCTAATACTTTTTTTTTTTTTTTTTGTATGACTTGATCATTTCAATTAGTACTTGAGTTGAAAAGGAGAAACTTCGAAGTTTGATACTCTCATATATCAAACTCATGGTATGGTAAGTTTTTACATCATATTTTAATGAAAAATTGGTTATAGAAAGGTTGATCATTTTCTTTCACCATATGAAAAGTGAATATGATGAGTTTTCACTCCTTTGTACTTACATATTCCTTTTCAGTTTTACATAGCACAGACTCAGATAATTTCTCATTCTATGAAAGCAGGCAATCTTCTTTGTGTTATTTTACGTTTTCATTTATTTAATAGTCTCTTTTCTCTAATCTAGCATGTGTTTTTTATATTTATTTAGCAATAAGTAAATTTGATAGGAAACATCATACACTTCACAGGTGGAGTATCTAAAATAATCTGATCTGAGGGTATTGGACTTTGACAAGATTGAGCTTACAGAAGGACTCAAGAGCAAGGGCCCCAAATGATAATTATGAGTTAGCTCTATTCTAAATATTTCGATTAGTTGTTTTTGTTGGTAGCAGTGGAACAAAATCTTTCATGCAACTTATGTCTAATATTAATGAAATAAAATTTGTCTTCAAAAGGACTTCACATGGCAAAGGAAAACATAATGAAATTATCACTTTTCTTGCAGAATAACCTTATCTAGAGATGGGTTTATGGTACTGTTCTTGCTATCTTAAAGGTAATTTACAGAAACCTAAGTATTTTTACTTTCTCTCTTTGCATTTTATTTTTCTTTTAACACACACACCCAAGTGGAAATTATAATTTCATTTTATCTAAATTAGAAGCATTACATGCTTTCTTTTGATTTTTTTTCTCAATTATCTCCATACACTGGTAATGAATTCTATATTTTCTTAAAAACAAAATCACTTCAATTTTTAAAATAAAGATTTGTACCTAATTATTAGAAACACTGCAGTTCAGATGCTGAAATGTGTAATAGGAGTAAAATAATACTGAAGAAAACATGTATGTATTGTATGTAATATATAATATACTTTTAATGTAAATGCATGTCATATGTAAATGTGTTATATATATGCATTTTATCCTGACACATTTATTTGTATATGTATGCATGTTATGTAATGTGCTATGAGAGAAGATTCCATCGTGGTAACTGAAACATACAATATAAAACAACAAACTTTTTTTCACCGCTTCCTTTTTTCATTTTTCTTTCCTCTTAAATTTCTGTGTACCCAACAGAAGTCTTATCACTTTCTGCAGTGTTGTTGGTAACTGTCAGCTCAGTTCTCTAAGGATAACTGTTTTAATCTTGATGTGTAGGTAGGTGTGGATGTCTGCCATCATAAATGGAAACATTTGTTTATCTTCAATATTCCCTTAACTGCATTTTCTTTAAAGTGGGGAGGAGCTTAGCATAATATTCAATATACTACACTGTTTGTCATTTGAAAAAAAAAATGTTTTTAATATTACTAAGAGGTTTTTCTGTAAGAGATGTTCAATTTCCATTCTTCTCGTAAGCTTTTCGTTTAAATCTTAAATTGCTTCCTTCTCCACATCAAGAAGAATTTCTATTGGACCATCTAAATTAAATATCTTGCAGTATTTTTTTTTTAATCTAGTCTTTTCATTTTTGTAAACATGACCAGGTTACTAGGATTTCTCCTATATCTTAAGATATTCCTAAGCTGATTGGCAAATATAAAAGTCGTATATTTTGACTTTGGTTTGTAATATGTTAATGATAATAGTAGGGAGTAGATAATTGTGATTAGCGTTGTTTAGAGAAGATGAAATCCACAAATAGTTCTAAATACAAAATGGGATCTTAATTTCTCCCTGCCCTTTGCTCATTTTTCCGTGACTCCTCCTCCTTTTTGCTTCATTGTTATACCAAGGAAAAGATCAAAAGTGACTGGAATTGTGAATCATTGCATTCTGGAAGACACTCAGCTAGCATTTCTATGAACACTTTATTCTGACAAATGCTTGTCTGCAGAATAGCACTCTATTGTTCTCAAAGAATAAAATATTCTAATTTCAATGTTATGTACTTTATGGAAGTTTCTAAGACACCATCAGTGCATTTATTAGAATAATATATTTTAATTCTAGAACTTCATTAATCTACTGCTTACTTTTATTAACATAGTGACTATTTCAGAGCATAATAATTCTATTTGAGATAAATCATATTCATTGTTTGTATATACATGAAGTCTAAGATTCAGATTTTTTTTTTATCCATCTCTTACCATAGATTAAATCATAAAAGGCTACCAAGCTGATCAAGTGTAACTTCCCCTTGGTGAGTCCCTGTTGACTACTCCTGATATAACCTCTTTCAATTGCTTAGAGAGGGTATCCAGATCAAGTTGTTCCATCACCTTTCCAGGAACGGAGATGAGTCTGACTGGTCTGTCATTTCCCAGATGTTAAACTTCCCTCTTTCTGTTGTGCATGCCCTTTCAGAAGGAGAGACAGTTTCTTACTAGCTTCATCAGAAACAGTTCTGGAATGGAAAATGCCTGAAACAAAGCAGGGAGTTGTCCAGTCTCATCCGCTCGAGACCATGCAGTGAACTTATTATGTAAATAGAAACAAAAAAAAGAAAAAAAGATCTTGTCACCTTATTCTTTTAGGTATGCCTTTGAAAACTACCCTCACTTTTACTTACTGTCATGTAAGTGCATCTTTTCTAGTTCTGAGGAAATCCTTTTACAACCTTCAGAGTGCCAACGGGATCTTGTTATTTGAAGAGTGCTAAGTAATGTATCAAAGGTGTTGCTTGTCTTGCTTTAAATGAAGTTCATTGTAAGAGTAGTTATTAAGAAAAGTGAAAAATGCTTTTCTTCGTAATTTTAAATGTTAAATAAATCCAGATGATTATTTGAGATGGTCCATGGAAAAAAAAAAAAAAAAAAAAAAAAAGAAAGTAAGGCCAGAGAGAATAGCTTATGATTTGGTTCTCTACTTTATCTTCATTTACATAAATGATATACTTAATTAAAACATTATGTAGCCTTGTCCTTCCCACTTCCCTACTTTCCAAATGCAGGTTATTGTAAGGCAGGGAAATATATTCTTCTGAAAAAGATGCTTTAAATTCATTTTAAACAAAGTCAAACTTGAGTTCAGTCTGCACACATGATTGTCTCCAACTTCTGTTATTGCATCAAGTGAACATAATTGCCCCCTTACTTCAGTCTCCTTAATTAAAATGACATAAAATGAAATACAAAAGGATTGTAGTCTGATGTTCTGAAATGAGAGAGATCACCTTGTTCATGTGTGGACACCGTAAGTAATAACCTTTCTTGTTTGTAGGGTTTTTGTCATTCAATTGGCTTGGAGGAATTAAGTAATGTTTAACTCATCTACTTTAAATGCAAATGGTGGAAAAATATATGCATATATAAATACAGTTCTCTGATACAAAATTTCTGTGGATCCTTTCGTAATTCTGCATTGTTCTGTGTAACAATGTTCACAGACCTTAAATGCTGTAGACAGTTCTGATGAAATCAGACATTTTGTTGGCTTGAATTTTCTTCAGTGCTGGAAAGTGTTATGCTACCAGTCTTTTACTTTGGGTTGACTTATTGATTTTTCTATACTACAGTACAGTTTTGACACAGTCTTCAAGATGGTTAGTCTGCTGTTACCAAAGAAATACTAATAATGGTTCACATAAAATAGAGAATAATGTATATATAGTTCTGAACTTCTATAATGATCCTGACTGTAATATCAAAGTGCTTTAAAACAAAATTCTCGCTGTGGAAGCCCGTGAGCTGTATGTTATAGGGTTGAATCATTAATAGTGCTGAAGTCATGTCTTGACAGGGGATAAATTCATGCTTAAAGTATTTAGAAATCTTTTAGGGAATACCTGTGTGGGAAATAAATAACATGAAGTTCAAAGAGGTTGATGAAGACGGTGAAGGCTGCAGAGGGCTAGATGTGTGAGGGGTGGCTGAGGTCCCTGGGTTTGTTCAATTCAGAGCAGAGGAGCTGAGGGGAGGCCTGATGGCGGCTGCAGCTCCTCACAGGGAGCGGAGGGGCAGCGCTGAGCTCTGCTCTGTGTGACAGCGACAGGGCCCGAGGGAACGGCATGGAGCTGTGTCAGGGGAGGGCAGCTGGGGGTCAGGGAAAGGGGCTGCACCACAGGGCGGTGGGCATGGGACGCGATGCACAGGGCAGTGGCACAGACCCTGGTGTCGAGTTCAAGAAGCTCATGTCAGAGTGCTCAGACATAGTGTGGGTGGTATTGTGTGGAACCAGGAGCTGGACTCAACTGTCTCTGAGGATCCCTTTCATCTGAGAATACTGATTCTATAATTCTGTTGATCTATGATTCTATTTCAGCACTGAAAAACATAAAGAAACTAAGACAAAGTTCATGCTAGTGGACATGCAAAAATTTAAGTGTTGCTATTATTTAAAACAAAAACAAGCAGGCAAACAAGGTGAACAAACAAAACAAATAAAAAAGCCTGCAGTGCTCTCTGGTCGTATAACCTAATACATAAGTGTGTATACACGTGTAGTATGTATATATGCTACATACTCTCATATAATTAAGATTGCTTATGATAGTTTAAGATATTCTGGTGGAACAGATTTCTGAACTGAATCATAGATAAACAGATAAATGTTCACTATCTTTTGAGTATATCTTTGGAAATGTTCGCAATATCTTTTGAAAATGCCTTATTTTTACTAAAAAGCCATGACCTAACAATTTATTTGACTCATCTGTACATAATATTGTTTGGATTCAAATTGTTTTAAGCTACAAACTCTGATTTAAGTGTCAAGGTGTATTAGACCATACGGTTTCACTGTTTCTCCTGAGATTTTTTGGGTGGTGCCAGAGTAACATAGACATTTCTGTCATTGTGATTAACAAAGAATTATATAATTCAAAGGTTTTTTTTTCCTTCTTTATGAAAGTTTTCTAACTTCCTAACCAAAACCAACATGGGTAAAAAAGTTCTGCTGCCTATTGCCTATATCATTTAGAAATTATAGAAAGTAGATTAATCTAGCAATTTCTTTTTCCATTACAGATGGACATGAAATAGAAACTACTGCAAATGTCAGTGTCCAGTGTTGCTTTTAGAAACCAATTTACCAGTCTTGGTAGCACCTCTTAGATGAGTGATAGTACTTTTTTTTTTAATTTCCCTCCCAGTGAAGTTATGTAATAAATTGTGCTTCATAACTCAGAGTGACTGAAAGGCTAAATTTAGCTCTGATGGGCTTTTACATCTAAATTGATCAATAAATTAGATGGATTAATTAATTTCTTCTGTCAGGGCCAAGGACTGTCAGTGTGCGGCCCTGCTGATATATCATTTATTAGCATCTCAAAGAATAATAACTTTAACAATAACTTTAAAAAGTATCTCTATATCCTTTGCCATTTTAAGGCCTTGAAAATATTTCAAATGAAAATAAAATTTTATCCTTCTTGGAAACAGAAAATTCCCATCAGTAATACAGACCAGCACTCTAGCTTGAAAGATAATTTCAATGCAGGCATCTATATGTAGAATATATGTCTATCTATTCTATATATAGAATATGACTTTCATACTTTCAAAATTCCATCAGTGGTTGAACTGCATCATTAAATGCCTAAATATTTTTGTCAGTCTTGTTCTTGTTCCTTCAGACTCCATACAGTGAAAGGAACAGTTTCAGTGACTTGGAAGGAAGCATTTGTTGATATGTACAGTAATCAAATAAGCATGCATACATCAAGTGCACCCTCAGCATGTTTGCAGCTGACACCAAGCAGAATGGTGCAGTCGATACTTTGGAAGGAAGAAGCCATCCAGAGGGACCTGGTCAGGCTGGAGAAGTGGGCCCGTGAAAACCTAATGAGGTTCAGTAAGGCCAAGTGCAGGGTGCTGCACTTGAGTCGGGGGAATCCCAGGTATTTATACAAACTGGGGGGAAGATGTCCTTGAGAGCAGCCCTGTGGAGAAGGATTTGGGGGTTCTGGTGGATGAGAAGCTGGATATGAGCCAGCAGTGTGTGCTTGCAGCCTGGAAGGCCAACTGTGTTCTGGGCTGTATTAAAAAAGGGGTGGCCAGCAGGGAGAGGGAGGTGATTGTCCCCCTCTACTTGGCTCTTGTGAGGCCCCCTCTGGAGTACTGCGTCCAAGCCTGAAGCCCCCAGTACAGGAGGGATGTGGAGCTCTTGGAGCGGGTCCAGAGGAGGGCCACTAAGATGATCAGAGGGCTGGAACACCTCTCCTGTGAGGAAAGGTTGAGGGAACTGAAAAAGAGAAGGCTCTGGGGAGACCTCATTGCGGCGTTCCAATACTTGAAGGGAGCATACTAACAGGAGCGGGAATGGCTGTTTATGAGGGTGGATAGTGATAGGACAAAGGGGAATGGTTTAAAATGGAAGCAGAGGAGGTTTATGTTAGATATTAGGAGGAAGTTTTTCACTCAGAGGGAGGGTAGTGATGCACTGGAACAGGTTGCCCAAGGAGGTTGTGGATGCCCCATCCCTGGAGGCATTGAAGGACAGGCTGGATGTGGCTCTGGGCAGCCTGGTCTGGTGGTTGGCAACCCTGCACATAGCAGGGGGGTTGAAATTAGATGATCGCTGTGGTCCTTTTCAACCCAGGCCATTCTAAGATTCTATGATTTATTGTAGAAGTATATGATTTTTCTATCAGTTTGGACTAAAATATTTTAACATATAAACTTAAGTTTCATATTTCTGCTTTCACAGTCATGAGCTCCATCTCTCAAATGACTTTCTGCAGTACATTACATGACTGCATAATTCACTTTAAAAAGTCTTGCACTTACTATAACAAATCTAGTTTTCATATTATGATGTTAAAGAGTTTCTCGTCTGACTTACTAAGTCAACATGAAGATTGTAAATGACTACAGTGGCATGGTAAAAACATTACTGTATTCTTAATTATTTAAAATTTGTTTTATAAACATAGATAAAAAGTGATAATGACTGTAAATATATATATTTAACAAAATGAAAAAGCATTTCAGAATTCGTATTTGTTTGTCTCATTTCTGGATGTGACTGTACTCTATAAACAGGTTCATAAGCTGCACCTCCAATATCTGTATACCAAAACCTAGTACTGACTTCTGTTTTCCTTCACAAAAAAAGAGAACATGGACATTTATTGATTACATTATATTATTTTCTGACTTGTCTGCTGATGGTCACACAGTTGACCGAGTTGGGTCCAGTAGTAAAAGGTAAAGTACAAATTCCTTATGAAGGTAGCATTTTCTTGCCAGTAATTTATCTACAGATATCTGCAAAATATCTGCTGCAAAATGTACCCATAAGTCTGATTAATAAAGTGAATTTACCAAAATGCAATCTGTACATTTGAAAATAGTAGTACGGCCTCAGTAGTTATGTAGGATTAATTTTGCATTGCATGCTATAATCCAAATCAATCTAACTTCATTAATGTTGTGAACTAAAGATGATCCCAAGATGATCCCAAGTTTAGTTATTAAGACCTGCTATATATCCAGCATACACATTTCTCCCATTGCTTTCTTGTGCCTGAAAATTTTACTGCTTTTATAGTAAATTTTTTTTAATTGCAAAATTAAAACAAAAACAACTAAGCCACGACTACATTGCAAATTAAGTTTTGAGAAACTGAATGTATTTCCAGTTTACAAAATGTTTCAGTATAATATGATTGCAAGAGTATAAAGTTAATTCAGCAGTTTCAGCTGTCGTAGCAACAAGTTCTTTGCATGGAGGACGCTTCACACTTGATTTGTTGATAAGTTGGCAATACTACTATTCACCATGCTTCAGCTGACTTAGTGTACGGTTCAAGGTTTCAGGCTGCCAGGCTGAAAATAATTAGATGTTCAAATTTCATTATGAAATAAGAAACTGCAGCCCACTGGCCCTGAACACTGAAAATGTAAGAACTACTCTCACTGATTCAAGGAGAAAAAGGACTCTTCTCCTTCTGCTTCCGGTCTGATCATTTTGATTTTGGAAGGACAACATTTTCTGTTACTGAACTGTATTATCAGAAAATGTTCAAAGGTAATTGAAGAAATAGGAAAAAATGATTGTTACAAAATCAAATATTTAATAATAAGTGCTGTAAGTCTGTAAATGTTAATCAGCTTGTAAAAAAAAATTTCTGAGAAGGTGAATGCTGGATCCTTTGTTCTATGTATTAGTAAATATACATTTTATTTCTCACTTTTAATATTAAAACAATACTTTTATGAACTATTTCATTGTCAGCTGTTGCTGGTTAAACAAAATAGTTTTGCTTTATTGTTGAAAATGTGGATAAGAATAGGAATCTCTTGTACCTATTTAACATTGACAAGCATAAGCTTTTTAAAGTCACCTTCTTTAGAAGTTTCTTTTCTGCAGCATCCATAGCAGAACAAAAATCTTTAGCCAAAGTCTTGGATTAAAACACTGCTGAATGAATGACCTCTTTTCACCATAGGTGGATTCTGATTAATGAGAGAAGATTTTGAACTGCAGCTGTCATATGTTGCAAATTGTTTTCAACATTCCATAGATTGTAGTAATTATTTTCAGTAATATCTGAAAGTTTGACACAAAATCAAATTCTTGTTTATCAAGACTGTTTCTGAAACCACTAAAGCTCTTTGGATGAGTGAACTGAAATTGAAAGCAAGAAAAAAAACAGTGAGATGCATTTGATAGAGGGGAAAACACACATGGAATGCTTGAGTATGCGTCACGTTAAAATATATATTTTTTCAGTTTAGATTATTAAACATTCATCCGTGATTGCTAACCAGTAATTAATCACTTCATCAAAAATGAGATTTGTTGTTACAAGAATGTTAATTATATTAGTGTTTGACTTAATAAGTTTATTAATATAAAATTAATTACATATTATTAACTTATTAATTTTTATTTAAAAATGAATATTTAATGGGACAAATATGGGACATAGTGAGATTTTATGATACGTGCCTGTTATGAAACTTGTCATATTACATAGGCCACCTTGACAGAGCTCAGTGATCATGTGTAGTCATTATAAATATGAAATGACACCTTTTGTGCAAGACTGTTTTTTATAGAATCCCTATGGATAAATACCAGGAATTAGATTTAACAGGTCCTGTTACATGTGAATATAGGTGTAGTTAGCCAAAGTAAGGATATTAATTTCTTCTCCATTTGATCATCTCAGGCATGGATGTCAAACCTTTTGACTTGCCGAGGCTACACTGAATGAAGAGGAATCATCTTAGGCTGCATTTAAAATATAGAATATATTGAATATATATAAATAATAAAACTTCTTTAAAATATATGTATATGTTCTAATGTTTTTAATCATATACTGTTGTTTTTTCTTCTACTTCGAGTTCTGTGTTTAAGATTTTGCCATAAAACATTTAACTTAAGTTATTTTGATGCAGAAAAAGTGGCTGCTAAATACGCCATTTGGCAAATTTATAGATTCTGAGTAAAAGTGAATAAATGTAGGTATAATACATATCCTCTGTAAACCCACGTTCAGCATGCTTTGTTAGCAAATTGACAATGATTTTTTTAGGCAATTACTACCTTTCTATTGCCTTCACATGGTCAGAATAGCAGAAATACTAATCAAATACCTATTGCAAAGCCACTTAAAAACATATCAAAAATTATTTTATACTTTTTGAGCTTCTTGAGATGTTAAGAATTACAAAATTTTTCAGCAGTGCACAAATCACATCACAGGATCATAGAATGGCCTGGGTTGAAAAGGACCATAATGATCATCTGGATTAAGCAATGATCATGTCAGTCTAG
This sequence comes from Chrysolophus pictus, assembly GCA_037305975.1. NCBI lineage: Eukaryota > Metazoa > Chordata > Aves > Galliformes > Phasianidae > Chrysolophus > Chrysolophus pictus. Next base: position 79,733,507 of record CM074576.1, read on the forward strand.
AAACTCCTCTCTACATTGTATTATGTTATCTGTGTTTTATATATATATATATATATATATATATATATATGCCTAATAATTGGAGAGTGGCTTGAAATACACTTTTCCAAATAGCTGAAGAGAGTGATTTTGTTCAATGGAAATGCTTAAAGCAGTACATCATATCAGAACACTTTTTTTCCACTACTTGCTGTACAACTTCCAGCGTGACTTCTTGAATTATTCATTACTTAAAGAAATACAATTCAAGTTAGTCAATTTCAGACTAAGGAAAACCAAAATAAATAGATTTTCCTTTAAAAGGAGAAATGGTTCTATTATTAGAACAATTCTTCTTGTTTTATATTAATGTTTACATAACTGTAATTAAATGATAGTACACTTCATTCCTACATTAAAATCAAGTAGAATAAAATTATCACTTTTTAATAACATCAAATTATATGTCATTAATGAAAGCTTAATTTCCATGTTTCATATTAGATATAATTAGTTAATGATCTATAAATGTATATAAAACACAATTTAATGATGCAACACTTCACATAATAAAATAGCTAAGCCCAAGAAGTAATTAGATGTCATATTTGCCATTTCTCATTGTCCATGAGGAATTATCTGGTAAAGTATGAGTAACAAATTTGCCTTTTGAATTTGCTTGCCCCCAATTTTTTTGTTGTTGCTATTTTTGGTTCTGTTTTTTGTAGTTGTTACTGCTGTTTGCGTTTAAATGATATAAGTAGTCTTGTCTTTCTCTTCCTTTGTGTTGTTCTCATTGGTGGCAGGTGAGAAAACAGTGTACGTTGAGAGTCTCTCCTGTGAGTGTCTGGGTGGTACAGTAGATTTTGTTGGAAATGTTGAGTTCAGTTTTCTTGTGTAGTTCTATATATCAAGAATTTTCATTAGAGAATTTATTTTACCTAAATGAAAAACTAAGAAAAGAACAAGTTTTCTATAATGTAGTTTCTCAGATTTCCTGAGTAGATTTTCTGCTCAGAACCTGTGAGAAAAGAAAGCTCTATCCAGCTAGTTCAGTTTGCCAGACACATCAGCTTTGATGTGAATATGAGGTATCCTACCTGCAACTCCTACCTGGACTGCTGTCATTATTCTCTGTCATTGCAGTTGTTGAAGAAAACACAGACAAACTAGATCCTAAAGAACAAAATTCCCACATTCTTTAATATTCAGTTCGGGAAAAGTAGGTATTACTGGAATGTGGTTTTTCTCTCTCTCTCTCTCGTGTTCTTGTCTTTGTGTGAAATGTATAACTCAGAGGAGAAGTGGGAAATATAAAACAAAATATATTGTGTATTGTAGTTGATATGTAAATTGATTGCTGAAACCTGCAGTGAAGTTCATATCCATGTACACATCTGAATCTGAAAGATATTGGAAAAATACTTTCTTACAAAATATATGTAATAAAAAATGTATAATGTCATTCATGAAGCTACCTTTGAGTTACAGTGGGAGTATTTTTTTTCCTAACCAAAAAAAAAAAAAAAAAAAAAAAAAAAACCACAATAATAACATGTCTGATGTATATGTGTTTTATAAATAGGTTTTTCTTAAGCAATTTTCAAATCTTTGGTACGCTGGGGCTCATGTCATATATTTACTTGGAAAATTTTCAAATACAGAATACCTAACATATGGCCAGTGTCTACAGTATATCCAGAAATTGCACCAAACACTCCTATTTTAAATTGCCTCAATTTTTTAAATTCCAATTTCCTGTATTATCTTTGCTAAAAAAAGCATATTTGTTGTCTTGAGAATGAAAGGAAATGAAGATACAGTACTATTAATAAGTAGAAAGACAGTTTTTCATTTTAAATTCTTTATATCTGCATCTATAATAGTTGTATTCAATATTGAATTCAATAATGTTATTTCACATGTATTTCCCATTTTTATCCAATAATATTGATGTAGGAGGTATTTGTTGAAGAAAATATTTTCCAAGATTACAAATGGTTTTTAAATTAAGATCCAGACACTAATCTAAATCAGCACTAGACCCTATTAGATGAGTGCGGGGTACTGCAATTTGCCATGTAGTTTGGACTTACTTTCAGATTTATCAGCCAATCCTCATGGAAAGCATACCAGACTAAACATTTTACCTAATGTGTGTGAACTGAAGAAGTATACTTGCTATGCAAAATCAAAGATATAATATTGTTCTAATCAAATAATTTCTATTAGTATGTATTGTTCTAAGCTGTACTAATTAGCACAGACCAGATTCTTACAGTGCGAAGAAGCTCTTTATTCGTGGCTCCCAAAGGAAAAAATGAGACATAGCCACATACAATGCATTAGTTTTCTGATTTTTCAGACCTTGTTGTGCTTTCAGTTAAAAATCAGTACATCCTTATGAGCTGTGTGGGACTTGGTACATTTTGAACAGCGCAAGGTGGTGTATAGATAAGGTTTAATTTCAGTCTGGGTTTTCTTCTCCTTTATTTTCTGCTTTGCTTTGTTCTGAAGTATTTTGTTCTCAGCGCTTCTTGATAGATCATGTGATTTCTTGCATTCTGCTGGTGATTACCACCAAATAGGAACAGATTTGAATTTTTAGGCGATGGAAATGTGCTTGCTGTGTGCAGTTCACTTTATCTAAATGACTCCATGCCACAGGCCTTCGGAGAAGGCAGATGGAGACCAAACTGTTTCTGAAGCAACAAGTTTCAATGAAACCAACACTATTCAGCATGCCCAATTAATATTATTTATTCCAAATAGCAAGACTGTGAATAGTGATATACGCAAACTTTCTCATAATTCTTTTCTCTGCGGTTGTGCTCTCCATTTTCCTGCTCATCTGGGTCCCAAACTGAGTGGCAGTAACCGTCTCCAGGGAGAAGTAGGATCTCAAAAGGGCAGTAGAGCAGTAGAAAAACGTTCAATAGTTAGTAGTAGGCACATAATCAAAATTTTGTGTTTCCCATCCTTGAGGAGCATGACATGGGTGTGAACCATTACTGATTTGCTCAGGATTGTGTTTCTACTTTTGATACCACAGTCTGCTTGCTTGGTCTTTCTTTAACAGTTACCCCTAAAAGCATCTTTACTAAGAATTTTGAGGTCCTTTATTGACCAGAAATTGACCGTTTGCAGGTTCAGAACTTTTGCCTGCATCTTGTACTTTGAGGGACCTCAGTTATAGTTCCTTGTGTTTCTTCAGAAGGTGACTTTTGTTGAGAATGTAGATAATATAATGTTTTGTTAGCAAAACTTAGTCTAAATGTATAATCTTTATTAGTGCAGTCTGTAACAGCTCAGTTTACAAAGGTAATAATCCATGAGAAGACAAAAAAAACCTATAGAAACAATGTTTTAGTATGGTCTCATTATTATTATTTAGCAGTTAGAACAATACCACTGATGTGCACTCTCAAAATTAGGAGATACATACGTTTTTTCAGTTATCTTTGATGAATTGCTGCAAAGTAACAGTTTGAAACAGAAGTTGTTTATTTTTATTGCAAAGCACCTGTCCTCGAGCAATGCCATCGTAGGTATAGAAGTCATTTAGTAATAAGATTCAAATTCAGATCAGATTTTGCACTATTTCATTTTTCATCTTACCTCTAACTTCTTACATACATTGATTTATCTGCCTTTGGAGACAAAGATTGAAATCACATCTTTCCTTTTACATGCTTTAATATGTTCGAAGTTATATGTGGCATTATGTGCTTCAAGATTTAAAGAAGTAAATTTCATTCATTGATCCTGACATGTTAGACAGTTATTAAAATTCATATTGCTATGTCTTATCACTCATGTCAAATCTTACTTAAGAAGTCCTAGTAATCAAAATCGCCAAGTTGGAGGAGCACAATCATTTCCTGTTAACAAAATGTCAACTGGAAACTATCGACATATTCTGAATTATTTTTTAATTGAAAAATATTTAAGATTAGTTTTCTATACTGACAGATACTACAGAAATTGTCTTGTAGTACTTTTATATGCATACAATTCCTTCCGACATTATTTTTTGTGTAACTGTCATTATAGAAATTGCAACTGTTTAAAACTGAAATACTACAAATATATCACTACTTAGTAATGATTGAATTTGATGCCATAGTACTTTCTGTTGTTGTTGTTGTTGTTTTTTCTTCATTTCTAAAGTTGTGTTTAGATCCTTGACCACAAAATATGCTACTCTTTGCTTTCTTTAAGACCCACACTGCCATTCTCAAAGATCTGATATTATGCAACAGAAGTACAGGAGGCATTTCATCATAGAGTGTTAAAGTTTGCCTGGGCATAAGAAGCTTAGTGCATGGAAAAGTAATACATTAGTTGATATTAAAAACAAATGGTATAAGTACTGACTTTGCAAGACTTTGAGTCCTTGTTGGAACTAGGAAGGTTAACTGCAGTTGTTTTGAATATGACTGTTCTCATATTGTTTGCTGCACTGACCAGTGATGAAGACAGCATGCTCTGTCTGTTGAGTCCTTGCACCTATGGTCTTATCTGGAGCAAGAGAAGCACAGCTCTTAGTCACTTATTGATAGTTCTCTCCCTGGTTATTGAGACTCTGATGATTTGTAGCAACTGTGGATCTTAATTTTTACTTTCATTATAAACTGTGAACTCAAAGCATCTATACTCACTACATGATGTAATCATCAATCACTCAGTAGAGAGTATTATGATAATCATTTATTTTTGACATGAATTTGGAATTATTTTGGATTTGCAACAGTAGGTCAGACTTCCTTTTCGCCTGGAGGGATTTAAAGGTGTAATGCATTCACTAGTGTGAAACTAGTTTGTGTATTGTAGAACAGGTGAGAAATGAAAGGAAGCATTTGATTTGTGTACTTGGGGCTGATTGAGCGGGAATACCAGACATACAAGAACAAAAGCCGTTGTTACCAGTTCGTTTTGCCTTGATCTTTGCCTTGTAGGCATTATAAGGCTTAATTTTTGTCTCTTCAGGAATATAATCATCAGTTCTACTTAAGCCAAGATTGTGAGAAGAAAATACATTTTGCCTTCCACTCATTTCCTTATTCTGGAAGTTTCAACAGAGATTGGTCAGTGCTACAGTCACAAACAGACAAGGTCATAAGAAAATAATTGTACTATCTAGCCAGGATAATCTCAAATATACTGTGTACATCCATTGATGGGGAAGGAGACTTGTCTTTTTTAATATTCATAATATGTGAATATTTAGTCTGGATTTCCTTTATCATAGTTCTGATTATCGCAGCACCAAAAGTTCAGGTACGCTCAGGTGTCGCCACCATTCTTGGGTTTTAATTTAGGATTTACCAGAGGTAAACAGAGGTTAGTTTAATAATAATCATCGGTCTTTATAAGATGTGGGTTAAACTGGAAATCCTTACAAAACAAACAAACAAATCAAACAAACAAAAAATCTCACTGTTTCTGGTGAAGACTGTACAGTTTTTTTTGTTTGTTTTGTTTTTTGGCTGTTGTTGTCAATTTAAGTCCTGAAATCCATTTTTTTTTCTTCACAGCATTTTTTTTTCTTTTTCTTTCCTTTTTGGAAGTAAATAATTACATACCTCAAACTGTAATCTTAGATCTGTCTAGCTTTCTTCCTTGCCATACTAATTCATATATATATATATTTTAATTGTAAGTTATCAATTTTGAGTCCTACAGTATTCACTAGTAGATTAGAATGTTTCATGAATAAAAGCTGTTGTTTTCACATTTTTGTTATAGATAGTCTATACAGAGATTTATTGTATATGTAAATCGCACTTTTTAAGTAATCAGATAGATTTAAAATTGGATGTGAGGGATGTTTCTAAATCATAAACTGCAGGTGTCTGACTTCCATAGAAGGTTTTAGCTTAAGTACTATTTGTCTTTTCAAAGGCTCACCTTGTATTAACAGTATTTAAAAAAATAGGAAACTGAAACTTGCAGAGTCTAGAAGCTCTACAAATCCTTGAGAATCATACCTACAATGAATTCTTTAAATTGTTTGTTATCTGGGAGACAGCTTAATAATAAAAGACCATGGCCAGAAGAAAGAGAGCAAGAATCAATAGCATGGTGCCTTTAAGTAAAATCTTATATTTTGCTCTCTCTCCATTAAATTGATAAAACGATTGAGAATACAATATCCCGGACATTTTTTACTTCTGTCTCTGATTACTTTCTTCAGTTTCATCCTAACTGTTGTTATAGGCAATAACAGTCAAACAACAGAGATTTTATTTTTCCCTTTCTGCTGTAAGTGTCCAAAATGTATCTCTAAAATTCGCTCTTCTGGTCTTTTGTCTTACAGTCTTTTGTGAGATTGCTTATGCCTCCCATATAAATGCATTATACAGGGAAAACATCCTTTTATGGAAGCAAAAATGAGACATCATTTTCTCTCCGTAATGATCATATTATGTATACTTGCAATTTGCAGTTCCTCTTTGCAATGTCGCTATTTGACACCTGTACACGTTTAACTCAGTTGTCTTTATGTATGTTTTCTCAGTGTTAATATCACTCTACTCTTGTGATATATACACCTACACTACATAGCATTTCTAACCTGTTCCATGATGGGGTGTGTGTGTTTTCTGAAGAGCTGCCCATTCTTTCTTTGAAGAAGTATTTACCCTGAAAATCCTGTTGTCATCCTTTTTATCAGTGACACACAGAATTTGCTGAAGCGTGCAAACCCTCGCAAAAATGTTTAACTGCATGCAGCATTTGCATGCTTTTCCAAACATGAAAGTATTTGTTCATGTTGTTTCCTACATCACAGGCAAATTCTTGAGTCGTGCTTTTTGTAATTCAACTGAAAACTTTATGCTTAGTTTTGAATTCTAAAAAATTTGAAAATGTAGCAGAGCACAAAACACCAAATATAAGCACTGTTCTAGATGTGATTTGTTTTTCTCAGAAAGCTAATATATAAAACTTTATCTGATTATTTACTGGTAATTCATTAATTTATTTCAGAAACTTTTTTGAGATTCAGTTATAATCACAGAATCATCAAATGTTTGGGTTGGAAGGCACCTTTAAGATCATCTAGTTCCAACCCCCCTGCTATAGGCAGGGACACCTCCTTCTAGACCAGGTTGTTCAAAGCCCCATTCAGCCTGGCCTTGAATGCTTCCTGAGAGGGGGCATCCACAACCCAACTGGGCAACCTGTTCCAGTGTCTCACCACTCCCACATTAAAGAATTTCTTCCTGATATCTAGTCTAAATCTACCCTGTTAAGAGTTTAAAGCCATTTCCCGTCATTCTATCGCTACATGCCCTTATAAAAAATCCCACCCCAGCTTTCCTGTAGGCCCCCCTCAGGTACTAGAAGGGGACCTAGTGTTAGATAACTCAAAAAAAAGCAGTTTCTATCTATCTGGTACAGCATGCTCTGTGTTACTTCTTTTCATAAATTTGCTGTTTCTCAATCACTTATTTTTTTGTACAGTGAAGAAGATCTGAAGTTTTGAGAATAATCTTAGTATTCAGTGGTTCAGGTAGATATTGGCAGAAATACAGTTGTTTTATGAGTGTTTTTCCTCTTCTGCTCCTTCTGGTTTGTCTTCCTATTCTCTCTTTAAAGTGAAGTTTTTCATGTAAGTAAGCAGATGGTAGACATACTTCTTTTCATAATTTTTGCTGTTCATTGTGCACAGATGAGACATAGCACATGAAAGTATTATTATTAAGGTAGTAATTTTTTTTTCCAGTCTTCATGTTCTTGATGTACTTTACATTTCAATTAGTTTAGAAGAAATAAAAGCAGATGAAAGTCCCTGAAGGAAAGCAAATTAACAAGATAGGCATGAGGTCAGACAGAAAGTAAATTTGCAGCCTGTAGGCAGTTTAGAGCTGTCATACAGAAACAAATATGAGCATACATGGGTATACTTAAAATATAAAAAGGAACAAATATGAGCATGCATGGGTGCTCAACAAAAATAATAAAAAGAAATCAACCTTGAGGTAAAAAAGTTAAAAATTAAATAAGAGAGGAAAACTTAGGCACAAAATACATTAGAATAAGTTATGTTGTGTGGTGTTTTTCTTACATTGTGTACTTGCTGATCACTAGGCAAAAAGAAGTACTATAAAATAAAAGCTTTTAGCAAACAAACACACCCTTCAAGCTTTTGTTTCAGTTTCAGAGCCACTAAAAAACCTTATTGTTTCTCTTACTTTATGAGCATGTTCAGTGTCTATTACATAGACAGTAAATATTTAATGTAGAAATGACATTAAAAAGCACTCCATTTTTTTACCTCCAGACAGTACATAATGGATTTAAATAAAAAATCATGTTTAATCTAGATACACGCTTTCTTTTTTTTCAGTGTGGTACAGCTTGTAATGAAATATGAAGTTCTTGAAATTTCATCTTCAGGAGGAAATCTTGGTACATATAAATAAATAACAGTAACTAAGAAATTAAGGAGAAGAGTTATATAAAGTGCACTAGGTAGTACATACATGTTCGCCTAAGAAATAAACTTAGAAGTGAATAATATCAGACTTATTGTATAATTTGAAATTCGGTTTACATCCTAAATACTTGAACCATTCTGCATGCAGAAAAAAAATTCAGGTTAGGAAATATGTCTTAATTAAGGATGTTCATTTTCTGTGAAATTGAGAACCATGCATATTCTTCTTTCCTCTTGCAGTTTGCTAGTTAACTTATCTGCAAGTTATAAATCTCAATTGCCATAGTGAAACTAAGAAGATACCACAATATATAGAACACTGTTATGTGCTTTGGTAGGACTTGATTTTGGCAGCTACTGCTTATGTATCGCTGTGCCATATTTTATGAGTGTTTTTTTTGAAAGCTTGCAATTGCCTTGGTATAAGTGTCAACAGTTTATGGGCTGGTTTGGCCTGGTTCCATGACTAATGGGGGGACCCACAGACCCACACCCTGGGAAGGGGGGAAGTGGAAAAGGGGAAAGGATAGGGAGTAGGGCATAAAAACAAAACAGCAGTAACAATCTGAGGATGAAAATTAATTTAGAATATAAGTAAGATATGAGAATGCAAGTTAACACAATATAATAAAATATAATTGAAATTGAAGTTAATCAAATAAAATGAGAGAAAGAGTGTCCAAAAACAGAAGGCCTTACTCTAATGCTGAAGGTGAGACAGGTAGGGAGCACACGCAGCTGAGATGAGCAGAAAGGGAAAAGGGGGACATCTCGTGACCTGTGAACAGTTTTTATCTTTCCCTCTGAACGGAAATGCAAAGTCCTCTGGGGTATGTGCTTCTTCTTCTCTTCTAAGAACCCAGAAATATTGACAATCCACGGAACTGGAAAATTAACTCTTTAACTCCCGTGCGTTATATAATGTTGTGATTTGGAATGCCGATAACAAAAATCATAAAACCATGGCAGAAAGTAATGGTCAAATTCATACATTATAATTAAATCTACCCATGATAATCAGTGATAGGATTTGTAGTTACTGAAGTTATGGTAATACATGATGGATAACAGAATACAAATTGAAAGTCATGTTTATATTCTTTTCATTCACTCAAAATGACAGTTTTTAAATGGATATGACTTAGAAAGCAAAGGAAAAAAAAAAAAAAGTATAAATGAAATCTCCCACTCAAACTGATCCATCCCTATTCCCGTTCTTTTCTTTTCTTTTTTTTTTCTTTATTTTTTTTCTTTGATCGTGATTGCAGTGTAGCTTTTTTTTTTTTTTTTTTTTTTTTTTTTTTTTTTTTTTTTTTTTCCTGCAAGGACCAGAAACATGCTCCAGTGAGTCATTCATTTCCACATTGATCTGGCTTGAAAAATGAAAGTACCAGTAGGTAAACTTAGTAATGGACTTCCTTTTGTTGCTGTAATAATGTGCTACACTGTTCAACTGTGTATCATTTCATAGAATCATAGAATGGCTTGGAGAGAAACTTAAAGACCACCCAGTTCCAACCCCCTTAGCACTTCCTTAAGCAGGGCTGCCACCCACCAACTCAGGCAGCCCTGCACTCCATTCAAACTGGCCTTGAATGCCTCCAGGCATGGGACATTCACAGCTTCTCCAGGTGACCTGTTCCCTTGTCTCACCATTCCCATTTAAAATTTCCCCCTAGTATGTAATTTAGATCTCCTCTCGTTTAGTTAAAATCCATTCCCTCTTGTCCTTTCACTGTCAGGCTGTGTAAAACGTCAGTTTATCTTCTGTTCATAATAATTTTTTAAGCACTGAAAGGCCACAAGGAGTTCTTCCTAGAGCCTTCTCTTCCCCAGGCTGAGCAAGCCCATCTGTCTCATCCTTTTTTTTCTCAGGATAAGTGCTCCAGACATTTGATTCTTAATGGCCCTCCTCTGGATTTCCTCCAGCAGCTCTGCATCTTTCTTTTTCTGGAGATCCTAGGCCTGAAGGTAGTTCTCCAGGTAGGGCCCTCCCTTGTCCTGCTGACCATCCATCTTTTGATCAAGCTCAGGATACAGTTGTCTTTCTGGGCTGCAGGAGAACACTGCTGGCTCATGCTCAGCTTCTCATCCATCAGAATCCCTAAGTTTTTCTCCATAGGGCTGCTCTCAGTTAATTCTTCTCCCAGTCTGTAGACATATCTGGGAGTGCCCTGACCCAAGCTCAACACCTTACACTTGATGTTGTAGAATCCTATTAGGGTCTTGCAGGACAACTTTTCAAGATTGTCTACTCGTCATCAGCAAACTTGCTGAAGTACATTCAATCCACTGTCTGCATTGTTCTTAAAGACGTTGAAGAGCGACAGTCTCAAGATCGACCCCTGGAGGACACCACTTATCACCAGTGTCCATTTGAACATAGACTGTTGACCACAATTTTTTGGCTGCAACCGTCCAACCAACTCTTTATCCACCTAATAGTTTACCCTTCAAATCCATATTTCTCCAGAGATAAGGATGTGGTGTGGGACCATGTCAAAGGCCTTGCACAAATCCAAGTAGATTACTTCAGTTGCCCTTTCTTTGTCCACTAGTGCCATCATTCCGTCATAGAAGACCATCAGATTGGTCAGGACAATCTGCCTTTAGTGAGGACATGCTGGTTGCCTCATCTTATGTATGCCTTAACATAGCTTCCGGGAGGATCTGTTCCATGATCTTCCTCGGCACAGGCAAGAGGCTCACTGATATTTAGTTCCCTGATGTTTGTTTCTTCTTTTCTCAAAAATGGGAGTGATGTTTCCCCTTTTTTGGTCACTGTGGACTTCACATGACAGCCACGACTTTTCACATCTGATGGAGAGTGACTCTGCAACAACATCAACCAGTTCCTTCAGGACCCCGTGAAAATTTCTACCTTTGTTAAAAAAGAAAAAACAAAACAAAACAAAAGCCATATTTTTGAAACTTCTTGAAAAACATAAGTTAGAACTGTTTATGTATTATACCACCATGTACAGTGTAAAACAGGAAGGCTCTATTGACTATTAACTCAAATGGATCTTTTAATTTAAAAAAGCAGATAATTCTAAATAAATTAAAAACAAACAAACAAACAAACAAAAACACCAGGACAAAAATGTCGTTTCTCGTCCAGTTTTAATATGCTGAATTCCAAGTGTACATTTTACCTGCCTAGGAGTAAAACAGTGGCAGAACTAAGAATAGCTATTAAGAGTTCTCCCCAAATATTTATTCATTTAGACTGTCTGCTATGGGACATGTACTAATGTATTTTTAAATCTGTAGACACCAATAGAAAATCTAAAAGAACTTTGAACATATGTTTGGGATTTTAACCAAAATAAGCCAAAGCCTCATTTTGAAAAATCAGGATATAAATAGAAAGTGTTATATCTTTGCGCCCCAGAAGGTGAATTTCCATATCAGAGTATGATCAAATTTATATTCTGTAAAACTTTCTTTCTTAGCTGTTCATCATTTTGAGTGAAGAAGCTGTTTGATTTTAAAAAAGCTTATTTAAATGCTGTGGTGATGAGCATTTCAGAAGATAATGCATGGAATAAAATTTCATTAAAGGAACAATAGTCAGAAAACTCAAGTAGTTGAAATAAACAAAGCTGTGGTACACAGAGTAGAAAAATTCCAGTAATTGTGGAATTATTTTGAAGAGTAAGATCAAGGGCAAGATTTACAAGAAATACAAAACCTTGAGGGAAATTCCTTGGAACATTTTATTACCAGTGTGCAACTGTGAAATGAGTTGTTCTTTCTTCCTGATGCTGATGGCTGGCTACAGGGCAAATTACAAAGAAGGAGAAATATATGAAAAAAAGTGTTTTGCACAAGCTGAATGAGTTGCAGTGCAAATGTTACAGAATTAGTATATCTATACTCCATCCAACATGAAGATCCTGTTATATAAAAATCCCTCACAAATTAAAATATTGGTATTTCTAATAAATGGATCAGAATGTCAGCAAATAGTATAGAATACAAATAATATTTTAAATTAAAATTGATATTAAAGAAAAGGTCTGTTGATATATTTTTATGACATTAATTGCTAACATTCTGTTCTGCTTAGGAAATAAATAAAATGTTCCTATCATTTAGTCCAACATAGTCCAACATTTAAAAAATATTTTATTCCAAAGGACCAGAAAGAGCTCATTATACAAAGTGTAGACATTTCAGCATCTCGGATTGGAACCAGTATTGCCTTTAAAGATGTATGATCTGTAATACCGGTATAATTAACAAATTTTTCTTTCAGGTGTATGCTTCAAAACCTTTGTCCTGATGGTGTTCAGGCATCAATAACTGAAAGTCAGATAGTAAAAATTGAGATATGTAATCTAACCATTGACTGTTCTTTATGTTCATGTGTGATTTCCAGTGCTAAATGAAATGTCACAATCACTTATAATTTATTCCTTTTCTTTTTTTCAGCAGTTCTTAATCTTCATTTTTCACACTCTATTTGTTCTGGCAAAAACTCATGCTACAGCAAAAACTCCTCTACAGCTGTTATAACAGAACATGTGCAAATTATAAATTATATATAAGCCCTATGCATATGATATATATTATGTAGAAATCATTATAACGTGTACTCTTTGAGAAATAATCTATTTCTTTTGCATTTATTTAAGCTGTACTAAATTGTTATGGTACACTACACAGAATTATAAAATTAAGATTTATTCAAGGAATTTTCCAAACTTTAATTTTATCAAACAATATATAGATTCATTTATTTGGATTCTTGAGAGCATTTCTTAGGACCAAGATGGAATTTTGTTATTTAAATAAAACAAGAATAGAGTGAGACTAAGGAATAGAAGGACTCCTGCTAGGAGTCCAGTGGAGGGCCACAAAGATGATAAAGGTCCTGAAGTATCTCCCACATGAGGAAAAGCTGAGTAACCTGGGTCTGTTGTGTCTGGGGAAAAGAAGACTGAGAGAAAATCTGTTGACACCAAACTGAGCAGTGTGGTTGATACAGTAGAAGGAAGGAAGGTTCCAGAGGAATCTTGCAGGAACCTTGATAAACTCAAAAGGTGAGGTTTTTTTTCTGAACTTTATGAGGTTCAACAAAGGATGGTGCAAGGTATTGCACTTGAGTCAAGATAATTGCAGATAGGTATACAAACTAGAGTAGCTCTGCAGAGAATGACATATGGGTTCTGGTTAATGAAAAACTTAACATGAACCAGCAGATGTGCCACTGGTATCCTGGGTTCTGTCAAAGAGGGATGGTCAGCAGGGAGAGGGAGGTGATTGTCCCCCTCATGAGGGCCAAGCTGGAGTACTGCATCCAAGTTGCACTTCCAACACAGAAAAGATGTGGAGCTTTTAGAGAGGGTTCAGAGGAAGACCATGAGGATGATCCAAGGGCTGGAGCACCTTTGATTTGAAGACAAGGAACTAGGCTTGTTCAGCTTGGAAAAGAGAAGGCTGCGAGGAGACTTCATTGCAGTCTTCCAGTATTTAAAGGGAGATTATAAGCATGAGGAAAATGAGGAAAAACTTTTTATATGGGTAGATAATGATAGTACAAGGGAGAATGGTTTTAAACTAAAGGAAGAGAGATTTAAATTAGATGTTGGGGGAAGTTTTTTTACTGAAAATGAGGTGAGGTGCTGGAACTGAGAAAGGCTGTGGATGCGCAGCCTCTGGAGGTGTTTAAAGCCAGGTTTGACTGGGCTCTGAACAATCTGATTTAGTACTTCATCTAGCAGCTGGCAACCTTGCTTGTGGCAGGGGGTTTGGAACTTGGTGATTCCTGAGGTCCCTTCCAACTCAAGTCATTCTATGATTCTGTGTTTGACCTATTCAGATCCTTTCCAACCTCTGAAATTCTGTGATTCTGTGAATAGACTGAGAGTCATAACACAGTAATTTTTCAGTGTGGTGGTTAGCAGGATGGACTCAGAAGCTAGCTCAGTGGCCCAATTTTTCCACTATTGCTGTTGTTGGAATGTTAGTTTATTCAGAAACCTCACAATAATCGTAAAATTTGTTTTCCGCTGTTGAAGGAGTTACTAGTAGTCTATATAAGAGTTTTTTGAGATGTTACTTTGAGGGACAATCATTATACTTTCAAAAGAAAATAAAGTGAGAACATTCACACTGAATTCTGTGATCTTGAAATAGCCAACTTAACATTGGGTGTGTTGTCAGAGGAATTGTTAAGCCAAAATAAAATGACTCTCCTGATGCTAGTCTATCTATTGAATACATAATTTTATCTAAATAGTTAATACAGTGTGAAATCTTTTATGTTTCATATTATTTGCAGAATATTTCCAAATAAAGTAATAGAAAATTATAATTGTTTAATCCCAAAACACAAATACACTGTTTTCATTAGCGTAACTGATAGAAACTGCATTTTTAACATGTCATGATAAACAATTTATTTCAAACACTGGGAAGGAATTTTTTTTCCTTATTAACAAGATTTTTGGGGCGTGCAGTATTCCCCTCAATATGTATGCATGCTTGATCTTGAAAGTTTTGCTCTGTCCTTTCCATAAATTGAATGTTTTTAACCTTGTGTCATGACCATTCTTCAGATCAAGTCTTCAAACTTTGCTACATCACCTGTTATGGTAATTATGGGATTATCTGAATGAGGAACACTTATTTTCTAGAAGAATAGAGTAAACATAAATTCACTTCATTGCTTAGTCTTATTAACACCAAGATTGAGAGAAATCAGTTGAATCACCTTAGTGGATTAAGTCAATAAGCCTAATAAAATAATTTTAAGCACTCAAGATACGGAGAGAACATACATAAATTTAAGTGTATTTAAACATCTGCAGACCATCTCATTCAGAACTAAAGTGACTTTAGAATGCTGTAGTTTATTAGTCAACAGAGTGAGCAGCAACTGTGCAGTTAAACTTTGCATGATAAATATCTCATATTTATCAGCAGAGGTAGTGGTGCTGTTGTGAATGCACAGAGAGCTGTAGGAAATGCATCAAAGCTCTCAGTCTGCTTCGGGTTTCATTCTTCATTGTGCTGCCTGCACAGCTCCGCTATGGGCTCCAACCCACCGAGGCAGATTGTTGTGAGGCTTTAATCCACTCATTTCTGCTTCCTGACAGATAACTATCAATTAGCTATAAATTAAGCTAAAGGTAATTTTTGAATATTCACCCTAGTCTCCTTTAATACTTCTTCTGAGAATATTTCTCTATGTAAGCTTAATCAAAGAATTTCTTTCTGTGGGGTCCCAGATCTTTATAAGTTTCATAGCTTCTGTTTTAAATAAAAATAAAATGTGATTTGACAACTGAACTTGTAGACATAAAATTATGGGTACAGAGCTTTCTATATCAGTGACTCCAGACTGCCTTTCCCTAGCTTAACTTTGGATTTTATTTTATTTTATTTTATTTTATTTTATTTTATTTTATTTATTTCATTTCGTTTCATTTCATTTCATTTTTTATTCATAAGGACCACCTTAGGATGTCAAGGGGAGATGCTTTGATATGAGGTGGCAGAAGTATTGACAGGGGCACAACTTGTTAATTTGGAACTTTATTTCTTCTAAGGAGAGGTACTTCTTTGCTCTCTGTAGTATATTTTAACAGTCTGAAAAATTGCAATATCTTTTCTGTAGGAAAATAAGAAAATTAGTTAATGAGAAATGTAAAGAGATCTGTTATTTCAGGGATTTTTAGAATCGTTATTTTTCAGAACAGAGCTTTCAATACAGGCATCACTCTGTGAAAAATTTGTTCTAGAAAAGATAGGCGTGCAAAAATTGTTTTTGTTTATTTTTATTCCCCATAGCCATCATAGTATAAATACTGACATCATGATAAATGAGCATGCAGTCCATAATCATTTTGTGTATCAGTTCCGTTGAAACATTACATTATAAACATGTAATGATGAAATAAAAGAAGAAAAAGAAGATGCAGACATCTATCTATTTTGTCTATGAACTGTCTTTAGAAAAGTAATTCATCTTCCAAAAATTTTAGACTATATTATTAAGATAGCATAATTATATCAATTTTGCTGTAGTCTATGAAAGATACTACAGCTTAATTACTTAAATTAATGTGCTTTTAGATAAAATTCTTTATGAAGTCATCAAATGTCAATATACTTTTATAATATATATTTTGGTTTACTTCTTTTTCCTGTTTGGGTTGATTCGTGAACCAAGAAAGTGTTTCGGACTCAGCAGTAGCACCTCATTCCCCAGAGAAGTTGTTCCCTGTGAGAGCTTTAATGGAGGTTATCATGGCCATAGAGCCTGGAGTCTATTGACTCCACAATGTAAGAAAAAATGTCTGTCATCTGTGGTCATGGCCACTGCAGGAAAACTAGTATTGTCAGTTAAGTGATTACATCCATATTGTGTGCAAATATTTTTGCATAGTACTTCTCAGTCACATCCATTTATGATTTTCTTACTTTTTAATTTACCTGTCTACACTGTTATTGTTTTCTTCCTGTGGTTGACTGCTCTTTATTACAGTACTTCAGAAATGGGATAAGGTAATTCGATCCTTACTTCTGTTACCTTTAAGGTATGATCCAAACCTTGGAGTTTTCAGTTTTTCTAGACGAATGCTATTTCTTTATATATCAGTTTTCCTCACACATTTTATCCTTTTCATCCTTTTTTGTTTCTATTCTTTGCATTTTTTCTATATCTAAATTTTCTGTAATCTTTCTAAATGATGCTACTAGTCATCACAAAGTAAGACATAAACTTCATGCAATCAGAAGAAAAGCCCCAAACGCTAAAGCTTAATGAGACTTAACCTTATTGGAAATACCTCAATAAAAACTGATGTGTTACCATGATATTTTCAACCTCTGGCTTTTAAGCAAACCTAATCAAAATTCATCCAAAATCTTCTAAAGCAAAGTGCAATGCCTTCTTGACTGCCTGTGCTACCCTGAGGCGTAAACATTTTAACAGAAAATTTATTGTAACTGCAGACATCTACACTGTTAGGTGATACCTGATACTTCCTTGGGAGAAGGCATGTTCACTGCTGGGTTTGCATGTAAGCTATTGTAAATTATATAGGGAACACATATCAGTCATGTTTTAATATATATATATATTTTTCTAATTTAAATGTAGCTACATTAAATCACTAATCATCACTGATTGCTGACTTGTTAACAATTTGTGAGTAATAGAACACACCTATTTTAAATTATTCAATTTGAAAATAAAAAATACCAGGCTATTACCTTAAAATAATTGCTGGATAGAGAGTAAACCTGCTTCTTTTTCTAAGGCAACGTTTAAAGCACTGACAAAAATTGAAATATCTGAAAATTTCTAGTTCCGTTTTTCATGAGCATGTAGGCAAACCGAAACATCTGTAGCAGGATTATTATGAGAGTTTCATTTTTGTTTGGCTGAGGAAAATGTACCAAAACTTTAGACATAAATCAACATGATGATTACGAAAAAAAATGCTTCAGCAAATAGCATGCACTCAGTAGTTGAAAAGAGGGAACGCTATGGGGAGAATTAAAAATATTAATGTTGTGAGCGCTCACAACAGTCTGTTAGGCTTGGGGAGAATATGTTTTTCTATTTAATTATTCTCATGTTAGCACAGAAAGTAAAATCCATGGCATTTCTCATATACTGCAGGATAATCCAAATATCCCTTTAAAGACGAGAAAAACGTGACAAGAAAGAAAAAAAAAATTAACACCGTGTCTTTACTTACAGCTGGTTAGAATCAAACCTCCCGAAATTCTTTAGTTACCAGTTTTGGAATTCGTTATCCCGTCACTACTGTTGGAAAGCATGCATAGCTTTTATAGGTCTACAAATGTTGTGTATAGAGTAAATAAATACCCAAGGAGAATGAAATTGGCTCAGAAGTATAAAGGAGAAAGATTTCTCCTTGCCTTCTCAGTCAGTTTGCAGAATGTGTGGCACAAGCATTAGTGCTCAACTGCTAATCTGCCTCAAGGCGCTTCTGGCTCATTTTGGTCCAGACTGGAAAGCAGATTTCAAGACAAATAGCAGAGAAAAATACACAGCTTTACCCACTTAAAAATAATAGTTCTGGCAGCTAGCATACTCTACAGAAAAGAAACTTGGACTTTGGAACAGATTTTGCATGCAGGATGCACTCTTATCTTTCCCCGGATTTTGTAGCTGGTTTGACAAAAGTGTGAGCTGTACATGGGTGGCAGTTGCAGAGGGAATCTTGCAGTTCCCTCAGTGTGGCCATGCTGATCTGGTGGCAGCAAGTTCAGGCTGCTGCGAGTCACCTGGGCTGGCAACAGAACCAGGAGCAGGTATAAGGAGAAGACAGTGTCTCTGTTCTCTTAGTAGGAGCCTCCTGTCTTGAGTAGTGCGTTACAAGACAGTGCATCTGTATCCTCACTGAGCATACTTAATAATGATGATGTTAGATTGATTGGCTATTGACACAGTTAGTAATAAAATATTGCTGATTGAATCATAGAATCATAGAATCACAAGGTTGGAAACGACCTATAAGATCATCTAGTCCAACCGTCTTCAGCTTGCTACCACAAGCTACTAAACCATATCTCGCAGCTCCTCGCCCAGACGCCTCCTGAACACTGCCAGAGATGGCGACTCCACCACCTCCCTTGACAGGCCATTCCAGTGCCTGACCACTCTGAGAGAAAAAGTTCTTCCTTAAGTCTAACCTAAACCTCTTCTGGTACAACTTGCAGCCATTTCCCTGAGTCCTGTTCGTTGCCTGGGAGAAGAGGCCAAACTCCTCTTCACCACAACCTCCCTTCAGGAAGTTGTAGAGTGCTATGAGGTCTCCCCTGACCATCCTCTTCTCCAGACTAAACAATCCCAGCTCCTCAGCCACTCCTCATAAGACTTGTGCTCCAGACCCTCACCAGTTTTGTTGCCCTTCTCTGGACACGCTCCAGGGCCTCAATGTCTTTCCTGTAGTGAGGGGCCCAAAACTGAACACAGTACTCGAGGTGCGGCCTCACCAGAGCTGAGTACAGGAGGATGATCACCTCCCTGCTCCTGCTGGCCACACTATTTCTAATGCAGGCCAGGATGCCGTTGGCCCTTTTGGCCACCTGGGCACACTGTCAGCTCATGTTCAGCCGAGCATCAACCAATACCCCCAGGTCCCTTTCCTCCTCACAATCATCCAGCCACTCGTCCCCAAGTCTATAGCTCTGCATGGGGTTGTTGTGGCCAAAATGCAGGACCCGGCACTTGGCCTAGTTGAACCTCATTCCATTCACCCCAGCCCAGCGATCCAGCTTATCTAAGACCCTCTGAAGGGCCTCTCTACCCTCAGGCAGATCAACACCACCTCCAAACTTGGTGTCATCTGCAAACTTACTGAGGGTACACTCAATTCCCTCGTCTAGGTCATCAATAAAGATATTAAACAAGATAGGCCCCAGTACCGACCCCTGGGGGACACCACTTGAAACAGGTCACCAGCTGGACTTCACTCCATTAACCACCACCCGTTGAGCACGGCCCTCCAGCCAGTTTCTTACCCAAAAGAGTGTGTACATGTCCAGGCCACGGGCAGCCAGTTTCCCCAGAAGAAGCCTGTGAGAGACCATGTCAAAGGCTTTGGTGAAGTCCAGGTAGACTACATCAACAGCCTTTCCCTCATCTACCAGTCTGGTCACCCAGTCATAGAAGGAGATGAGGTTGGTCAAGCACAACCTGCCTTTCATGAACCCATGCTGGCTGGGCCTGATCCCCTGGACACCACACACATGCTGTGTGAATGTCAGATGTTGAAGTCTGATTAGAAACTGGTAGGAACATCACTGAAAATATTGACTACTTGTTGTAATTTTAAGCACCTGAATTTAGAAGTTACTTCTGATTTTTCATCTGTGCTTCTATTTCTCTTCTCTAGAACAGGATAATACAGGATAATAACGTACTGTGGTCTCATAGTGGTGCAGAAATTGATTTATTGATAACTATGAAAAGTCAAAGAATCTAATGAGATGTTGGTGTCTGTTTTCAGACAATGATTAGAAGGATCTAACAGTGAGGATGAATGAGAGTGTTAAGTAATTCTTATTAAATAAGCACTGTTCATTTTATATCTGAATGCAGCAGGGGTTCTATGGAAAAATACATTATTACCATGTCAATAAAGATGTATATGCAGAAGGATTTGAATGTTTAAGCAAGAATCAGTTTTGCAGTACTGCGAATGTTCTTTGAGAACAGTTATTTTATTTCTAGTAAATATAGGTTTATTCATGATTTGTGCCCAGTAGAAGAAAAATTGATTTCGTCACAATACACAACTAAACAGATGTATTTGTAACGGAGGGAACTGCTAATACCCGACTTATAAATCCTGGTTCCATTGACATCCACATGAAACTTGCATTATGTTACTAGTATCAGGATTTCACTCCACATAATTCATTTTCTTATTACTTTTACAGTGTGAAAACACAGAGACCAGGATTACATTTTATATTTTAAGTAAATAAGACTGCATGTTGGATAATTTAGATAAAAATTGATTTTTTTTTTTTAATTTAATGTTTCCACTTTTAATAATTTCTAATTCCATTAAGAGCCACTGCTATTGCTATCTGTATTTCTGTATTTCTTTAGAATATAGATAGGGAGTTTTTGTTTGTTTGTTTGTTTGTTTCCTGAATAACCTACATCGTAAAACATGCAGGAAGCTAAAATCAAATTGAATTTTCAACAGTTTGACTTATGTGTATATTTTAAAAATAAATTTATATAATATACATTTTAAAACTGAATCAGGGAATCTGGATTTCTTTCTTTTTTTGATAATGCTCATTTCACTTTTATGCTTTGGCTATTTACTTTCCAGTAGCCTAATCTGATATGACTTCTTATCATCTTACTTATTGCCAGTCTGGTCAGCATCTTGCTCACACACTCTGAAATCCATGTTTCACATGACTTTGTTTTCTTCACTAAGTTTCTTTGAAGGCTTAGGGCTGAAAAGTGAATGTAAATACTAGGTGAAATTGAAACTGTTTGAATCATTACCTTTACCTGTCTATTCCCCCCCACCCCCCCTCCACCCTGCATGAAAGTGTTGCAGACTTCTTATTTTCTTTCATTAACTGCTAGCCTCTCTTTCCCTTCTTCCATGGATACAGTTGCTGGGTCTTTTACTTCATGCTCCTCTGTCTTGTGTCTTCCTCTTCCAGCTTACCTTCCTCTTATTTTTTTCATTAGAATTTATCTTTGTATTCTTCTCTTGTAATGTCACATGTCCTAATTTCCTTGTTGGAAAAGGAAGCATAATTGACCTGACTTATCTCTTCAGTGTCTGTACCATCCCTTCTGTAATTTTCATTTTTCAAATTCATGGAATATTGTTTTTCATGGATGCTTGGAGCTCCTCTCTCATCCTTTTCCAGTCCTTCTCTAGTCCATCTTCTATTCTTGGTAATTCACTAAGATGACCTCAGCAGATAGAAGTACCTCCAGTCTCATCATTTCTGTAACCTCAGCACGCTTGACCAAGATTCTTTACTTGGAACTTGTTCTTTGTCTTCCTCATGTTTTCATGTTTTTCCCCTTCTCTAGTCACTCTTCCAGTATGTCCTCATTCTAGTGTATTGGTGATGAATAAAGTCTTATGAATTACTATTAAAAATATTTTTAAGATGAAATACATATATGGTTAGAAATCAGATTAGAGACATATTGTTGAGTTTCTTGTTTCAAAAATTGATAACAAGTTCAGATTAGAAAAATGAGCATTTAGGAAGTTTAGTCTCTCATTTATATTAGGGTGCCTGAGGTTTTGAATTACAGGAGATTACGAGCTTTGTAAGGTTCTTTTTTAATGTTCTGTGCAAGCATCAATATTTTCCTGAAAATTCTCCTTTCAAATTAAAAAAAAAATCTCTGGAAAAAATTTCCTGTAACTGAAACATTTTATCCCAGACTTCGTTTGGACTTCATGGTCCTCATGGATCTCTTGCAATTTGGGATATTTTATGATTCTATGATCTGATTGTTTCACCTGTTATGTAACTGGACATTATTTATAGTAGCTCAGAGGAACTTTAAAAAAGTGTTTCTACAGTGACACTTTAATATTACCGTGGGTTTTGTTTGCTTTTTTTTCAATCTAATAACAAGGATCAGACTGTTTACCATAGGCTTTCCAATAAGATAGGATTGCTTGATGCCTTCCCACAGGTGTGCTTTGCTCTGTGAAGATAACATGAACAAGCCTTTGCTGTATACTGTTTTAAGCTTTTTACAAAGACTAACGTAGTTTTCTATTAGTCTAGAAATGTTTTTTCTCCTCTGAGTCGATCTATGTTCTTATGCTTTGTCTTGTCCAGGAGCACTTTCCTAATAAAATCTTATGTGCTTATGTAACTTTCCTGCATGGCAAATTGAGGAATGTATGTTTGTTAAATAACTGCCTTGCTTTTTTGAGCTTTACCTTCATTATGTATGTTTTTAGGAAAGGATCTTGTTACAAGATGCAGGTGACAAGGTAGTTGCATAACATTTTGCGGTTGACTTGGACATGAACACAATTTCATCTCAGGAACTTGCATTTATAAAGCCCAAAAGCAATCAAACATATTTAATGAAATTGCATTCCATAACTTTTGCTTACAGGACAGGCTGATGTACTAAATCAACAAGGCATTTAGATAGAACAGCTAAAGTAAAAGGACTTTGGTATGAGTTACAAGAATGAAACTCTTTTGAATAGAGCTCCTCTGTATGTTTGAAAAGAAAATTATAACTTTTATTGCTCTGTCATTTGAACTTTTGAAATCACAGTATTCATAATTAGTATTAAGAAAAAAAAAAAGTAAGAAAAGGAAAAAAAAAAAAGAGAATAGTCTGTATTAGAAAAGTAGACTCTAGGTTTTGATTTGTTAGACTTGGGAACATCTTTTGTTGACCCACTTGCATTTCATGTATGTCTTATGCAATCAAAATGATGATTTCCTACCTCTCTCCTCAGAACGAGCTTCTTCTGTGGCATATTTTTTCTCTGTGCATAAAGGCATGCACAACCATACAGACACATCTATAAAAATATACTGTTCAAAATACTGTCATATCAACTTCACCCTAGCTTTTGTTTATTAATTGTACTTCAGCTTGACTCATATATGTTATTTTATAAGTAATAAATATTTTGCTCTAGGTAAAAACACTTTTAAATGATAGTTAGAAATTATTTAAACTTTCTACTTGACCTCATAAGAAGAGTGACTTTAAGAAAAGGTTCATTTCATAGCTTTATGGCTTCCCCTTTCAGAATAATTGGCTGTAGATAATGTATTCTGGGATGAAGATGTGCATTAAGTACTTGTGAAACAGAGTCTGTTAATACAATTTCTGATCGTTGATAATCAGTGTGTGCATCTTTGTGTGAACCTTTTCCTTCTTAAAGTTTCTTGCTACCATAAAATAATCATACTCTGCTTATTTGCCAAGATGGCTGATGATACAGAGCTGCATCAGGATGTCAGTGACTCCTTCTCTTCTCATTAATATAATTGGAACTACACTACATCTGATACTCTCAAGACAAAAAGTAGACATGCTGAAAAATACATAAGCTATTTAAGAACCTGTCTCTAATGGTGAGAATGTACAATATTTTTCAAATAAGATTAAACATTTACTTAATTTTGCATTTCTCATGTTTTTTCTCCTTTCCCTTCCCTTTATATTCACTTTCCAATCTAACTTGTTTTCTGAGCCTAAAGGGTTTAGCAGAGAGAAGACAAGAATGAAATCGCCAACTCTTCTTCCTAGTATGTTCTTTCTCTTCATAGTATTTTTCTCAAATAGGATCATTAGATAACCAGACAATTTAGAGTGTTTGACAAATGATGGATGTTGCCACGATCAAATAATTGGCCGTTGCCAACAAATCAGAAATCTAACATAGGGACCTCTGAAGTGAAAGTGTTAGGTTTTAGAGTTTCTTTATTGAACATGTGACATGATGATTCCTCTGAAAATCAAAGGAGTTCTGCAGTGTATATTCATGTACAGAAACTATGTTTTGTATAAATACAAAACATGAAGGCTTCTCCAAAAGTAATGCCTCCTATTTTATTATATTAACCCACATTGCCAGAGGCAGATGTTGGTGGTATGGCAGTAGAGGTTGAACCTTCCCACCAATATTCCATTACATTTTGTTGCTGTGGGGGGACAGTCTGACAATTTGGCATCTCACATGGAAGTGCACATGAAGCAAAGGAGAATAATTGAATTCCTCCATGAAGAAAAAATTGCATCTGTTGACATCCATTGATGCTTGCTGAATGTTGATGGAGATCAGACAGTGGATGTGAGCACAGTAAAGTGCTGGGTGGTGCATTTCAGCACAAGTGATAGTGACATGAAAGACAAGCCACATTCTGGAAGGCTGTTGCACAGGTGCCACACATTGAGAGTGTCTTGATAAGCTCATCTGCGCAAATTGGTGAATTACAACCGGGGAACTGCATATGGAGCTGAATATGAGCTTCAATGTGTTGGAAACAGCAGTGACAATGCTGGAGCAGTGCACAAGTTCTGCCAGATGGGTCCCACAAATGGGGGTCCCGCACAGGAACAGAAAGAACACCATATGCAAGTGTCTCAGGACTTACTGAACCAATAGGAGACTGAAGGGGGCAGTTTCCAGGGTTGCATCATTACTGATGAGGAGATGTGTTGTCACCACTAAGAGATGGAGTCAAAATGGCAGTCCATGGAGTGAAAACATGTGAATTCCCCATCGTAGAAAAAGTTCAAGATGCAGCCCTCACCAGTTTAAGGGATATATACTGTCCTCTGGGCTAGGATGTAGATGATCCTTCAGGATTTCCTGAAACCCAGACAAACCATCAACTCAGACTGCTACATTGTGATGTAGACTAGTTGAAGACTCCACCTTCCAAAGTCAGACAAGGGAAGAAGAGAATCTTTGTTTTACAACATGATAGTGCTAAGCTATACAAGTTTGAAGACTGTGGAGCACATTGCCAGTCTTGGCTGGACTCATCTACCATAGCCACTGTCTAGTCCATAGTTGGTGCCTCCTGATTTTTGTCTACTTTGGCTCATAAAAGATTGACTAAATGGGCAATCGCACTGTTGTACTCATATCAGCTGTGAAACAGTGGGTCACCTTCTCTGGTGCAGATTTTTACAAGCGTGGCATGCTTCACGTTCATCACAGGTGAAAGTGCATAGCTCATGGTGGTGACTGTTGAAAAACTGTTTTGTAGCTGAAATTTGCTGTATCTAGTGTTGTTATTGTGCTCTTTGTTTTTGTTGTTTCCATGGAAATAAGTAGGAGGTGTTATTTATGGTGTGATACACATAAATTGTATCCAGAAAATATCTGTCATATATGCAGAATCCTTATGCATTTTACTATTAGAACGGTAACATCTTCTGTAGTGTCACATTTCAAATCTCTTGATATGTATCAGTTACAATTTTTATCTATGTATTTATTTTTTTACTTTTGAATAAAAGTTAATTTTGATGATGCTCTGTTGAACATTAGGAAGCAGAGAAAGCCTCTGGATGCAAAGTAGGAGTCCCGGGAGCCCTAAACCTCCAGCTGAGTTTGCAGCAATTCCAGATTCTCTCATTAGAGAGCCCTGAATCTTGTAAGCCCTAGGCTTTAGAATACTTCATTTTTTAGGGTTCTTGGAAAGCTTCAGCACCTTCTCTTGTTGAGATTTTCTGCTGTTTTTGCCACAAGGGAGAGTCTGAAAAGAATGACTTGAAAGTTATCTCAGTAGGAAAATGCTGGAAACTGCAGGACTAGGGAACTGTGCTGGGGGGTATAATAAAGTGTAAAACCAGAGTTATTTTCATACAGCATTTCCTGTCCACTTAATTGACTGAGGAAAAATTGTCAAACTGCTAGAGAGTTCAAGGGGTCTTAGGTCAATTGGGCCTCAAGGTACCATTTCTATCAAACAGTAGCAGATGGAGGGTAACTGTTTTGGAAGCCTGCCAAAAATATAATGGGGATGATAGGAAGGGACCTATTGTGAGAAAATGTCCTTTTAGCTGCCAAACATCACAAAAATTGTAATAAGCAATACTGCTTTAGAAAAAGAAATGAAATTGTTATTTTGATATTAGAGAAAAAGTACTAACTCTGTTCACATCATCTCTTTAAAAAATACTTACTTGAATTTGTGAAGAAATAAAATGCAATGCAACGATATCGGTGACTTTCTGTAGCTATATCAAACAATTTTTTAATGAATGATTCCTAAACAGGTTGGATAATTCCCTCATAGTCCCAAAAAGCTAGTATTTTTTAGTCTGTTAAAAAAAAAAAAAAATAATAATAATAATAATCAAATGATTAAACAATTGCTGTCTATGTCAAGCCTCGTGGGGGAGTAAATGTTACTTCTACTTTCCTTACTGTATGACCTTGATCTGCCTGTTGAAAGATATAGTAGTGTAGATATAATGTAGTATTTATCTTCATTGTGTAGATTTTTAAAATAGAAAAGTACATAATATGTCTGTGGCAAGGAGACATGAAGTGAAATATTGAAATAATGAGCTGTATTAAGCTTGATGAACCTTATACCTTATATATCTTAATAAAAAAAAACAATGGTGGGTTTTACTTTATAAGTTTAGATTGATATTAGTGAAGCAGGAACACAGGAACAAATTTGCATATCATTGATAAAGCTCTCAAAGGGAGATTCTTGTAAACAACACAGTAAAGTAGAAGTTTGGAATATGATTATTATTTTCTACACTTCATCAGTCTTTTGGACAGTAAACATTTCACCCAATTAAGACACCACCCTGGGGATAAGCTTGACCCTTGTAAGTGTGAGAAAGTGAAGATGCCATGAATAGCAGCAGCAAACATGATGGTGACTTTCTAAGTGTTCTTTTCCTCTTTTATGTGGTCATTGAACTGCAGGAAAATTAAGTTTAAATATTTTCCCCTAAGCAAAATTTTCTATCAGCTAATGTTATTGAAATTTCTATATAATTTACATCATCCTTTGACATATCTTAATAGAATAGACTTCTCTTAATAGAATAAGTAATTAGTAAAATGTTGTTCTTGTTGTTGTTTTCCTTTGTTTTGTTTTTAACCTGTTTTTTTTTTTCTACTTCTGTTTTTGTCCAATTCTGAATTGCTCATTCAAAGTAAATCCTTTGCTTAAAAACACAAACATTCTAATTAATAATATAATAGTAAGAACAGGTTAGATATATGTCTTCTTAATATGATTAATAATAGAGAAGTTTAACTACAAGAGAGTGGGGAATACCAGAATACCATGTGCTAAACAATATTTTTTTAAAACCTTATCCCTATGCTTTCTGTTCATAGGCAAATCCCTACATGGAAACTTTCTTCTAAAGTACTTTCGTATTTTTTTGTACCCCCTGCATTAAATTTGCACACCAAAAACTGCAAAAGGCCACTGAACATTAGCCCATTCAGTTCTGTTTGCAGTGACTAACTGAAGGGCTTCCAACATTAATTTAATGTCCTTCCTTTAACTGTACATTTTTTCCACGTCTGTTTTTCTAAACTTTTCAGTTAGGGAGAGAATAACTCTTAAGTCTTCTATCAATGTCTTTAAGTTGAGTTTTGTAGTAATTTCTTTACTACTGTTGCTTCTGCTGAAAGTCATTCCTGATTTCTCTGTTATTTGATCATTAAAGTTCAGTCACCAAATAAGAAATCTTCTGTTTTGTTTTTTTTTTTTGTTTTATATATTTATATTTATATATCTATATTTATATTTATATATTATTTTAATTAGTTAAAATTTTACTTATTAATACCATGAATCCTGACTCCTAGAAGCAAATGCATATTCTTTACCATTTTTATCTACCATTATTAATTTCTTACAGTGTTTTGGGGATAGCAAGTTGATTGGCTGGACAGATACTTTACTTCTGTTTTCTTTGTTTTCAATACATAAAGCCTTTTCTCTCTCTCTCTCTCTTTTTTTTTTTTTTTCCTCCTTCAATTTACTGCAGGAGTAGGTAGGAGAAAACAACAGAATAAATAATCCTAAACAGTATCCTAAGGACATTGCAACTATGTCAAAGCCCATCTGGCTTCTAAACTTCTTTAGTTCTTGCTGTCACAGAGAAAAGAAATGAAGAGGAATATTTGTTTGAGCAATTTGTGGTCTTGTTTATCAGGGAAGAGCAAAAATGTGGAATTAGATAGGAAATAATATCATTTCCATGAAAAAGTAAAAAGAACTCTGCAAGAAGAAGTCTTCCACTTACATGCATATTTAACAGTATTCTGTGGAGGCCACAGAAGCTGCTTTTCTCTGGATTGTGATACAGTTTGATAGTGAACATTTTAGTAAAACAAAATTCATTATTTATATGAGGTACATTTCACAAATATTAATACCGAATTACTCTTCAATACCTAATAAATTCACTTCAAAGAGAATCTTTTGCAGCCCTGTTAAGTAAAAGAAAAGCTGAGATTCTCAGTGAGAAGAGGTGATGACAGCCTCTTTTTTCGCATTATAACTATTTCCCAAAAATCTATTAATCAGTTCTGTCAGTTATTAACACAAGTAAGCAAGATGCCCTCTGAATGTCTATCAGGTTGACTGGCCTAATCTGGCCCAGTAAATTCAATGAGTATTTTGCTAAGCTTAATTAAAATTCAGCCCTGCATTTTAGCAAGCCGCAGTGGTTTGGCAGACCTTCAAAGGGCTATACTGCAGCACAACAATAAAAGTGATAAAGGCACACAATGACAATAAATATAATGCAAATGTTCCCATTATTCACAAATCATTTAGGAAGTTGCTCCTCTAAGTATTTTTACTTTTCTGTGGTGATAACATTCAAATCTGTGGATTTTTTATTTTCAGTCTCTATATGTTATTCTTAACAACCTACGATTTCGTGTTTCTAACAAATTGAAATCATTCTAAGAATTCAATACAATATAGTGTACATTATTCATTTGTTCTTCAAAGTTTACAAATGGCAAAAAGCGACTTCTGCTTTGCAGTGACAGTGTCCTGAGAATCTTATCGGGTAATGCATCAGCTCAGCTCATTAATCCTTCAGGTCTCTTAATCTACTGTTCTTGACTGTATAACCAGTTCTAGATTTCTCCTAGCATTATGTAAATTACAGTTCTTTGCCACTAGGCATGAAATTGAGCCTTCCCTACAGTTACATTTGATTTCTGTACTAGAATGTTACGTCTTTGAAAATACTTGCTTTCTTTTATTAAAAAATCCTCACATGTCCTAAATGTCTTCCTTATTTGTCATCACCTAGAAAAAAAATGTTATTTAAACCATATTATTTCTTCAGAAATAGTGCTTTTCTTTGAAGAATAATTTGTTAAAATCACATTGAATATATAGGGCACATACCAGAAATCACTTGGAGCAAACTCTCATGTTTTGTACTTCATTATTTGTGTCCCATTGGTTTTGTAATACAATGCATGCTACATCTGTTTTAGTTTTCTGTTTGCTTTCTTAGTAAACACTACTACCAACAATCAGTTTGAGGAAAATATTTTTTGTTTTGTTTTGTTTTGCCTTCAAAGTGGGAACTCATGGAACAGCTATGCCATTCCTTATTTCATGGAACAAAGTAAACTGACAGTCATGGGACAGATTTTTATATCTGAAAGAATGAATTTCTGCTTAACAACACATTTCTCTACAGAGATGCAGTCAGAATCAAAGATATTTTGCAAGATAAATACAAATCAATACATACGTAATAAAGGAAGTGTATGTAGTAGTAGAAAACAGTATAAAGATTTATATATATATAAAGCTCTTCATAAGAAGGTTAATATTACTGATTTAAATTTAAAATTCCTTGAGTGATGAGATTTAAGAGGTGGTTCAGTACAATAATGAAACGATGTCAGATAGGTCATCTTGTATTCTATTATTCTGTTTTCTGCAAATCTAATGTGGACTTTGTTAAATGAAAATATTTGCTTTTCTTGAACAGATTTGCAGAATACATACAGAATAGGTGACTGTTCAGCATTCAGTCAGTGGCCTTTTCTCTCTACTCTGTTCAGACTTACTGTTGTGTAGTCTTAGTAATGCTTCCAAAACAGTTTTAAAATGTTAGGAGATTTCTATGTACTGGTAAAAAGAATAAAGTAGGATGATGAAGCTTACAGATTTGGTTTTTGTTTATTTAGTTTTGAAGTGTAGAAAATGATCTTCCTAAAAGAGGGAAATGAGTAAGTGTCCCATCAGTTAAAAGATTATGAATACTGTCTAACAATGTTGTGAAATTAGTCAATGAATAATAGTGACAAGATATTTGATTCAGATTTTAAACTATCATCTATCATTCAATATCATATTACCACGTGGCATCTAAAATGCAGTTGTTAGCTTTATAAACTAAGATTCTTCCCAACTGTTTTTCCTAAGCTGCCTTTTGATAACGTGTAAAATTAATCACTAGTGGTAAAGGTATTGCCTAGTTGCAAGTATTTTCCTGTAGGAAGTGAAGATTCGAAAAGGGTCAGACTTTAAAAATAGATTTCACTTCATTTCTCTTTCCACCTTGAGAATGATGTGAATTAACTGTGGCTATGTTGTTACATATTTAAAATTGACTATGGTAAACTGGAAAATTTCACAAGTTTTTGTAACTATTTTTATTGTGTTTATTTCAAAAAAGTTTATTGTGGAATTAATGTAGATCTAAAATAACCTATAATTTCTTGTTTCCCTTAACACTGAAATGATACCAGATTAGTTGTCCCTGGTCATTCAGTAGCAAAAGCACAGCCCAAGTTGTTCCCACAGTACTTGTACGTAATGTAGGATAGTCAGAAACAGTTAATGTGTGGTGAGTTAACGTGTAGTCGGAGACGTGGATATATATTCCTTATAAGGGCACAATTTATATTGTAGGAATTTTATTGCAACAATTGTTATTGTATGCAATTTTTACGGTTATATTTTCTAATAAAATATTATGCCTTTATTCTTGTATTATTTATTAATATGAAATTACATGTTATAATTATGGTTAAAATAGAGATGGAAAGCACAGCAATAGAGAAAAAACAGGTAAAGATCATGGGTGAAACAATAACTAAGTACTTCAAGCGCTTGGTGTATTTCAAAATCTGCTTGTGAACACTGTCCACAATAGTGTCAGGAAGTTTTATGTGGACTTTACTAAACTGTACATCCTGTCCTGAAATTTTGCTGTATATATATATGTTTATGCTATCTGATTACAAAAATATGCTTGCATAATGTTTCTTTCACAGTGCAAGTCTCTGTGCATATCAGACTTTAGTCTACCTTCAGATACAATTCTTATTATTTATTAAGCTAGTTTATTCATTCAACTGCATTACTTCAAAAGGTGGCATTTGACTAAAGTGTATTTTAATATAGATTTAGTAGCTGTAAGCCTCAAAAATCAATGTACTGTTGTAGGGAAAATGGTAGCTTATTGCACTCAAATATGTACAACTTGAATACTTAATTATGCCAGTATCATAATAATGATAATTTTAATTCTGGTACACATCATCTTCATGTTTTGGATTCTGGAGGACGGGAAAGCTGTTGTATCACTTGCATTTACTTCATCTGGTACTATGACAAGTAGCATAACAACACTATGGTTGAAATAGCTTTGAATGGCAAAGATATACATTTTCTTCATTTTCTTTTGTTTGGTACTGAATCAGTCAATCATAGAATCAATCATAAATTGCTCAGGTTGGAAAAGAACTTAAAGATCATTGAGTCCAACCACAACGTAACCATACTACCCTGATTCTAACAAGCCTCTGCTAAATCATGTCCCTGAGCACCACATCCAAACGGTTTTTAAACACATCCAGGGATGGTGACTCAACCACCTCCCTGGAGAGCCTTTTTCATTGCTTTATCACCCTTTTTGTAAAGAAATGCTTCCTGATATCCAATCTAAACCTTCCCTGGCGCAACTTGTGGCCACTTGCCCTGAATACTGGTCTGTGTATAGCTCATTCACTTCTTTGTGTTGTTTTTCCTTTAGAATTAGAAATTACATTTTTTGAGAAGGCAAAAGGGAAGAAAATTATTTCACTTTTACTTCATTTTGACTTAAAAATTCACAACTTTGCTGAAACACATGAACGTGTGCAGAAACTTAATTTATATTATAACCTTGGAAACCAAGAATATGGCAAACTGACAACAGTCATTCATTTGCGCCTGTGCCTTCTATTTAATGCTAGCATCTCATGCTTGTACAATTAGAGAGAAATGCCTGAGAAATAATTTATTTCTGTAGTTACCACAGTTCTTTTCCAAACCAGTCTCTTTTCTCTAATCCTATGATTTTCTCTAGATTCATGCATTTGGGTAAAATACATTGCTATGAGATTCTTTTTGGTCTGTGGCCCTGTATGGTGGGCAGCAAGAGAGACACAAACAGGAAAAAAAAGAATTTGTCTTCTTATTTTGTTGATCACATAATCTATGTTGTTAATGTTTTGAAAAATCTTCTGGCTGATTGAAGTAGATTTTGGTATGTGCGATTTAAATAATGCTGACTGTGACATTTACAGATAGAAAATTATCTGAAAACAATATTTAAATGTTTATTTCCCAGCAGTTGCACAAACTGGTATGCTGGCATGTGTCCTAATACTAATTTATTTCTGAAGTTATTATTTTCTTTTCCAGAATCTCTTTCAACTTTCAGTTTAAGTCATAAGTCTTTCAGTATTAGTCATGAGGAAAATACACTGGAAGGAGACAAGCAATGTTGCTGTTTTCATGTCTTATCCAGCAGATACTTTATGTGACTATTAGATTATATGATGAGATCCATGGATTGATATTTTTCAGGAGTATTAATGCTACTACTCAGTGTAAATTTTGCATGTCTCCTCATTATAGCATCGTGAGGTTCTACTTGGGCTCACTCGTGTCTCCCAAATCTTAAAATCATAAACAATTGTCGTATCATAGTACATTTCATTAAATTCTTAATATTATTAGTATAATTATGTTTATATAATTACAGAATAGCTATTTAAATTCTTAGTTATACGAGTTGTTCAGTTGTAGCTTCCTGATTTAGCTAACTTACATACAATAAAACATGTACCAGGAATATACATGTTAGATATTTAACTGCATCAAATTAACTACCTTCACTAAAAGTGTTATCAGGAATTCATTTAATGTTGTAACTTTGCTGTGAATTAAAAAATCATATGAACAAGCATTCCTTTATTTACATGTTATGCTTCAGTTTTTGCTGAGGGAGGTTTGTGGAAATCTCTTTCATCCCCTTTACCTTCAAAGATTCACTTAACATTCTGTTCAGACAGAGTTTTAATTACCACTTTATAGTTTGCAAAGATGGTATGCAGCTGTAAAATACTGCAGTTTATTGCAGGAAGAGTAATATTTATCTGAACAGATTAATTACTTCTACTGTAAAGAATGGGCCTATTTTACTTTATCAGCAACTAAGGGGAAGGTTAATGGCCATGATGCATCATTTATGTTGTATAAGAAACATGGAGTGTTCTGTACTGTAAAGATTTACAGTGTGGAAGTCAAATCTTGCAGTATCCAGGCACCTTTAACAGAATACTTTAAACTTGGGAATTGACTTCAAAGCACCTAAATTAGGTTAAAACAGCATTAAGACTCAAAAAGAAAATCACAGTCTTCTAATGAATGCATGCTTTTATGCTTTGCCTCAGTTTTTTTAATACACTAAATAAGTAAATAATAGAAGTAACCTAGATTTTTCAGTATTTAGTGTATTTCTGTCTATAATGCATCAGGAATCATGAATAGTCATATGGACAATTTATTTTATTTTATTTTATTTTATTTTATTTTATTTTATTTTATTTTATTTTATTTTATTTTATTTTTTGAGAATGAATGAATCAGTGTCTTCAGAAGGAACATCATCATCCTTTAGCATATTATTGTGAAGTCCAGTTTGTTCAGTGAGAAGGCCATATTGCAGCTTAGAACAACAAAAGTACAGTGCTAAATTTTAACTGAAGCGTCAGAAATGTTGGAATACTGTTGTTTCCATAAGACATAATGTGATATCATTTGGTACAAGAATAATTAGTGTTGCATCCCGTAAGGATTCTGCATTCTTGAATGATAGTAATATTGCACTTACTGTTGTTAGAACACAATGCAGAGGTGTGTTTTAGAGAATTGTGCCACACATTGCAAAGAAATGGATGAGTATTTTGAAGTAGGATCCTAAAAGTGTATTGAAATGACAACGTAGAACTGTCCAAAATCTATGTGCTTATTAGAATTCTCCAATAAGACATAAACATGTCAGGTTTTTCTGTAGTTCCATTTTTTTTCCAGAATCAAAATAACTCGTTTAAGTGTCTTGAGATTTCTTCCATTTGACTCAGCTTACAAGTCGAATTTATTTGGTTTACCAAGATGATTTCTGTCTTTACGTTGTACTTTTCAAACAACAGATATTCCTCATAGTTTCAGAGCTTCAGATTGAGCATTTTTGTGACAGGAGTGAAATAAGTTTTTTTCTAGCAAGTATTTCTGTTGTTGTTGGTTTGATGTTTTGTACTGTACTAAATGGTTGTGGTTTCACCTGGCAACAGCTCAGCACCGTGTGGCTGTTTGCTCGCTTCCCCCAGGTGGTATGAGGAAGAGAACTGGAAACAAAATGAAACTCATATGTTGAGATAAGAACTATTTGATAAAAAAGAAAAGGAAAATGGAAACAAAAATACAATAACTCTCTATATGTATATAAACAAATATATCCACAAAGCAATTACTCACCAACTCAACAATTACACCAGTGTCATGCCAACTCACCATGGATTTATGGCTTCCGCATGATGTCACATCATACGAAACAGCCCTAATTCAGACATTGTCCTGGCCCTGCCCTGCTCCCTGCTCAACGTCATAAAGGCAATGTCTCTTCCTTACTCAGTGGCCCAGACCCAGGTGCATTCGCATCACTCAGCAACAACCGTCAGTGTGCTACTGATATTGTTGTGGCTGAAACCAGTTTTGTTTTGTACTGATGAGTGAGAAAGAATTATATTTCAATGTATTAAATACAATTTCCAGCGAATGATGAAGGTCAGTGCAACTTTCCTCTCAGCAATGAAGCTTACTTAGTCTTTAATGAAGATATCATTAGTTACCTGTTATTATTTCTTATTTTTTTTTCTTTAGTATTTTAGGTATTATTCACAGACATTGCGAATTTTTTAGACAAGAACATACTTCTTCTCTTTATAATAAGGTGTTAAATGCATTTGCAGTGTTCCATCTGCTTTTGTTCTAGTAAATGTAATACAGACCCCCAAAAAGAAAAGTTCCA
The DNA here is from genome assembly GCA_037305975.1 of Chrysolophus pictus. Classification (NCBI taxonomy): domain Eukaryota; kingdom Metazoa; phylum Chordata; class Aves; order Galliformes; family Phasianidae; genus Chrysolophus; species Chrysolophus pictus. Next base: position 79,769,302 of record CM074576.1, read on the forward strand.
GTAATATTTCCATATTGCATAAAATATCATTTTAAAAAGAGCTGTTTAGCTAATGGTGATACATATAGGTTCACCATACACATGTATTGTAAACACAGGATGTCTTTGATCAAGTAACACCTTATTTTACTCATTCATTTATTATTTGGTTTTGATTTATTTTAGCTTATTTTTTTTCATATGCAGTGCTAAAATGAATAGGTAGTGGGGAAAAGCTGCCAAGGTTGGTAGTTGCTGTGAGTCTGAGATCCTGCTATTGATCTGCTATTCAGTTTTAAAAAATTGTGTTTCCTGCATTTCAGCATCACCTTTACAGACCAGTTGTTTTTTGTTTTTTGTTTTTCTTTTTTTCTTCTAAGTTTCATTATACTGTGCAACTGAGATTATATTGTCCAGTTCAACTGAGAATCAAAAGTAATAATACTCACATTACTATTTTTTTTTTTCTTCCAGAGTTCAGATTCCATGTCTATCACATGAAGTATTTAAATACTGTTAAAAAAGTTTTTTTTGTTGTTAAAGAGCTGACAGGTATTAATTCTTCTGCTATTGAAAATGATTCATTTAATTTCTTTTATCAAAATCTAAAATCATTTTGACTTAAATATTTATGATTATTAGTGAAGTTCCCATCAATGGATTCATACTTAATTTTTAAATTGGCTCTTCCCAACGTATTTTTAATTTTGTGGTTGTAGGAGAATGTCCTTTCCTTTTATCTAGAAGAAAATGAAATATTCAAAGATTCAGTTGTCCAACGTTGATTCGTTGTTAACACAAAGACTTTCTTCTTCCCATATTTCTACTCATATTCTAGCCTCAGGTTTTCAGAGATCGTGTTGCTATGACATTTGCTTGAGAACAAAATAACTTTCTAGAAACTCTATTATTATTATTAAATATAAAATTCATTCTGTGTTTGTTGGAAGACTCTGATATTGCTAGGTCTAATATCCATATACCTTAAACTGATTGTAGAATACCCCAAAATTTTAACATTTATACACTTGTGTAAACTGTATTCATGCAACATATTCTAAAGCATTCGATGTCTCTAAACTTATATACAGTGAGAAAATCTTGCAAGATGAGCAATGATTCAAGTAAATCATTTGTGACCCCTGCAGCAATGCCAGAGCTGCATAATACCTTGTTATGGCCTTCAAGAGCCATAACATCCTGGATTCATAAATCATCTAGTTCTGTTTCTAGTTGTTTGTTTCTTTTACACCTGCCCTTAGGGGAAAGATGCTGTCACAGAGCAGAACTGTAGAAGGTTTTGGCTAATGCCTTAAATTCCACTGACCTCTCCCTCTTCTGTAACCATTCCACCCTTATATGGCTATCTGCAAGCCTGCAGGTGAGAAAACAAGATGTTCCAGGGGAAAAGACTCTTGTGTATTGGTGTCATAATGAAAAGATCTGGGTTTTGTAGGGTTTTAGAAGTAAAATTCTAAATGTAATGCTATGTATTAACTTCTGTTTAAGTCATGACTTCTAAAAAAATTAAGGATGAATAAGATTTAGGTAATGAAAGCTTTTGCTATAATAGTTTCAGATGCAATTCGTAAAGCTAGATTATGGATACTGTATAATTTCCTCCAAATAAAAGCTATCTTAAACAGGTAAAATTGGAATAAAATATTGAGATTGAGATCACTGTTGACAATGCCAAACAAATCACTTCTCAGAAATTGGGATTCCAAGGATGAATTTTATAATCAGACTGTAAGAAACATCGAATCTTTTAAGTTGGATCCAAGCTTTCCATCACACTTAAGTGATACTTTAATGTGGTGGCAGAAATATATATCTGTTTCTAATTCCACTTTATTGATGATCTTTTAAAGGAATCATTGTTTTTATGTTTTTTTCCTTTTTACAAAATCTCTCTCAGTCTACTACCAATGGGAAAAAATCCACACAGTCTTCAATGGCAGCTACTATTAACGAGGCCAGTTCTTTGATATCTAAATTGGGTAGCATATGCTTCAGCCTATCTTGTAAGCTAGACAAATTCAAAACAGAAATTGAAGCATCTTCTTGCAATACTAGATTGCTATCATCAATATATTTCGAATATTAGAATTTTCCTGTTCCCAGTTAAGCAGCCCTTCCATAAGATTACAAAAATATATCAGGTTTTAGTATGTAGGGCAGACACAGAAATGTGGAAAATAACGGGAAAGCATGTTTGAGGACACTTCCTGTTCAAAAGCTAAAATTCTATACTGCAGAAAGGCGAATTTTGCTCTGATCTTGTTGTTTTTTATAAAGAAAGAGAAAGGGAAATATCCTTTAGGTGAAGTTCTTGATGAGAACTTGCTTAACTGAACTCCATCTCTAGAATACATGGTTATGTTCTAGACCAGTAATCATAAAGAATGTGAGGATTAAAAAAAGATACTTCTTTGTCTTTGTTTTCTATGACAGAAATCCTTCATTTTCTTTTCTGTTCTTTTAATATCTCTGATCTATTCAGATAAATAAACTTAACATTTTCTTCTACCCACGTGTGCAATCAAGAATATAATCTTTAGATTTTTTTATTACAAAGAAAACAATGAAGTCAAAATGTATTTTCTGATTCATGCAAGTGAATCATCAGAACTGTAAGTAAGTTTATTAACACTGAAATAAATAAACTATTCTCATACTAGGAGCCAAATTTTCTTCCAAACTACATTTTCATTACTGATAAGAAATTTGAACCTTGTCAGATCTGCTGTCACAGTCAGATCTTAGAAGTTTTATTCATGGAGGAAGACTCCAACACTGTTCAGTGTTGCTGGGTCTTAAAGAAGAAAA